>OZ035834.1:12540999-13140999 GCA_964034765.1 Knipowitschia caucasica
GACCTCGTTACATTAGCATGTCACTGACTCACAGAGAGCTGTGAGTTTTTCACTGTGTCTGACCTTTAGACAGACATCTTATTTGCAGTGTCCAAGGCCTCAATGTCCTCATGGGCTTTCTGTAGTTCCTCTTGGAGTATCATCTTCTCCTGGATGGAAGAATCCAGTTTGATTTGGATCGATGTAGTGCTCTTTTCTGACTGCAGTAGGGCAGTCTCCAACGCAGATCTCTGTCTGGAGCTGGGTCACTTGCTCCTGCAGTTGGCGGGGGTCTTCAAAATGAGTTTGCTCCACCTCACTCCTCTGCATTTTCTCCCTCTGCAGGTCCTCCAACAGACTCTTGTGATTTGATATGAATTGAACACTGAAGATATTTTTGAATGTGATTTGTGAATAAACTGCGCCAGTCAAGCGAACACTGAACTGGGGTGATGTGCTCATAGTATCATACTCGTGTAAGGATTCTGTAGGTCATGTTTTTAATTTACCATTTAACCACCTTGTAATGTGTTTCCCCTTAAATATCAACAAGATCATGTCAAAGGTAAATAGTTGTAATTTGAAACCAGTGGGGGCGGGTTTCGGCTCAAAAGTGGCCAAAATGACGTGCGCTGACATGCTTGCAATACCACCCCGGGCCGATGGGGGTGGACCGGCTAATTCTACTTCTGGGTCCTCTCAAAAACGTCTTTACAGGATGGACCAAAAGCGGCTCTTGGCCCAAAGCTCATGTGTGTCAATGCTGAGGGGGGTGGATTTTTTTGGTCCACTTTACTTGCTGTGAATTTTTTAAGTCTCTCGTTCAAATGAATGGAGCTGCGCCGGCTGACGCATGCGCAGATGCATTTTTTCACAATTTTCTTGTGGGCGGGACCACTCGCGGCTATTTTGGATTGCTCCAGTAGAGCACATTTTTTGGCCCATTAGTTAGAACAGTGGAGATAGGCGTGACTCTGTCCATTAATATATACAGTCTATGTTTGAAACAAGTCATTGACATTGTGAGATAATCATTTAGTTTCTGCAGCTGCTGATTTGACATGTTTAGAGATCCCTGCTTGACTTTGAAAAAATGATATTGGTTTTAATGAAGATTGATTCAGAAACTGTCAAAATAAATAAATAGAACATGAGTTTTGATGTATTTTAGAGCCTTTTTGAAAATGGCCTCAACATAAAGTAGTATCTCTCGTGTGTGGTGTGTGTGTGTGTGTGTGTGTGTGTGTGTGTGTGTGTGTGTGAGCTTGCATGGGATTATTTACTGTAAATCTACTGCATTAAAGCATGTCTTTTCAAACAGGGAATAGAGAAGTAAACCGTGCTCCTTGATGTTGCAGTATTTGGATTCAAACTTCATATCTTTTTGGAGAATCATCGAAAAGCCCCAGGAGCATTGAATGTTTGTGAAATGCTTCTGAGTGAAAGAGCAAATGTTTGTGTGAGTATGAATCATCTCTTTTCCCTGAACACGCCACTGGCCCTGATCCTGGCCCCAGCCAACCCTGACCCTGGTCTTTAGTAATAAAGAAATCAGAAAAAAGGAAAGGAACAAGGTGAACACAGTGACTTGTCATTGGACTTCTCTGTTGCTTTTGCCCGTGACCATCACTGCAGCCCGTTTCCTTAATCCGTGGCGCCACTTGGTGGCCAGAGCACATAACTGCATCCCACTCAGACGCTGAATCAACTGCCTTTGGAGCACACTGGGTGAATGTATTTGGATATTTGCATGAATACCTTTACAATGTATTTCTAAACTAGTATCACTTGTAAGCACTAGTGGAGGTTAGCACTATCAGAGGAATTGGACGTTTGGGAGAATGTGTGTCTTATGTGGCTGTTTGTCTTTTGCTTAACTCTTATATTAACACCACTCATGTGACACCTCAAAGCATTACCTGGGAACCTCTTCTAAGCGGACACGGTGGATCAACATAACGGTCCTCACTTAAGTACTCTCATACACACAAAAACTCAGTGACTGGACTTCTTGCTGCTTTATTTCCTCACTGTGTTAAATCAGAAGCACAAAAATGGTGCAAATGGCTGTAGCTATTCTTACACACAAATTACAAGATAGACACAATACAGAAATGTCACGGTAACATGGAGGTGCTGCATGGGGGAGAGACAGGTATGGGGCCCCAGTCCAAAAGATACCTGCATCATAGAGAAATTTTAGCCAGAACAGTCCAAAATACACAATCAAAAGCAGATGAAAAACAAAGTTATTTGAAAAGAATCAAATGCTACAACAGAAATATAATTGCACTTGTTGGGTTATCCTGTTTTGTCGCCAATAACCACCAGAAGCGTAGAAGCTGTCTATGTCTATGCTACATACAGTAGGCCTATGTTGATTCGCTGCTCTGAGATCTGCCCATTAACAGGCACTATATATATATACTTATATAAAAGTGATGGCTCAATATTGAAGATTCAAATCAAAAAGAAACAATAGACAATTTTTCATGATTTGTGGAGCACGCATGCGACGAGCACGGTTAAGACTACTTCATGAAAAACACATTGGATGAAGGGCAAAAAGCCTGTTCAGTAAAATGATTTCAATTTCAATCCTAGATCTATTCATATATTTTGAATTTGAGTACATAATTTCACAAATGAACGGCGGGGGAATCCAAAGGTCTCTAGCTGGTACTTCTAACACGTAGGTTTTACTATATACAAGGATGTACTTAGTGTATATCTCAATGCCAATGCTTGCATAGATAGTTCAGGCTTTTGTATCATTTGCGGCCGTCTCGTCTGACCATTAAGTCCCTTGAAGAAGAGGTGAGAAACAGCTGGACATTTTTGTAACATGCACAAAATACACATGGATTCTTTGGTGTAAATCCAATGCCCGCTGAAAATAGGGTTAAAACATTTGATATCACTGAAAAATCTAAAAATCTGCTTCATTTAATGTTTTTTATAGCAGGACATAACTCCAGAAGCTAAAGTCTAGCCTCAACAATAGCATTCAATTTGAACCTGCTAACTATTGGCAGCTTAAAGAAGACATATTATGCATTATTTTGGCTCATTAAAAATCATTAAGAGTCTTTGTACTTTGTCATGTCTTGTTTTAGAATGTGAAGTATCAAGGGTAAAAAAATTATGCCTGCCCTATCTCCACGCTTCCACTAGAGGGAGGTGTATACTTTTTTTTTTCATCTTTTTGAGCTAATTTGAAATTTCCCAACTAAAACCACTGGCATGGGATTGCAAATAATGAATGTAATGTCCACAATTTTTAGGCAATACTTTTGTTTTAAAAGACACAAAACTGCTCTGAATTTCCTTGAGTAGCCTTCATTTTTATTTTTCGGAGTTGAAATTTCAAAGTGAGAGACAGGAGCTTTAAGACAGAAGGGGCGGAGTTACATGTTTGTGCCAGAAGTTCTTGATATTAGCTTGGGTGGATCTAAAAGCAATTATTGATTAGAACAATGCTGTAACATGTTTAAAAGCACAAACAATTTCATAATACATCTTCTTCATCTTAAAATCTAGAATATATGTACAGTTTGAGAGGAGGAATGGGATAAAAACCTGATTATTTTGTTTACAACCCGCATGAAAAAGACCAGACATGTGACTAACAACAATTATCAAATCAATCATTTCAATAAGTTTCCTTTCTTTTGTCATAGAGTATCAAAACAAATGTGTTGTTATTTTCTGTTAAGGGAATATTCAGTGTAAAATAACATATTAAATATTTTCTTTCGATATTTTTTTTATACAAGTTTCTTTTATAATACAGATTCTAATAAAACGTTTACTCTAAAGCTGGGGTACGTAACTATTTCCATCATTAAAAAAAACTGTAGTTTGTCTAACAGAAAGAGTATTGTAGAAGTAAAATGTTGTCAACAAATCAGACCACGACATGCTGTCTCCCTCGTGTTAGCTAGTTAGAAAGAGCCCTGTGAGTCACTGTTTGACTATTTAGGCTGAGAGCTGATTGGCTGAGTAAGGGAGTCATCCGTTTTTCCACATTTCTGTCTAAAATTATAATCTAAAGATGTGAAAGAGGCCAAAAATACATAGATAGAACCGTTTTACACCTGCATTAGAGCCTAGAACTAATTATATATAGACATGTTTTGGTGAAATTCTTTTGAAAGTCAGGTAACCAAGCTTTAAAGTAATAACGTCTGTCTTATTTGCTTCTGTCACTGTTTTTCACATGCATGTATTTTTGGTCGGACAGAAAAATTGAAAAGAGAGGACCACTTTCAGCTAGCTCTCAGCTCAAATCGTCAAAAAGCGACTAACTGTGTGTGTGTGTGTGTGTGCGTGTGCGTGTGCGTGTTTGTTAGTTGAAATTAGGTAAGGCTGAAAACTGTTATTGCAAAATGACCCTCAATTCCTCAATGTCTGACTGTAATTCTATCACCAACCTCCACGGACCACGGGCAGAAACTAGAGCGTCCTTTGCTAAAACCTGCACAAGACGACATATTTGCTTTTTATCAGACTAATGTTTACAGTGAGTTGTCCCCAGATAAAAAAAAAAAAAAGAACAATCCAATACATGAGCAGAAAACATGTTTGAGTAAGATGCAGACAGCAGCCTGTGGTCTGATTCGTTTACAACATCTCTCTTTTACTTGACTATTTCTCTCGGGACAAACAGCTCAGTGTTATTTATGAAACAAAAAACGTACACAGTAAAATCAGAAGTGTTAATGTGACTCCGATAGAGATTCATTTATCTCTGTTCCAGATCATATTGGGTCCAACTTGAAATCAGTTTAAAACTAGATTTCGTTTTAGATTTTAGAGTCAAAATTCAGTGTCAAATTTTTCGAGTTCATTCTATTCAATATTAAAAAGATACAATAAATGTCTCTCTTTGGAATGAGAAAAAATGCAACAGTCTGCTTGAAATAAGTCTAAATATCTTTGTCCCTTTGGCAAATCTTGTTTTAAGACAGTCAGAATGTACTCAAATTAAGATTAAAAAAACTCTCCATAATGTTGAAAATACTCCGGGTTAAAACAACTTTACTCTGAAATATCAACACCCATTTTTTTTACTGTGTACGTGCCCCAGCTTTAAGTATTTTTCAAACCCTGTCTCCTACCTAAACTCGGAACTTTACAATCCTCAAAAAGCTGTTAGCGTGTGTGCGCATTATAGATACAAGTAGCCGATCCAGTACACCAGGTTAAAAAGCCCGAAGGCGGTGGGGAAGAAGATGCGGGCGTAGGAATCTATCTTGGACACCCTCACATGCATCCGGTTCTCTCGCCACCGGCCCGAGCGGCAGTCGTCGAAGCAGCAGAAGAAGCTGGCGCAGTCCTTCCCGTCCAGACAGTCGTAGGCGAAGTCGTCCTCCTCGTGGTACTGGAGGATGTTGTTCATCTGCAGCAGCGACGTTCCCGGTCGGATGTTCATCAGGCTGGAGCTCTTCTGCACAGGATTCAAGATTCAGTTTATTTGCCACTTTGCAGTAAAACCACACTGGCATAACTGTGCAAGAGTGCCCACTGTGTGCCGCAGACAGAGCAGATATTGTATAACAGTGGTCACCCAACCCCCCTGGGACATTCAAACCAGGCCATGAAGGAAAGAATAAATCATTTCCATATTTATTTTCCGAGTCTAAATGAATGTTGTTGGATGTTGGAGATACTTTGACTTTTGTCGTCTTATGTTGATAGTAGTCTCTTTGGTATTAACGGTTATGATGGAAGCTTCTGCAAAAAATTTATAAAAACGTCACATACACAGGAGGAAGATTCTGGCTACAAAATCTGGATTGTAATTGTGTTGACTTTATTAGATATTAAATAAACAATAAATAATAATTGCTTGAATCTTAATTTGAGTACATTCTGACTTAAAACAAGATTTGCCAATGGGACAAAGTTTAGTATTATTTAATTTAGAACTGAACTTTTTTTTCTCATTCCAAGGGAGAAATTTCTTGTATTTTTTTTTGTTCTTATCAAATTGGCAAATATTGTTTTAAGGCAGTCAAATGTGCTCAAATTAAGATACATTTTGCCAAATTTGAGCAATATTTAACTAATTTTTCAACTCTTTTTGTTTGTCACAGAACTCCACACAATTATATATCTATCTATTATATATTGTGTATTACTATTGTTAGCTACTTTTAGAATTATGTAATTATTTGTTTTGTTTTTAAGATTAGATTTGTTTCTGCTGCTACTGGACACCTGAATTTCTCCTATGGGGGATCAAAAGATTCCTTATTTATCTATTTATCTATCCCTGGACGACACCTGTAGCTGGCTCACCTGTAGCTGGCTCACCTGTAGCTGGCTCACCTGTGCGGCGTTGTTGGCTTTGGCCTTCTTGTTCTGCCGGTTGCTGGTGAAGTAGTGCAGCGTGCCGTACTCCATGAGCGCGGCGAAGGTGAAGATGAAGCACACAGATACAAACAGGTCCATGGCCGTCACGTACGAGACCTTCGGCAGCGACTTCCTGGAGATGGTGCTGAGTGTGGTCATGGTGAGCACCGTGGTGATGCCTGCGGTACGACACAGACATAAAGGAGGCTTTTGTAAATGAAGTGACCCGAGTTGAATGGTCGCATCCACGTGACATAGAAGAGTGCTCGCTGTAGAAAGGGCTGGAGGGCAGTTCAGTTTTCTGTGAGGCAACATGGTTCTACTTAGAGAACTGAAGTGAAAATTCAGACTGGAAGACTATCTCCCGAGGTCACTATCCCGCCTGTCATATGTTGAGGACTTTACAAGTTTATGATTCGCCAACAACAGAATTAAACAGTTTGAACCAAGGAAAAACAATATTAACAACCACATAGGTGACATTGGTCTAGGGAGTGCAAAGACCATTATAAAATAAATGTATTATTGAAATGTCCCGGATCAACATTTTCCTTAGACTGATTCGGCAAGGAACAACTCCAAAAGAAACCAGTGAATTCATCTTTTGTTTTGAGTCTCTCCAGATTTAAATACAAAAACGATCAATTCCTGATTATTCCCCAGTCTCAATCTAATTTGGTTTATTAGAGTGTAGTAAATAACTGATGGGCGCTTTTGGCCTCTACAGGGATGCTGTGTATGGGAGAGAGAGAGTATTCTCAGATCCCCCTGTGGAGCCTGGACTGGCGTTGATGACAGGAGATGATGCTGCAGAGGTGGGTTTCATGCAGCAACAGAGCTGACTGTGGTGAAAGAGGCTCCTTCTGAACTGGCTGCAGACAGATGATTGGCTCTGGCTGATGAGGGGGGGAGGGATGTGACAGGTTTGAGTGGCAGGTGACAGTGCAGGGGTCTGTTTGGTGGGAAATCAAAGGATTGGACAGAAATGAGGAAGTGGGACATGGCTCGACGGTGGAAGAGTCTCCCAGATTGAACCCTCACTATATAGCTCCATTACAAGGACCAAGCACTTTGTTACTTTCACCCTGCACAAAGAGGACTTAACATTAATATGTGCAGAGTAACATTTGCATTCAGAATTCTGTGGGAGTAAAAGCCTTTCTTATTCTAATCCAGATACATCTATCGTTCCTCTTCATTTGAGGTAAAACATTTAGTTCCCCGGTCTCTGCACTGGCTTCATCTGGCTCAGGGAATAGACCCTAAAGCTTGTGTTCGAGTCTCTCCATGGCCTCGCTCCAAAGTGAATGTTAGTGCCATATGAACCAACTTGGACTCTGAGGAGCACAGGGACTGACCTCCTGCTGGTGCCCACAGTCAGGACTAAACATGGGGATAAACAGATAGAAATAGTACATAGTGTGGAGTAATTCTGGCTAAGGGCAGACTTTACAAGGTTCTGACAATGTCACCACCTGTTTTTGTGGTGTCTCTCCTTCACAAGTATAATAATGATAATAATGCATCAGTTATATTTTGTTTTCAGGACATTTAAAGATGCTTCACATGTCATTATTCTTTCACTCCATACACTGTGGTAATAAACTACGCTTTCAGATGCGAGGCAACCAGAATGTGCCATCGGCCCCTCTGACCACCACCAACGATTCACAAACACACCAGACTCCTTCCAGGCAATGTGGGTAAACAATTTGGCAAATTACAGCCGCAGCCACCCCACTGTGGAACCTTCTGAGGTCTGACAGGATCTGGCTTTCACATGCAAGTATGGCCAGTTCCACAAATGCACAAAGTGGACGTGCTTTGACTGACCCAGCGAGGTACGGGCGGGGACTGCGTCTTTGTTGATCCAGAAGGAAACCCAGGACAGAACCACGATCATACTGCAGGGGATGTAGGTCTGGATGGTGAAGTATCCCATCCTCCGGCTCAGGTCGAAGAAGATGGTCATGATGACGTATTCACCTGGAGACACCAAACTCGTAACATTACATTTACACACCAAAATGAGATAACATATACTCAATTCAAAGTCCTCTTCTCCTTCCCGGTCTCATCCAGGACTGCTCACCTGACTGAGTGTGAGCCACGTCTGTAGTGTTTCTCAGTCCCACAAAGGCGAACTGGTAGAGCCTCCAGTAGCGCTGGTCGGCCACCTCCACCGCACGCTTCTGCCACCGGTACATGATCTCGTTGCGAGGGTATCCGTCTGGAAATACGAGACCCCAAACCAACACTGTGGTCAGCCTCAACGTGCCAGCCATTTCTTACCACCGTTTGAATTTAGGCCTGTTTACACCATTCAGAATACAAGAAGATAAAGGGTAGAAAAATGAGTTGTGTCTATATCATTAGTAAGGTAGGAATTATTGCTTACAGATGAAACTCAGAAAATAAAATATCACTAGAAAATGCATTTATTTCTGTTAGTTAATAAGCAATATTTATTTATATAGCGCATTTCACAGAGCCGGACACCCAAAGTGCTTTACAATGTTTTGGAGTAGTGATGCAGGGGGATCTAAAAACCATGTGTATCGGCGGCACGGTGGCTCAGTGGATCCTGGGTTCGAATCCCGGTCGGAACAGGGCCTTTCTGAATGGAGTTTGCATGTTCCCCCCAAAGGTTTCCTCCGGGTGCTCCGGTTTCCCCTACCACTAAAAGCATGCACAATAGGTATGAATGTAAATGAGAGAGTGAATGGATGGTGTTGATTGGGGGCTGATGGTCCAGTGTGTTCGGCGACTCGCTTCTGTCATCACCGTGTGTGTAGAGAATGGAACAATATCTGAACTCTGAACATTGTAAAGTGCTTTGGGTGACCTTGGTCTGTAAAATGCGCTATATAAATAAACATTACTTACCTACTATGTGTTTTTTATTGTTGTATTTCTTGTGTTTGAACTGTTTTGTGTTGTCCAAACAATATCTTTGAAAAGTCCTCCGAGATAACTACTGTTGTGATTTAGGGCTATACAAAAAGAAATTGAGGTGAATAGATCATTTTCGAAGCCTCCATCCACCACTATTACTCACATATTATATTCAGACCTATTGTACATGTTTTTAGTAAGTAGTAGGAGAAACTGGAGGACCTGGAGGAAACCCAAGACACAGGGAGAACATGAAAACTCCACACAGACCATGCGCTGAAACGAATATATGATATAGACTCATTACAAGCAGAGTGACATATGCCAAGCTTCTGTTTGTTATAATTTTGATGACTATGGCATACAGTCCATTATCAAAATATTCAGATTTCTGAGATATTTTATATGGGGGTTTTTACAAGCAGGGAACCAATTATAAACATTATAACAAAAACAAATGCTTAATATATCTCACTTTTTGCTTGTACCGATATATTAGTTTCACATTGTAAATTGGATTACAGAAGTAAACAGACTTTTGAACGATATTCGAATTTTCTGAGTTTCACCTGTACTTATTGAAACCAATTCAAAGGAACACAAACAGATGATTGTTTTTGGTATTGTGCATATTGTATTAACATGAAAATGTATAGAGAGTCATGCAAAACAACAACAAAATCTTCTTCCAAATTAAATGTGTGTAAACAGCTCTAAATAAAGTACCGGGTTCTCATGGCTCTGGCCTCAAACTCACTTTAATGGACATCGCATTAGTTCAATGACACGGCAGGCAGAGCAAAAAGAATGTCTAGGATTAAGGTCGAATCATGTCCTACTGAGGTCACTCTCTCCGTGAAACAGGAACATAGGTATTAAACATGGGATTATGATTCATATGTTATAGAAGGCTATCTCTGCAGCTGTGGATCTGGTCCTGACTGGAACTAGGAAGTCCAGTTCTCAGATTGAAGACCAATCTGATTCGAACCTGAACCAGCCCAGGACCAGTCCCCAGATCAGGTGTGCTTAACAGTTCAGAAAGTAGTCTCAGCCTCAGCAGTCTATCCAGGGGTTGATTTCTGAGTCCAATCAGGAAGCTTTGGGGGCGGGTCTAACTGGCGCTTGAGTTCAAAAGTAGTATTTTCAACTTCAACATTTCTCTGACTTTCACTTTAACAAATCACAGTGTATTCATGAGAGATGGGACAAGACAGACCATCCATAAGACGAGACAAGAACAGGATCTGGTGGGGAGAAATTAAGCTATTGTAATCTTATGATGAGACTCTCAATCTCAACTAGCTTTAGCAACCATCTTGGCAACACGTCTGTCCCTGTTGTGGCGCAAAGCTAACGTTATCAGAAAAAATGGCCATATAAGGAAATTGGCTTAAAGGACAACTCACCCTCAAATCCACTTTTTTTTGCTGATAAACAATATAAATGAGTGTCCAATAGTGTTGTCTACATATCCTGGTCCTAATTTTGTCAGTTTGGTGCAAATTAGTTGAAAGCTTTCTGCCTAAAACCGTCTGTGAGGCGCCATCTGCTGGCGACCTGTATTACTACATTTGAATTTTGAATCTGGCGCCAACACTGGCGCGGCATCAAGACCTGACGTCTGAAGCAAGACCTGACGTCTGAAGCAAGACCTGACGTCAGCAGCCCCCCGCCCAGAGCTATATAAACGGCCCAGTCTCGTTCACGCCCCCTTTAGTCCTCCAGGCCACGCCCATTTAGAGGAAGATTTGAACAGGAAATGTGAGTGACGTAAGCTCCGAGGAGCGGGGGTGAGAACCACTTTAAGCATTAAAGCTAACACGACTGTGGTGTCAGTACTAGCTTTTTGGCCTATTCAAATGCACATTATAGGGTTTGGAGCCAAATAAAACTGTGTATTTATGTGTATTTTGTATCTTGCTTGTGTTATGTTAAACGTACACATGTTTGAAATTTTAAAAACAAATTGAATCCAGGTTGAAAAGAGTTAGCTGTGCAAACAACTGAAGGATTGTGTGGATGACCTGTCTAGTTTTGTGAAGAACTTTGAGTTGCCTTGTGTATGTACTGTGCTTTACAACTAAACCTGCTTTGCCTTGTGTGTAATCTCGTGGGACCTTTTATGGAGAAAGCTTGTCCCAGCCCCATAGTATAGTACACATTATTTACAAATAAAGAAGTTGCTAAAGCTATTTGGAAGTTGCTATATTTGTAAAAGCTTGCAAGTAAGTTAGAGAATCTGACAAAAACGCAATTAAGTTTCATTATCTCTTGTCGCATTCAAAAAAAGTGATGTCCATATAAAGCAAATTTGAGAAGCTGCACTTTTCTGTCAAGAAATGTAATTATCTACAAATGGACGATCTGTGAAGAAATTGACATGATGCAAGAAGCACAAGACCGGTGAGAGATGGGGGGTGACACGGACACGGATCAGGGACCACTGGGCTCAGAGTTCAGCCGTTTTTTGGAGTCCGGTCCGAAGGTGATCTCTTCTCTGCGGCTGCGATGGGAACGTGCGGAGGAAGAGAAGGCGATCGCAAGCAGATGATGGACCATGAGGGAGAGCAGAGAGACCCGATGCACTGGCCCAGGGAGCCTCCCCCTCTGGGCAGAGCAGCAGAGACTGAGGCCCTGTTTACACTGAGACGCTGTGACAGAAAGATGATAGAATTGGTTCGCGAATTTGCCTTTCCTTCACACGGTGTGTTTCGCAGGCGTGACGATGGAAGCTTTGAAAAACCTCCAGAGAGAAACAAACCGGCTGCGCTGCCCGTGGGGGGCTGTATCGCAGCCGTGTGAGCAAAAAGGTTCCAACTCTCTGGCTCACCACATTTGGACATGCGCAGTAGCCGAGTACTAGCATAAACAACAATAGCGGCGGATCAACTTGTGCTGTGTGTATTCACTAATGATGAATACATTCTAAAACCGTATGAACTATTTAATTTTTAAATCCAGGAGATTGGACCAAACAAAGACTTCAAAGCACTACTCCACTTCTGTCTATGTGTTTTCCTGTCATTCAAGCAGATCTGTGTAGCACAGCAGATCTCCCTTAATAAAGTTTGTCTTATCTTATGTGTGTTATAGCGTTACACTGATGAGTTATTCTACTTCATCCATCAAAACAAAACCACGCAAAGCTGAAGTTGCAGTTTACACTTTTTGCTGCTTCTGTTAAATGCAGAATGATGTCGGTGCATTCTTTTCCGTCTTTGCGGTGGCCTGAGGAGGACGTTGATGAGGAAGTGGTTACACTGCCCACTACTGGCCGAGCCCTAGAACTACATTGTTTTCGTAGACGCTTTGCACCTCAAATCCGGAACAAGGTCGTTTTTGCAAATGGTTGGCTACGTCTCCATGTAAACAGGGCCTTCGATGTGGCGTTTAAGGAGCATACGGAATATCACACATGGAAAGGAAAATTACGAGAGCACCTACAGCTTGAAAACTCCAGTGGACACGAGTGCTCATCCATTGGAAAGTTATGCAGCTTAAGGTAGCATTCAGCATTTATAGTCAACCTGACAAAGACAGAATTGTGACACAGAGAAAGTACTCTTAGAATGACAACATACGATTAGGACAGGACAAATCTAAATGTGTACATGAACAAACAGACAACACATTTCTCTTAAAAACACAGTTAAAATTGTTAAAAGTGTGCTGTTGTCAATGCTAAAGTTTCTGACGTGTCTTCCTGGTTGGCAGATGTGGCATAGGCACCAGCAGCACAGTAAACAAAAACCAAAACTCATGTGATGCTCGAAGTAAATCTCTCCATTGTGAGATCAATAAAGTTTATCTTGTCTTAGTGTCATTCCCCGATCAGAGTAAACTGAGCTTGTTGCTATCTTTCATATTTTCTTAACATACTTTAAATACTTCCCAGTAACCATTGATAAGATGAAGAGATATCCTTTGTTGGTTCCACAGTGAGGAAATCACAGAACAGTAGGAATGAGAAGCACACAATAAGTGAAGCACACATCTCTGTCTTTAGCTGAACACAGAAATTAAGTAGTGCAAAGAATTATAAACTTGTATGTATAAAAATATAGATTCATATGTAATACACTCTAGTGCAAGAATATTGAATTAATAAGTGATGAAACTACAGGACATGTTAGCAGGAGATGAGACAAGCTTCTACTCTGACAATGTTCAAATTAAAAACAGTCTGTACAGACATGGTTTGATTATCTATGATTCGAATGCCTTTTTAATGTTCTTGTTTTGTTTACCACATTGAGTTGCCTTGTGTATGAGCTGTGCAAAGCAGATAAACTTGCCTTGCCTAGAATGATGTTTTTTTACAGAACAAACTTAACTGCACTTCAGATGTAGCCTGTGTTTGCAATCTTAGCCAGACGCCTCTCTTGAACATTAACCGAGATTTGGCACTGGCTCCAATGAAGGAATGACAGACGCAAAAAAGAAACAATACGTTTCTTTCTTTCATAAAAATCTAACTTTAAATCCGTTCAAAAGCTATTTGCATGATTGTATTGTTGTATTTTTGAAGGAGTGTAGTGTATTGGTTTCTTTAACAACTCATTTGTAACTTCCAGTACTTTTTTCTTTTCTGCGACACACACTAGCACAATAAGACAATGGTAAATATGGACACGCACAGTAATGCCATAAGCATTACTTTTTACTGTTACAGAATACTGAATACAATAATTGAAATAAATTTTTTATAGTAGTCCATTACTTTGGAAATTGTAGTGCCTGTATTATGAATACTTTTATTTACACTTGAATTACAATTGTTTTGTATTATTTTTATTTATTGTAAATTATTGTTCATTTCCAAAAAATATTCAGGTAAACTTCAAAATATTTAAGATCACAACCCTAATATGTTTTCAAATAACTAATACATGTTCTGTAATTATTCAATAATTTGTTGTTTATTTTTGTAAAACAAGTCAAAGCGCTTCGACAGCTGCCATCTAACTATCAGGAAAAAAAAAGTCTTCCAATGGTTTCTTTTCTCTATTTTAACCTTGAAAAAAAACACACTATTGCCGCACAAACCCGTGTCACATTGTAAAGAGAGTACACAGGTGTTGAGTACACAGGTGTTGAGTACACAGGTGTTGAGTATACCTCAGCGTGTACATGACGCGGCCGTTGCTCCACAGGCGCAGCAGGCGGTTGGGGGTGGTGATCCAGTGAGCATCCGACTTGCGCGAGTTCCTAAAGAAAGTGTCCGGGATCCAGATCTTTCCAACCATGTTACTGTTGAGCATCAGCTGCTTCATGCTGCTGTTGAACTTGAGGCGGCTGTCGTACCACGTCTGTGCGAAGAAGATGTCGATGGTGTACTCCTGGAACGCGAGATGTTAGCAGGGAATAGAAAAAAACACCATGTAAAAGTCCACAGTTTCACAGACCAAGGTTCTACAATTCTGGTCTACTGGTATTTTCAATCCACAGTCCATTCCCTTTTGTTAAATTCATTGTACATGTTTTAGTGGTAAGGGCAACCGGAGCACCCAGAGGAAATCTACGCCACTGCACCACCCTGTCCGGCAAATGAAGGATCACATAAATGATCACTTCTAGATAATGTACAGAGGTAAGATATGGAGGAGTCTGAGGGCCACGGTTAAATATGTCAATACAGGAGTTTTTGAGTTGGTCCTTGCAGATGCAGGAGGGTCTAAGGACAAACAGACAGTGGCAAATAGACAACTTTGTAAAGTCCTCAGACGACCGCTGTATATACGCAAACACATTGAAATGAATTGAATTAATGATTTTTATGTCTCCAAAAATTGTAAATATAAAAATAGAGTAATTTCTGCTTTTATGGATCGCAAAAACAGAATTGGCTTTAATTGGCAATTCATGTTTGTGGAAATCTCCCTTTGTACTTTTTTGCTTTGGGCCCAGATGGGAGTTTGTGACTACAGGGACAGAGCTTTTTCCACCCACAGCCATCATGAAATCCATCCATAATTATGAATAATTGCTTATAGTGTGGTCAAAACTGTGCTAAATACTAATTAATTAACTGAATAATTTACTGTGTGTACATTTTGGTTTCTATATGGCTGCTTTCAAAATACGGAAAAATACCTCCTTCCTTCTAGCTTTTTGGCTTAAAATGTGACTTAGGTGACCTAGGTTAATAACAACTTAAGAAGACGTAACATTGCCAACCTGGAGCTACCCCATCTCATAAAAACACAAGTAGAAGTAAGATTTTTTCTGAATTTAGATGCAGCCAAAGCTATAGTCAAACTGTAGATCTCAGCAGCAATCTCTTTTCTGGCTTTTGAATATGTTTTTGTTGTAAAAACGTTACAATGTAAAAGGTGTATTGTGATTGTGCAACCTCACCATGTTGATGGGGTCCACAGGCCCAATGCTGTTCACGTACACCGCTGTTTCAATCACCGTGGGCCTCACTAGAACAGTGGATCCTGTTACAGATATTCACCAAGTCTTTGTTGGTATTTGAAGGAGCACTTACCTCCGATATCGGGCCTCAGCTTGTTGTCATAGCCTAGCAGCAGTTTATTGAGGATCAGAGTGACATCGCTCTCATAGACTTTAGGAGATAACACCCACGTCTTGTTAATGGGGACATCTTCATAGTCCTCGTCCTCCTGTTTACTGGAGCCCAGGTCTGTCCTGTGAGCAGCCAATACATCAGAGGTTATTTATGCTGCTATAGCCTTCATCATCTATCACAGCAGTCACAAACAGAGGACTGCGTGAATGAGCTCCAGAGAGCAGAGGCTCAGCATCTGCACCGGGAAACACAACTGGGGAAAAACAACAGTCACCTTGTGAACGTGAGCTCAGTGAACAGAGGCTGCGGATACTGACAACAGGGAATCAGCTGCTTTCTCTGGAGAGAAGCCTTTCACTCAATCCTTCAGGATTTCTCCAGGGGCCAAGAGTCACATCACTCTGTTTTATTACTGTGCTGAGTATCATTCTTTTATAGAAATATTCTCATTCTCACTGTGTGACATTTTCAGTCTGAAACAGTATGACAGCCCACACCTGAAATATTACATGGAATAAATAAAACAGAAGCAGATGTAGAGGTTTTAGAAACATTTGTAAAAGCTCTGTGTAGGGCGGTGTAAATCCTGCCCTTCACTGTGTGTGTCTCCAGAGACAAAGGCAGGTTATGATTGTCCACAGACACTGGGGATGTTTGATCCTGGCCCAGGCTAATGTGATGCTGCGGTTACAGACGCAGTGTGGCTCCATACTCGCCTGAGGAGAAAGGACTCTGTCCAATGCACTTGGCAAACGCTGAAAGAGAACCTCGACATGTCGGTCACAGCTTCTAACACCGACCTGGCTAATAACACAGCAGCCGCAATGCACTCGCCACCAGGGCTTTAGGTCGCGCTGAGGAGCAGCGTGAGTGACAGGTACCGGCAAAAGACAAACAGCATTTCTATTATAGACACAGAAATATCTTACCATATAGCCAAGAGACCGACGAGCAGCCAGGGCTTCATGGTGCTCCTGTGGCTGGAGAAGCTGTTCTGCCCGGTGCACGCACGCACGCACACGCACGCAGACGCGGAGCTGGTCCAGAGGAGAGGCGCGCTGCAGTGGCGCTACAGGCGGCTGTGCTGCTGCTGCTGCTGCTGCTCACGCACATGCACTGCTCTCCTCTCCTCTCTCCTCTCCTCTCTTCTCTCTCCTCTCTCGTCTCTGTTCTCCCTCTTCAGTGCTCAGCTGGATGCACACACTGTGACCACGGGCGCGGCACTAATATCAGCGTCATGTCGTGTCCAGTCACGGCGCGCACAGCTGCAGAGCAGACATGTGTGGACTGCTGCTTTAAGAACATCTTCTGCTGCAGCCACTGATTGTGTGCGCCTGATTCTGTTGTGTGTGTGACTTGGTTTTGTAGGGATGTCGTTCATTTGTCGTGATTGTTCTGGTCGTAACAACATCATATTAATATAATACTAATGATGATAATTGTGGGTAATGCTGTGAGTGTGACATGAAAGTGAAAGCCTTCTTCTGACCAGACCTGAGAGAATGTACCGAGAACGTCTTTCAAAGGTCAAGTTTAAGTTTGACTTCATATGCAGCTGTGATCACAGATTACATCCGACTCTCCGACTTGGAGATCATAAATATGTGTTCACAGTGTCATCCAGCCAACTTCAGCTTTACCAATAAGAAAGTTAAACGCCACTGTAAAGATCTGAACCTCTAGAATCGAGTTGTTAACTTAATTATCAAAATATGACACTAATGTAGCTGTGCTGAGTTCATGCTTGTATCTATTTCTGTTAAATGTCAATCAATATGTATCTCTCATGGATCTCTCTGGTCTCTCTCTCTCTCTCTTTCTCTCTGGTCAGTGAGGCTAATGTTAAGACATTGCCAATTATAGGATAATAATAATAAAAATAATTAATGCTTCACACGTGATAATTCACTCACTCTCACGGTGGTGATAAACTACTCCTGTAGCCACAGCTGCCCTGGTGCACACTAACAGAATAGAGGCAACCAGTATGTGTCATTGGCCCCTCTGACCACCATCAACCATTCACACACACATCAGACTCATTCTTGGCAATGTGAGTGAGGTGTCTTCCCTAAGGACACTTTGCCACAGTGGGGGAGCCGCAGGTCTCCCATCACAGTAATGACCAGGCCCTGCCCTGCACAGCTTCAGAGGTCTGTCAGAATCTGGCTTTCACATTCAGGTATGGTCATGACCTTTTGTGGATTTTTCCTTAATCCAGGATGTGTAGATGTAGCGTTTGTGTGCTTTTCTGTCCTTGGTCTGTATTTTATTGTGAAATGAAAAGTTTAAATGTATAGAGCAGAATTAATACTGTTAAAATAAAAAATAAAAAATAAAAATGGTTCCTCCCAGCACTGGTCAGTCCTTGTACATGAGCTCGTAAAAGGGCGGTGTTTTTTGTGCAGGTTGAAAGCTGGGACTGGAGCGTGTCTAAATGTGCTAAGTGTACACAGAGCGGAGGCTGGAGGGGCTGCTGAGGCATCACGGAGGTTATGTGCAGGGTAAGCAGAGACCAGCACAAAGGCAGGCTGAAGAAAAAACACACCGCGGCAGCACGTACACAGCTTATTCAGAGGTGTAATATTTATTTATATATCTGTAACTTTATATACGCAGCACGCTGATTGTCAGAGAGCAGAGGTTTGTACGTACAGTGAGACACACACAGACGAACGTGTGAGAGGGGAGTAAGAAGTGAAAGCACAGGACGATTTCAAATAATTGGTAAACAAGACACAGAGGCTATACATGTGTTTGCATCCTTCTAAAACAGGGGTCTCCAACCTTTAGCTCCAACCAGTAGCTCGCCATCCCCTCTCCAGAGCATTTCGACGTATCAAAAACCTGGTCTAAATATTTGAAATTGCATCTTTGCCCACAACTATTGTCCATACAGTGGTCTCTCTTACATAGAGGGGGTTACGTTCTAAAAATAACCCGGAGTAATTGAATTCAAGGAAGTAGTGGCTGTTTGTTTTAAGGCTGTAACCCTCACCACACGCTTCAAGGTTTCTCCCATCTTCTCCCACTGGGTTTTAGTGTGTTTCCTTGTCGATGCAGGAGGGTCTAAGGACAGTGGTGATGATCCAGGACACTCGACATTCAACAACGTGAATGGTCTCTATCTACATTTATGGACGTTGATGATCCGCCTCTTATGGACCAATGGCTCTGCGTGTTTTTTGATCATTGCATTTCTTGTGTTTGATTCTCTGACCTGTGTTGGCGAATCAACGGTTTTGTAAAGTCCTCCAAGATTGTTGTGATTTAGGACCTTGAAATTGAATACGCTTTTCTATCCACCTGAGACTGCTGAAGTGCTGCTGCAGCTGTCAAAAGCCGTGCATACACTGGAAAATCGAGGGCCACAGGAAATCCTTTTTTTCTGAGTTTGAATGACTGACATGTTGTACTGGAGGATCTACTATTCACACAACACCTGAAAAGAAAAAAAGAAAAGAAAAAGCAAGGCTGTGAAAGGCGAACCGGGATATAAAAACTGTCTTTAACTTTGTTGGCTAATAAATGAAAATTGGATTGGATTGCCAAATGGGTCTCTTACACCAACCAAGGCACTTCATCATCACACATTGACTCAATTTCTTTTGAACCGCCATTTTTTTCTTGAAAGAGTAGCTCTGAATGGAAAAGAGGTTGGAGGCCCCTGCTTTAAAACACACAATATGAAATCAATAGACATAATACGGGAATTATCTGTTATTTTGGCACATCAGTCATAAAAGGCTACATATTTGATTAAGACAACACCTCCAGAGCACTTCACTGGACCCATGTTACGCAGAATATTCCTTTTTGTGCGTTTGATCATCTACAACATTGTTCCCTCATTAAAACACTGCTTATTCATCTCCATCTGAGCCCCGTTTTTAGTCCAGCTTACTCCACTCTACTATAACTCTACTATAAACTCTATTCTTGGTTACATTTGTATTATGCTTTAGTATCTGCACCGTATCGAAACAGACCCACAACAAACCAGGATCCAGGGAAATTTGTTAGTAACCAAGCCCAATCTGCCCAATCTCTGTCAGTTAAAACACTTTCGTACCAGCTCGGTCTGGATAGAACCAGGACAAAGCAGGTACTCAGAAAGTAGAATGAGGTGAAAGTAGAGTCAAGCAGAGTAGAGTAGAGTAGGTGCAAATGGGGCTCATGGTCATAGCAGTATGGCACACTTATAATAATAATAATAATACATATTCTTTACATGGCGCCTTTCTGGACACTCAAGGCCGCCTTACAAAAAAAAGTACAAGACAAAAACAGTTAAGAATGAACAGTGGAATGTAGGCTCATAGTGAATAGGCCTGGTCTGAAAACATGAGTTTGGAAATGTGGGAGAGGGACAGTGCTGCGGAGGTCAGGGGGAAGGGTGTTCAGAGCTGGGGAGCAGAGGGAGGAGGAGGAGGAGGAGGATGAGGAAGAGGAAGAGGAGCGGGCAGGTGTGCGGATGTGGAGGAGCGCAGAGAGATGTTGAAGTCCGAGGTTGTGGAGGGCTACAAAAGTGAGAAGCAGGATTTTGTTGTTTCAGGACAAGGTGATGTCACATGATTAGATTATTTGCAGAAATTAGAGTAACCTTTGCCTTTTCTCTAAACCAAGTATTTTTTCGAATGACCAGATCTATTTTAGTGTCATAAAAATAGTCTGAACTGTGACATCACTGGTGTCACAGTATAGTCTGCTGTAAATATGTATGTATATTTTTGGGGTTTTTTGTGACATATCTTTTTCTCTAGACCTTGTGTCTGTGATACAGTTTAAAAATAAAGTTATACGTCTTTGTGAAATATTTCAAAATTAACACCAGTAAAAAAAGTGTATAGATACCTGAATACAACTGTTAGAAATGTTTTCAAAATAGAGATATCTGTTTTTACACTAATTCTCTGTCTCTTCTAATCATTATGCAGTATTAAAAAGTAACTAAGTAATATGTTTGTGTAAGCCCTCAGTCGTACAGGGATTAGTCAAAGCAAAGGAAGGTTTCTCACCCATCATCTGTACTTCTTAGCAAGTTTTCCCGACGTTTCGTCCTCAACCTGGGGACTTCTTCAGGGAATGAATTCTCGGGAATTAAAGCAAAAAGCATTAGAAACAGGCCAGTTGGCAAGAAAAATACAACAAAACTACTGTATGAAGATTCTCAATTTAAGAATTCGACGACTTAACATAGAGATTATAAACCTAAAGGACGAGATAGAGGGCCTTAAGCACAAACTGGAATTGGCAGTCTCACCAGAGTTTTTTCAGAGGATTTGGACGTTTACGGAAACTGCCCAACTAAACCATCACAAGAAGGCCAAAGAACGTCAGATAGGCAAATTTCTAAAACTCCAAAACCATAATTCTTTTCAACATTCTAAAAGTGAAATTGGACAAGGCTTGGACAGGGAGAATTGGGTCAAAAATCTGTCTGATCGGCATTTATCACAAGCGGAAAAAGATGTTCTTACTAAAGGCCTAAATTTTGCAATAACCCCAAAAGATATTCCTACAATTGAATACATCACAGCAGCAGAAGCAGCCATTAGAAACAACAAACTAACTGAGAGTGAGGCAGGGGCCCTCAGACTGAGAGTCTCTGCCACACTCAAAAGTGCGAAGCCCCCACAATCCAATGTCTCATTAGATGAGCAAAAAGCATTATTGGCATTACAAAAGGATGAGAATATAACTATTTTACCAGCTGACAAAGGCAGATGCACAGTTATCCTCAACAGCTCAGACTATGAGGCCAAAGTTAATCAGTTACTCTTGGACACCAACACGTACCAGCCATTGAAGAGGGACCCTACCAGTGGGTTTAGGAAAAAGATTATAGACTTCCTTCAGAACTTAATGAAAGAGGGCATTATTGAAAAATCACTATATTACAAACTTTACCCAGGAGACACCATCCCCAGTATTTATGGCCTCCCAAAAATACACAAACAAAACTTTCCACTTCGGCCTATTGTATGTAGCATAGACTCTATCACCTACAACCTGGCTAAACACCTCAAAACCATTCTGGCTCCTTTAGTGGGTAACACCCACCATCACATAGAAAACACAAAAGAATTTGTAAATAAAATCAAACACCTCCAGTTTGACACAGATGAGACAATGGTCTCGTTTGATGTGACATCGCTTTTTACGTCGGTCCCTATTACAGAGGCGGTGGAGGCTGTAAGAGAAAGCCTACAGAAAGACGCCACACTAGGGGAGAGAACGAAACTAACAGCTGACCACATCTGTGAAATACTTGAAATGTGTCTTAACACCACGTATTTCCAATTTAGAGGCACCTTCTTTAGACAGATTCATGGCTGTGCGATGGGCTCCCCAGTCTCTCCTATAGTGGCCAATCTGTATATGGAGAAACTGGAGGAACAAGCCCTGGGCTCTTACCAAGGGACAGCGCCAAGCCATTGGTTTCGATATGTAGACGATACATGGGTTAAGTTAAAGAAACAGGAAGTGGAACCATTTTCAGCACACATTAACGCGGTGGACCCTTTTATAAATTTCACTCGCGAGGATGCTAAGGAGAGTGAACTCGCCTTTCTAGATTGTAAGGTCATCATACTGGAGAACGGACAATTAGAGACTGAGGTCTTCAGAAAGTCCACTCACACTGACCAGTACTTGGCCTTTGATTCAAATCATCCGCTACAACACAAACTCGGGGTCATTAGAACGCTTCAACACCGAGCCCACCAGGTCCCCACTAGCTCGGAGGGAAAGAACAGAGAAACCAAACATGTTCAGAGAGCACTTTCCAGATGTGGCTACCCCAAGTGGTCTTTTACTAAAGCCCAAAGGACGAGAAAGGCCAGAGACACAGTCCAACAGACAGAAGAAAGTAGGAGGAGAGGGGTGTCCTTACCGTATGTGGCGGGAGTTTCAGAGAAACTACAAAGAATCTTTAGGCAACACAAAATCCCTGTGTATTTCAAACCTTTCAACACGTTAAGACAGAAATTAGTGCATCCCAAAGACAAAACACCCAGACACAAACAGAGCAATGTGGTGTATTCAATTAAATGTAGTGAAGAGGAGTGCACTGACCACTATATTGGAGAAACCAAACAAACTCTACAGAAACGACTTTACCAACATCGTAGAGAAAACTCTAGTGGGCCACAGTCGGCTGTTCATCTCCACCTCAAGGCCTCCAACCACACGGTGGATGACACAGAGGTTAAAATTCTGGCTCGGGAGAAGAATTGGTTTGAGAGAGGGGTGAAAGAAGCCATTTTTGTGAGGAAACAAAAACCTTCTCTTAACAGAGGAGGAGGGTTAAGATTTGTTTTGCCTCGCATCTATGACGACATCCTAAAAACAACGCCCTAACTTGGGACAAGGTCAGTGACATGCTAATGAGTTAGGAGGGGTGAAACCTGCACTCCACTTGAGCATCCCAGCAGACAATAGGTCTGTGACATGCTAATGAGTTAGGGTCGTTAGCCTCAGCAGGGTCGTTAGACCTGCTCCCCTTCTACATCAAGCAGACCTGAGATTGTTTACGAGTTAGTATCAGGATTAGGGTGTGGCTTACCACACCCATAGGTTATAAATCTCCAACGCGCGGCCCGAGAATTCATTCCCTGAAGAAGTCCCCAGGTTGAGGACGAAACGTCGGGAAAACTTGCTAAGAAGTACAGATGATGGGTGAGAAACCTTCCTTAACTAAGTAATAGTTTATTTATACAGCACTTTGTGCAAACTCACAGTGACAAAGCACCCCTACATTTGTCCTGAGCATTTTCTATCGAGTGATAACGTCATTGAGCCGCTCTGGGCAGAGAAGTGAAGTTAATGCAAGGTGGCCCAGGAAATCCCAGCATCTACAGGCTTTGTGCCGAGAAGCTGCGTCATGGCTTTGCACTAAGTATATCAGAACTGACTTTAGTCAGTAAATAATGTCAGATATTAATTTCCACAAAGGATTGTTTTATAATGAGTAAAATTAGAAAGATTTAAAAGGAAAGGACTTCATCTGGATTCAAGAAAGAGACACTTGTAGATAAATAATTTGGTTTTGAGTTCAGTAACGTACATGTGTAGTGTTTCACATATATGGATTTAAAGATTTAACCACATTTTCTGTCAAATTAGATTTTTTTTCTTTAATTTCAGGATAAAATCTTGCATTTTGGAGAAATGTATGAAAGTTACTTTCTTAAATCAGGGGCTTTTTTTTCAACAAAACTGTTATTTCTTTCACTACTATTTTTGCAGTGTACTGGTCAATTGTTTCTAATGTTGTCCAAAAACTCTCCACTGAAAACGACCCATGTTTCTGTCCTGCTCCACAACTTGAGAACCCCTGCATTGGAGAATACATACAAAGCAATCAACGAACTGTGGCAGATTGTCCGAGTTATGGCGTCTTGAAAACAGAATATAAAACACTGTAAAATAAAAAACATGGAACAACATGTTGAGGTTTCAAACGAGACGGGAATCACAACATAAGGAATAGACTTTCACTTCTGCACAAAATGTTCCCTCGACAAACATGCCTTTCTGTGAATAGTGCGTACAAAATACTGTACAGTGCTACACAAATAAGTTGTGTTGTAAACAAGCCAAAAAGTTGCTCCTCATTAGTGGCACAAAAGGCTGAAAGGAGGGGGCTACTGCTGCAACTACTGCTGCAACTACTGCTGCTGCTGCTGCTGCTGCTGTAAACTTTTGTCAATAAATCAAAATCAAATAACGGGAAGACATTTTGAAACAAGTTTTTTTTTTGTGAAGAGCAACTTTACAAAAACAGATTAAAGCAATTTGAGGAATAACGTTTTTGGCTTTTTCCTTTTACCAAGCAGAGAATCCAGATATACACTGTATTTAATGCAGATATAAGTACGTTTCTCCTTTGTTGCGTAAAACTGTGTACATTTACTGCCCATAACAAAAAGATTGAAACTGAAGAAATATAGCTTTTTTCTCCTTAATTTATTTCCAAACTGTTTTTTTTTTTTTGCGTTTGTACTCTTTATGTGTTGTTTATCCTAAAAATAAGTTTTAGTGAAAATATCAGGCCACAACATGTTCACCTCATCTTTGTAGAAAACTTGATATATATTTTGTATTTATAAGAACAATCGCTGTGAGTCTCCAGTTAACACTTTGGGCTGAGAGCTGATTGGCTGAGTGGGTGGTCCTCACTTTTACCATTTTCTTTCTGGAAAAACCTGATTGAAAGAAGAAACTAGTTAAAAGGTGTCAACGTTCTGGTTCCTGTGTGTTCTCCCCATGTCCGCCCGGAGCTGGAGTCCTGATCATCTCGCTTCACACTCGCAGCCTCATCATCTCTGCAGTATAAGACTTCCTTTACCCTTGTGCCACTAATTTTAATAAAAGATGGATTGTATTATTTAGTTCTTCAGCTTTAACCTATCTTTGCCAACATCCAGTCAAGTTTTATTTTGCTACATTTCTGCATGTTTTTTATAGTACGCTGTATGAGGATTAATACATTTTTTTCTCTTGATCTACTTTCATTTGTCAACAACAACTAAAAACATGTTGGATTCAAAAGCAGTATTCTGTTAGTTAGATCAGGGGTGTCAAACTCGCTTCAGAAAGAGCTGACGTGACAGCAAGTTTTCTTTCCAACCAAGCAGGAGCACACCAGACTCCACCCATTTCCTCAGGTCTTCAGGTTAAGACTGGACTCACTTGAGGAATGTTTGTTGTGTGGTGTGCTCCTGCTTGGTTTGACATTAAATGCAACTTTGGACGTGGGTTTTTGATATATAATTTTTGTTTTGCCATTTGCAGTAAAACCACATTGGAATAACTGTGCAAGAGTGTCCCAGTGTGCACAAGGATAGTACACACTGGAGCTTTGGATATTTTATACTTAATTCTTGCTTCTTAATTATGCTTGTGATAGATTTTTTACTTGCTTCTTCATTATGCTAAAGATAGAGATTTTACACTTGCTCATTTATTTTGCTCTGTTAACGATTTTATTTAATCTCGTTTTAGTATAGAGTTTATCTTGTGCTGTGTGCTCCTCATTCCTACGGTTCTGTAACCGTTGATGCAACACTGAAAATTCCCCTCTGTGGGACGAATAAAGGATCCCCTAATCTTAATCTTAATCTTAATCTTGCTTTGGCGACATGACTCGGCACCAAATTGGTTTGGATCAAATGAATATTGCAGCATAAAAAACACAATGGGAGATAAGTGCTGTGTAGTTTAACTGTAAATAGCCGTCAAAAAGAACAACAAGTCCTTTCAGATGCTAACAGTGCTCGGCAGTGATTGGCTGACACTGACGGGCAGGTGACAAGAGACATTACGGTGACTGAGTTTGGCCTTCGTCGTGTGGAATGTAGAATGGTTTTTATGTGACCACTGGGACTATGGGGCTGTTAATGGGATGGCACCAAACAAACACTCAAATGCTCAGCTGTGTATTCTCCTGAGTTGCTCGCTAAAGAGAGAAATAAGAATGTTATTGTAAAAACAGATTGGATTAGAATAGATACGAGTGCTTTGATTATCATAATTAAAACATGTGTCCAGTTAAAAAAGGTGTTTTTAAAATTGTTTAAAATTTTGCAGGTGCGTTTTTTGTACAGGTGTGCTTGAATTTTTTTAGGTTTATTTTGTGAATTTTGCCATTCAAGAAGTAATAATAAAAGAGCCGAAATCAGCTAATTTTCATCTATCAAACTGGCAACCCAAACGAGAGCCTCATTTTGCTCTCTGATTGGATAATCTGCTTGAAAGCCGTAAACATAAATATTACAGACATGATCATATCTATTGTGTTTTTAATTAAATCTAACTCCACTTACAAATTAAGTAATATAAGCCAGAATTGTGAAAAAAAAAAAAATGAACCATAACTTCAGAATGTATAACAGTTTTGTATAGACGATAGATTTGACTACAAGATTCCAGACATTTTAGTACAACTATAATTGCGTATCATTGAAATTTTCTATATTTTAAACCCACCTAATTTTTTATTGGACCCCAGGAAAAATAAAGCATTCACTAATGAGGATTACAATAAACAAACAAAACTATTATCTGAGGGTCGATGTAGACACGATTTAGACTAAAAAATATTACATTTAACCTTTTAATATCAATGTTTGCGTGTTTCAAAGCAAATTTCAAGTACCTCCTGTAATACCGCCGTGCTCCACTGGGGGTGTTTGCATGTTCTGCTCACTACTCATCGACTGCCAGCCCATTTCAGAACAGGTACTTCCATATTGCCAGCCGTTTCTGATGGTTTTTTACTGATTTTTAAAGACCCACAGAATATTGTGTACTATGACTATCTGAAATCCGACATCAGATTCTAAAAGAATGGACTGTCTACTTTCCTCAGCAAAAATAATTTTGTTTCTTGCTTGTTTCGTTCCCCTGTAATCCTCTGTCGAGTAGAGGGAAGTTTTACTGAAATCACCAGAAAGCTGAGAAAAAAGAGGCACAACATGTGCATCTAGCTGTTTTCAAACCATTCAGAGAGCAATGCTGCCACCTGCTGGCTAGATAAAATATGGTCTCAAGCCAATCCCCATACATATTAGAACAATAGACATCTGGGAACATGAAAATAGCGGGAAAGGCAATTGACGTATTAATGCGTCAACGTTACTATTTACTTTGACGTATTTGTGCGTCAATGGCACACAATGAGTTAAGCAACCCCATCAAACGCTACAAATGTTTTACAATATTCACTTTCCAAGCATTTTTTTTTTTTCAAATGCCAGATTTATATAGGATAGATTAAACTTCCATCCTGATGCCGCAATACTTTAGACGTTTAATAACAAAACGAGTTACCTTTTACTATCAATCTTTGCGTGTTTCAAAACGAATTTCAAGTACCCCCTGTAATGCCACTGTACCCCACTAGGGGAGTTTGTATGCTCTTCCCTTTAGCAGCCCCATAGAACGCTACAAAGGCTTGGGTCTGTGTGTAGTGCAACCAAGCCTAACTAAAAGTCTCCATATCCTTAATCACCAGTTCCCTGTTGAGGTAGGTGGCCCAGTAGACCAGGTTGAAGCCTCCGAACAGGACGGGGAACATGATGCGGGACAGGCGGTCGATCTTGCTCACGCTGTTGAAGGTTTTCTTGGGCTGTTCGGTCTTGGTGACGGTAAGGGCCGGGCTCTTGATGGGGTCTGAGGGGGCGCACTTGGAGATAGTGGGGATGGGGGAGTCCCTGGGCAGGCTGGGGTAGTAGTTGGCCACCGCCACGGCATAGGCGTTGTTCTTCTTCACGATGGCCATCTCCTTTCTCTGCGGGGACAGTGTAGCAGTAGGAGTTGTAGCAGTTTATACATGCAATTCGTCTTTTAAGCAGCTGATTGGGAGATGGTCTGTTTTTGCTGAAGGAGATTATGATCTTTTTTATTTAATGCTGCACTTTAATATTATTATATTTAGTATTTCTTTGTTTTTATGCATCCCCACTGGTGCTCCGTCTGCAAATGAAGTTCTTCACGGATAAAGTTCTTTGAATTGAATTGAAGTGAATATTATTTATGTACATAAACATCATAACGAGGAAAGGTTTGCTCTATTTCACTTTGTGAAGTGAGTCTGTCATGTATAAGTGTCACATTGTGAGTTGAAATTCAGAAGTACATGGACTTTTGAGGCTGTAAATCCACCCATACAGTATATGTTTTGTTTTCTCTTGGTGGCTTGAAAGTTAGGTACCCCAACTTTAAAGTAAACATGTCATAAAATATTGACTTATTTCTTGTTACCTTTAATATAATAGTTTTTTTATTTGAATTGTTTCAGGACTTCACCAACCAACTTCATTCCCTGTTGCTATTGTCTGTTATAGTCTGTCTGTCCATAGGAGTGGATCCCTCTCTCTATACGGGCCTCCCCAAGATAGGTAAAAATAAATGAAGTAATAATCGCTAGAATCAAGTGATTTTTCATGCTATATTCAATTCTTCAAAAAAGATTTACCAATGGGACAGAGCCATTTAGTTTTATTTCTAGAACTGTTGCATTTTTATTTCAATGCAAGCGAGACAATTTTTGTATCTGTCACGACCCCTTCCCCCTCTCTGTGGTCGTGCTCGGTTCTGCCTTGTGGATCTGTGTGCAGGTGGAGCTGTGGGCCACGCCTATTTATGGCCCTGCCTGCTGACAGTCTCACCCTCTCTCAGCCTGCATCCTGTGCCACACCACTTTGTTTTCTGTTTCCGTTATGGTTTTGTTCCACATCACACCTCACATAGCACCATACGAACACCTAACCATTCACTCGCATACACCACTGATCCAACAGACAGTCACACCTCATTATTATGTCTACTTGGGTTAATCTTCTTTTAAAAGAAAACACCCTTTAAGTATCCCATTCCGTTGTCTGCATCCACATTTGTCATGGCCTTGAGCCAGGTTATGAGGTATCTTTTTAAAACAAGAAAATTGTTCTTGTCCAAATTGACAAACCTTGTTATAATATAGGCAGTCAGAACGTGCTCAAATGTAGGTAGATTCTTGCCAAAATTTAGCATTTAACAAAATCTAGCCAGCAGTTATTTTTCAGTGTTATGATTGCATTTCCTGTATTTCAACGGTTTGATTCTCTGATCTGGACTCTCTGGAAAGTCCTTCAAGAGAACTGCTGTTGTGATTAAGGCTCTCCACAAACAAACAGAATCAAACCAAAATGAATTATTAAGGCGTCATGATTTGAATTGAGTGTCAGCACCTTGTCCTCCACCACGGTCTTCCCGTCCCAGGCCCAGCCGCGCTTGGTGAAGTAGTTGACGGTGGCGAACTCGATGAGAGCGGAGAAGACGAAGGCGTAGCACACGGCGATGAACCAGTCCATGGCTGTAGCGTAGGCCACTTTGGGCAGAGAGTTCCGGGCGCTGATGCTCAGAGTGGTCATGGTCAGCACCGTGGTCACTCCTAGAAGTGGGTCGACAGAAGCGTACATTTATGATACTAGAAAAATACTCAATACTGTCATAGAAATCTGAAACTGTCTTTTATTATTGCATGCCTTGTGTTTTACCTGTTTGGTTCTCTGATCTGTTTTGGCAAAGTTGGCGGTTTTGTAAAGTCCTCAGAGGAAAACTACTTTTGCGATTTAGGCTGTACAAGAATAAATTGTAAACACATCTTTTATATACTTGTGAGCCAGCATTTGACACTTTGGGCTAAAAATCTCTTTGCGATTCAGATTTTTTTATTTTGATATTGTCTTTGCAGGACGGTCCAAGGACAGTGCTGATTATCCAAGACTTATTTATTAACATTTATGGACAATTATCATCTCTCATTTTGGAACATTTTGACCTGGAGAAATAACGGACATTAGTTTCAACAATTGTTCTTTCCACTGGATTTTAGTTCTTCACAATTACAGCACGCAGAAACATTTGGAACATTTTGACCTGGAGGTTAAGTTGTTCACATCATGGTTTTAAAAGAAATAATGACTCAAAATGTGCGAATGTGTGAATATGTGAGTTAAAGAAATCCAGGGTAAAAATCAAGCAAGAAAAATCCGAACTAAAAACAGGATCAACACGTGGGGGAAAACATGAACACACAATAATAATTATTATCATTTATTTTGTATCTATTTAGTTGCTATTGTTTTACACTGTACTATATTATTACCTATATGTATTGTTTGGCACAAGGGGAGGATAGTGGGAGGAAAGGGATTTAAAAATAAATAAAACAAATATTGTGTCTTCAATGCTGTATGTAACGTGAAAGACAACTCAATAAAATAGGCATGTCAACCTCAGGCCTGTGGGCCAAATTCGGCCCGTGAGAAAATCTTTAGTGGCCCCTGAAATGATTTCAAATGATCATTATTTCAGTAATTGCAGAATTTCATTTCATTTCATTTCATTTCATTTACATCCCTTTATTTTCCATTTCTGGGTCAGGGGGGTGGCAATCAGAACTGCCACCCAATTCACACAGCACCAGTCCCACGCTAATCTTCCTGCAGGTGGTGGGTCCACGGGAAGATGGCTGCTCCTTCGACACAGATGCGGCCTTGGTCTTTCAGCGTTATTGCAGAATTGATAGTTGTTATATTTTGTTTTGATATCTAAGTCAGTTGTGATTGAATCTGAACATACTAGAAAATAATGATATTAATAATAATACTCAACAACAACAAAAAAATACTTTTGGCCTCAAATCGCTTTTTTATCTTCTTAAAATTGGCCCATGACCAAAATGAGTTTGACACCCCTGCCATTAAATTAAAAAAACAAAAACAAATACTTGCTATGTGGGAGGATCAATCAAGTAAATTTTCTACACTTTCAACCATTTCTACATTTCTCTCAAAAAAACTCCACACAGCTATGTCTGATGAAGCGTCTCAGCCTGAAACGTCACTACCACGTGGTCAGTAAATAAAAGACACTTATTGGGAGCAACATAGCTGTGCGGATTTTTTTCACTATTTCACATTTTGCACTTTTTGAATCCAGCACGATAGTCCAGACCACAGGGATGTGCGGCCTTATTTGAAACCACCTTGTCATTTGTTCCTATGCAAATCGTATTTTTAGTAACAAGACTAGAGTCATGGGTGACTCACCAAACACGGTCCTGGCGGGCACAGACTCCCTGTTGAGCCAGAAGGAAACCTGGGACAGGATGACCGTCATGATACACGGCAGATATGTCTGAATGACAAAGTAACCAATTTTCCTCTTCAGATGGAAGTGGGCTGTCATCACCGTGTATTCACCTGGAAATGTACGGTAAAAGTTCACATATAAGCGTTGGTCTGCAATGGTTACAGTTCAATTCAACTCAATTAATCTTTGTGAGATAAGATATGATTATTACTGTTGTCAGACTGGAGAAATGTGACATGTACATTTCTCCAGTGTGACAACAACAAAGTTAGAATCACTCAGATGGTGCAAAAGACAGAAGTGTGCAATCATGTTAAGGTTAAAAAATATAGTCTGCGCAGCATATGATTATGTACAAAAAATGGCTATAAAAGAAAGAGTGGGAATAGCAGTGCAGGTTTTTTTTTTAAGGTTTTTGTATAGCCCTAAATCACAACAGCAGTTATCTCGGAGGACTAATTTGTCGACGCTGATCAGAATATCAAACACAAGAAATGCAATGATAGAAAAACACATTTTTGTCCATAAATATGTAGATAAATGTTTGTATAGTTGTTCAATGATGAGGGTTCTGGATCATCACCATTGTCCTTGGACCTTCCTGTATCAGCCAGAAACAACTCTAAAAACCCAGTGAGTATAATATATGTGTTGGATTATTATAAAATTCTAGTCTAGTGATTTAAAATTATTTACTGCCAAAACCTCCTTGTATCACACATTTTGAGACCAAAATTGAGTCAGCTGCACACGTTCGCACATATTTCCCTTTGCATACTGAGGAAGACCTGTATGAGTCACCATTCAAAGCTTTGGTCTCAATGGTAAAAATAAAAAATAAAAATATTAATTGGATATTTTGAAAACAAAATTGTATTTGTATTTCTTTTTTTAAATAAAAATATCTCTCTCACACACACACACACACATACACACATCTCTTTCCCTACTCTTCTCGCACACGCACACACACACACATCTCTCGCTCTCTTTCTCTCTCTCTCACACACACACATACACACATCTCTCTCTCACACACACACAGGTACACATCTCTCTTTCCCTTTCTCTCTCTTCAGTTAATTTCAGTCTTTTTTTATCCTACAAAGCTCCTCACCGGTGCTGGACTTGATGACCTCTTTGCCCACCGTCTGCCCCACCAGGTCGTACTGGTTCAGCCTGGATCCGTCTGGCGCGACCTCCACGGACTCGCTGGCATTTCGCGTCCAGATGTAGGTCACTTCTGTTTTGGTGTAGGCATCTGAGGAAGAGCAAGGATGATGATCACTGCTAACATGTCTGCTGCACGTGCGCAAACACAGTGAGATCCGTCTAATATGCACACATGCTTTAGGCCTCAAAGAAAAGATAACATTGTTTTAAAAAGAGGAGACTGAATAGAGATGTCATGCAGGAGAAACGAGGAGAATTACAGCTTCCAAATTTCAGAGGGCAGGAGTGAGAGTCCATAGGGAAGTCCTCCAGATGCATGGGGCATTCGGCTTGAACAGTCAGCCTGGACACAGAGGAAAACCATTTCAATCTCACAGACAAGAGTTGGATTGTTCAAAATCAATGCCAATCAAAGATATGAAGTTCCTAATGTAGTTTTAGAAGTAGTAGTAGTAGTTGTAGAAGTAGTCTTTATTTCAATGTTTTAATGATTAATTGTACAAAACAATAGGAAAATAAAAACACATAAATACATTTATACACACATTTGAAAAGGAGTAGGTAGAAGTAAAACGTATTTTTCCCACCGCTATTTTTTACCTATTTTTTTCTCTTACAGAATTTCAAATGATTCAGTTCAATTCTTACAAAACTTATAAATGTCAATTATCTATCTTAATTATAATTGACACACGTTACCATAAATAGTCATGTGTTAAAGGCACATTACCATTTCTACTCAAACGTTTTGTTATTTCATTTTAACATGTTGATGTATGTAGGCCCTACACGTGCAGTGCATTAAAAACAGTGGGTAGAATGAGTCAGTTGGGACTTTTTGTTCACATACCTACATTACAGCACTGTCTGTTCATATCGACCACGTCACAGTCTGAAGTTTGCTGGAGCTGAATTAATGTTCTTTAATGGACCTTTCTTTCATCGTCTTTGGGGAGGTTTTTGAAGTCTAAAAATAGGTGCTCCGATATTTTAACAAATTAATCCTTCACGTAATAAAGGAGTGGAACACACAGGTGGTTAGAAAGCTGTGAGAAATCCATTTTTTAAAGGTTAAACATTTCGGATATTTACAAAGTATTAGACCCAACAGATAGGCCAGACTTGAGACCATTTTTGGTCCAGGTCCATATAAATCCACATACTCAGGTTCTAGGCTCAGTGTATCTCTGAGAAACCACCCAGCACTGCAGGAGTATCCGCTTGTATTGCTCCACTGTAATACTTGGGCACTGTGTCGATTCTGGGAGAGGTGAGGCTCGACTGATGACCCAGAGACTCCAGCAACGCGCCGTGTCCCCCGGCATAATGTCTGTGATCCAGTCAGGGGATTAATCTAAACAAGTCGTTAAGTGTGAGTTTCAACATGGTAAAAAAGTTAGTTTACTATTGTGTGTGTTTATTCAAATGTTCAGATTTTATGATAATGAATTAATCATTGTGAGTTCTATTTTTATGTATTAATTCTTAATTAAATCTCAGAATGAATATCAAATAGTTATTAGTGTAAGTTATTAACTAATTCTCGACTCTGTCGTGCCAACAGTAAATGTGATCTGTTGGCAGCCAGGTCAGCTGATAGATGGGTGACGGGTTTCTACACAGCAAACAGTGTTTTGTGCTCTTTACAAAGAAAACATGAAGCAGTCCTTCATCATTGGCAATAAAAGCAAATGTTTCAGTCCATTCTTTCTTGAATCCTCAGTTCTTATCGACTCCTCTCTTTTTAGCTTTGGGATCCATGCACACACGCTGGTTTGTTTACCAGCGGCCGCCTGGCGTGGGGCCGCGTCACAGGATATGATATGTTGAAACATGAAATTTAATATTTTCTATGCACATTTTTACAGCATTGAAAAACGTTAAGAATGTTTTTCAGACATTTTTGAAAAGGCCCCAGGAGCCACTCGAGGAGCACTAATGAGCCACATGTGGCTCCAGAGCCGCGGGTTGCCGACCCCTGGGATAACCTTCACCACCCTGATACCATTAGGCGTGGTGAAGGTGGCTGAGTGGATAGCACTCTCGCCTCTCAGCAAGAAGGTCCTGGGTTTGAATCCCGGTTCTGAGTGGAGTTTGCATGTTCTCCCCGTGTCTGCGTAGGTTTCCTCCGGGTGCTCCGGTTTCCCCTACCACTAAAAATATGTATGTACAATAGGTCTGGCATGTGCCTCCTGTACTGGCACCCCCACTCCCAAAAAATAACAATTGTAAACCGCTTTGAGACTCCGATGTGCAGTGAAAAGGCGGTATATAAATAAAGATTACTTACTACTTACTTACTTACCATATCTCGCCTGCCCTGATTTACTTCCATTTAGTTCAAGCAGCAATGGCAATCACAACGTGACAACTCACATTTTACAGTTTCATGGTTGTACACAATGTACAGTATGTCTCCTTATGTACGGCTTAGAGAGTTCTTATGATAAGACAATCTGATCTGTCAGACCGAGCAGCGAATGAAATCAAAAGGTGGAGCACACAGAGCCTTAACCGTTGCTCACATTGGGGACTCGTGGTCAGTCTGACGGATCAGATCAATCTGTCAGTTTGGCCACAAGATTAGAAAGACTTTTTTGCCCTTCTTTGATCTTCTATGCACACACTTTGAGGAGATTGACTTGCATTGTTAAATTAATCTGAGTTTAATTGTTGTATCACTTTCAGCCAGTGCTGTGCCGGGTGATTGTTTTCAATGATAAAGGTATGTCACGGCTCAAACAGGTTGTGGAAGACTGCTTTAGAGGTTCTGTGAAGGCATATATTGTCAAATTGACCAATCATCTCCTTCATTGGGATGTTAAAATGCGGCCTGGAGACACATTTGTGCCTCAGCCTTTAGCACCACCTGATTGACAGTGGGAGTGGTACCTCATGGTGTAGAGCAGGGTGCCGTCCTCCATGATGCGCAGCAGTTTGTTGGGCATGGTCATGTTGTGGGCCACAGATTTCTTGCCGTTGTGGAAGAAGGTGTCAGGGGTCCAGATCTTGCTGGCCATCAGGTTGTTCAGGGGCAGGATGTTCATCGGTCCGTGGAACTTGAGTCTCTCGTCTTTCCAGCTCTGGCGGAAAAACACGTCCACCGTGTATTCCTGTGGCACAACACACACATCAGATCAATACTAGAACAATTACTTTGTTTGTTTGTTTTTTTTAGGTTTTTGGAATCATACAAAGGGAATCCGACCGAAACAAGTTTGTATCAAAAACATGTACGAGACATAAGCTAACACCAGAGCCTGAGTCAGATTGTGTGGCTCTACAGAGCTAACACCAGAGCCTGAGTCAGACTGTGTGGCTCTACAGAGCTAACACCAGAGCCTCAATGGGGACTGTGTGGTTCCTAAGTTCAGAACATATTTTGGACAGTCCTTTTCCTCTAATGGAGCCAGACAATGGACCCTCTTCCCACTGACGTACTGTAAAATTACAAACCACCTTACCCCTTTTCACCAGACGTCTGAAACTGTGGCTGAAAATGGAGTAAAGTTGTCCATATGTTTAATTAATTTTACATTTGCAAATTTTAAATATTCGCATTTATGTCCAAAAAGCATGAAAAAGAAGTGTTGAAAATTAGCTTGGCCTTGCTGCAACAGTAAAGGAAGTGCATTTAGTGTTAAAAAAAAAAAAACAATTATGCAAACCTTACATGTTACAACATTTCTTCCTCCTCATTTACAGATTAAGAGTTGTTTTCTGATCCATCCTCACTACTATCAGAAACTTCTTGCACAAACATGTAACTCCACCCCTTCTGCCTTTTAAAACAAAAGTATTTACCCCTGAATTAGTTTTGGAAATGTGGCAAGAGAAATTATACTACTTCAATAGAATCACATGACTTTTAGCAACTGGAAGTTTTCATATTAGAAACATTTAAAATTTGCTTGAGGCAGGAAGATGAAGCTCTCCAAGGCGGGAAAAATGGACTATAAGCCGGGTCGCTGGGGTAGCTAGCTTACAGTGCCCCAAACGCTTGACTAATGTACTGCATCGTAACTGCCTCCACAAACTTCATGGAGACACATCCAACAACGGACAGAAGCCTCTTTCCGTTGCTATGTTGGATGAGCCATTAAACCATATATCATTTGATTTGGGGCCCCCTGCAAAAGCCCTTTATTTTATACTGTAGCTACGCCCCTGGAAAACCACAGGATTTTTTTTTTTCAGTGGAATTTGCGACTCTCTTAACAAAACCAAGTCAAACAAATCAAAATCAACTATCATCCTAAACCAAGATATGAATTATTGAAAGCTAAGGCAGATGCTGAAGATCCCCAGATGCCAAAATCCATTAGGAAAGAAGAAGACGTGGATCCTGGGTATCCGTTAGCAGCAGTAAGCCAAGTATATTACAATTGTATATGAATGTTTCTCTATTTCAACGAAAGCTTGTGCCGTATTGTAGCAGACTTCCTGTGTTTTGGGTTCACAAGCAGTCTCCGGGCTGTCAGAACATTTGCGGGTTAAAATCCAACGGTTTCCCGCGGCAAGTGTCAGCTCTCATATCCGTCAGCCTGAGCGCCACGGCACCTCCCACATCAGGACAGACCCAGAGCGTACCACGGCCCTCGGAGATAAATGCATCTTTGTGTGTTTGTGTGTTTGTGAGGAGACCAAGCGTTTGCAGGCATTGTGTGCTGAATCGGCAGCTGGGAAATGTAACAATATAGACACTGGCAATTACATACAAATATAAACATTTACAGTTTAAATAAAAGGCATGACAAAACTTTTAAGTCGTCAATGAATCAATATAATATCATTTTGTTTCACTGGAAAAAGTATTAGCCCTGGTCAACCTTGATTTGTGCCTCTTTCCTCTCTACACCTTTTCTTTGGCTTCTTAGTTTAGTAATCAAACCTACAGCTCTTTAGAAAATGACTGAAACCTAAAGAAAATCAGTCGTTTAAAAAATAGTTTTTACTTTCCCTTTTGTACTTTTATCTTGTGTGACCTGCCTTAGAACTACACGTGTAAATCAGAAGTGTGAATCAATGAATCAGTAATAAGTAATACATTATCTAAACAGTGGTCGACTAATATATTAACAGATTAATTGGATTTTTTTGACTTGAATATGCTGAGAAGAGGTTTTCAGATACTTGTATCATGACTTCAGAACGAGTCCACTCTGTTCTCCCAGGAGCATCATTTTGAGCTTTGAATTGGTCAAATCTAGAAAAAGTGTCATATTCTCTGAGCTTTTGGACCTAAACAACTAATCGGTTAATCTAAAGAATAATCGGACAACTAATCAGTGATCTATTCAGTTCAATTCCAATCCAGTTACTCTTGTACAGCCCTAAATCACAACAGAAGTTATCTCGGAGGACTTTACAAAACCGTTGAATTCGCCAACACAGATTAGAGAATCAAACTGTCAAGCACAAGAAATGCAATGATAAAAGAAAACATTGGTATTGGTCCATAAGAGCAGGCGACCAATGTCCATAAATGCTGTTGAATGTTGAGTGTAAATGTGAACTAATGAATGTAAATATTGTAAATTAAACATTAAAAAGTGTCCTTACAGTATATTAGACCCTCCTACATAGCAAAGGAAAAACAAGGTGAGAAACTTTGGGATGCACCTATACAGTACAGTACCCATACACACACACAAATACATACACACACACACACACACACACAGGGTTATACTGTATTATTACCGTGTAAATATAGGCAAACATGACTTTTTTTAGACTTTTAATAGAGTTTGCGTCTTTGAGATTTAAATTATATCATTGCGTCCCCAGAGAAAAATCACTGCGTTGCTCAGATTGTGCAGTTTATCTGGAGCGCGCAGGTTCTGAGAGGTTTTCTGTACGTCCAAATGGTATGGGGCAGCAAGAGCGCACAAAGGACACATACGGACTAAGTGACATTAACTGATGCAACTTTGATGGAATCAGTAAAAAATACATAAGAAACCGAGCTCTTTCCCCCCTTTTTATAGATGTGTTGTTTCAATTGGACCCACTCAGCGTGCACTCTCCATACCTCTGCTTCTGAGCCACTTAAATATTTGAGGAGGTGCCACAAAGGAAGCGACAATGAACCAAAAGCAGCTGTCCACCTTTGCATAGATTACAACAGAGCACGGACCTGTCCAAAATGTAAAAATGTGATGATGATCCAGGACGCGCTCGGCATTCAACAACATTTATGGACATTTATCAAGATTTATGGACATTGGTAATCTGCCCCTTATGAACCAAGACCTCTATGTGCTTTTCATCAATACATTGCGTGTGTTCAACCTGTTTGATTCTCTCTGTCCTCCGATATAGTTGTGATTTAGGGCTATACAAGAATTAATTGAAATGAATTAAGCATGCTGCTACATGTGTGTGATATATGTGCATTATGAGTAGTGGGGATTTACCATGTCTGTGTCTGAGACTGGTCCAAAACTGGTCACATAGATGTCAGTCTTCACCTCGGTCACTCGATCTATGAGACAATAACAATAGCTTTCAATGGGGAAAAAACAATAGCATAATAGTCGTCATTAGAAAGCCTTGCATGCCTTCTTTAATTGATTTGTACTGTATTCACCTTTTCTCTGTTAAGGCAGATTGATCATAACAGAGTGAGAGAATGAATTCAAATTACCTCCTAGCCCTGGTCTCAAACGGTTGTCGTATCCATCCAGCAGGCTGTCCAGAATCTTGGTGAAAGTGTAGATGTCTTTGGAGGAGCGCGTCGAGTTGATCTTTGCTTCACAACTAAGAGACAAAATATATAAGTTTCAACTCTAACGCGTTTGACCTATGCGCGCGAACCGTGGAACAAACCGGGATTTCCTGTGATTTTGCGGATGGTTAAGTTGATGACAGATGCGGTCAGTGTCCACACTCACCTCAGCAGGAGCAGGGGCAGCATCAGGGGCAGCAGCAGGGGGAGGCAGCAGGCGGAGAGCAGCGTGGTCATGGCGCGCGGTGGATGATGTCTCTGTTCGTTGTCCGTGACCTGTCAGAACCATGTGTGTTTCAATTGTTGCTGTAATTCTGCAAATCCATCTATTTCCCCGTCTGCAAAGCTTCCAAGTTGAGCGCGAGATGAGGCGCGTCTCGCTCCTCCGCCCGTGGCTCTCAACAAGCTGGTGACTGACGCTCACGGTTGGATGCGCGCTGGACTGACGCGCTGCTCATGATAATACACGCACAATACCGACTGTCGTCCTGTGTAACAATGGGCAACGTGTATCCTCCCTTTACTTTCAAATGAAAAGACAATTGGTTGGATTCATCATTGCACTGATTTAACACTAGAGCTCCGATGATGGTTTTTATTTATGGAAGTGTAATTACTAAGTGTATGTACAATTTTGATAATTATTTTTACTTTTTGTAGAAAATTATGTCATTATTTTTTATGAATGCATCTGAAATCTGAGTACTCAATGCCTTTAATTCATTCATTTGAATATACATTTCAGAATCAGAATCCCTTTTATTGTCATGTGAGTAACAGGAAGTCACAAACTAGGAAATTGCTTTGGCTCTTGGTCAAAGTCATGCATAAATAAAAATCTACATAAATGTAGTTCAAATGTAGACATTATCAGTCGCTTGGAAATCAGTTAAATCAATTTTTCTCCCAGGTCCTGGTTCTGGACTGGTTCTGGACTGTTTCTGAGCCTAGTCAGCTTGGTTTTCTACCAGAGAAGAGAAAGTGCTCGTTACCATGCCAACACACTGTTTTTTGTCAGCAGTTAGCATTTAGCCTTTCAACAAACTGTTTTATTTAAACATATTTCAAGTCATATTCACCAGTTTTAGCGCTTATTACAATATGAGCAAAAAGTAAAAACCCTATAAATGATTTACTTTTAATAAAGCTGGCAGATAAAAAAAACCTTTAAGGAGGAATTTCTCAGAATTACATAGATTCGAATGGAACTAAAGAACCCTGGGAGTTCTTGTAGTTTCAGAATTCTGGGATACCTGGTGTTAAAACTGTAGCAAAATAAACTTCCCAACGAAACTGTTACACCATCACCTTGCATTACACTGCCCTCTGCTGGCGAGGCTTTCTATTCTCTTTAACAGCAGGTGAAAAGACCTCTTCCTAATAGCCCATAACACCGACATAGTTCAATTATTTATGTTTTATATAGGCTACCTGTCTATTCTGGGGTCATAGCTCATGCTGCCAGAATGCCACTATGCTTTCTAGAAGTGGACCACACACACACACACACACACACACACACACACACACACATGCACACTCAGTCTGCGGGGTCCTCGCCCTCATTGTCATTAAAAACATTGAGTTGCCTGAGGACGCTCCACGGTCTGCCATTAAACACTTATAGTCCGTGTGTTAGATTATAGGGCTTTTTAATTGGGAGAGGGAGAAAAAAAAATGTTTTGGTGGGTTCTGCTTGTTTCCATGGAGATCGTGGAGAGTTTTATGATAATGTCATTTCAATTTGGAGAGACGTGAAACAAGAAAGCTTTTGAGTATTTTAATGAGAGGTGGTTTGGCGCCCTAGGCCCCGGTGCGGCCTTCAGTTAGGGGAGGCTCCTGCGCTGGGGCGCGTAGAATCCCCCCGGGGCCTAGGTACTGGTGGCGGCATCTTGGCAGCGTGAAGCAGGTTTGAAGGCAGGTTGGAGGCAGGGTGAAGAGGAGGAGGAGGGGAGGCGGTGGATGCGAGGCTTCGGGAGGCCGTAAAATGGGAGTTGCTCCGCTTTTAAGCGGCTGGTCTGTCCGGCACGGTGTGATTGGAAGGGGGCGTTTGCTGCGCCATAGGCTGAGGATGTGAGTCGGCCCGGAGGGGGTAGCTTGGGCTGACGTCTTCTAAATTGAATTTTCGCGAGCTACATTTCAATTTGGAGAGACGTGAAACAAGAAAGCTTTTGAGTATTTTAATGAGAGGTGGTTTGGCGCCCTAGGCCCCGGTGCGGCCTTCAGTTAGGGGAGGCTCCTGCGCTGGGGCGCGTAGAATCCCCAAAAAGGCTGTGAGTTGATGGGGTTTTGCAGCCTGGTTTGCAGGGGACAGACGTCGTGGCTGCTCTATGCTGTGACCGCTATCGCTATGCTGTGACCGCTATCGCTATGCTGTGACCGCTATCGCTATGCTGTGACCGCTATCGCTATGCTGTGACCGCTATCGCTATGCTGTGACCGCTATCTCTATGCTGTGAACCGTTTATGCGCTAACCATTTTTTGCTATGCTGTGACCGCTAACACTAACGCTGTGACCGCTACCACTAACGCTATGACCGCTATCACTGACGCTATGACCGCTATCACTGACGCTATGACCGCTATCACTGACGCTATGACCGCTATCACTAAGCTATGACCGCTATCTGTTGTGACCGTTATATGCTGTGATCGTTATGCGGATACTCAGCTGCTGCCGCCACCAGGAGTTTTGCGAGTGATTTATGGAGATGCCAAGAGGCGCTGGGCTGCGAGGATAGTCGGAGTGTCAGGCCTGATGTATGAGGAGAGGGCCGATGATGACCAGCGGCCCAACTGCTGAAGGGCAGAATGGGGGAGACCCAGGGACGCGGCACGCGTGGCGGCGCCTATTCTGAAGGAGTGGGCTGTGTAGAGATAGGGAGACAGGTTACAAAGCAGCAGTACAGACTTGAGTTGGGCTCTGACCCAGTTGGAGGACATCGGGAGGTTATCGAGAGTGAGAATGACGGTCCGTTGAGATCTCCTTTCCGTGAGCGGAGGCGAGTGTAGTGCATCATGGATCAAGCGAGACTGTATGATTTCAGAGTGGAAGGTGAGAGGCCCATCTTCATGTAGGATGCCGCGGAGGAGATGAGGAGGCGAAGAGACGGAGGGATTAGTCCGGGGCGAGGGATTCCATGCAGGGGATCTGGCATGGCGATGGGTTGGCAGAAGGGCAGCGGCGTCGGAACTCCTGGAATTTGAAACGAGAGAGAGAATCAGCGAGACAATTAAGGTGACCAGGGACGCGACGAGCAGTGATAATAAAATTGTTCAGGACTGAGAGCCATGTGATACGTCTAAGAAAAGACATGATTTGGGGAGAGGATGAACCTCGACAACGTCGAGGTTGTCGCACATCACGGAAATCCTTTTCCTCTGCCACATATGGCTCCACAGCGCGCAGGCTACGGTCACGGGATATATCTCGTGGAGCGCGGAGGAGATGTTTTGAGGGAAGGCGTCGGGCCAGGGCCCGGCGAACCACTGGTCCTGAAAGAATCCCCCAAAACCCACGGACGGGGCTGCGTCCGTGAAGAACCGCAGGGCGTCCGAGGATAGGACGACGTTGCTGTAGAAAAAAGGAGACGCCATTCCGACGGCTCAGCAGGCGGGACCAGAACGCCAGGTCGGAGCGGCACCCCGCGGCCAGGCAGACCGCGTCGTTGAGGGAGGAGACGGAGCCGGCGAGGGAGAGGAGTCTGGAGATGAAGGAGCGACCTTGAGGAATTATGCGGATGGCGTAATCAAGACGCCCGAGAAGGGAGAGCAACTGACGCTTCGAAAGTGACAGGGATGACGGGGCAGACCGGGAGATAGCGCGGATGCGCTCGAGTTTGCCCAGCGGGAGGGAGGCCTCCGTGGCGCGCGTGTCGAGGCGGATGCCGAGAAACTCTAGAGCTGTGGCGGGCCTGTGGTCTTCTCCTCGGAGAGGGGGACTCCCAGGGCGTAGAAAGCGAGCTTGAGGTTGCGGAGAGAGCTCCCGGAGCCGTCCGAGGGTGGGTCTACCACGAGAAAGTCGTCGAGGAGATGCGGGACGGAGGGGAGCCGTACATAATTTAGCAGGATCCAGCACGGCGCCTCCGCAAGAGAGGGGCGCTGGAGGGAAGGGGCTGTTGATGCTCGGGCGGGCCCGGAGCGGGGACAGGAGAGGACGAATATGAGACGCTTCTTCCTGGAGTGCTTGCGGGTGGCGATGCCCGTCGGGTTAGAGCGAGACGGAGAGAAGGGGCCAATGACGTAGCACACGGACACCTCCCGCGCCCGAGCCGCGTGCCGACTTGGGGCTCACGGAGAGCCGGGAAGAGGTTGCGGGACACGAGACGCCGAGGGACCTAAACAGAGCTTGCAGTCCAATGTGAGGAATTTAATAGAGTTTGCAGTCCAGAGTGAGGTATTAAAACCGGGCCCGTAGTCCAAGTGAGGCGTTTAACTGAGAGCCTGCAGTCCGGTGTGAGGGAGTTAAATGACCTGTAGTCCAAGGTGAAGGATTAAACTGAGAGCTTGTAGTCCAGAGAGAGGGATTCAACGTTGCCCGCAGTCCTAAAGAGGGATTTATAACAGAGAGCTTGTAGTCCAATGAGGGATTAAGCCGAGAGCTGCAGTCCGGTGTGAGGGATTTAACAGTTTTACGGTCCAAGTGAGGGATTAACTGAGCCCGCAGTCCAAGTGAGGAGTTTAAACTGAGAGATTACAGTCCAGTGAGAGGGATCCAACAGGCCTGCAGTTTTATTTATTTATTTATATTTATTTATATTTATTTATATTTATTTATATTTATTTATATTTATTTATAGTTATTTATATTTATTTATATTTATTTATATTTTTTTTTTTTTTTTTTTTTTTTTTTTTAAATATAGCGTTCCAGATATAGGCAGTACCATGTATGCAGTTCCATGTATAGCCGTACCATATGAGCAGTTCCAATATAGCGGTTCCATATATAGGCAGTTCCATATATAGGCAGTTCCAGATACGGTACAACAGTTCCAGGTATAAGTAGTTCCAGATATAATTTAAACAGCGCTTGCAGTCCAAAGAGAGGGATTTAAACAGAGCCTGCAGGCCAAAGTGAGGGATTAAAACAGAGCATGCGGTCCAATATGAGGGATTTAAACAGCGCTTGCAGTCCAGAGAGGGATTTAAACAGAGCCCGCAGGCCAAAGTGAGGGATTAAAACTGAGAGCATGCGGTCCAATGAGAGCGATTAAAACTGAGGTCTTGCATTCCAATGTGAGGGATTAAACGGAGCTTGCAGTCAGAGTGAAGATTTAACGGAGCTTGGTTAAAGAGGGCCTGCAGACTAATGCGAGGGCTTTAAACTGAAGCCTGCCCACCAGCACTGGGCCAACTGAGCCTGCAGTACAAAGCGAGGGGAAAAACCGTCCGCGGATCTCATACTTTACCCACAGCGCCAGAAGACAAGGGACAACACGACGGGACCACGCCGTACCGGCACAAGGAGACAGGGATGCGCACGGCTCCCACCGCAACGGGCTAGACCGGCCGTATGCAGCAGCAGGCTGCGACGAGACGAGCAGCGGCAAACCCGCGGAAAGAGCCCGCAAAGGAGGAGAGCGGCAAAGACCCACGGACCACGCACGAGACCCGCAGCAGGTGCAGCCACAGGAGGAGCAGACCACACGCAGCAAGACAGAGGACAGCAGGGACACGCACGAGTAAGCGTGAGTAGACAAAGCGATTCCTCCAGAACGATTCTTTGCGAGGCTGCAGGAGCATGCGAGGCTTCGGGAGGCCGTAAAATGGGAGTTGCTCCGCTTTTAAGCGGCTGGTCTGTCCGGCACGGTGTGATTGGAAGGGGGCGTTTGCTGCGCCATAGGCTGAGGATGTGAATCGGCCCGGAGGGGGTAGCTTGGGCTGACGTCTTCTAAATTGAATTTTCGCGAGCTACATTTTGTTAAACATTCAGGCAAAAAAGGAAAAAAAAAACAAGTTATAAAAATATGGACTCTAATCTACAACGTGCAACTTCATGACAATGCCCTGTACTCAAATACATTACATATCTTATCAGTGTGACATCTATAGCCAAATATGTTCCATTGCAGAAGCCTATAGGGGCAGTGCGCGTGCGTTTGACCGCGTTTTATCTCAGTAACTATCCAGAGATGATAGCTCGAGGTGATTTCAGGTGTGCGTTTGTGTGTGCACGATGGAGGACACAAAATTGTGTTTATTAATGATTCAGGTGGCGTGCGGCAGCCAGGTGGGGGAGGTAAGGTTAGAAACTGGGCTGGTTGCAAAAGAGAGTGGGTAGGCAAAAAAAAAGAAAAGAAAACCACACACACACACACACACACACATACACACATAAGCACACGCCATTACGCACAAACGCACGCACACAGTGATGGGGAAAAAGCCTTATATCACGTAAACTGAATATCCCCAATTAGGCTGGTCATTTTGTTTGTCCCCCCCATCCACCCCCCCTACTTCTCTCCCTCCCTCCCTCCCTACTAGCCCAAAAGAAACACGTGCGTCGGAAGGCACGCATGACCGCCGCACTGTTCACGTATCCCAGTGTGTTCGGGGGCTGGAGTGAGCGGCAGCAGCAGCATCAGCAGCAGCGATAGGCAGAGCTCCTCTCCTCACTGCAGTCTCCAGCACATCCTCCTCCTGCTCAGCCTTCTTTTCACGCAGCCGTGCGCTTTCATGCACTGACGTTCTGTGTCCGTGCGCGCTGGAGCAGAAGACGAATGAACTAACGCGCCCTCTTTCCTCTTTTTTTTTTTTTTTTTTTTTACTCCATCTTTCTATACGTTTGAGTTTTTTTTCTTTTTTCCCTTTTTTTTCTTTCCTCGTTCCTCCTTCCTCCTCCTCCTCCTCCTCCTCCTCCTCCTGCTCTTTCGTCCCATCTTCTCTTTTCTTCCCGTCCTCGGCTGAATGCGTGTGGATGTGGGGGGGGAGGTCGACGCGTGTTCTGTGGCTGTAAGTGCGCAGCTTGAGACTCCGGTTGTCGGATCCTTCTCTCTCGGGCTCAGGTGAAAGCGGACCGGGGATGGACATGAGGGCCGGCGTGACGCTCTGCGGTCTATGCGGGCTTTTCTGCATGGTCCTACTACTGCTGCTTTCGCCAACGCGGGCTTCGCAGAGGTAAGACGAAAGGGCACGCGCCGTGGGTTTGAAATACTCAAGTCCGTCCATAATGTCGCAACTTCACAATGTCCCATTCTGTGCTTATACATACAGCGCCAGCGAGCCTAGTAACATGTCGTATGTGAAAGCCACGGTAGACAAGCTGTTGAAGGGATATGACATCCGCCTGAGGCCTGATTTTGGAGGTAGGTCTGCGCGCGCCGAGGCTGCAGTGTTCCGAATTGGCCCTGACGCACTGGTATAACGCTGTCCCCTCTCCCACATAGGCGCACCAGTGGACGTTGGCATGAGCATTGACATCGCCAGCATTGACATGGTCTCTGAAGTCAACATGGTTAGTATAGCACTTCTCAGTCATGGGTGCATACGTGGGGGGGTGAGGAGGGGGGGCCCGCTCCCCGGAGTGAGCGAAAGGAGCAGGTTGCAGTAATTACATAAGGGCCCGGAGTTTGTGGAGCACTGATGCAGTAAAAAGCCATGAGCAGCAGGTGAAAGACGGTGCATTTTGGGCTGAAACAGGAAAACGCACGGGCTGATGCAGTGGAGGCTTGCACTTGTTTTCCGAGGCTATTATATAATATATTAATTCTGCAGATAGGCATGCATAAATTATAACATATGCAGAGGGTGGGGCTAGACCAAAGTGTCAGCATGCCCTCTATACTAATAATACTTCAAAGACTTGCCACAATATTGAGATGAATGTATTTGCAGTGCGGTTTACACCCGTTTTCTCTTTTTTGCACATTCCAAAGTCAATGCTATTTACCATAATCCCCCTGAAGAAAAGAGACTGGACTTGCATACACAATTTCTCACGGCAGCCTTTTTTAATGTATGTGAATGCAAGAACGTCATGCAGTCGGAAAGCATATAGGCTACCTCATATACTGTAGCAAGAGAGGAAAGAACTGCTCCTACACAGACCGTACAGAAGGAATAGATATAGAAATACACAGGGGAGCTGCAGAGCCTAGAGACACATACAGTACAGGCCTATAGTTTTATCCTAGTTATGTTTGACAAGTATAAAACGTGTCCTTATTGTGAACTGGGTCTCCACAAAGCATGCATAATTGTTTGTTTGGCTATAATCTTCCCCAGATGGCTTATAACGTGCATCTCTCTAAAAGCAATGTATCCATATTATAATGTATTATTTAACCCTTTTCTTCCATAGAATCAAGCAGGCAACGTACCACCTCTGTAAATATTGCTGCTTTTTTGCCTTTATCTCAACTTTGAGGTGATTTTTGTCACATATTCGAATACATTCTCACTCTCAAAAGCAGGAAAAATGATTGTCCCGTTGTTGTAAAGCCACATCGAGATAAAGACCGGTTGTGTTTGTGTGGCGTAGTATTTCAACATTGTGTGATCTTTCTGTGTGAAATGATTCCCCAGTGTTCTTGGATTTGGCTTGGCTTACGTGCTCGTGAGTTGAGCATTTGGTGAAGGCAGTTTCCCAAAAAAAGATTACGAGTACAATTGTTCATGTGTTGTGCTAAAACCTTGCGTTCAATAATGTTTTTCTGGTGGTAAAATAGGGAGATCTTATAATAACACGATTCAACCAGGGATGCACTGACAAAGATACTTTACTGGTGTTCTTTGGTGACAATACAGAAATAAATATTTTGGATTTGGCATTTGTTCTTTTAAGATGAATTTGATTTATGTAGGTGACTTAGGCTACACTGTACTCTCAGGGTTACTGTTAATTAGCAACATTAGACACATTTTATAATACGTCAACCTTGACATTTTTATAGTTTTAGTTCCTTTCCTGGTATTGATGCATGTCCCGTATCTGCAGAAATGTACTATAGGGAAGGGGAGCATCAAAAATACAATATTGGTAGACTTTAAAAAATAGTATCAAAACTAGAATAGTTTTAGAAAGTTTCCGTACTGAACAGACAAAAGCACAAACTGTGAAATTCTCTGAGAAGTTTCTGAATGATTTTTGATCTCAGAATCAGTGTTTTTATTTTATTTTACTCATGTTCTATATACACACACAATACACACTTGCATAAATGCGTATAAAAAAGCATGCAGCCATAAAGCTAGACATAGGGGAAATGCATGGGATAGAGGGGGAGGAGGTAATCTGAAAAGTTTAGATGGATAATAACAGTAAAATATGAATAATAATAACATAGATTTAAAATAAATACTTATACTACATATTTACATACAATAAATAAAGATAAGTACTTTTATAAGCATTGAGAGAAAAATACATACATTAGATAAACAAAAACACACATAAATAATGATAATAATTGTTCAGTATCATGAGAATACATTTAAAGCTGGCAGACTCGAGTATTTAAATGAGTTCCTTGGATCTTTGAGCAGCACTTTGGGAACTTTTTATTAAATGCACTATTTAAATAAAGTGGATTGAACTGGATTAGGGTACAAAACTTAGCAGAACCATCAAAAAGTATGATAATATATTGTTATTGGGTTTTGTTTCTTAGATTATCACCATGGTAGCGAGTCTATATCTCAGTATCGGAATCGAGACTTGGTGAAAGCGATATCGGATATGACATCGTTGGATCGGTGCTTTCCCAGATCTAAAACAGCCATTTCTACGCCCCAAATCTAATTCACTTAAACGTACGTTCTTGTATTGCCCTAAATCACAAAGGTAGTTTATCTCAGAGGACTTTACAAAACCATCAAAATTTGCCAACACAGATCAGAGAATCAAACACAGAAATGCAATGATAAAAAAAAAAACACATGGAGTTATTGGTCCAAAAGGGGCAACAGTGACCAAGTGTCCATAAATGTTGATAAATATCCATAAATCTCGTCTCATTTCCTTGTATAATCCCAATCTCACGTCTCGAGTTGCCTTATGTTCAGGATACGGAGAGAGTACCCACTGTAGCCCCTATATACAAAATGCAAAGAGGCGAATATTTTTCAATCCGGGTGGAGCCTGGAGCACCTACCGTATACTTCCCCGTGCACGGCAGTAATTGAAAGTAGTGCTAGTATAGACCGGGAGGCAGAGAACCCCACTGCGCCTATAGCAGATCAAACAAGAGACTAGAGAGATCCCCACTGTATCTATCTATATACAGTAGCGCGGGAGGAAGTAGGTCATGCAGCATCACACTGCAGTAGTGATGACAGGGCATGAATTTCTATATTTTTTGTTTACTGCAGTGCACAGAAAACACAAGAGAAGTGAGAGAAAAAGAAGAAAAAAACTTAAGAGCCTGCCCGAGGTTAAGCCAGGACGAGTCAAGTCAAATATGCTGCAATGACCCGCAACAGACTTCAGAGGTTGAGAAGTTGGTGGTGGTGGAACGAGTGGCCCACTTTAGAAAGAAGAAGACGCAGATGATAAGAGATGAGAAGTTAAAAGGGTCTTCTCGCTTTTGACGGCTTGTTTTAACATTAGTTTAGCAGATCAAGGGGAGAGCACGCATCTGTAAACAGCGCTTTTGTGATGAAATGGCTTTTGTTTTCTTTCTTTTCTTTTTCTTTTCCTCTCGCAGCTGTAATTCATGCACATGTTGCCGTCAGCTGTCTTGGTACTAAAAGAATGATGTGAGAGGTTGGGAGTGAGAGTGCTCCGCCGCCCCCTCCCACCCCCGCGTGTTGTGTTGTGTTGTGATGCTTGTTGTGTGTAGGGCTGTTTTTTAAGGATCATTTCAACCGTATGTAATAGATTAAGAGAGATTTTATTTGTCCCACAGTGGGGGAATTTCAGATTGGTATGTGTTCTTACTGCTGTGATAAAGTTGTCGTAATTGTGTTAAAAGCCCTTGTTGGGATGGACATTGCAAACTAGCCAAAATTGTTGTAGTGTGTTGTTGTTTTTTTGTTTCCATCAAAAAAAACAGTGAAATTACAATCACAGTTTTGTTGGTGTTTGGCCTAAATGAAATACTTAGTGTGCTGGATTTGGTTACTTATTTTTGCTTCTGCTAATACGTTTAAACGAATGTTAGGAGACATGTTTCTTGTTTGTAAAAATGTATGAATCAAAGAAGAGATCCGAAAACCAGCTGAATTTCATCTGGCAGCCCAAAAGAGATCCTCGTTCTACTCTCTCATTCTAAAATCTACTTGAAAATTGTAAACAAAATTACATTATTTCCATTGTATTTTGTTTCAAGAATAACTTAAGAATTACATGATGATAAGATTTTGTAAGTGTGACCTGTAGATGTAATTTAAAATGAAAATATTAAATACAGTCCCTTTAAAGTCAATTTTTCGGAGTGAAGTTGAACATTCTCATGGGTCGACAGTTTTGACTGGATTCAGGTTGTTTTGAGATTTAAAAATGTATCTTTAAATTGACACATAGTTTACAAGAGTGAAGAATTATATCACAGTCACATTGCGCCATTTATGGGATTATGGGACAAAAACACTGATCAGTTATTACTATTAATGCAAACAGCTGGATTCTAGAGGTTCTGATCTTTACAGCGAGGTTAACATGCATTTTTGGGAGAGCTGAAGTTGGTTGGATGACGCTGTGAACTTGTGTTGTTTGGCCACATAACATGACATTTAGGGGCCGTAAATTGCTCTCGGGCCTTAGTTTGGTCAAGCCTGGTGTAGAGAGACGTTGACGATTAAAATAGTTAACAATTATTCAAAGAACTTAGTGGTGGTCAAGCCTTAATTGTTACAACTTTTTAGGCAGTTGAGTTTTGTGAAATCTGGAACATTGTCATTTAATTCTGAAATTATAAGTGTGAGAATCAGGGTCGCACCGATCTTGCTTTTTCATGTCCTTATAGCGATCCTGATACTGTGGCTTTTAATATCAGCTAAACCTGATATGAACCAGTGTCAGACGAAAGACGGAGGTTAAAAAAACTCAGAATCACAGCTTAACCGCCACAACATGAGTCCATTAATGTATCTGTCTCTCCAATCACATATGTGTATCATAGAACGTATATTAGGATTGGACTGACCGAGCGCTGACGTAGTGTGAGCCTTAAAGCCGAAGGTTAGCCATGCGCCGTAACAGGGCAGACATGTTGCTAAGACGGTTGCTAAGGCAAGCTAGAGTTTCCCACTGGAATTAAGTATATATAGAGCGCAAAACCACAGATTTCTGAAGCCCAAAATGGGAAGTGTGACGCAAACGGTTACTGACCTAGAAGAGTTCACTTTTCAATCTAAGTCAATAGCAATGTTGGAGCGAGTTGGAGCAAAACTTTGTTCATGAGCACTTCCCCATTTGGCTTCCTTGAGTGAGGGCGTTATGATTGTTCGTCGACATACAGCATGATGATATGATGTATCTGTCTTTGCTTTCAAACATCTTTCTATATTTAGATTTAGTGGAAATATGTAACTCTCTAGAGGTGGTATGTTGCCTGCATGAGTCTAAAGCAGATACAGTTATAGGCCATTCTGTGGGAGAGCATGGCCAAAGGACCGACACCTCTCCCCAAGGGGTGTGGCCACAGGGGTGAGTCAGGTCTGTGGAGCTGCACACAGTAAGGATGCATGTTTTCATCATTTACAGTGAAATAAGAAAACTCTGAATAAGATGAGTCCCCTTAGTCACTTTTTAGTTTGATTCCACATTTAATTCTATTTGATTCAATTAATTCTTGTATAGACCTAAATCACAACAGGACTTATCTTGAGGACTTTACAAAACCGCTGAATTCACCAACACAGATTAGAGAATCAAACACATAGAATGCAATGATAGAAAACACATAGAGCCATTGGTCCATAAGGGGCGGATGACCAATGTCCATAAATGTCAAAAAATGTAGCTGAACGTCGAGTATCCTGGATCATCACCACTGTCCTCAGACCCTCCTGCATCAATTAATTGGGGCTGTACTAATGCTTTGAATTCTTTGAAATGCAGTGCGATGATAACTACTTTGAGAGATGGTCAAAACCTTTCTATAAAGACACGTAATGGGGCCTAAACCAGAAACGACGGCTAAGATGGTAGGAGCAAACATGACGTGGAACTGGACTGTGTGTCTTCTGTCTCCACAGGACTACACCATCACCATGTACTTCCAGCAGTCCTGGAGGGACAAGCGCCTGTCCTACACAGGCATCCCCCTCAACCTGACGCTGGACAACCGTGTGGCCGACCAGCTGTGGGTCCCAGACACCTACTTCATCAACGACAAGAAGTCTTTTGTGCACGGAGTCACCGTGAAGAACCGTATGATCCGGCTGCACCCCGACGGGACGGTCCTCTACGGCCTCAGGTAACGGATCTACTCTGGTGTTTGTTCAAGACTCAAGGTTCAGCTTGTCCCTCCAGTGAGATTTGTGTTAGACTCATGGCTGTTGGACACAAACACAGGACAATCTGCTCGTCTGCACAAAAATAGAATATTTCATAGTATCGCTCAGTCCCATCAACACAAAGATACAAATCAGTATTTACACAATAAGCAACAAAGTACATACAATGACTATTGTACTTGTGCAGTGAAGATTTAAAAGTACGTTGCACATGCCCAAACAAAGTGCTTGTGCAGTTCTTAACGATAAGATTATTGCACAGATCACAGAAAGAGGAGATGAGAGCTAAGAAGTTATCTGCTTTTAGATGCACAACTTCAGCTCTAGCTCCTGATGTAAGGCCCCTGGACTGATTTTCATTGATAATGTTGAACATGCAGCATTGACATGTTATACTACTTTTAGAGCTAATGTTCTCAAGAAAACCGTGTTATTTAATGTATTCAGTCTTTATTCAATCTAATCCTTGGCCCATCAGTCTACTAATAATAATTATACTAATAATAATAATAATAATAATAATTCATTTTATTTATAATGCACCTTACGTTTCCATGAACACCTTAAAGTGCTACAGATTAAAATACAATACAGCAACAACAAAAAAGAACAACATCAACAGTACAGAAAAAATCAAAAACCTTCATTACAAGCTTTTTTCACCTTTGGTCAGTTTTGGTTAAATCTAAACAAACCGTAACTCAACTAATTTGTTCAGAAACAAACATCCAAACGCATGTTTGATAAAAGTAATCCTTTTTTCCAAATACAAACTGAGGTTGACCCGCTGCAATAAAGTAACTCAACACACGCCTGTGTTCTGCTTCTTTAAGCAGATATAGAAAGTCAAAGCCTGTGGATTCCTCTCAGAGACAGATTTCATGCAGTGTGATACTGTGGATTATTGCCAAAGGAACATTTCCATGGAAACAAGCCGCACAGCTCATCTGTGAAGGACATTCACAAGTCTTTTCAAACATCTTTATATCACTGCATCCACACGACAAACGGGTCACACTCAGTTCTCTTCCAAATGGAGACGTGTCATGTATGAAGTCTGTTTCCATGATGCAGGATCACCACCACCGCCGCCTGCATGATGGACCTGCGCCGCTATCCTCTGGACGAGCAGAACTGCACCCTGGAGATAGAGAGCTGTAAGTGACACACTTCTGTGTGAGCAAAGACAGGATTCTCTGTTTTAGGACAGTTATTTTTAACAAAAACATTTCTATTGGGTCAAAGCCACAATATTCAAGTATATTTCTTCTGAATTATTTACATTAGAGCTGAACTGTACGAGAGAAAAATCCCTCTAAATTCACACCAAATATCTCGATACACAATGTGAATAATGAAACAAGGTAATGCCGGGGCCCCACCCTGGAGCCAGGCCTGGGGTCGGGGCCCGTATGCGAGCGCCTGGTGGCCGGGCCTTAGCCCACGGGGCCCGGCCGGGCTCAGCCCGAAGGGATGACGTGGGCAGTCCCTCCTGTGGGCCCACCACCTGCAGAGGGGTCCGTGGTGAAGCGGTGCTGAGAGGACTGGGCGGCAGTCGAAGGCGGAGACCTCTGCGACCCAGTCCGCACACACAACATCTGGCTCTTGGGACGTGGAACGTCACCTCACTGGGGGGGAAGGTGCCCGAGCTCGTGGGGGAGGTTGAGCGATACCGACTAGAGATAGTCGGCCTCACCTCCACACACAGCTTGGGCTCTGGAACCCAACTCCTTGAGAGGGGTTGGACGCTCCACTTTTCTGGAGTTTCCCGCGGGGAGAGGCGGCGAGCTGGGGTGGCCATTCTCATTGCCCCCCATCTCAGCCGCCACGTGTTGGAGTTCTCCCCGGTGAATGAGAGGGTCGCGTCCCTCCGCCTCCGGGTGGGGGACAAGTCTCTCACTGTTGTGACGGCCTACGGGCCTAACGGCAGTGTAGAGTACCCGGCCTTCTTGGAGTCCTTGGGAGGGGTACTGGACGGTGCACCGCCCGGGGACTCCGTTATTCTCCTGGGGGACTTCAACGCCCATGTGGGAAACGCCAGTGACACTTGGAGAGGGGTGATCGGGAAGAGCGGCCCCCCTGATCTGAACCCGAGCGGTGTTCAGTTGTTGGACTTCTGTGCCAGTCGCGGTTTGTCCATCACGAACACCATGTTCGAGCACAAGGGTGTCCACCAGTGCACGTGGCACCAGGACACCCTAGGCCGGAGGTCGATGATCAACTTTGTTGTCGTATCATCTGACCTTCGACCGCGTGTCTCGGACACTCGGGTAAAGAGAGGGGGGGAGCTGTCAACCGATCATCACCTGGTCGTGAGTTGGATCCGCTGGCAGGGGAAGAAGCCGGTCAGACCTGGCAGACCCAAGCGTATAGTGAGGGTCTGCTGGGAACGTCTCGCTGAGCCCCCTGTCAGACGGACTTTCAACTCACACCTCCGGGAGAGTTTCTCCCAGGTCCCGGCGGAGGAGGGGGACATGGAGTCCGAGTGGACCATGTTCTCTGCCTCAATTGCCGATGCGGCGGCTCGTAGCTGTGGTCGCAAGGTCTCTGGTGCTGGTCCCGGCGGCAACCCCCGAACCCGGTGGTGGACACCGGCAGTAAGGGATGCTGTCAGGCTGAAGAAGGAGTCCTATCGAGCCATGATGGTTCGGGGGACTCCTGAGGCAGCTGTCCAGTACCGGCAGGCCAAGCGTGCCGCGGCCCGGGCTGTTGCAGAGGCAAAAACCCGGGACTGGGAGGAGTTCGGAGAGTCCATGGAGCATGACTATCGGTCGGCCTCGAAGAGATTCTGGCAAACCATCCGACGCCTCAGGAGGGGGAAGCAGTTCTTTGCCAACACCATGTACGGTGCGTGTGGAGAGCTGCTGACCTCGACTGGGGATATTGTCGGGCGGTGGAAGGAATACTTTGAGGTTCTCCTCAATCCCCCCGTCACGTCCTCCGTTACAGAGGCAGAGGCTGAGGATGTTGGGGCGGGTACATCCATCTCCCTGGCTGAGGTCACCAAGGTGGTTGGTAGCCTCCATGGTGGCAAGGCTCCGGGTGTGGATGAGATCCGCCCTGACTATCTAAAGTCTCTGGATGTTGTAGGACTGTCTTGGCTGACACGTCTCTGCAACATCGCGTGGCGATCGGGGGCAGTGCCAATGGAGTGGCAGACCGGGGTGGTGGTCCCTCTCTACAAGAAGGGGGACCGGAGGGTGTGTTCCAATTATCGTGGGATCACACTCCTCAGCCTCCCCGGTAAGGTCTACTCCAAGGTACTGGAGAGGAGGTTACGGCCGATGGTCGAATCTCGGATCCAGGAGGAGCAGTGTGGTTTTCGTCCCGGTCGCGGAACACTGGACCAGCTCTATACTCTCCATCGGATACTCGAGGGTTCATGGGAGTTTGCCCAACCTGTCCACATGTGCTTTGTGGATTTGGAGAAGGCGTTCGACTGTGTTCCCCGGGGTGTCCTTTGGGGGGTTCTCCGGGAGTACGGGGTCGGAGGTCCTCTGCTGAGGGCCATCCGATCCCTGTATGACCGGAGCCAGAGCTGTGTTCGCATTGCCGGCAGTAAGTCAGACCTGTTCCCGGTGAATGTTGGCCTCCGACAGGGCTGCCCTTTGTCACCGGTTCTGTTCACTGTATTTATGGACAGAATATCTAGGCGCAGCCAGGGGTCGGAGGGGGTCCGGTTCGGAGACCACAGGATTTCATCTCTGCTGTTTGCGGACAATGTTGTCCTGTTGGCTCCAACGAACCAGGACCTGCAGCATGCACTGGGGCGGTTTGCAGCCGAGTGTGAAGCGGCTGGGATGAGAATCAGCACCTCCAAATCCGAGGCCATGGTGCTCGACCGGAAAAAGGTGCCTTGCCCTCTGCAGGTGGGTGGAGAGGTCCTTCCTCAAGTGGAGGAGTTCAAGTATCTCGGGGTCTTGTTCACGAGTGAGGGAAGAATGGAGCGTGAGATTGACAGGCGGATCGGTGCAGCGTGCGCAGTTATGCGGTCGCTGTATCGGACCGTTGTGGTGAAGAGGGAGCTGAGCCGAAAGGCAAAGCTCTCGATTTACCGGTCAATCTTCGTTCCCTCCCTCACCTATGGTCATGAGCTTTGGGTAATGACCGAAAGAACGAGATCGCGGATACAAGCGGTCGAAATGAGCTTCCTCCGCAGAGTGGCTGGGCGCTCCCTTAGAGATAGGGTGAGGAGCTCAGTCACACGGGAGGAGCTCGGAGTAGAGCCGCTGCTTCTCCACGTCGAGAGGAACCAGTTGAGGTGGCTCGGGCATCTGTTCCGGATGCCTCCTGGACGCCTCCCTGGGGAGGTGTTCCGGGCACGTCCCACCGGGAGGAGGCCCCGCGGAAGACCTAGGACACGCTGGAGGGACTATGTCTCTCAGCTGGCCTGGGAACGCCTTGGGGTCCCCCCGGATGAGCTGGAGGAAGTGTGTGTGGATAGGGAAGTCTGGGCGTCTCTGCTTAGACTGCTGCCCCCGCGACCCGGCAACGGATAAAGCGGAAGAAAATGGATGGATTGATGGTAATGCCGTGATGTTTCATTGGAAGTCTACTGGAATCTTTTTTTGTAGAAATAAAGTAATAAACCCATCAGAGCATTCTCCAGCGAGAAACATGATCATTTAGTAAATGATATAGTAAGTAAGTATGTTGAGATAAGATAAGATAAGATTTATTTATCTCACAGAGGAGTAATTTACATGTCACATTTGGCATGGATAGAACACTCAGATTGTGCAAAGGGAGGAAATGTGCAAACATGTTACATGCAGGATATATGTACAATAAAGTGACAATAATTATGTGCAACAAAAGTGACAAGTGTCAATTGGAAACAGTGTCAATAGTGCAGGTTTTCACACAGTGATCATTTAAAGTGACTTATTGTACAGTCTGACAGCGGTGGGGATAAAGGCCCTGCGGTAGCGCTCCTTCCTACACTGAGGGTGCCTCAGTCTTCCACTGAAGGAGCTCCTCAGCTCCTCTACAGTCCTGTGCAGTGGGTGGGAGGTATTGTTCATGATGGAGGTGGCTTTGACTAGCACCTCCTGTCCCTCACCTCCTCCACAGAGTCCAGGGAGCAGCCCAGAGTGGAGCTGGCCCTCCTGACCAGCTTGTTCAGTCTGTTTCTGTCCCGCTCTGTGCTGCCCGGGGCCCAACACACGGCAGCGTAGTAAATGGCAGAAGCTACCACAGAGTCATAAAAAGTCCTGAGCAGAGGCCTGCTCACTCCGAAGGACCTCAGCCTCCTCAGAAGGAAGAGGCAACTTTGGCCCTTCTTGTGCAGGGCCAGGGCAGGGTTGTGTGCCATAAGAGAGACCAGGAAATAACACGAAGGAGCAGCATTAACAATACATTTACCATAGATTAATCAGTGAGTTGGATTTTTTCAAACATTTGACCAAAACCAAACTTGACCAAAACCAAAGTTCCTGGAACATCTTCATAGAGATGACGGTTACACATTGAGTTGATGGATTTGATGCAAACATTTCTGTATTATTCTTCAGAGATTCTGTAGAATTCAAGTCTACAGTAGGCAACATTCAAAACAGATGAATCAGATAAAAGACAACTATTTCAATAATCAAAGCCCTGATGGAAACATGTCTGTATCACTGCTTATGTTTTCAGACGGCTACACCACAGACGACATCGAGTTCTACTGGCAGGGAGGCCCCAACTCCGGCTCTGTGACCGGAGTGGAGAACATAGAGCTGCCTCAGTTCTCCATCATGGACTACCAGACCCTGTCCACCAAAGCCGTGTTCGCCACAGGTCAGAAACTTTACTCTAAAAAATCATACAATATGACAAGGACATCACGCAAACTACACTTCTCATACAGATCTTACAGTTGTTTCGCTCAATTCAATAATTTGTATATCAATTTTTTGTATAAAGTAGATCTAAACAGCAGTTGTCAGAAAGGACTTTACAAAGTTGTCTTTACCATAAAAACAGATCACTGCAACACAGGAAATGCAATAATAACAAACACATTGGACCCATTGGCCCATAGAGAGCGGGCTGTCCATAAATTTCCTCAAATGTCCATAAATGTCCTCAAATGTCCTGGATCATAACTGTCCTTAAACCCTCCTCCATTGGCAAGGAACCACTCATAAAAAAGTGGGTAAAAAGTGAGAAACCTCTGTTGGGCCCACGATGAGAGAGGGATCCGCTCCCACAGATAGACAGGCTAAAGATCCAGGACTCTCCTCAATCTAAGGCACTCATAGCCCGTCTGATCCGTAGGAGCAGATCCCCCTCTCAATGTGGGCCTTTGCGAGGTTTCTCACTTTCTCCCAATGGCTTTTCTCCTTGCTGATGAAGGAGATTCTGACAAGAGGACAGTGGTGATGATCCAGGACCATTATGGACATTTATAGACATTGATCATTCGCCCCTTATGGATCAATGGCTATGTGTGTTTGTGTGTGTGTGTTTCCGGTTGCATTTTTTGTGTTTTGACAGTTTGATTCTCTGATCTGTGTTGGCAACTTTGAAAAGTCCTCTGAGATAACTACTGTTGTGATTTAGGGCTATGTGAAAATACATTGAATTGTAGACACCATTTCTCTCCTTTGTCGATGTTAAACTGACCGTCGCTTAAAATGCAGAGCACAGAGCCATACGGAAGGACTGAATAGACATGTTTGATCCGACCCACTTTATTTATATAGCACATTTCACAAACACACGGTTTCTAAAGTGCTGCATGTTCAGAGAGTGGTTGACAACATTGTTTTAGATCAATATTTCAAATGTACTAATTATGGTTGTCAAAATGATCGTGTTAATTCACGTTTTCATTAACGCGTTAAAAAATAATTAACGCATGTCCGAATGACCCGCCCATTTATAATAATATCACTCAGAATGCTACGGACACGTGCGTGTGTGATGGTGACAGCAGTAACGTGGTCATATAATACGCATATATATACACGCACAGGGGCCATTCTCTGATGTTCTCTGATGATGGAGGAGAGGAGGAGACACGCTGAAATGCAACCAAACTCGCAAAATTAAAGCTGGGGTACCTACATTTTCCCTTTCATTAACAGCTCTTAGTAGAAGGTTGTGAGCAAGTCAAACAGATTTAAGTACATTTGGTATGAATAAAAATGTCATTACATTTGAAAATCTCATTTAACTTCAATTGGAGTGGATTTGAAATAGAATGTTAAAAATGCGATTAATCGTGAGTTAACTCATCATTACTATGCGATTAATCAACTAAAAAAAATTAATTGTTTGACAGCCCTAGTACTAATATATGGTAATGAGCCACTGGTCTCACTATGAAGCAGACAGAAGGATGTTATGACACGACAGCAGGTCCTGCAAGGCAAGGCAAATTTATATGTATAGCACATAAAATAAATAAATAAATACACAAGCGCTGAACAAAGATAAGATAAGATAACTATTCTCTGCGCCACAGGAAGCCAGTGCAGAGACCTGACAACTGGACAATTGTGATCCTTCTTTTATTGCTGTCTAAAGATGTATCCTTTTTTTCTCCCATAGGTTCGTACCCCAGGCTGTCCTTGAGTTTTAAGCTGAAGAGGAACATCGGTTACTTCATCCTGCAGACCTACATGCCCTCCACCCTGATCACCATCCTGTCCTGGGTCTCCTTTTGGATCAACTACGATGCGTCGGCTGCCAGAGTTGCATTAGGTTAATAATCTTATTTACTTTAGGTTAATAGTCTGTTTTGAATTTATATTTCAAAACACATAATCTATTCCATTATCAGTGTTAACACCCTCACTCTCTGCAAGAAGGTCCTGGGTTCGAATCTCGGTCGGAACAGGGCATTTCTGAGTGGAGTTGTTCTTCCCGTGTCTGTGTAGGTTTCCTCCAGGTGTTCCGGTTTCCCCTACCACTAAAACATGTACAATAGGTATCAATGTAATGAGTGAATGGATGGTGTTGGTTGGGGCGTTGATGCATCAGTGTGAGGAGAGAATGGAACAATGTCTGAACATTGTAAAGCGCTTTGTGTGACCTTGGTCTGTAAAAATGCGCTATATAAATAAAGATTACTTACTTACTTACAAGACAGAACTACCCCAAAAATCTGAATCTGAATAGATCATTTTCAAAAACTGATGACTTCGTTGTAGTCCTCTAACTACAATCTTCAACATGGTTCGTTATTGGCAGCAAAGTTGAGAGGATTGGCCCAAGAAGGGGTGAAACCTTTTTTTGTACGGCACTAAAATAGATCTAGCTTTTCAGAATGACTACTTGGCATTTTACACCTTGCCCAGGGACTAGCTGTATGGATAACTAGCGGCTTTGTAATTCATAGTCCATGTTTTCGTCTATGCCGGGACCCAGATTGCTATTTGGGAAGACCACAAACAATAATGACTATGTTTGCGGTCTGATTAAGGCTTCACAAAAAGCGATCTGGGTCCCGGCATAGACGAAAACATGGACCATGAACTAGAAAGCTGCTAGATGTTATCCATACAGCTAGTCCCTGGGCAAGGTATATATCAAACATATATATATATGTTTGATATATATTTTTTTTTTTCTCGAAATAACTCAACACAGGCATTACAACTTTCCAAACGTCTAAAACTATCTAACTCTGTTGCATCCAAGTAGTAGTCGTTGCTTTGTTGCGACCCAGTCACGTGACCGGCACGGGAAAAACAAAAAGTTTGTGTAAGCTCTCAGTCATATGGAATTAGTCAAAGCAAAGGAAGGTTTCTCACCCATCATCTGTACTTCTCAGCAGGTTTTCCCAACGTTTCGTCCTTAATCCAAAGAACTTTTTCAAGGGAATGAAATCTAATCCCCTTGAAAAAGTTATTGGATTAAGGACAAAACGTCGGGAAAGCCTGCTGAGACAACTTTAAACAACGACATCACTCAAAGATCTTCCTAAAAAAGTATCTTATATACAGCTAAAAAGTGACTATGGATCTGGAGCAGGTTGTCAGGAAAATAAAGATACATTAGACATAACTTGAGAAGTCCTTAACCTCAGCCAGAATGAGGTACACAAGTTCATCGTGGCTTTTATTGTGTCTGATCGATTTGATTCCCTGATCTGTTTTGGCAAATACAACTTTTTTTAAAGTCCTCCGAGATAACTACTGTCGTGATTTAGGGCTGTTCAGAAATAAATTGAGTTTCTCGTCACCAGGAATCACCACGGTGCTGACCATGACCACCATCAACACTCATCTGCGGGAGACCCTTCCAAAGATCCCCTACGTGAAGGCCATCGACATCTTCCTGATGGGCTGCTTCGTGTTCGTGTTCCTGGCGCTCCTAGAGTACGCCTTTGTCAACTACATCTTCTTCGGCCGCGGTCCTCACCTGCAGAAGAAAGTGGCCGAGAAGGCGGCAAAGTCCAACAACGAGAGAGGCCGCATGGAGAGCAACAAGGTCCAGGTGAGGAGCCCTCTACAACTTCAGACACAACTTTTTGAGGATTGGCACTAACTCGTTTTGTCTAGTATTGTGTCTAGTGTTTTGTTTGTGTGTAGTGTCTGTTTTTTATAATTAGTAAGTAAGTAAGTATTTATTTTAAACTTAAATTTTTCAACCTGCACAACAAAATAAACAAGATACAGTTCAATTTGGAAAATACAGTTTGAAAAGGGGTTGAAAGAAGAAAATGCTTTTTAGGCTTCAACTGCTCTCGCTTGTTACACACACACACACACACACACACACACAAAACAAAAACACAGGCCCAAAATACCATTCACTTTCCCTTTTTTGCTTCTTAAAATAATATTCAGTTTATTTGCCACTTGCAGTAAAACCACATTGGAGTAACTGTGCAAGACTTCCCCAGTGTTTTTCCAACAGAAAAACATCTAGTTAAAGTTACTAAGTGTTGTGACAAAATCAGACCACAATATGCTGTTTGTATGATATTAGTAAACTTGTTATACTGTATATTGCATATTGTAAGGAAGAGCCCCGTGAGTCACTATTTGACACTTTGGGCTGAGAGCGAGGTGGCCCTGCCTTTAATGCAGTCAGATGCATGTGAAAACTACTGATAAAGACAAACGGTCTCAGACCCAGAAATTAGTGACAAGGATTTTATATTGTTAAATATTTTGTGGTTTGAAATGTTGATACACCAGATTGAAGATTCGACTCATAATCTCGCCTGGATTTCTTCACTCTTTTTTTCAACATTAGGTAAAGTTTATGATGTGATTTCCTGATTGGACTTATGCAATAGCTACATTAATACATAAAGGTAACCAAGGTAACCAAATCTTGTACAATTTTCTGAATGGTACAAGAATTGGACTGAATTTCACTGAATAATTACGGAAAGTCTTGTGACAATTGAAAGAGCATGTTTCATTAGAGCAACTGTTCCAAAGTCTTAAAATGCAACACAAAGCTTGTTTTAAATAAAAAAAATAAAAAAATAAAAAGATGATAAGATTACTTAATGGCAAGGCAAGGCAAGGCAAGTTTATTTATATAGCACAATTCATACACAAGGCAATTCAAAGTGCTGAACAAAACAAGAAAGCATTAAAATCATAAATTATCACAGAACATTAAAAAGAAAGATAAAAATATAAAATCCCTCAGTTGTATGCACAGTTAAACAGAACCGTCTTTAACCTGGTTTTAAACATTGTCAGAGAGGAGGCCTGTCTCACATCTTCAGGAAGACTGTTCCAGATTTTAGCAGCATGAATCTGAAAAGCAGCCTCCCCATGTTTAGTTCTGACTCTGGGCACTAACAGGAGTCCAGTCCCTGTGCTCCTCAGAGTCCGGGCTGGTTCATATGGGACTAACATGTCACTAATATATTTTGGTGCGAGGCTATGGAGAGACTTGTACACAAGCAGAGCTGTTTTAAAGTCTATTCTCTGAGCCACAGGAAGCCAGTGCAGAGACCTGAGGACTGGACTAATATGGTCGTACTTCCTGGTAAAGTATAGTTTGTCAAACACTTAGTTGTTCAATTCTTAATTACGTGTTGTGGAGCCGCTCCTCACCCCATTTTGTGACTCCTCCCTAAATAAAATATGACCTTCTAACAGTACACTCACTCGATGAAAGGTCTTGGCTTTGTTAAGTCTGGAATCTCTGCTCCCGGCTCCTGGCTTTCCTTTTAATATCATGATGTGTGTTGTGTGTGATGTGAGTGCAACCTCTTTGCTCCACATGTTCAAAACAAAGTGACACACAAACACACACACACACACACACACATAGTTACACACAAACAAAATCAAGAGGCCATTTTGCATTCATTCAGTCATTACAATAATAGAATACATCCTTGACAGAAAGATCCCGCAATGAGCTGATTGGCTGTGCTGCTGCTGGATGAAAATGGTTTGAGTTGTGGTCTCCATGATTATAGTTTGTTTTAGTGACTTAAAGGGCAGGTTGAAATTGTATTCATTTGTGTGTGTGAATGGTTGTTGGTGGTCACAGGGGCCAAGACTCATTTATAACCACTGTGTGTGATAGAATGTCCAACACACTATCATTTATTTTGGTACTATCATTATAGTTGGCATTATTATGGCGTCAAAATGGGTACGCTACACTATGAGACATTCTTAGATGCCATGGACAAAGCCAATTACTGCCTTTCTTAAAAAAAAAAAAAAAAAAAAAAAAGTATCTCTAGATTTGTTTTGGAAAAGTTTTTTACAATTGGTGCCTTTGAGTGGGCATCGAAGCCTCATGCCAACATGGAGCACTAGAGGGCGATGTTTGCTCATTTCAGTCCTAGATATTCATCATGTTCCTATATTCTGGAAGCATCGATTGGCAGCATATGGCTGCATGGTTAGTTACTTACTTCAATGTTTCAGACAGGGTAATCTTTCTTTATATACCGCCTTTCACTGCAGGCCAGAGTCTCAAAGCGGTTTACAATTGTTATTTTTGGGCATTTGTCTCCGACTCCAGAGATGGGAGCGGGGTCACCAGTACGGGAGGCGCATGCCAGACCTATTAAACATATTTTTAGTGGTAGGGGAAACCGGAGTACCCGGAGGAAACCTACGCAGACACGGGGAGAACATGCAAACTCCACTCAGAAAGGCCCTGGTCCAACCGGGATTCGAACCCCAGGACTCGAACCCCAGGACTCGAACCCCAGGACTCGAACCCCAGGACTCGAACCCCAGGACTCGAACACCAGGACTCAAACACCAGGACCTTCTTGCTGAGAGGCGAGAGTGCTATCCACTCAGCCACCGTGCCGAGGGAGGCTTTAGAAGGTTGTGAGTGGTATTTGCATGTTCTCCCTGTGTCTGCTCCGGTTTCCATATGTAGGCCTCCCCTCTAGGTCCAGATGATCTAAAATCTCTGTGGTATGCTAAAAAGTCAAAATAAAAAAGTACATGTTTTATTTCAAATATTTACATATTTACTTTTCAAACACATACAAAAATAAAGTAAAGATCCTCAAGATCATGTGATCATGGATGTGTTAAGTTAGAGATGGAGAGTCTTACGTATGTTGTGTTGAATGGAGAGGATTTGGAGCCAAATCATTTTGTGCAGTGTACAGAATGAAGAAATATTAGAATATGATTTAAAGAAAATAAGGCACACAACTTTCAAAGTTGTATAAAATCCAAGTAACCAGTTCTTCCCAAAACAGTTGGGTTCTAACCTTAGTTTTAACATGTATTGTTGTCCTTCATAACGGATACAGAAAAAGTCACAGTTATTAAGACCAAGACCTTTTTTAGTGGCCCTTAAATAATTTTCAATTATTATTAACTTGCAGCATAGATAGCAATGGATATACCAAGGAATGTTACACGTACTTGATTTTCTCAGGAAAGAAACCACATTTAATTTATTTTAAAACATTAACCCAATACATCATTAGAAGTTAAATGGTTAAATATAAAATAATGTGTTTAAGTTTATATTTGGTCCAGTTTTGGTTAAATCCAAATAAAAACAAAAATCACCCAGATAATAACAGTGAAACTCTTGTCATGTCAAAATATCTTCATAATGTAAATAAAACAATGAGAAAAGGAAATCCCCTCATTTCTGCTCCCGACCACTTCTTAGTTTACTATTCGGCCCCAGACAAAGATGAGTTGGCCACCCCTGGTCTAAGTGATAGTTAATATATAAAGCACGTTTGTTACCCATCCCTCTGTGTGTGTGTGTGTGTGCGTGTGCGCAGGTGGACGCACACGGGAACATCCTGCTGACCAGCCTGACCGGGGAGATGGGCGGCGCCGACATCATGGGCGCTCTGACGGACCCGCGCGCCACCATGTTCTCCTACGACAGCGCCAGCATCCAGTACCGCAAGCCCATGACGAGCCGAGACCTGTACGGCCGCCCCGCCATCGAGCGCCCCCTCAGCCACAAAAAGGGACGCCTGAGGAGGAGGGCGTCCCAGCTCAAGGTCAAGATCCCGGACCTCACCGACGTCAACGCCATAGACAAGTGGTCCCGCGTGGTCTTCCCCATCACCTTCACTCTCTTCAACCTGGTCTACTGGCTCTATTATGTGAACTAAAAACCACAAAAAACGCGAACCAAACCAAACCTGGCTGGGGGACTTGTTTTGCGTACAGAATGAAAAAGTCACAAAATCCTGTAAATATATTTAAATGTAAATTATATAAATATATATAGAGAGAAGAGTATACTTTATAAAAAACAAAAGATCAAAGCTTTTTTAGTTACTGGGATAGGCTCCAGTACACGCCGCCCACGGATTTAAGCAGATAAGATGAATGAATGTAAATGCTTTTTTGCCGTTTTATTAGCTAACTCAAAATACATGAACTGCAGAAGATACACACAGTTACAATAAGCAGTGAATTATCCTTTCTCTAGACGTATTTTTCATATTTTAATGTCGCATGTGTAACTTTTCCTTATTCTATAATTAAGCAAATGAATAGAACCAAGAACAGTTTGCAAATGGGTAAATAAAAGTTGTTGAAAAATGTCTATTGTACACAAGTGGAGTGATTGACGAGACTGTTTTTCTTTTTGACAATTGTATTTACAGAAAAAAAACAAAAAAAATATCTAGAGCACAGGTGTCAAACCCAAGGCCCGCGAGCCAAATGCCAAACCATTTTAAGTGGCCCCTGAAATTATTTTAATTTTTTGCTATAATATGTGCAACTATTTTTTTTTTTTTTTATAAAACTTGATTTAAACAGGAAATCCCCAATTTGATCAAGAACGTCTTTTTCAAGGGGGAGTCCTGGACAAAGCATAAGTTACACATAATTACATGGCGTGTTATACCTAATTTTTAAACTTCACATTTACATTTATTGTCAAAACACACAAAATAATGAAATGTTAGTATACAAAATATATAATCAACGTTATTTCCTTTAACTATCTGTCTAAACAATGACTGCACTAGATTTGTTAAAGAAAATCTAGCAGAAAACCATCTCCAAACTCAGGTTAATCATGTAGAAAAATACAAAATAAATATCCATGGGCTTCAGACACTTTTATACTTGTGTTAGTAGGAAGTATAAAAGAAGTACAAGTATTGACACCCCTGCTCTAGACACACAACGAGATGCAATAACATGACAAAAAAATGCTTTTTTTTTTCTTTTCATTTACAAATGTAGTGTAGAAGCATGGTAATACTCTGGCCTCTTCAGTTCTGACGTCATCATTTCAGCTGTAGAATCACCTATGAAGTAACATATCATGTGAATAAACCAAATGCCCAGAACTTTTTTGGAAACACGTTACTTGAAAGTGTAATTTTCAGTTTGATTTTTGTATATGAAGGCAAGGACGGTTTATTTGTATATATCGCAATTCATACACAAGGCAAGAAAACAAGGTAGAAGCAATCATACAAAGCAGTCAATTCATAAATAGATCATTAAAAAAGTTGTATGCACAGCTAAACAGAACCGTTTTAACCTGGATTTTAACATTGTCAGAATAGGAGCTTGTCTCACATTTTTGGGAAGACTTTTGCAGAATTTAGCTGCATAAATCTGAAACGCTGCCTCCCCATGTTTAGATCTGACTCTGGTCACCAGCAGGAGGCCAGTCCCTGTGCTCCTCAGAGTCTGCGTTAGTTAATAAGCACTAACATGTCTCGGATGTACAGTACTTTTATGCGAGGCCATGTAAGTTTCATAAATCAACTCCACTCATAATTGTAGTAGGATGCACCTCTCGTCTCCATGCATCCTCCTGTGGACTCACCCCTGCAGGAGGATCAGTGTGGGGCTGGTGCTCTGTGAATTGGGTGCATTGATGGATGGATGTCTCAATGCGGGCCTTCTCCGCTACTATTTACACCACTTAAGGCTATTTTCATCACTCCAGGTGCAAAGTAAAATAGCGTGTGCAGCGTTAGCGGTTTAGTTCAATACTGCAAATGCATCAAGGTGCATGACCCAGGTGGAAACGCAGTGAGGCCTGCTTCGCCATCCTCAGCACTTTGAGACCGGCGGCGGTAAGTACTTCTATCTCTGTAGGACTCTAGGACCAGTTGGGACATTACTTATCTTTTTGTTTTAATATTATGTACATTTTTAATCTTCCCATCTTTTCTGTATCTATATGTAGTTTATTTCATGTCATTATTTCATGAAAAACTAAATATTAGTCTAAGTCTGAAAACTAAGACTGATATTTTGTTTTTGTAGTTATAATAAGGATTAGGTTACAAAAGTAGTGTTATTTTAGTCTCCTAAACCCTTGAAGTTTTAGAGTAACTGTTTTGTAAATGTGATAAATACTTCTGGATGCTAAATGCAAAGTTTGGCTGTGGCTGTGCTCGAGCTCTGAGACTGAATAGTGTGATTTGGACAACAACTATTTAGTGTGTTTGAATCATTTTAGTTTTGGTCCGAAAAATTTTGCATGGACTGCAAAGGAAATATAGAAGTTGATTAAATCCATGCAGATATCATAATAGTCAAGCTATAGCTCCCACAAGTAAAAAGATTGAGACAAGAACAAGGCAAGAGAACAGTTTATCCTGGGACTACTGTTCCAATAAGATTTCAAAAATCATTAAGTTCAGATTAATTGATTACCTTATTACAACCCTAGTTATAGGTGTAAATAAAAACTTAATCTAAAATCATGTATCAACTCTTCTCCAAACATCAGCCAGCTGCCCATATGCTTGTAAATGGCCCTCTCCCCTGGTCTCCAGTTGTGACAAAGGCTTTGCTTGTGAAGCCGTTGTGTCCTGTACCTTATTAGCCGCCTCTAATGAAGTGATGAGTGTTTGAAGTTCCTCCCGTGTCATCTCCATGGAGACGGGACGCAGCGCCCCCCCCTCCCTCACGTCCAGACTCAGGCTCAGCAGTGGAGTCTGCAGACACGAGATCTTGTCGCTGGATAGAGCGAGCTTTGACAACAGAGAGAAGAACGGGTTATGTGGCGGCGCGGACATATTTCATAAAGAAATAACATTGTTAAATCGACGGGAGAAGTCAGATTGTAGACTTTTTATTATGTCTCGCAGCGTCTCACAACCATTGTATTTATACACACCTTTGAAAAGCCCATTCCATTCATTTCAATTTTTTTTTTTTTTTGTGTAGCCCTAAATCACTACAGTGGTAAGAATTGTAAAGATAAAAACTCAGAGCTAGAGCTGGGCGATATGGTAAAAAAGTAAAATCTCGATTTTATTTCCTGCTTTGGACAATTTTCAAAAAAGTCATCGAAGACAGACTTTGCCCTTAAAAATGTTTGTTGATCTTTCCGGTCAATATTAAAGTTTCAAAACAATTTTTAATTTGTTTCCCCAATACGTATTATTTTGTACAGACTGTGCTGATATTGCAAGCATAATTCATGTGCTGCTGGAACTCTCACAATATCCTTCATTCAATTTCACAATTTTCACATTTTTTTACTATTTCAATTTATTCCAAAGCAGATTAATCGCCTAAATTCGATTTATTGCCCTGCCCTACATTAGAGCCATTGGTCCATAAGGAGCAGATGACCAATGTCCATAAACGTTGTTGCATTGGTAAGAAATAAAACAAAAAGGACTAGAGAAATTCATGAATTAAGGCTTTTACTCTAAGATTAAGTTCAGAATGGAAAAACTGTTCTGTGCAGCTGTGCATACAACTGAAGGATTGTATCTTCACTCTATTTAATGCACTGAGATCATTTATAAAATTTTAATATTTACTTAAGACAGGTTTGATACCTGTAGGGATTTGAGGGCCCAGTATACATCAACAAAAGGGTTTTTCATAGGCCTTTGTATAAAACAGAACTTACATAAACAATTCAATCACAGGTTTGAGGGCTGCATTTCTTCACTATTTTGGATGTTCTGTGATTATTCAGGATTTAAATTGCTTGTGTATTTATTTTCTTGTTTTGTAATGCACATGAAGTTTCCTTGTGTATGAACTGTGAGGGAGAAATACATTTTCCTTGCCTTAATCTTGTTTGTAAATCAGCGCATTACAAAGTATTGCATTGAACTTTCAACATTGGTCTTATTTTCTGCTCCATTATACAAATAAATTGTTTAAAATGTAATTTCCTGGATATTTTTTTAATTCTGTCACTCACAGTTGGAGTGTATGGGTGAGGAAATTAGGACCCCAGTCTCATTTTTTGTGGGACAACTTGCTCAATCAACATGAAGGCATAGAATTCAATGCCATAAGCTTTCAAATGTAAAAAGATACCCTTTTGATTCACTTTCAAAAGGCTTAAGGCTTTCATTTCGACTTCACCTTGCCTCACCTTAAGCTGCCAATCAAAGTCAGCGAGGACGGCAGACGAGATGGAGGTGGTCTTGTCCAGTAAGGCACGACTAAGCTCCTGACGTCTGCCTTTTAACACACTCAACAATATGTCTTTATGTTTGCTGTTGGACAGGGCGGCTAACACCTAACCAATAGACAAAATGATTATTATTTGTGTGTAAAACAGTAGAATAGAGTGTGTGGCCTTACTTCCTCCTCAGAGCTGTGTCCGCCTGCTGCTAGACAAAACAGCTTAGAGAGGGACTTGTTCAAGACCAACCAGTCGTCCAGGCTGCAGATGGCGCTGTAGTCCTGCCTCTGTGGCTGCTTTCTCCCACATACTCCATCAACCACTGCATGGCACAACTGGAAATTCAGAAGAATGATAACTATCTTGTAGAAAGCTGTAAAATGTACAGGGGCCGAATGGATACTGCTGAACTAATTTTGCTAAAACATAATTCAAATTGATTTATAGAAGTGTTTGTCTTGTTTAGCTTTGTAAAGTTTGAAATGTTACTTCCTGGTTAGTTATGGGTAGCAGATACAACATTGTTGAATGGATGTAACAGATAACGTAATTGCTTTATGTGTAATAATTATCTATGTATTTTATAAGCGACATTAGAACTCAGCTACACTCTCTGCTTTTCAACTTAATGTCACAAACTGCAACTTGACATAAAAAACATATACAAATATTTGCCAACACAAAAAGTCATCTCACTGTTTTCTGTCACATGCATTTCAATATAGTTTGAGATGTAATACACTGTACATCTTGAACAGTTGGTTGGCTATATTTATATTGGCTATATAACTATATTTACAATAGTTCTAGACTTGACTCGGGTGGGAAAATGTCCTAATTTACAATAGGAAGTCCCAGTTTTGAGCTCTTGTTCCATTTGCCACTAAATCTGTAAAGAGAGTAAAGACATAGTAGTTTCATTTGTTTATAAAAGATACCAAGACACATGATGTACTGACAGCAATCTTTGAAATGATATAAAATAATCATGAATCTGTTTTATAGCGCTAAAGCGATAAAACTCTACTGTAGCCACAGCTGCCCAGAGGCAGACTTGATTCTAGGCAAAATAAGTGAACAGTTTGGCAGGTTTCCCATCACAATGCCAACAGTGCACTGCACTGCTTAGCTAACGAAGTCTAACGGAATCTGGCTCTCACACATAGGTGGCGCAACAGATGCAAAATATAGTGATTAAGACTTTAATTTAAACCATACATTTCCACACTATTTTATATTATTCATCTGCAGCCAGGAGCATGGTCCTGTAAGCACACAACACTGGTCTGTTTCTAGATCATAGACTGTAATAGATAGAATAGTTAAAAGTCAAGTGTTTGTCATCCTAAACAAAGTTACGCATACTTACTTTTCGACATTCCGCGTCTGAGAGTTTATCTAACAAATCAGTCATATTTGCAGCATTTCCACAATACAGCGCGACAAAACGGCGAGTTCCGCGTTAACAGTCAGATGACAGCGGTCACGTGCGAGTTCAAGGCGCGTTCAAAGACTGTTGTTCATGTTATTCATCAACGTCTTCTTATAAGACTGAACGGGTTTGCTAAACGCCACACTGGTACATGTGTGTTTATTCTATGTGACTGACTACTTATTAACTGCATACAACTATATACAGTGAGAGAAGAGCAACATGTTTTGGTGAAGAGAAACTTGAAAAGTAGAGGTAGAGTTTGTGAACGCTCCATGTACAGAGTGCTGCATCCATAATCATCTACATTGCCCTCTTCATTATTCTTTTGCTCTAACTTGGTTACTTATATTTTATGAAAGTGGGGTGAATTTTACTATTTCAACATTCCTTTAAGTTTACTTGATCAAACCTGGAACAACGGAGAGTTATGGGCGGACAAAGAAGGACAAAAAAAGACAAGGACGCTTTTATGAAACTCGGATGCAGCCTGACATCCCAACCCTGCTGTGACCCTGAGCTCAGAGCGATGCCTCCTCTGCTTGAATCCCGGGCTGACGTGCTCTGACACTGGCTTGTGGTCCAGACGACTCCGGCCCTGCGTCCTCATGAGCAGAGACTTGGTCCAGGACTATGGTCCAGCGGGTACACCATCAGTCCTCTTTCACGGTACAATTGCCCCAGGTGAGCGTCATTGTCCCCTTTTCTGTACTTCCGCTGTCCGCTGCTGCTTCTTTATGTGCACAGTAAACAACTTGTCATGTGTTTTTATAAAAGTTAATCGAAGCAAAGAACGCAGTGCCTCAAGAGATTTAAAGAATGCGTTATTCAGCCTAGTGTGTGGATGCAAGACAAGAACTGAACTGGACGACTGGTCAAAACAACATTATTGAATTAAATTGAATTAGCTGTATGGTTTTAGGATTGGAAATGAACAATACAAGTACACAGATATACGTTATGTTATCTCACTAGTTTTGGTGCATACTGACTCTGTTACATATCATAAACATCTTGACATCAATCCAGACCATAAGACTACTGAAGAATGATGGTGATCAGGTTAGGCATGTTGCAGCGAGATGTTAACAGTACAGGTGCAAAGGACTGATGCCTCATGCCAATGACACAGCAATGCCGTATTCTTTCATAAATACCATATCTATCTAGGTATTTGTCACACAGCGGGGAAATTTCAGTGTGTTGGATCACCAGTTACGAACACTAAAGTGAGGAGCACACCGCACACTGAGCACAAGATACATGAACAATAATTCTAGACTAAAGAGAAAAAAATAAAACATCTATCAAACTCTAGAATGAAGAAGAAACAAGTATAAAATCTCTATCTTTAGCATAATAAGAAGCAAGTATAAAGTACTGTGTTATCTAGCACAAGTAATATATAGTTGTATGTTTACATCTGTACATGTTAGCAGCATGATGGAATGAGACTAAGTGACTAAGTGGTGCGACAGTGGACACATGTGGTTCTATTTTGCACCAATGCATGACATGTGAGGTCAGGTCGGCAGTGTTTGTTAGTCCTAATTGTTTGTTGTACAGTCTGACAGAAGCACAGTTCTTCTTCCATAGTTTTCAAACATTACAACTATATATTTTGGTTGTGTACTCAGCTGAGGATCTGAAATGGAGCAGCTCCACTGGGTCAGGTTCCGCTGTCAGCAGCTGTGGGCGGTAGACCACACTCAGGGCTGGTACTCACCCCCGCGCCCCACCTCAGAGAAGCTCTCCCCACAGAGGAGCGGCGTCAAGAGGAGGACAGTGGTGGCACGATGGGGCCCGCACCAGGACCAGTACCACAGCATCAGCAAGGCCTACAGCAGCAACGCCATCCGCACCACCAAGTACAGCCTGCTCACCTTCATCCCCATCAACCTGTTCCAGCAGTTCCGCAGGTGAGGAACACAGACACACACACATACACACACATACACTTACACACAAACACACACTCTCACTCACATTCCCGATAAACAGACTCACACACTCAAGCACACACAGACACACACACACACACACACACATACACAATGCACACAAAGACACATACATACATACATACATACATAGACTCACACAAAAACACAGACACGCATGTCATATCACACACTCATACGTAGACACACACAGACATTTGCACACACATACACGCTCTCATACACACATAAACAGACACATACACACATACACGTACACATGAAATGAAGCGCCCCTCTGTATTTTCATTAGGTCATAATAAGAATATAATAAGGTGTTCATACAAATGTAATTAAACAAAGCTTTTGTGGCCACTATCATTGAATCGCAGCAGTAATGAAATGGAACTTGTGAACTGCATGTATCCAGTTCTTTGTTTCAATTCAACCTCCATGAGGAAATCATTGTTATGAAACAGTCTTTTGAAATGACAATCTCTGCAAAGCTCACCACAAATGTGCAATGCATGTTATCATGAGTGCAATACCACGGTAACACCACACCAAGCAATTTGATGTCATCATTACCTCCATGTGTCCAGCACTATAGCTTAATAGAAAATAAATAGTATGTACATAATTAAAACTGTCATATTAATTTTGAGCAGAGCTGCCAACCTGTATTTCCTGTTCCTGGCGCTGCTGAACTGGGTTCCTGTGGTGGAGGCGTTCCAGAAGGAGATCACCATGATTCCTCTGGTGCTGGTTCTCACGGTCACCGCCATCAAAGACGCTCTGGAAGATTACAGGCGTTATGTGTTCGACAAGAGGATCAACCACAACGCTGCCAAAGTCTACTGCCCGTGAGTGCTCTCCACAGAGAAACTGCTTTTCATAACTGTCTGCACGCTGGTCTGCTTTGGTCATTAGGACTGGACACAGTATGGTGGCTGAGTGGTTAGCACTGAGACCTGCTAAGACATTCGTGAGTTCAATCCCAGGGCCCAGTCAGGGGTCTTTCTGTGTGTTCCCTGTGTCAAACCCAAATAGTTGGGTCAAAATAAACATCTTAGAGTTAGTATTAACAAGCATACACTATAACAAGCCTACAGTATGCCAAGATTTTATATTCATCTTTGTTAAATAAACATATTAAACTTGATATATGGTTGCAAAAGTATCAATGCAGCTTATTAAACCAACCTTATACCAAACTTCTTTTTTTTTTTGCTGAGAAACCTCAACAACTGTGAAGTGTCTTGCATGAGCAAAGTCCTGAGGACTGCTGAATGCTCACAGTCTAAAACAACACAAAACATTATACAATCAGGAAGTTCAAGGAAGGAAAAGAGGAAGTAGTGGCAAAGATTGGTAAGAATAGCAAAGAAAAAATTTCCCAAGCTTTGAACATCTCAGAGCACCTGATCTGTCCATTATTCCAAAATACAAATAGTGTAGCACAACTGCAGTCAGCCAAGTCTTGGTACGTTAACCAAGACTTGGCTGACTACCTAAACAATCCAAACAGGGAGGACACTTGTGAGCCACAGCAGTGGGCCACAGCAGTGAGCCACAGCAGTGGGCCACAGCAGTGGGCCACAGCAGTGAGCCACAGCAGTGGGCCACAGCAGTGAGCCACAGCAGTGAGCCACAGCAGTGAGCCACAGCAGTGAGCCACAGCAGACTGGAGGAGCTGCAAACACACAATCAGTCTGTACATGGGTCAAATTTGAGTCATACTCCTAACAAATCTGGTCCTTATGGATGAGTGGTTAATAAAAAAAACTGTTGAGATAAACCTGCAAGAAAAAGTCTCAAAATTCTCATCTAGACCAAAAATGTTAATTCCTTTCAGTTTGCTAATAATTAGGGAATAGCATAAACAAGATTTTAATGAAGAAATAGCTTGTGCGTGTTTTAAACTTTGCTCAGTGGTCCTTATAATATTAGCGCGCACAATACTGGCTGTAAAAAAGCTGACCCTTGAGTTTGCTTAAGGTGTGTCGGGGAGGGACCAACATATGTTCTTCCACAATCATTGCCCCTTCGCCCAGTGACTTTTTTCACCCGACTGAGAAATGGTGTCTGAAAACTCGCAGAAAAAGAGGCAATCGGACTAATGTTTGAGCTGAGGTGTGGACGCAGGCGTCACTTCCCAGACGAGCTCCAAAAGAGAAGAACCGTGGTGTCCTGGTGTTTCCACAATGACGAGCTAAGAGACCTCCTCACCTCTTATCAAAGCAACACAATCCGCACCACCAAGTACACACTGCTGTCGTTCATTCCCAAGAACCTGTTCGAGCAGCTGCACCGCGTCGCCAATGTCTACTTCATCTTCTTGGCCGTTCTCAACTTTGTCCCGGTCGTGGAGGCCTTCGAGCCGGAGATCGGTGTGGTCCCCATTCTTTTGGTTTTGTTGGTGACGGCTGCAAAGGACTTCTGGGAGGACTTTCGCAGGGGGCGGTCTGATTATGTGGTGAACCGGCGTATGTGCACCGTTTACTGCAGGTAGAATATTGACAAGAAAAGGAAGGGGTCTGAGACACTTTGAATTATATGATAAAACCCAGGATTTGACTCTTATAAATCAGAGTATATGGACTTTATCAGCATTTTTGGTCATCTGCCCCTTATGGACCAATAGCTCTGTGTTTTTTTTGTGTGTTTGACCTGTTTGATTCTCTGATCTGTGTTGGCACATTTGACGGATTTGTAGTAAAAACTAAGGCTATACAGGAACACATTGAAATTGAATTGAATTTGATGCAAAATTGAAAGTGCCTCGGACCCTTTTCCAAGGCACTCTCTGTTATCTATTATTTTCCCACGGATCCTCAAAGAGCACCTCATCTGTCACGTTTGTTCTACATTTATGGATCCCTGCATGCACTCTTTACTCCATTGTAGAACAGTGACATGTTTTAATGTGTTCACTAGCTTTTTATTACAAATGTTCAGATTAATTTATTTGCCATTTGCTGTAAAACCACATTGGAATATGTTTTCAAAAGTCTCCAGTGTGCACAAGACAAGTACAATAAATGCAATGGTAAAAAACACATCGGTTCATAAGGGGGAATTAACCTACGTCCATAAATGTTGAATATTTATGAGAGTTATTGAGTCATGCAGGTTGTGTGAAAGGCATCTTGTTTGACTGACACACTTCCGTCCCTTGTGTGTGCAGTAAGCAGAGGGAGTACGTCGACTGCTGCTGGAAGGATGTGCGAGTGGGGGACTTTGTGCGGCTGTCGTGTAATGACATCATCCCTGCAGACATGCTCCTGCTGCACTCCTCCGACCCCCGCGGGGTTTGCTACATCGAGACGGCCAATTTAGACGGGGAGACTAACCTGAAACAAAGACAGGTGGTTTCCAAGATGGAGGTTAGGTGTTTTTCATGTTTGAATGTTCAATCCACCTTAAACTTTATACATTATAGAAAGATGGATGGATAGATAGATAGATACTTTATTGATTTCAGGTGTCCAGTAGCAGCAGAAAGACACCCGTTCATACTAACAAAACAAATAAATATGTCATTTTAAAAGTAGCTAACAATCATAATAAAATGCAACACTACTTTAGGTCAGAGCAGCAGAGGTGGTGTAGCCGCTGGTGATGAGCTACTTTCTTCTCTCTGGTTGATGTATAGAGAGTTTGCTTGGCTCGGACCGTTTCCTCTACTCTGGTTCAGAGTGAGATTTTGAATATTTTATTAGCATTTTTCCAAACTTTCAAAAATGTGTATTACTTACACTTGGCCTGCTTGGTTCAGACCGTGAATCCTCTCTGCTCTGGTCTGGATCAGTGTTAAACTATGAACACTATACTGCAGGAACATTCACAGGTAGAAATAAGCAAGAGAAAAATGTGTAAAGCACAAAACTGTTCCAGAGTTATTTAGGACTTGCTGCAGTTTCTAGTGCATTCAAAAGTTTATAATTATAGTCATTATAATGAACTCCATCAATGCTTTCTACTGATTATTCCATAACATGATATTTAAAATGCTGTTTCTTTGTCCATCAAAACTGTTAAACATTACCACTGCACTGTGCTTCCGCTTCTGAAGTGACGGACAATATTTATTGCTCTGTGGGCCGTTACGTAGGTGAGAGTGTAGGTCACTCCCTGGTCACACAGAACCTCACTTTCATCCTTTATTATCTTCTTGTTTTTATTTCACAGGGAGTAGACTTTGTACCAGAAGATTTCCACTGGCGTATTGAATGTGAGAATCCCAACAACAACCTGTGTCGCTTCAGAGGATATATGTAAGTTATTGAAATGCATCTTAAACCTAAACATTGAATTATCTCAGCTTTTGCTCATTGTAATGGTTGTCTCCCTTTGTCATTTACACAAAACTGTTTTAAACAGGAGTATTCCTCATATACTGCATAAAGCTCAATGAAGCCCTATAGGTTCCTCTTGATTTTCTATCATAGATTTGCTGTCACCACTTGGTAACCTTTTACTTAACATAACTGTTGAATTCGCCAACACAAAGAATAAAACAAAAGTGATTTTAAAGGTTAAAACCTAAAAATAGCTTGATTTAAATAAAAGTAGTGAGTATTTTTTCAGAATACAATTGATTTGAATGGGAGAGTGCTCTGGGAGTTGAAGTTGCGTTGGTGGTGGCTGCTGCTGCCGCTGCCTCTTCCCTGGCTTCCGCCGTCTCCAGAGGCTGCATAGGGAACACTGAGCTGTCTAATGTGCGTCTCCTCAGGGAAAGCCCCAGCGGAGCTCGAGTCGGCGTCCACAACAGCAACCTCCTGCTCCGGAGCTGCACCGTCCGCAACTCCGCCTCCGTGGTTGGCATTGTGGTTTATGCTGGTGAGAAACCTGCATCACTTTTACCAGGGAAGCACACGTCTCAACAAAATCTGACAAAAAAGATAATACATTTGTTTTCAAAAGAATTCTTTAAAAAAGAGCAGAACTTGATTTGATCATTGTCAAAGTAGACGCCTGTCTCACATATTTCGGAAGACTGTTCCAGATTTAAATAATAATAATTATAATAATCATAAACTATAATTTTATACAGCGCTTTTTTGGATGCTCACATGTCATTATTCATTCACTCCATACACACGGATGATAAAAATAGGATGCAAATCATAATTTGTGAGGGAACAATTTGGATTTTTCTGAAGCCTGAACTCGGCTCCAACATATGACAAAGTCTTGTTTTCCACCATATGAACCTAATCTTGTGTTTCATCCCTCTCCTAACACTGACCCTGAAAGATTTAAATAATGTTGTATTTCTTGCTAACAGCGGAAACTGTTGTAAGCAGTTATCACAAAACATACAGTCTCATTGGTAACAATGAGACTGTATGTTTTCTTCATCCTCTTGTTATCAGAAAAATACACTCACGTGTGTTCTGTCTGGATCATGTTTGTGTTGTGTCTGGATCATGTGTGTTCTGTTCTGGATCATGTGTGTTGTGTCTGGATCATGTTTGTGTTGTGTCTGTATCATGTTTGTGTTGTGTCTGGATCATGTGTGTTCTGTTCTGGATCATGTGTGTTGTGTCTGGATCATGTGTGTTCTGTTCTGGATCATGTGTGTTGTGTCTGGATCATGTGTGTTCTGTTCTGGATCATGTGTGTTGTGTCTGGATCATGTGTGTTGTGTCTGGAGCAGGTCATGAAACCAAAGCGATGATGAACAACAGTGGGCCGCGGTACAAGCGCAGTCTGCTGGAGCGCCGTCTGAACACGGACGTTCTGTGGTGTGTCCTGCTGCTCGTCGTCATGTGTCTCTCGGCTGCTATAGGTTTGGATTCACTTTGACTGAAGCTGAAGAAGCCAAGTCTGGCTCTGGCCGTTTCTTTAATACAGTGTGTTTTTTTAGGTCATGGCCTTTGGCTGAAGCAACTTAAAGATCCTGTGTTCCAAGTGGATGGGGAAACGTCCCCTTTGTTGGCAGCCTTCTATGTGTTTTGGACCATGATCATAGTTCTCCAGGTAACACTGTTCCTCATTAAATGTAACAGAACTTAACGTAAATAATCTATGAGATGCAAAGGCGTTATTGGCATGTTGTTTTAGTCCAGTATAATCTTTATTATAATTATATTTTTCTTCTCAAACAGGTGCTGATCCCCATTTCACTCTATGTTTCCATTGAAATAGTGAAACTGGGTCAGATCTACTTCATCCACAACGACCTGGACTTGTACAATGAGCATATGGACTCCAGGATCCAGTGCCGAGCGTTGAACATCACCGAGGACCTGGGGCAGGTGCAGTACGTGTTCTCTGACAAAACTGGAACTCTGACTGAGAACAAGATGGTGTTTCGCCGCTGCAGCATTTCTGGAGTGGAGTATCCTCACTACGACAACGGTCAGGCCACAGTGTAACACACGATTTGTGAAGGAAGTGTATTTATGAGCTGTGTGTTTGTGCAGGCCGCAGGCTGGAGCTCTACACTGGGGAGAAAGAGGAAGGCCAGCGCTGCTCGCTCACTCCCAGGTCTGGATCCAGGAGGAAGTCTCTTAGCTGCCGCTCCATAAGCTGTAACCGCAGCTCTGTGTCCCTGGACACTCTGACGGCGCAGTCAGAGGAGGAGGAGGAGGAGCAGCTGTCCTACGCCAGCCAGCACCAGCCCAGTGCCTTCTCCAGTCACATGGTACCTCAGCATAATACACTCTATTTGAAGTCCCACATGTGTATTTCTGATGCGCTGTGTGCACTGTGGTTGTGCTCAGGCAAAGGAGGTGGTGCCAGACGTTGAGCTGGTCTCAAAGCTGTCCTGGCTGTGCTATCCTGACTCCACTGTGGACCACAGCGGTGCCAAAGCCTCCTCCAGTCTGGAGCTGGCCTTCATCACAGACTTCTTTCTGGCTCTGGCAATCTGCAATAGTGTGGTTGTGTCTTCACCAAACCAGTCTCTAAACGTGGTAAGTTTTTTGATATTCCAGGATACCATTATAACAATGTTATTGTTTATTTTGTATCATTCCTAACATTTATTATGACTTACAGTGGGGCAAAAAAGTATTTAGTCAGCCACCGATTGTGCAAGTTCTCCCACTTCAAATAATGACAGAGGTCTGTAATTTTCATCATAGGTACACTTCAACTGTGAGAGACAGAATGTGAAAAAAAAAATCCAGGAATTCACATTGTAGGATTTTTTAAGAATTTATTTGTAAATTATGGTGGAAAATAAGTATTTGGTCAATAACAGAAATTCAACTCAATACTTTGTAATATAACCTTTGTTGGCAATAACAGAGGTCAAACAATTACAATAGGTCTTTACCACGTTTGCTCACACAGTAGCTGGTATTTTGGTCCATTCCTCCATGCAGATCTTCTCGAGAGCAGTGATGTTTTGGGGCTGTCGCCGAGCAACACGGACTTTCAACTCCCTCCACAGATTTTCAATGGGGTTGAGGTCTGGAGACTGGCTAGGCCACTCCAGGACTTTCAAATGCTTCTTACGGAGCCACTCCTTCGTTGCCCGGGCGGAGTTTTTGGGATCATTGTCATGCTGGAAGACCCAGCCACGTTTCATCTTCAAAGCTCTCACTGATGGAAGGAGGTTTTGGCTCAAAATCTCACGATAAATGGCCCCATTCAACCTTTCCTTATCACGGATCAGTCGTCCTGTCCCCTTAGCAGAAAAACAGCCCCAAAGCATGACGTTTCCACCCCCATGCTTCACAGTAGGTATGGTGTTCTTGGGATGCAACTCAGTATCCAAACACGACGAGTTGAGTTTATACCAAACAGTTCTACTTTGGTGTCATCTGACCACATGACATTCTCCCAATCCTCTGCTGTATCATCCATGTGCTCTCTGGCAAACTTCAGACGGGCCTGGACATGCACTGGCTTCAGCAGGGGGACACGTCTGGCACTGCAGGATTTGATTCCCTGTCGTCGTAGTGTGTTACTGATGGTAACCTTTGTTACTTTGGTCCCAGCTCTCTGCAGGTCATTCACCAGGTCCCCCCGTGTGCTTCTGGGATATTTGATCACCGTTCTAATGATCATTTTGACCCCACGGGATGAGATCTTGCGTGGAGCCCCAGATCAAGGGAGATTATCAGTGGTCTTGTATGTCTTCCATTTTCTGATAATTGCTCCCACAGTTGATTTGTTCACACCAAGTTGCTTGCCTATTGTAGATTCACTCTTCCCAGTCTGGTGCAGGTCTACAATTCTTTTCCTGGTGCCCTTCGACAGCTCTTTGGTCTTGGCTATAGTGGAGTTTGGAGTCTGACTGTTGGAGGTTGTGGACAGGTGTCTTTTATACAGATAACCAGTTCAAACAGGTGCCATTAATACAGGTAACGAGTGGAGGACAGAAGAGCTTCTTAAAGAAGAAGTTAAAGTTACAGGTCTGTGAGAGCCAGAGATCTTCCTTGTTTGAAGTCACCAAATACTTATTTTCCACCATAATTTACAAATAAATTCTTTAAAAATCCTACAATGGGATTTCCTGGATTTTCTGTCTCTCACAGTTGATGTGTACCTATGATGAAAATTTCAGACCTCTGTCATTATTTTAAATGGGAGAACTTGCACAATCGGTGGCTGACTAAATACTTTTTTGCCCCACTGTATGTATTTGAATGCTATTTGACTTTTTGATATGTGCTGCAATATCAAATGCTGCTTATACAGTCTATGCTTATAACGAAAGATAATCATCAAAAATACTAATGCTACAAAATAACAACAAGGGATGTCTCGATCCAAAAGTCCAGCCCAGTTTGCTTGTTGTGTTATCTGATATACCATGCTGGTTTAGCTGGAACATGTTTTACTGCATTTTACTCCAGTATTGTATTGCTTGTATTGTATTTCTCCTGCCAACTGTTCAACACACAACAATACAATAATGCCCAGTGACAGTGTGTGATCTGTGCCTCTATGGCTCTTAAACAGAGGAACATGAATCATGGTTATCAGCTCCTATAGACAACAGTACAGGACACTGGCCTCAGAACCTCCAGAACCCTCACTGAGCTGCAGAGGCTGCACTAGCACTCATTCAGGATTTATGCATGGGTTAGATTTACCATTCAGTTAACGGGGACAGTTTTATAAGCAAGCCCAGCAAGAGGGACTCACATAAGACAGATGCATGAAATATTGCGCTGTTTTGGTTGAGACGTATCTGGAGACGAGATGGGTGGTTTTAAAAGATGTGTTATTTCAAAACCTACATAGAGATCTGTATGATGTTGATCTTGAATCCTACACCCTGTCCCTCCTCAGCTACCTCAGCCTCAAACACCTGTGCGCTCTCTGGAGGACATCAAGCAGATGTTCCAGCGCTTGAACCTCCCAGTGCCTCTGAAGGGCAGCCCCCTCAGTCTGACCTCCAAGCTCTTCACTCAGGGAAAGACTGGCTCCCTCAGTGTCCCTGCAGCTGGAGACGCCGCTCATAGCCCAAACCCCAACAACTGCAGCCTAAACGGTACCTGGGGTGGATGTGAACAGTATGTCTTGTAGAGTGATCTCATCATGTTGTTCTTTTAGTTGATGAAGAGACAAACCCTCCTGCTGAAGAAGACTTTCCGCACTTGATGTTTGATGAGGCAGAAGCAGGAGATGGTGAGGCCACTGTGCTGTTTGAAGCGGAGAGCCCTGATGAGGCGGCTCTGGTGTACGCTGCCCAAGCCTACCACGTCACTCTGAGAGGCCGCTATGCAGACAGCCTGCTGGTGGAGCTGCCCACAGGGGGCGCTGTGCCAGTGCCCCTGCTGCACGTCCTGCCCTTCGACTCAAACAGGAAGAGGATGTCTGTGGTGGTGCGCCATCCTCTCAGTGGGCAGGTGGTGGTCTACACCAAGGGCGCCGACTCTGTCCTCATGGAGCTGACCCGCTCCCCCACAGGTACACGTCCATCTGCTCTGGGTTTGATGTTCTCCTACTCCAGAGGCTGTCTCAACTTTACATGATACACAGCCCTTTGACATAAAAATATAACGTACAATACTTCTATCAATGTCTTGTGTGTTTTCAGCTTTGCAACTTGCTCCCGATGTCTACAGCCAGATCCGATCACAGACGCAGAAGCACTTGAACAGCTACGCAAGAAAAGGACTGCGCACACTGTGCATCGCCACAAAGGTCAGAGTGACACTAAAAGCACACATCTACATCTGCCTCTAAACACAGTTGCTCCTCTGTCTGAGCAGACGATGGAGGAGGAGGAGTACGAGGTGTGGCTCAAGACTCAACTGTTGGCAGAGAGCAGCATCGAGAACAGAGAGGAGCTGCTGCTGCGCGCCGCTCTGGCCTTGGAGACCAATCTGACTCTACTGGGTAACAGTGACACACACTCACACACAGGCACTTACAGGCAGACACACACTCACACACAGGCACTTGCATGCAGACAACCAAAACATGTGCACACACAAACGCACTAGCATACGGTAAAGTACCTGTGTGCTGTGTTCCTAGGGGCCACAGGTATCCTGGACCGCTTGCAGGAGGAGGTCTCTGAAACCATCGAGGCTCTGCAGAGGGCTGATGTCAAAGTATGGATCCTCACAGGGGACAAACAGGAGACTGCCATCAACATAGCCTTTGCTTGTAAACTACTGTGCCCTTCTGACCAGCTGCTGACCGCCAACTGTGAGGATAAGGTCAGCAACCTGCCTCTCAGCGCAGTAGCACTTTCCTGATCACTGAGAGAACGTTAAGTATGTTTGTGACGTTCTGTGACGTAAAGCTCCACATGTGATGTTTTTCAGGAGAGCTGTGCAGTGCTATTGCAGGACTTTCTCTGTTTAATCACAAACGGTCCTGAAGTCTCCGACACAGAGGTCCCCAGGGCACACTCGGCCCCCACAGGCACAGCTGGCTCTGTGCTGGTCATTGATGGCCTCACTCTTGAATGGGCGCTTCAGCCCGAGCTCCAGAAGGACTTTTTAGAGCTGAGCAAACAGTGCAAAGCAGTGATCTGCTGCAGATCCACTCCGCTGCAGAAGAGCCAAGTGGTCCGGCTGGTCCGGGACAAGCTGAACGTCATGACCCTGGCTGTGGGTAAGGCCCACCCTGGATTATTGTTGGTCAGAGCCGGCATACAAATACCACATGTATGACACTGCACATACATACAGAGTTTTACTTTATGATACAACTAAACAAAGACCAATTTAAGAGATATGACTCTGCATAAACAGTGAGCTTGCCCCTTCTGGTTGTAATGCAAAATATACTTCAAACATTTCCTCACATTATTTTGTGCCGTGCAGACATAAGCTTGTGTGTTTTTATGAGTCTGTATTTAATGTTTTTAGGTGATGGAGCCAACGATGTGAGCATGATCCAAGTGGCTGATGTTGGGGTTGGGATTTCAGGTCAGGAGGGAATGCAGGTAAAGCTTAAATCTATCACATACTGTTTATACTATGTGTGTATAATGAGCACAAAGATCACCAGGCTGTGCTTCTCTCAGGCTGTGATGTCCAGTGACTTCGCCATCTCCAGGTTCAAACACCTCAGGAAGCTGCTGCTGGTTCATGGCCACTGGTGTTACACACGCCTGACCAACATGACCCTCTACTTCATCTACAAGAACGTGGTTAGTTTGTGCACTGCTCCACCTGCTCAGAAAGTGGACCTCTCTCCTCTGCGCTCTTTAGAGACTCCTTTACACTATATATTGATAGAACCATAACTTATTTTTCATCTCTTTTTGCACCGTACTAATATTGTGTATGTTGTGTGCTCTTACTACTGTCCTGTATCTGCAACATTGACATTTCCCCAGTGTAGGACTAATAAAGCTTCTCTTATCTTTTATCTGTGTGTTCCAGATGTACGTGAACCTACTGTTTTGGTTCCAGTTTTTCTGTGGTTTCTCTGGGAGTGTCATGTCCAATGCGTGGGTTCTCATCTTATTTAACCTGATCTTCACCTCTGTGCCTCCTCTGATCTATGGCGTTCTGGATCAGGACACTCCCCCACATATTCTCATGGCCTATCCTGAGCTCTACCGGAGTGTAAGGGCTCCCAAGGTCAGTGGCCTAGTTTATTCAATTTGCATCACAATCTAGAGGAGGAGGTCGTAGTGAAGATGAAAATGATTGACTTTGTGGACGTGGTAATAAAGAGGCCAGCTCTCTATGGCCATTTCCTTAATGCACTATAGCAAATTGATGTCAAAATTGGCAAAACATTATCAAAATTTGAGCACTTTTTGATTTCCTTAATACAAGATTTGCCATTGGGACAAGCAAAATTATCTTGTTTTGAAAAGATACAAGAAATGTCAATAGTTCTTGAAATGAGACTAAATGGCTTTGTCCTATTGGAAAATATGTCAAGACAGTCAGAATTTACTCAAATAAAGATTAAATCTATTTAATCTTTATTTGTCAGTTTTTTCTGCCTTTTTAAAACGAAATAAATGTCTCAGCTGAAATTAACTGTTTGAGTCTCTGATCTGTTGTTGGTGATTCGACAACTTGCACTTTGTGTTGCCTTGTGTAGGAAAGGTGCTCCACAAATGAAAGTTGATGGATTATTACAAAAATAAATTGAATTGTAATGACGTTCTTTATTATACTCCTGCTGGTGGTAGCATAGGGATTTATCACAAAGTAAATATACAGTGTATATAATGGCCAAAAATAATGTGTAATATTTCTCGTTTAAATTTTTACAGGCCTATGACCCCTTAATGTTCTGGTTAAACATTCTGGATGCATTTTACCAGAGCCTTGTTTGCTTCTTCATTCCATACTTTGTAAGTCCACCGTGTCTGTCCTCCAATGTGTGGTGGCAGTAGACACTGACATGTACCTTTCAGGCCTACAGAGACTCGGACATTGCAGAGCTGTCCTTTGGCTCGCCCATAAACGCCTCTGCGCTGCTCATCATCCTGCTGCACCAGGTCGTGGAGAGCCACACTCTGGTCAGTGCTGCTGTGTTCTGTGTTTGTGTTTGAAGATATCTCTTTCTGATGGCACTTTGTTTTGTTCTGCAGACGTGGATCCATGGATTAGTATTCGTGCTCAGTGCGGGCTCCTACCTGGCTTTTGTGCTGCTCATCAGTGTGTTGTGTGTGACCGGCAGCCCTCCCACTAACCCTCTGGGAGTGGAGACGCTGCAGATGTCCCAGCCATCCTTCTACTTAGTCTGCACTTTAACTACTGTAGCAGCTCTGTTGCCCAGGTAACTGAGCCCACATGTGTCGCACCAATGTAACCTGCCTTTAAAATGACAAAGACTTGTTTTATGTGAAAATATTATGAGTCAAACAACACATAATAAACATAGTGATAGTGAATGGAGTGGGTCGTGGTGCCACTGTTTACTGTCAATATGAAGAAGTGTGTCTCACACTGCCCTCTGGTGGTTATTTCAGGTTGCTGTTTCGGGTGCTGAAAAACTCAGGTCTGAAGTCTCGCTCTCCAGACTCTCACTGGTCCTGTGAGAGGGACGGTCCATCTGGGGAGGACAGCAGCGGACCTGTGCTCTCCTGACCCCAGGCACTGATCCTGGCCCTCAGTACCACTCATAACTTATTATTGAATGCATCCAATGCATGGCCACTTTGGTCAGGGTATGACTCTACAGAGGAGCTGACTAAAGAGGCGGATTATTTATTGCTCTGTCCGACAGAAATGTGAACTTTCCAAAGGAGGAATAGTGGGGCACTGCACAAGAACCTTTTCTGAGGTGCTACTGTGTGACATCACCATCAATACTAAATGCAAATATCATCGTACTTTCCTTTTTGTTGGTCACATATTTATAAACTTACATTTTAATGCTCCTGAATATTATAGGAACATTAAAACCAGCGTCGACTCATTATCTTTGTGCAAAACGGTGCCTGGGGATCAATGCAAGACTGGACTGTGTAGACTGTACGAAGTCTCCTTTGTGCTGCGGCGCACTCACCCCTTGGTACTCTTATGTTTACAGTTTTGCATTTGATAATAATTATTTATTAAGACAACAACGCTGTACTGTATCATGCTGAATTCCAATAGACATTTTTGACAAGACTGAAACTTTTTACACTCCGTATGAAATAACAGTATCACAATTGTGGCCTTGTTGAACTCCCTCTTTTTATGTCACATTTAAACATTTTTGACTGACTTTATTAACAAAAAGAACATTAAATAAAAGCATTTGTAAGCGAACATGCCTCTTGAATCCGTGTATCATTCGTTCTTTTGATTTTCTAAATAAAACCAACATTGAAAAAACAAATAACGAGGGATGTTTTTGATTCTCAATATTTGAATTTAATGCAAAATTGAAATATTGGCTTGTTTTTTTTTGTTTTCTGTGGATCCAATTAAAACGAAAATGCAGTAAACCAATAATGACCGTCAAAATTACATTTTGCGATTTTCCTTTGAAACACAAACGTCCCCCGGAAGTCTTCTTCTTCTTCTTCTATTGAGGTTTATTGGCGGTTGGCAAACAACCTTGAGGTGCATTACCGCCACCTTCCGACTCCCCCGGAAGTGATTCGAAAGTGCGCGTTTGTCACGAGAACAGGAAGTGTCGCCTCCAGGTACTTGGATCGCACCTTATATGGGCTCGACACACGGGAGGCGACATCGCATCGCCTCCATTCATTTCAATGGGACGTGCGCGACATAGCGTCAATCGCTAGCGAGCCTCCTGCTCAGCGACGGGCGAAAAACGTGCGTGTGAAATCCTCCCGCTCGTGCATGTATCGTGCACGCGCGGGTCAGCGACGCGATCCCAGAAAGTTGAAATCGGCTCAACTTTTCGACGCTGTCGTCAAGCCGCATCGCGCCCCGTCTGTCATGTTATCTGAGCGACAGCGTTGAGTTTCGCTGATCGCTCTCATTTGTCGCCTCCCGTGTGTCGGGCCCATTATGGGCTAGACACACGGGAGGCGACATCGCATCGCCTCCATTCATTTCAATGGGACGTGCGCGACATAGTGTCAATCGCTAGCGAGCCTCCTGCTCAGCGACGGGCGAAAAACGTGCGTGTGAAATCCTCCTGCTCGTGCATGTATCGTGCACGCGCAGGTCAGCGACGCGATCCCAGAAAGTTGAAATCGGCTCAACTTTTCGACGCTGTCGTCAAGCCGCATCGCGCCCCGTCTGTCATGTTATCTGAGCGACAGCGTTGAGTTTCGCTGATCGCTCTCATTTGTCCTCCGTGTGTGGAGCCCTTTAAGGGCTCCACACACGGAGGACAAATGTCTCTTAAAACTCTCCTCAACATCAGTCAGATTACCAGCTTTTTCGTTCGCTGCTGCAGAGACCATCGCAGATGAGAATTCTCAGATTCAAGAGAGAAGGGGTTCTTTGATGAAAAATATATACACAAGTGTCAAGGTAAGACATAACTTAGCAACTAGCGCTAACAGCTAAGTTAGCATTAGCTACGACACATTTAGCTTAAGCACATACATGAAACACTTACACATGTAACAAATGCACCTAATTTGGGTGCTTTATTATTATAAATGTATGTTATAGACTTTCATATTATATAAGAACATGATATGTTTGTGTATTGGTGAAAGTAATCATGCTAAATTTTAGTAAATAAAAGATGATGCTAGATGTACCTTAACCATTCAATTGTGCTTTGTTTCTGCTTCATTCTCAATTATTGTCGAGGGACAGTAGTTAGAGCTAGATGCTTCAGGCTTATGAAGAGAAACGAGGAGCCCTCAGACTGCAGCTTTGAAACAGTCAGAAAGACTGCAGCTTTGAAACAGTCAGAAAGACTGCAGCTTTGAAACAGTCAGAAAGACTGCAGGTTTGAAACAGTCAGAAAGACTGCAGGTTTGAAACAGTCAGAAAGACTGCAGGTTTGAAACAGTCAGAAAGACTGCAGGTTTGAAACAGTCAGAAAGACTGCAGGTTTGAAACAGTCAGAAAGACTGCAGGTTTGAAACAGTCAGAAAGACTGCAGCTTTGAAACAGTCAGAAAGACTGCAGGTTTGAAACAGTCAAAGCCGCTGGGCTCATGTTCAGCTTGAGTTCCTGTCCTGATAGAAGACTAGCATAGCATCTTTCTGTTTGGTGGTTACTATTTCTCTTCTGCTGACTTTATAAGATAGTTAAGTTATAACAAGTAATAATTATATGTCTGTTCTAAACCCACTTTTCTGTTTTAGATCTCACTGGGTGTGCAGCAGGTAAAGGTTTCAGACTTCACACTACTCCCAGCCTTGGCCTGTACCAGTGATCTGCAAAGATGGATGTGTTTATGTCAATGCAATAAAATTAATAACTGATCTACAAATCTCCTTTTTGTTCCTTTACATTTTAAACTTTCAACTCGTGTTTATCATTGTAAATTTATGTTACAAAATTAGAATCATTGCATGAAAAAGCACGTACTCGTCAGTGTACATTATGTTCTGTCACATTTGAAAGTGTAAAAACTGTTCTTAAATCCAGTTGTCCTGGTCTTAATGGGCATTACACACGCAGTGACCTCACAGATAGAGATGTAAACTCTATGGTCAATCTAAAATGCTGGTTAGGAAGTCTAACATGTGTTCTGTGAATGTAAAAACCTTGTTCCAGTCTTTTTGGGCTCCTTTATTCACAGACCAACTGTGGCGGAGCTACAAGCAGCTCAGTCTGCAGAGGTGAACAGTTTCCTATGACTCAATGAGGAGGCTGCTGAAGATCCCAGACACAGTCGTCCAGTCAGATGTTTGCTGAGTGCAGGGTGCGCTCCTTTTCTGCGTCACTGCTACTATCGGTTTATGTGTAGAGGCATGATGTTACCTAATAGTATTGTACAGTCCCTGGTTTGCCCTTACATTAGCTCAGTCAGGTTCACCTCTAAACTTTGGAGTCACTGGCTTCTTTGTATGTGTGACTTGCTGTAAATATGTGATTATGTGTCTTTTTTTAACACAGCTTTTTTTTTATTATTCTTTCATTCTTAGCTCTGGATCCTGTGCTTGCATGTAAGTCCTTAGTAAAGTCTAAATAAAATTGGACCCATGTTGCTGCTGAAAGGAAGTCTGAGGTGTAAGTTGTTCTGTAAAGGTACATTCAAATACACAACTTGTCATTTTACAGTCTTGTTTAGTTAAGAATGTCATTTCCTAATTCATAAATCTATTGATACATAATCCACTAATAGTTTAGTATTTGTTTTAACGGGTTTTCCATTGCGATTCAACACAATTTAGAAAAAAAAATTACAGAATTGTGTCCAAGTGTGTTTTAATTTGGGAACAAACTAATAAAAAATATTTACACTGGAACAGACACACAGAAGATTTACATACATGATGAATTTAGTCTTTGGCCTTCATAATTTGCCAAAACACAACAAGCTGTGATTCCTGAGCCTCGGGAGACAGAATCCCTCTTGAATGTTGCAATAAAATTATTCCAGGAAAAAGAGATGGAGCAGCAATAGTTTTAAGGCGGCTGATATGTAAAAAAAAATATATGTATGTACAGTATATACTGGGCAGGAACATGATCCATGTTTAATGAATACATTTACTCAGAATACCTTTCTGTGAGCCCTATACGATGAAATAACGCCACTTCAAAAAGTTTGCTTTCGTGATTAACCACTGTATCCAAAAGAAGAGACATGACTCAGCTGATGACTTGACATTTGGACAAACCTAGTCGGTGTAACGTGGTTGATATTTCTGCATGAGTTTGAATGTTTTAGAACCATTCTATCGCTGTATCTGCAAAGTCTTCCAACGCACCCATCATTTAGTTCATCTAAATGTTCATCTTTGTTTACCTGCGGGGTGCGCACAGTGTTGCCAACTCCTCAGTAAGGAAAGTAGCTATTGGCTAGAAGTCGCTAAATGACGTCATCGCCTAATTTGCATAATTGGCCATTTGAAAATAACTAACGACGGTGTAGGAGAGAGGAATAACGTCGTGGGAGAGACAAAAGTGAGTAAAAAAACACCCTAAATAATGCGTACTACGCGCTCACTTGAAGCTTTTGACGCGCGAAACGCTCGCGTATCACAACAATTCCTTTGACGCCGAAGTTGAGCAAAGCTGAGCTTTTGAAGCTTTGACGCGGGCTTCAACCAATCAGGAGACGAGGAGCAGCAGCAGCAGAGGGTCTGTCTCTGTCATGAAGAGAAGTCATGTATCTGCTGCTGCTGTTTTATTGTCATTATTGTTATTAGTAATATTATTTGTATAAGTAGTAACGTTCTGAGTAACAAAAATCATTGTACACATGCTGTGTAGTAAACGTAGTTTATTTAATATAAGAACAGGCTGACGATGAGTCTGGCTCAGAGCAAGGCAGCTCCGAGCGGGCGAGAGCCGGGGAGAGGCGAGCGAGAGCCGGGGAGAGGCCAGGGAGAGGCAGGGAGAGGCCAGGGAGAGGCAGGGAGAGGCAGGGAGAGGCGAGCGAGAGCCGGGGAGAGGCAGGGAGAGGCAGGGAGAGGTGAGCGAGAGCCGGGGAGAGGCAGGGAGAGCCGGGGAGAGGCCAGGGAGAGGCAGGGAGAGGCAGGGAGAGGTAGGGAGAGGCGGGCGAGAGCCGGGGAGAGGCAGGGAGAGGCAGGGAGAGGCCAGGGAGAGGCAGGGAGAGGCCAGGGAGAGGCAGGGAGAGGCGAGCGAGAGCCGGGGAGAGGCAGGGAGAGGCAGGGAGAGGCAGGGAGAGGTGAGCGAGAGCCGGGGAGAGGCAGGGAGAGCCGGGGAGAGGCCAGGGAGAGGCAGGGAGAGGCAGGGAGAGGTAGGGAGAGGCGGGCGAGAGCCGGGGAGAGGCAGGGAGAGGCAGGGAGAGGCGGGCGAGAGCCGGGGAGAGGCAGGGAGAGGCGAGCGAGAGCCGCGGAGAGGCAGGGAGAGGCGGGCGAGAGCCGGGGAGAGGCGGGGAGAGGCGAGCTCCGGGGTTTGAGAACTCAGACTGGGCGAGTGACATGCGGAAGTACCGCTGAAAGCGAAACTCCTCCGTACGCAGCTCCTGGAGTAAATGACGGAACTCTGCAAACACTGAAGCCTCAGTCTGTGGTGAACCCAGAACATGTTTTGTTGAAGCCCTACAACAACGTTATTTTGCTTTATATAACAAATAAAGGCTCGCTGCTCATTGAAAAATCCACCGCTGTCCTGACTACCGACAACAGAGAAGCTCCTCCCACCGGCGTCAGGCGCGTCACTCGCGTCAAAGCTTCAACCACCAAAATGACAAAACTATCCCGGCGTCAGTTGAAGCGCGTCAAAAGCTTTTTGAAGCTTTTGGTCTGAACGCGCCTTAAATGTGACTCTCCCCATGTGACTGTGCATGTTACACCTGATCGTGACTTACAGTCATTTAAAGGTGACGGTAGTGACAAAGTTTCAGTTCGGGACTGGATTGACGTGACAAAGACTTACCTCAAGAAGAAGGGTACGCCATTACATGAACAGGCTGAAGAAATCACAGGACATTTGCTGGGCAGAGCGAGAGATGTTGTTAAGATTGCTCTCCGTGGTGACCCCGATCTCAATGTTTCGGACAAGCCCGCAAAAATCTATGATATTCTTCTTCGCTATTTCAGTGATGCCCCCTCATGTCTCCCCCTCGCGGACTTTTACGGCACTTTGCCGAGACACAAGGAGAATCCAGTGGACTACTGGATAAGACTGAACAAGGCGGCTGACAGGGCACATGAAGGTTTGTGGAGACAAGGTAATGCCCCGAGTAGTTTGAACAAGGAGGTGGCTCTCATGTTTGTTAAGCATTGCCCCGACCCTGAACTGTCCTCCACATTTAAGTGGAAACCCATCCATGAGTGGTCCTCAAAAGATGTCCAGTTGAGAATTGACGACTATCAGAGGGAGTTACGGGCAAATCAGAGAGCATCTGGTACAACACAGCTGGGAGTGCATGCTGCTGCTGTGGCTGATGAGCAGTTTATTCCGTCTCATGTTGCAATACCTGAGCAGTGCCGTCCAGCTAGTCATCTCCCTAATGCTAATGGTGCATTACAGTCTTTGCACAATCCCCTTGGTTTTGCCTCACTCCCCGCACCTCAAGTTGTGTCTCAAAACAAGCCGGACACTTTTGCCTCTGCCCCTGTTGTGCATCAAAACCTCCAACAGTCAGAGGAGAGGTTAATGAGTCGCATGGTTGAAATGTTTCAGGGAGTGCTGGATAAGATTCAGCGGAACAATGGGCCCCCTCGTGTTCGCCAGCGCCGTGCAAGGGAGCCATGTTGCAGGGTTTGCACTGACACAGGCCATTCAACAATATCACACTGCATGTCAGAAAGGCTCTGCTTTGAGTGCCTTGCCCCCGGCCACACTAGACCCAAGTGCCCCAATGTAAAATCTGAGTCTGCCCCTCCCCAGAACCAGGGAAACTAGCTGACCTGTATTTTGCGGGAGGCGGTACGGGTCCTGAGTTGAACTCCCAAACCAATACATGTTCTGATGCTGAATCCATCTATTCTTCAGCCCTAGAGTCCAGTCCTGAGCATGAGACTGTTGTGTACCAGAATATTCAAAAAGTGGGCAGTAGTGATAGCCTTTTCTACACAACTGTGTCGTTCAGTGGTTCAGTGAAAATGGGTGGGATGCTGGACAGTGGCTCTATGGCCTGCAGCATTAGTGAGGGTGCAGAACATAAGCTGAGGGAAGCTGGTGTACTTATTGATGCAAAACGGTTTACTGCTGAAGTGGTTTTGGTGGGCTGTGGTGGGCTTCGTGTTAAACCCAAATGTGCTTTTGAGGTTGAGATGGAAGTCTACGGTTGTAAAATGTTAGTCCCCACACTCGTAGTTCAAGGCCAACATGACGATGTGATTCTTGGTGCAAACGTCATTAAGCATGTGTTACGTCAGTTAAAACAGTGTGATTCATATTGGCGAGCAGTGTCCAGTTCTCCCAATGACGCTGAATCGCTGCAGTTTCTGTCCATGCTCGCAGGTTTGAATAAGTGTTATGGTGACAACATTCCAGACAAAGTTGGTACAGTGCGCTGTAACTCAGCTACTTGCCTTGAGCCTGGGCATGAGTATTTCTTGTGGGGTAAACTTCCCAAGGGTACACCTGTGTCCCCAGGGGCTACTGTTATAACCGAACCCACCTCCTCACGCTCAGCTCCAAGAGGTGTTATGGTCGCCAAGCTCGTCACTCATCTGTGGGGCGATATGTGGGTCCCTGTCAAAGTCATAAACACCTCAAGCAGAGCCGTACTGATCAGACGTAATGCTAAATTGGCCGACGTACACACCTGTATGGCTCTTGAAGATATTGATCCTGTTGAGAATTACAATGTAACTGAAATGTCCAGCAACCAAATGACTACTGTGCAAACTACTAATCTGGAGACTGTCAGAGGTCAACTCCACTCTATGGGCTTATCTAATGTTGATGTTGACTCATGTGAGGTATCAGATGGATGCAAGAGTAACATGACTGATCTAGTTTTGCAGTATCAAGATATCTTTTCCCGTCATCATCTGGACTGTGGAGAAGCGAGAGGCTTTGTGCACCGCATAAGACTGTCTGATAACAGACCTTTCAGACTCCCTTACCGGCGCGTGCCACCGAGCCAGTACCATAAGCTGCGACAGGTATTGACGGAGATGGAAGAAAAGGAGATTATCAGTAAATCTAACAGTGAATATGCGTCACCGCTGGTGCTTGTATGGAAGAAAAATGGGGATCTTCGTATTTGCACTGATTTTCGATGGCTTAACAAAAGGACATTTAAGGATGCGCACCCCCTTCCTCATCAGGCAGATTGTCTGGCAGCACTTGGGGGAAACTGTCTCTTTAGCACCATGGATTTAACATCTGGCTTTTATAATGTGCCGCTCCATGAGGAGGACAGGAAGTACTTAGCCTTCACTACTCCAATGGGGCTGTTCGAGTACAATCGCCTCCCGCAAGGCCTCTGTAATAGTCCCGGGAGCTTCATGCGTATGATGACAAGCATTTTCGGAGATCAGAACTATCTAAGTCTTCTTTGCTATTTGGATGATCTCCTGGTCTTTGCCCCAGATGAAGAGACCGCACTGAAACGCCTTGAAATGGTGTTCAGTAGGCTACGTGTTCACAACTTGAAGCTTTCGCCTAAAAAGTGCTTCTTCTTGCGGAGGTCCGTGAAGTTCTTGGGCCACATTGTTGATGAAAGTGGTGTCTCAACAGACCCGAGCAAAGTTGAGAGTATCTCCAAAATGTCTTGTGCTGATTTGATGGAGCCTGACGGTGTAACCCCATCCCCCAAGCGTCTGAGATCGTTCTTGGGCATGGTGAATTATTATCAGCACTTTGTACCTGGGTTCTCTGCCAAAGCCAAGCCCCTGTTTGATCTCTTGAAAGGCGAGAAAAAGAAAGGACGCACCAAGTCCAAACTCCAATACAAAAAGTTGTTTCCCACTGACTGGACTAGTGTTCATGTTCGAGCCTTTGAGAACCTCAAGACCTGTCTGTTGGATGCGGTAGTCCTGGCACACCCTGACTTTGCACGCCCCTTTGTGCTCTCTACCGATGCCTCTCTAGATGGTATTGGTGCAGTTCTGTCTCAGGTCAAAGATGGTGAATCCCATGCAAGACCCATAGCTTTTGCGAGTAAGTCACTGTCCCAATCTCAAAAGAACTATCCAGCGCATAGGCTAGAGTTTTTAGCCTTGAAATGGGCTGTGTGTGACAAGTTTAGTCATTGGCTTAAGGGACACAAATTTTCAGTTTGGACAGACAACAATCCACTAACTCACATTCTGACCAAACCAAAACTTGACTGCTGTGAACAACGCTGGGTGGCAAAGCTTGCCAGCTATGACTTTGACATAAAGTATGTCCCGGGCCCGCAGAATGTGGTAGCCGATGCTTTGAGTCGTGTCCCCTTTGTCAAAAGTCCCGTAGGCCAGAGGTTGTTTGCTGAGCCCTATCATAGCCTCCTTGGTCAAGTCAAGGACATGTCGAATACTTCTATTCAACATGCATTTCGTTCTTCCAGTGGCTGTGGTCTCGTCCTGTCAAGTAACCCGCAGTCTTTGGGCCAAATACAGTCTGACGAAGTCTCCGCTGTGTTGCAGTCACATGTATGTTGGGACGCTGGCCCTAGAGTTCGTGCCATTGCTGCCCTTCAGAGTCTTCCACAGCTTGTCACTTCTGGGATTGACACCCTCCCTGCATACTCCGAACAAGAGCTGCGTGACAGTCAGCTTGGAGACAAAACCGTATCCCGTGTCTTGTTCTATGTGGAGAGGAAACGGAGGCCAACTCGAAGAGAGAGAGCCAAAGAGCCTGTCTCTGTGATGAAGTACTTGAAGCAATGGGAAAAACTTTCTGTCAGTGATGGGATTTTGTACAGAATCTCAAAAGATCTCAGGACTGCGTCTAGACGCCACCAATATGTTGTCCCCGATACGCTCAAGGCAGAGATATTGCGTGGTGTACATGATTTGGCAGGTCACCAAGCCCAGTCCCGTAGCCTTAGTCTGACCCGGCAGAGGTTTTTCTGGTTAACACTGGACAGAGATGTGAGGGACTATGTCCGCAAATGTCAACGCTGTGTTGTCAGCAAGACAGCTGATCCTGAGGGTAGAGCTCCATTGGAGAGTATTGTCACGTCCCGACCACTTGAGCTCGTATGTATAGACTTCTGGTCTGCCGAAGATTCTCGCAACAAGTCGGTTGATGTACTAGTGATCACAGATCACTTCACACGCATGGCACAGGCTTTCCCCTGTAGAGACCAGACAGCCAGGCAGGTTGCGAATGTCCTCTGGAACAAATACTTTTGTGTTTTTGGGTTCCCGGAGAGGATACACAGTGATCAGGGACCTAATTTTGAGAGTCAGTTGATCAGTGAGTTGCTTCGAGTCTCAGGTGTCAAGAAGTCCCATACCACACCATATCACCCCATGGGCAATGGTTCTGTAGAGCGTTTTAATAGAACCCTGGGTGGGATGATTCGTGCTCTGCCCCATGAAGCTAAAGTGGATTGGCCACGCAGGTTGCAGACGCTAACCTTTGTGTACAATTGTACTTCCCATGAGACTACAGGCTTTCCCCCGTTTTATCTAATGTATGGCCGTGTGCCCCGTTTGCCGATTGATGTGATGTTCAGGTCTGTCCTTCATGATTCCACTGTGTCTGGATATGATCGATATGTTGAGTCCCTTGTTGATGATCTGAAAGAGGCCATGGTGGTTGCTCAGAACCATGTAAAGAAAGAACAACACAGACACACATTGCTTTACAACCGGAAAGTGAAAGGATCGGCCATTGAAATCGGTGAACAAGTGCTGATGGCAAACAAAAGAGAGAAGGGTAAAAGGAAACTCGCTGATAAATGGGAATCGACAATCTACACTGTCCAGGATGTCAATCATGTAACACACACCTACAAAATCAGTGACAACAGCTCCGGGAAAGTAAGGATTGTCCACAGGAACCTTTTATTGCCTGTCAACTTCCTCCCTGTTGAGTTAGGTGACACCTCGGACATGGATTCAACACTTGCCAGTGGTTGCTCTGTTCAGAGTATGGATGGGACTGAACCGGATTGTGGAGGCGAACACGAGCCTGTCCGAGACCCGTCTGAGTCGGCGGACACTGAGATACGGACTGTAGCGTGGGTTACACAGTTGACGAGCCCAGACTCGACACGAGCAGACGTCGCTGACCTTTTGCCCCTTGACAGCCCGAGTCAAGCTGACTGTGACTCATCATGTGTGACTGGCTCTGTCTCCCATACTGGGACTGGACTGTCTTGCTCTAGTTTTGACAATAATACTGTTCTTTCTGAACCTACTCTTGACCCACCTGTGACTGCCCCTGTTGGTCATCCCCAGATGCGCACTAGGCTCGGTCGTTTAGTTAAACCTGTGAACAGACTTATACAGAACATGTCTCGTCAGGATGTTGTTCCGGACACCTTCAACGTCAAGGATGTTTGCAGAACTGTATTTCAGGCTCTTACTGGTTGAAGTAAAACATGTGTGATTGTTCTCACAATTTTGACTGTTTGGATTAGTTCGGTTTTGTTTTGTTTGTCCCACTGTCATACTTTGAGCTGTTTGTTTTTTTGTTTTTTTTATGAAAATGGGGTTTTGTGGGGTGTAGAAGGCACCCTACTGCCAGTAGCTGGGGTGAGGGTTTGGATCCCCCCTCATTCCACTTCGTCCCCCAGGGATGCTTGTGAGTTGGTTTTCCTTTGGGTAACCCCTTGGTGTTGTTATTTTGTTGTGTCCTTGAAGGGACATTCCGTGTACCAGTGGCTCAAAATTGATAAAATTCAGTGGGGGTGGATGTAACGGATATAGAAATGCACTTTATATTTTGTTTGTTTAATATTTGGTTGTATTTTATTTTAACATGTAATATTGTGTGAATTTTATTATTTTGACGTTTTATTTTGAAATTCCTGCTCCCCTGTGTTTTATTTTGGCGCTCAAACTTCCCCTCTCAGAGCCGTGTTGAATGCTTCAGAGGGTGAGTTCTGTCTCTGTGAGGGATACGTGTTTTCAATCATTTGGCTTTATTTTTTGTGGTGTTCATTAGGATATGTTTAGTGGGAATTGTATTGGGCTGTAGTGAGCGTGTTTTTGCACATTTTCTGGCGCACATTTTTAGTTCTTCTGTACTTTTTGTTTGACTAGCTAACCATGTGCTCACGTGCCGTTTTCGTTCTGTAGGGGGAGCCAGAGTCCACTGTGACTGACTTGTGTGTGTGTTGTCTGTCACAGGTATGTTTGATTTATTTTTATGTAAAACATGTTTTTATTTGTGCATTTGTATATTTGTTTTATTTTCACTTACATTCAATTATTATTTGCTCCCCTTCCCCTCTCAGAGCCGTGTTGAATGCTTCAGAGGGGGGAGCCAGAGTCCACTGTGACTGACTTGTGTGTGTGTTGTCTGTCACAGGTCTGAATAAAATAGTCGACTCTACACTGTGTAGCTGTTGTTTGTAAACGGCTCGTGGACGAGGTTGCAGCCGTTACATAAATATATATATATATATAAAAGCATATCGATAAATGGAATGGCGATGCGTAATGTAGCCATATATTAAGTATTGAAACTTTATTTTCATTTTTTATAATTAAAAAAATATACAGTATATATTTTTTTAATACAAAGTATATATATTTTTTAAATCGATACTTGGCAAAAGCATATCGATAATCGATTGCGTGAGAAAGTATCACGATACATCACCAAATCGATATATCGTCACACTCCTAGTTAGGAGTCTGCTGCCGGAGAGGAGCGCAAGGGCCGGGAAGATTCATATGGTAAAAGCAGTTCTGCGAGATAAGAAGGCCCAAGACCATTAAGACATTTAAAAACCATTAAAATAACCTTTTTGGGAAGACCAGAGAGCAGGGCATTACAGTAGTCAATGCGATAGATGGTGATAAAAGCATGCATCAGTGTCTCTGTGTTGCCCCGAGAGAGAATGGGGCGGACCGTGGCGATGTTCTTTAAATAATAAAAACCTATTTTTGTGATATTCTTAATTTGGGGAATAAAAGCCAGCTTAGAGTCGAGAATTAAGACAAGGTTTTTAACTTGTGACGATGGATTAAAAGAGTGCGATTGGAGTTTTGGTAAAAGTTTCTCTGGGCCTCAGGACCGATGTCTAAAACTTCAGTTTTGTCAGTTTTAAGCTGGAGGAAGTTAAAAAGAGCATCCATTGGCCTGGTGTCATCAGGAGACATGGAGATGTACAGCTGTGTATCATCTGCATAACTGGAAGTTAATTCCATGTCTCCTGATGACACCGCCAAGAGGGATGTAGGTTAAAAAGAACTGGACTTAAAATGGAACCCTGGGGCACATGTGATTTTATGGACCTGAGAGGAGCAGGAATCCAAACTTACCATGAAGCATCTGTCTGTTAAATAAGATTCAAACCATTTGTGGATGTTCAAGTACCCCCTCAGAAAACCCTTGCCTCTCCAAGTACCACCACATATGACCAACACCACACAGTAGCGTAATAAGCCTTCATTCATCAAAAACAAGGCAGAGGTTTCATTCCTAAAGAAACTTTTGTACATGCTGCTCCTTCTACATGGAAAGTGTTGCAAAAAGACTGGAAATTATCTGACAGTATTTCAATGAATGCTTTCAGATCCAGATTGAGACATCTTCAGTGAAATGTTACTGTTTTTATAATCAGTAAATTTATGAAATTGTATGTGACTGTTTTATAATCTGTAATTGTATGTCATTTTTGTACAGGACTCCCTTGAAAAAGAGGGTCTCCTTCACTGCCAGCCATTTTTGATGACTTCACTGATTTTAAGACTCACAGAATATTGTGTGCTATGAAAAATATGAAATCAGAGTCTGAAAGACAGGACTGTCTACTTTCAGCAGCAAAAAGAAGTTTGTTCTTAGTTTGTTTCATTCTTCTGTGATCTCCAGTCGAAAAGAGGGGAGTGTGACAAAAAGCACCAGTCTTAGACAAAAATATGAGAAAATGAGGTGTTTGTGAAAACAGACGAACCTGCAGAAAAGACACTATTTAGTTTAACTTTAGCATCTCCTCAAACATGTCCAGGATCTTACATGTTAGAAAACAGCAACAACACGTTATGAGAAAATGTTTTCGATGCAAAAAAATATGTTAATAAGTGTTGCACGAATATTTCAATATGTACTCATCCAAAAAACGTCAACATTTACATCTATGGCAGAAAGAATGGCCAGTATTCATCCATTAGGTGGCGCTATACTTATGACACCTATGGCGACAGTAGCCCGGTTGGTAGAGCGTTGGCCTTTGAGCCAGAGGGTCGTGGGTTTGAGCCCGACCTTCACCATCGACTCCCACCATCTGCTGTCGTTGTGTGACACTTAACCTCTGGGAACACCAGCCACAGTGGGGCGGCTGCGGCTGTAAAGTGCCAAGCTGCCGTTGTGTCCTTAGGCAAGACACTTCACCCCCATTGCCTAGAATGAGTCTGGTGTGTGTGTGAATGGTTGGTGGTGGTCGGAGGGGCCGATGGCACAGACTGCAACAGAGTTGCATTGCTTCTGTCAGTCTGCCCCAGGGCAGCTGTGGCTACAGTTGTAGTTTATCACCACTGTGTTTGGAGTGAAAGAATAATGACATGTAAAGCGTCTTTGAGTGTCCAAAAAAGCGCTATATAAAACCGATGCATCATCAATAAGAGTAAATAAGAGATAAGCTAAATTACAATGATAAACACTATAAATGACAATAAATCAAAGTGAACCGACAATATACTTATACTATAAGTGCAATAGAATACTGTTGTGTGTCTTTGTGTGTTTGGACACGTATGTATGTGCGTTCCACATGGTCTGTGTCAGCTCTGGAGACACATTTACTGCTCAAACTGCCTCCAAATGTAGCCTGACCCTGACTATATTACTCCATTCCTGCTTCACCTCTGTCTCTCCTGCTCAGAGTGCTCAGGCAGTTGATCTTTGACCAAGACACCCACAGAGCTCTGCTGCCACCTGCTGGCTAAATATAATACTGTCTACAGCCAAACCCCAGACACTTATACATATGGACAGGAAAAGATAAAAAAACAATGTTGAAGTCAATTGATGTAAAAAAAAAAAAAACAAAAAAAAAGTTAATCTCAATGATACTTTCCTGGTTACATAAAAAAAGAGTAAAACAAAAAGTAACAACAAATAGATGGTGATTCTTTGGCGTATCCCACTTTGAGAACCACTGTCTTAGAGAAAGCAATGTAATCTTTTCTTGCTTTAAATTTTCTCAAATGTAGTAGCATACTTGTTGTATGTCTTCTTCTTCTTTTTTGAACCCCTTGTTTTTAATTATAGGCCTTTACCAAATGCTGGGATGGAGTTCGATGGAAAAGTGCCTAAAACCAAGTGATAGAGATGAAAGAATGATGTAGATCAAATGGTTGAGGAAACTATTAAAGGGTTGAGGAAACTATTAAAGGGTTAATGACGCACGTGGTTTCCTCACAGAGCTACATTCCCCAGTTCCTTGTTTCGCAGCTTTGTGTACAGTGCGTAGAGAGCGCTCGAAAACTGCAGAACGCGGACCGCGGCTTGAGTAACAAGACATGCATTTGGACAGAGCCGCACCAGAGGACATGAGAGACGAGCTGGAGACGCTGGGGTGAGTGAGTGAGTGAGAGGTGCACCTTTGGGCCTCCTGCGCAGGCTTAAAGCTGGGGTACCTAACTTTATTAATCACAAATATTTTTACAAATCCAAATTTTTTGTCTTGTAAAAGTAAAATGTTGTGAACTACATTTTGTCTTCATCTTATTAGAAAACATCTTTGGCATGTACTGAGAGGCGATTGGCTTAAAAATCTGATCAAAACACGTGAAAGAGGTCCAAAAAAAAACATGTATAACTATACATAGTTCCCACAGACCAATGAATGTCACATGACCTCCTCGGAGACGCCATCTTTGATGGCACGCTGCTGTGTTTGTGCATTCCATTAAACAGAAGAATGAGAATAAATGTAGATATTCAAACGCAAATTGGAAAAAAAGGGCAACTTTTGAGCAAATAATTGTATATTAATACAATGGCACCACAGGTTAACGTGCTACGGACATGTTTTACATATTTGATCAAATTATGCAGCAAAAATTAACAAGCAATGCAAACATTTCTCAAAAACTTTAGATTTAATACCAGTTGGAGCTCCATTTAATTATTTTAATTATATTAACAATTAATTTAATTAATGCTAATGCAACACGGACACTCTGGATTGCTGTTATTGTTTATTTCCGCGTTTTTGACCGTATGTTTTGGTGAATGGTGGGCAACTGATTTTTCCAGGCGTAAAGAGCAGTTTATTTTATGACACAGATCTTTTTACAGAAGCAATGCTGTTTGTGAACATTGTTTTAGCCCACCATAGAACTATTATTATCTATTTAATACATTTACGTTGCCCTCGAGAGCCTCGGACGCGACACCGATCCTCCTCATAATAAAGTAATCTAAATAATGAAACTCTCAAGTTACCAGATATCAGCATACACAAGTTAGTACTGAGTAAATTACGTCTGTCAACACATAAGATACGATACGCACCTGACACAAAGGGGGTCCCCGATCCCCGATGTTCCCCGGGGCGGGGAACACCGGACCCGGGGAACATCGGACCTTCCAAACGCCGGAGGGCCCGGTGTTCCCTGACTGCGGGCCTCGCTCATAGACATGTTATTGCTGCGCGCGGATAATGGAGCAACAAGCGGCTTTCGCTCATAACTAGTCTAGGGCTACTGAATACTTTATATTATAAGCCTTGTAGATCTCGCATTGTAGTAGCCAACTACATTTTTACAACCTACCACCTCAGAATAAGAACGTGTTGCAGATAAGAAAAGTAAAATTAGCTCCACCACCTTTTCTTTTTGGAAACATATCTCCCTCCGTTCATCCTCGCAACAGTATTGGCGCCAGGTTTGCAATTTTGGGTAGGCCTGCAGATTAGTAAGTAGGCCAAATTCGCTTGAAAAATACAAGGGCTAACTGGAATTGGGGTTTCAAAGAATATGGTTCAAACGCACACACGCACGCACACGCACTCACGCGCGCACATACACACAAGCTCATTTATGAAACTTGCGTTGAAAAAGATGTACATTTTGGGTGTATATTCCATTTACGCAATTTGCCAAAATGTTTTGATACATTAGAAAAATCTCTCTTGAATTGTAGAAGTGAATAAATATAGATTGATTGAATGAATGAATGAATTCATATTTATTATGCAGCGGTGGCTCTGAATGAAGCGTCTGCAGCGTCTTGGACGCAGCCTGGCTCGGGGTAGAAGTGCGCATTGAGGCGCTGTACACTTCAGAGAGCGTTTGCGGTCCAGATTTCACAAAGAAACTCTGGAGCCAAAACTTCTGCACATGTGGCGCGACCTCTCACGGCACTCGCTGCGCACTCTGGACAGGGCAGTGAGACGTTTGAGTGAGCAATACCATCGATGCGTTATTGGGGTGTGTGTCTGTGTGAGGCTTACACAAATCTAATGAAATAACACATTGCTTTACCAGATGTGAATGAGGAATACAAATAGCCGTGCGTAATTACGCAGCGCAGAGCCTGCCACAGCAATAGATGGGTCACACATCCCTGTTGCGTATGTGTATTTATATAGAGCCTTTGACTGTCCAGGATCACAAAGCGCTTCACATTTTAAAAACATACAGATCAAAATAATACACACACAAGTCAGATTTAATAGAGGGTCCTCATCATGAGCTGTGATTTATTCGAAGTTTGCGTGTTTCCATTAGACTTTTTCTGATGCGCAAATTCAAATTTTGAAACATGATCCTCAATGAAAACACAGCATATAATTTTGCCAGAGGGAATATGTTTATTGTTGTACATATCTTGAATTTCATGCGTATGTTTTGGCGTGTTGTGCCGAAGGTTGAGTTCAGCGTATAGATTTACACCACCTCCAGACCTGGCGTTTATTTTTTGCGTATTGTACGCTCACGTCCAGATTGATAAAAAAGTGTAATATTTTGCGTACGCCTCATTTACCCTGATTTGGCCGTACGCAGGTTTCATACATGAGGCCCACAGTGAGGCCCACAGTGAGGCCTACAGTGAGGCCCACAGTGTGTCTCACACAGGCCTAGAGTTTACCTCATCAGTGCGAGGCCAGCCTGACCGCGCTCTCCTCCTCTGGGACCTACGGGCCCGGGCCTCTGGCTCCTCTACCTCACAAAGTTCACGCTGAACTTTCTTAAAATTAAAATGAAAAAGGCTGCTCTGTTGTGAATGCTTTGAGAGCGTTGTCAATCTTTAAGACGAGGAATAGCTGGTTATTCTCGCTTCACGCTGTGTAATATGATATTGGACAAAATTGTTCAGCCAATAAACAGGACTATATTTGAAGCAACGTAGGAACGTGATGACGCTCAGGGGGTTATATTATTATTATTATTCCCCCCACTGTAGGAGCCAATACACTTTTCAATATTTTTGAATTCTGAGCGTTTCCAATTGTATTTAAAAATGGGAAACCTAATTAAACAATCATGAATTGAGCTTTTCCGATCTTATTTTACACTGATTCCTTTGATCATTTTTTTCTTAAAGCTCAAGTTGTAAAAATGCTATGTTTGAATTGGTTATTTACATTTTAACTGTGAGTGACACGTAAGGCGGGACAACAATGCACAATGACGCACGCATTCTGAATAGAATAATATGTATTAATATCTCTAAAACTAAAAGAGCATATTCAAGTTTTACAACAAAAACGACGTCATATGCGTGTCCATTATGCGTAAAAGCACAGTGCCCTCAGCAAAACCACGTATTTGGAAAAACTATAGGCTAACAGATGTAGTAGCTCTAGTTTCAATCGTCCTCATTTTATTCAGTCAGACTTGTCAAATATAGATGCCCATGGGAGAGTGAGCAAGGGGAGATAACATGCCCATAACATGCCCAAAAATATCCTGCATAGACTCAAACTGCGATCAGCTGAAATATGAGCACACAAAGAGCGAGAGGGAAAAAGAAAAGTAAATAGGCTTAGGCTAGTTAGTATTTTTTCTCTCACAAAAGTTGGCACGGATCATATGCCATCTTTCGTGGAGGAGGAAACATCAAACATCAAAGGGCGCACGCGGGGAACAGCGGGACTAGTCTCGTTGTTGAAGTCCCGATGTTCCCCCACTTCTGTTGGCGGGGGAACATCGGACCCGGGGAACATCGGTACGCACCTGACACAAAGTGCTCCGAGCATATTCTTGCGTGTTTTGAGGGAGTTTCTTGCCTGTTTATCTTCGCAAGCCATAACCTCCGTGGTTGTTCTGACAAAAGCTTAGTCTTCTCACATTCATGAAGTCTAATGATGGGTATACTGTAAAATCCAAGTTTAACGGAACCTCCGGCACGATTTGAACATCCATTGACCCAGCAGGAGATGACCATTTTCAACTTTATCACGACATTAACACGTTTCAGCTTCTTTTTCTATTGTTTTGCCCACAGAATGCCAACACAAATGGCGCCGGGTCGGCAAATCCCCGTATGTAGTGACGTCATGTGGGAACTATGTATACAATGGTCATCTCCTGCTGGGTCAATGGATGTTCAAATCGTGCCGGAGGTTCCGTTAAACTTGGATTTTACAGTATACCCATCATTAGACTTCATGAATGTGAGAAGACTAAGCTTTTGTCAGAACAACCACGGAGGTTATGGCTTGCGAAGATAAACAGGCAAGAAACTCCCTCAAAACACGCAAGAATATGCTCGGAGCACTTTGTGTCAGGTGCGTATCGTATCTTATAATGTGTTGACAGACGTAATTTACTCAGTACTAACTTGTGTATGCTGATAGCTGGTAACTTGAGAGTTTCATTATTTAGATTACTTTATTATGAGGAGGATCGGTGTCGCGTCCGAGGCTCTCGAGGGCAACGTAAATGTATTAAATAGATAATAATAGTTCTATGGTGGGCTAAAACAATGTTCACAAACAGCATTGCTTCTGTAAAAAGATCTGTGTCATAAAATAAACTGCTCTTTACGCCTGGAAAAATCAGTTGCCCACCATTCACCAAAACATACGGTCAAAAACGCGGAAATAAACAGTAACAGCAATCCAGAGTGTCCGTGTGGCATTAGCATTAATTAAATTAATTGTTAATATAATTAAAATAATTAAATGGAGCTCCAATTGGTATTAAATCTAAAGTTTTTGAGAAATGTTTGCATTGCTTGTTAATTTTTGCTGCATAATTTGATCAAATATGTAAAACATGTCCGTAGCACGTTAAACTGTGGTGCCATTGTATTAATATACAATTATTTGCTCAAAAGTTGCCCTTTTTTTCCAATTTGCGTTTGAATATCTACATTTATTCTCATTCTTCTGTTTAATGGAATGCACAAACACAGCAGCGTGCCATCAAAGATGGCGTCTCCGAGGAGGTCATGTGACATTCATTGGTCTGTGGGAACTATGTATACTAATCCAGTTCTCAGGTCTGGACTACATGGAGTTTCAGATTGAAACAATCAAGTTTATTTATAAAGCACTAGTCATGCATTACAACCCAAAGAACCTATAAGGTAAAACAATAATGCAAAAAAAATAATATCAAGAATAGGCTTCAACTCTGACAATGTTCAAATCCAGGTTGTTTAGCTGTGCATACAACTGAGGATTTTATCTTCACTCTTTTTAATGTACCGTGATTATTTATGATTTAATGTTTTTTTCTTGCTGTTTTTTGTTGTTGCCCTGAGTATGAACTGTGCTGTACAATTAAACATTCCTTGTCTTGCCATAACAAAATCTATGGAACTGTTTTGAGAGCAAGGAACTGGTTTGATTGTTTATTTGATTGTGGTTTGAAAGCTGCACAGCCTAACCCAGTTTTAATGGTTGCAGGATGGACGAGGCTCATTAGAATAAATTACTTTTAAGGGGTGTAATTTAGAGCAGCTTGTGTGGTTCTTTATGTATTTTCATTATCAAGTTTTAAGTTCTTAAAGTGACAGTATGCGTTTGTTATCTGGGCTGCTCATCTGGGTTCCAGCCAAAGTTTTTAGTATTGTATTTTCAAGAATAAGAAATTGCTACTGTCCTTGAAAAGATAAATTTTAGCTTGTTCCGTTGGCAAGTCATGTTTAATGCATACTTTATGCTTAATTGTTGTCACTTTATCTACTATCCTGCCTTATTTATATGTAAATGTATTTGTATATATGCTGCTGCTAACACATAACTACATATTGCTTGCACTAGATTACGCAGTACTTTGTAGACTTTTTTTGTCAAATATATAAATGGTATACTTCTTTACTATGTTAGAGAGAGATTTATTTTGATTAGTATAGCTTTTTATCATTTATCTTGTGCTGTGTGATCTTCATTCCTTATGTTCTGTAAATTGTGATGCAACACTGAAATTTCCACGCTGTGGGATTATAAAGGATCTCTTAATAACTGCACTGCATCAATGCACTTGACAGAGATATTTCAAAAGGTTGATATTGAAGCATTAACAGCTAGCTAAGAAGCATAGCAGCTACTTATTTTGTATTTTGTGCGCTGCCTGTGTGCTCTGACTACTGTATGTGCGCAGCAACAATGAACTGAGGTTCTCTTATCATTTCTTAAATTAATCTGATTTTGTTGTGTATGTGCTTTGTAAAATAATGTAAATGAGCTTGCATGTCCACAACCTTGGCTCGTCTTGGAGGAGAACCGTCTCATGTGTCCTCAAAATATGATTACAAAATCAGAATCAGAATCATTTTTATTGCCATGTAAGTAACAGGAAGTCACAGACTTGGAAAGTGCTTTGGCTCAGTGCAACAGTCAGAAAGAGATAATAAAAATAAAGAATAAAAATAAGGAGCAAAAAAACACTTCTAAGGAATAAATGTAAATTTAAAATAGCTATAGCTATGCTATATTGTTCCATAGTTTGACTTGAAAAAGTTTGTTTACACGGCAACTACACTGATCAGCATCAGATACCATCAAGTATTAGAGTTACCAGTGGAACAAGCTGGAGGAATCTAGAGAATCTTAACCAGTTGGATTCTATCATGAGTTTTCACTCTTACATCAAACTGCATCCATTTGGTAAAGATCTATGATTAAAAAAAATAGGAGTTAAATGTAATGTAAGTACATTTTATCTATATAGGACCTTTTTAAAGACCAAGGTCCCTAAAGCGCTTAACAATGTTCAGAGTCCAGTTATTGTTCCACAGTGGTGCATCAAAGCCCCAACCAACTCCATCCATTCACTCATTACATTCATACCAATTGTGCATGTTTTAGTGGTAGGCCAAACCGGAGCACTTGGAGGAAACTTACGCAGACCTATGCAAACTCCACTCAGAAAGGCCCTGTTCTGACCAGGTTAAAGTAACTTCCTCTTGCCCACAGGTGGTACCACTACGACCTGTCCCGGCACGCGGCTGAGGCTCTGCTGCTGAACAATGGAGTGGACGGCAGCTACCTCCTGCGGAACAGCAACGAGGGGCCACAAAGCTTTGCTCTCTCTGTCCGGTCAGACTCTCTGCTCCTCCTGCTCCTCCTTCTGCTCCTCCTCCTGCTCCTCCTCCTGCTCCTCCTGCTTCATCGGCCATGTCATGCAAAGTTCGATAGATTAACATTATTCTTGTCTAACAAACAGGGCCATGGATTCAGTGAAACATTTCCACGTAACGCGCAGAGAAAACCACTACGTGTTTGGCTTCAATGAGTTCCCCAGACTCGAGGACTTTGTGAAGCACTTTGCCAACCAGCCGCTGTTGGGCAGTGACGCCGGTGAGTGCGGCGGTCTCCTTCACTCGTTTAACACTAGAGCTACCAGAATTATGAAACTGCTTGTACTCTCAGAGCCCCTCTTTAAACCAATAGAATCCTAATAAGTTAGTAAAAGTAGTTTACAAGGATTGTAACTTCCCTCACTTTTAATAAGTGCAATCGAAACCTCGTGAATACAACTTAAATACAGCAAAAATAACCAGTTTGATTTAAAGTGACCAAATGCTAACGGCTAGCAAGTAACAGTGTATTGCTATGGTAACTGGCACTCACTCTGTTCTGGTGGAAAACCAAGCCGACGTTTATCCTTGGGGAAACTACTTATAATTCAAAAGTAAAAGATAATTTCACAACAATATAGACATAGATATACACACTAGATGCAGAAAAAGTTACCAGCATGTCTGTGTGTCCACAGAAACTCTGTTGGTTCTGAAGTGCCCGTACCCATGGCGCGTAGAGGAGCCGTCCATCTACGAGTCGGTCAGGGTCCACACCGCCGTGCTGACCGGCCGCACAGAGAGCGACCTGGTGCCCAACGCCCCCGCGGTAACTATCTCCCACGGCAACTATGAAAGCTTTTATCATTTATTTACATACACGAGTGCATGCTGTACATTTAGTTCTTGTATTTAGTATTGTACTGTATTTAAGTTCTTAGACCCCAGCAGCAAATGTATGTTTTTTGGACTCTGTTCTGTCAGCTGATATTGAAGTTTATGTGAACAGCAGAGTCAGACACCAGGAAATGTAGGGAAATACACAGGACTTCTTAGTAGCACATTAGGACGCACATGTTTAAACAGTCATGCATCGGCTTTGTTCACCGTTTTTTTTTTCTACAGCTGTCAGCCAATTATAAACATTATAGCAAATAAAGGCTTTTATATTTATTTGTGAGTTATATGTTAGTTTCACATTATAACTTGAAATAATAAGTAAAATGGACCTTTTGAACAATATTTACATTTTCCGAGCTTTACGTAATTTAGTGTTTTCTAAAGATAGGATAGACTTTATTGATCTCACGCACTGACACCCCCGCAGTGTTAGCTTAATGCAGAAGAGGCCGATTTGAACATAAGCTAGCTGGAGCAGATTTCCTTATATGGGCATGTTTTACAACAGCATTCGGTTTGTACAGTAACAGGGACTGACAAGTTGCTAAAACGGTTGCTTAAGGCAAGCTGGAGTTCTCCCCTGCGAATGAAGGCATCTGATTTTTTCTATTTTAAATTTTATACCTTGGAAGTGCATGCTTCTCTATCTTTACCTCTCTTTTCTGACTGTTGCACCGAGCCAAAGCAATTTCCTAGTCTGTGACTTCCTGTTACTTACATGGCAAGAAAAATGACTCTGATGCTGATTGGTTATTTATTATATGGCTCATATCTGGATTTACAATGACAATACCAAAATATAAACCCAGGATCACAATAATTTGTTTTAGGCCAAAATAGTGAGTGTGACACAAACGGTACTGACCGAGAACACCGAGAAGAGTTTACTGTTCGATGTGAGTCGATAGGAGCTAGCAGGTTAGCATTATCCATCTTTATACAGTCTTTGTGTGCACATTTGGTGTTTATGCACGTTTGTGGTTTTTCATAAACAAATAGCCAATAATTCTGGGTTCTTTGTCTTAGCTCGGAACCAAAGAGGGATACCTGATCAAACAAGGAGCGTTGGTCAAGGTCAGATTTTCTCTCAGATGCAGTGATCTTTATGTGACTGGCTCTGGTCTGTTTTTGCTGACGTCACTGTGCTCTTCACGCAGAGCTGGAAACAGAGATGGTTCACGCTGAGCAGATACGAGCTGAAATATTTCCGTGACAGAGAGGTGAGCGCTTTAGGTACAGACCGGTCTTCAGAAAGTCCTGGTCTGGTGCTGACCTGGTTCCTCTGTGGCAGTGTGAAGAGCCCATCCGGACCCTGGACCTGAGGGCGTGCTCTGCTGTCCAGTTCGACTACTCCCAGGACCGAGTCAACTGCTTTTGGTGAGTACGCAACAAGATGAAGAGATCGTTAATTTTTCCCACAGACAGGGGACATTTCAGTGTTGCATCACTGGTTACAGAAGTGTAGGAATGAGGAACTAACTGCACAAGATAAAAAACTCTATACTAAAGGGAATAAAATATCTCACTTAAGCATAACAAAGAAGCAAGTATAAAATCTATAGCTTTAGCCTAATATAGAAACAAGTATAAAATATCTATCTTTAGAAAAATAAAGAAGCAAGAATAAAATCTCTAACTTTAGCAAAATAAAGAAGCAAGTCATTTAGAGCAGAATGAAGTATAGAATCTCGGAGGCATACTTTAGCGTACTACAGGTGAAACTGAACATTGGAATATTGTTCAAAAGTAAATCCTTCTGAAATTCAACTTAATGTGACTCTTTACATTCAAAGTTAGACTTATTTAGACTTTGTTATGATGCTGATAGGTGGGAATTGGAAAATGTATGGGCCACAATTATCAACATCATAACAAACAAAGTCATGATGTTGAGAATTGTTTTCCTTTCTATTTTTTTTTTTTAAATAAAACCAGGACTTCTTAACTATAGATGGTTCAAATAAAGATTTCGTTTGGGTGTCTATTTTCTATGTGCATGCTTTCTAGTGTAATAGCTATAAAATATACTTTACTAAGATTATTCATGCTGTCTTGCACTTGCTTCAGTGGCATAAAATAGTTTCAATATTCTTTATCGCCATCATTTTCTGACGTAATATATTGTATAAGAGTTCTCGCAATAGTTTTCGCACACATGTATTTTCGGCATCTATCACAGCTTTAGATGTGCTTTTTCAGCCTTTAATATGATAGAAGAAATAGAAAAGACATTGTTCGCATGTTGCTTTGTATGTCATATTGATGGAACCAAAAGAGAGCTCTAGCTTTGAATAGGCAGATGAGATAATCTTTGCGGAAAGTTTGTTCTTGCAGCTTTTCTTCCGCTGTCATCATGGGGACTTCACAATTATAAGGCAAGGGCTTCTCGTGTTGGAATTTGGTGTGTGCAGTTGTCAGCTGTTGTTTAAATGCGTACTTTCCATCTCAGTCGAGCGTGACTTTGGGTCTGGAAAAGAGGAAGTAGAAGAGAGAAGGAAACAGGGTTGTGTCTGGTCTCACTGATGCATTTAAACTCTCATCGTTCTACGGGAAATGATCAAAAATGCATTGCGTATTTGTCTTATCAAAAGAATCTTCTAAGCAAATGATCCACAAGATTTAATTGTGGGTAATAAAAGTAATTGTAGCTGTAACTGAAAAGTGATCCAAGTGATTCCTTTTAATATTATTTTATACAACTGGCCATACCTGCATGTGAAAGCCAGATCCCGTCAGACCTCTGAAGCTGAGCAGGGTACATGCCAACACAGTGCACTCATTCGTCTCAAATGACAAGCGTAATGTGGAGCCCAGGTGAGGCAATGTCAGAATGTGCAATCTGCCATTTATACAGAAGATACGATTAGATATTACTTTATTCGTCTCACAGTGGAGACATTTCAGTGTCATCGTTGCGCACATTACGGCAGAGAAAGAAGGCAATAAGAGCGCTCAGATTGCCCACATCAAATTGTCTATTTTTTAAGATAGACAGTATAATTAAAATAATATAAAGAATAAAATAAAATATTAAATGAACCCACTGTGAATCACTTACTCTTCTTTGTGTGTTTTAGATTTATGTTTCAATTTCTAAAGCTAAAAATTCATCTACTCAGAGCTATTTCAACTTTTTTCTTAGATATTACTGACATTTCTCCACAAAAATTATCTCCTTTCTATTATTTATTAAGTCCAAACAAACTTATGCACCTCAAATTAATATTTAAATTTAAAATCCAACCCTATTGTGTGTGCCACAGCTTGGTGTTTCCAGAAAGGACATTTTACGCTTGTGCAAAGACTGGAGTGGAGGCTGACGAGTGGTTAAAGATACTCAAATGGAAGCTGGTAAGTGCTGCGTCTCAGTGGAGTTCATATACAGAAAATAGCTTCCCTTATGCACTATTGTTAGTTTATTCATCTGCAGCCACTTCTGCTCAGAGTAACCACATTAACTGATTCACTGTAATTTAGGGAAAGTTAGATGTGTGGCAGTTTAAAATGTTTTGAAACGCTGAAGAAAGTATACACTGCATAAACTACTGAAATTCACCATTCTTGAATCAAGTCGTTTTTTGTTGACTTGTACATTTTGACTGCTCAATTGTATGCATATTTCCTCATTTTTTATTCCTATATTGTCGCTGAGAATATTCACCCTTTTTTACCAACTTTGGTCACTTTTTATGCAGTGCAAAGAGCAGCACTTCCTTTATTCAAAACCAGACATTTCCAACCCAGTCAGGCATCCCCTACTTCTGAAACTTACACTGCAAAACGTGACCAAATGAGGTAAAAAAAAAATGGTTAAATTGGGTGTTTTCGATATTAATTTGAGTACATTCTTTCTAAAACAAAATTTGCCATTGGCACAAAGCCATGTCTTATTTCAAGCACTCAACTCAAGAACTCTGCTTGTAAGGGAGACTTTTTTTTTTTGGCTTTTTCCATTGCTCTCATTTTATCTGAATGAACTAAATTTGTAAATATGTTTCAGTCACAGATAAGAAAAGGAAGATGACCCCTGCTGCCTGAAGCCATTCTTCTGATTGTCTTCATTTTCAGTTGTAAAAACTTAATCTACATATGGTATTATTCATGAAAAAAGTCCTGCTGGTGAAATGATAGCCGTTTTTTCTTTTTGCCTTGCTTATGTTCATTTTTCACTCAACTATTTTTGTACCAATTTCTTTATAATAAACATAAATAAGACAGTGTTGTGCAATTGTTTCACTTTTATTATATTTACAGAAATCATAGAAATAATTTTACTTGAGTAGGCAAGTGACTGACAGTGCGACAACACATAATGATACACAGGTCATTCGGAGCGAGTACACACAACTCTGGAACCCCATTCAACCTTAGATCAGACCAGGAGGAGGAGAGGAGAGGCATTTTGGATCATGTCACCTCCACCACCTGTCTCAGATCATCTATTAGAGGAGCCAGTTCCTTCTCCAGGCTCATGATCAGACCTGCACACAGCAAGGTCACAATTTGAAGCTGAAAATCACATTACATTTAAAACCCATTATTATTCCACTCTATGGTCTGCCTCTATCCCCTTTTACCTGTGTTGGCGTTACTGCTCGCAATGAAACTGATGACCAGGGGCAGACGGTTGAACTGGATGATCTGTGGATGCATATACAGGTAAAACTCGCAAAATCAGAAGCAATCTAATCGATCAAAGTCCACCGCGCTGAGGTGCAGGAGCAGGACTAGGACTGATGGCGACGGGAAGACCGCGGTGGACCTGTGACCAAAGTTTGTCTGACTTTAAATGCATTATCTGTTTTTAGCAATGTTACCTTTGATTGAGTGATTTATTCATTTTGACCATCACATCAATAATCAAACAAAGTTACAGTTCAAACATCTTTATATGTCATGCGTAATTGATAATATAATTAATTGCAACCAAAAACAATTCTAAACCAACTGGCTTTTGAGATTTTAATGCATGGTACATCATATCTAAACATACAAAAAAAGTCACGTTTCATATTCTTTGCAGCCAGCCTTGTATACTATCTGTTTTATTATTTTGTTGTGGTATATAACATGTATCCTGTACCTGCATAGGACTCCTTAATAAGGTCTAAATAACAAAATAATAGATATATACTCGGTGCATAGAAGCATGCAGTAAAAAGCACACAGGACCACCGCATCATTTATTGGTTTAACATGTTAAGTTGAGTCTAATATCAATGATGATTTGTACTGCATAATGAAAGAGCACAATGTACAAAACAGCCTAATTGAATAATGACTTCTACTTTGAGCCCGTTTGTTCACTACTGTAAGTGCAGGGCGTGTGTGACACAAACAATAAGAGCTACAAAACAATTTAAAGGGAAAAAGATAGCAGGTGACAAAGTTAGTAAATCCTTTTGTACACAAAGGATTCAGATTCAGGTCGTTGGCCGTTTGCAGTAGAACCATATCGGAATAATTATAATAATAATTTTAAGGGCGGCAGTAGCTCAGTTGGTAGAGCGTTGGCCTTTGAGCCAGAAGGTCGTGGGTTCAAGCCCCGCTCAAGACTTTCACCATCGACTCCCACTGACTACTGTCGTTGTGTCCTTGGCAAGACACTTAACCTCTGGGAACACCAGCCACAGTGGGGCGGCTGCGGCTGTAAAGTGCCAAACTGCTGTTGTGTCCTTAGGCAAGACACTTCACCCCCATTGCCTAGAATGAGTCTGGTGTGTGTGAATGGTTGGTGGTGGTCGGAGGGGCCGATGGCGCATACTGGTTGCCTCGCTTCTGTCAGTGTGCCTCAGGGCAGCTGTGGCTACAGTAGTAGTTCATCACCACCGTGTATGGAGTGAATGAATAATGACACATGTGAAGCGTCTTTGAGTGTCCAAAAAAGCGCTATATAAAACCGATGCATTATTATTATTATTATTATAAATGTGGAAGAATAATAGGGTGAAGTGTGAATCCCATCCAAAAACGTAATCCTGTTTTAAGCAACAAATCTAAAAGAATGGTAAAAAACAAACAAATTCCCACAGAAAGACATGGCAGTTACCTGGTAGGTGTTGTAGTAGCAGATGATGCTTTTGTTCTTGGACAGGCCCAGTTTGCTGCCCTGGTCTGTGGCCAGAGCGAACGTGGATAGGAAACCCGGTCTCAAGGCATGGACGGGAGCGTTGTCATTGGCAACTGCACAAACAAATTGGGAAAACATTAGAAAAAAACCATCCATTGAAATCCATTAAATGACAGAACAACTGCATAGCTGCTCTAAAATTTGCCACTTATTCATATCATGACGAGGGCTGCAGAGTACTTCAAAAACATTGTTGCAGTAGTGGCAGAAGTGCATTATTTATACTGCAAGAATGTGCAAAGCGAGTTTTTTTACTTTGACCAATGAAGCGCAACCTTAAATGTGTCATTTATAGAGTGACTGATTCTCAAAACAGCAGCTGGAAAGCACCAAATACAAAAGCCAACACCCTAAAAAAAAAGCACTTATGAAATGGGGAAGAACATTGACTTCAGAAGAGACTGTGTTACAGAACAAAGTACTACCTCATTTATTTAGGGAAAGAAACTATGTTATTCATATAAAAAATATGTATGTTAAATCTTGAGCATTATTTTTTTTTCAAATGTGCTGCCAATAACAGAGCATGTTGAAGAATGTATGTAGCTAGAGAAACACAACTTTTTGCCACATTTTCAAAACAGATTCCTTTTTGAAGAAAAACTAAATAAATAGTTATAGCACAACCTTAACACTATCGAATGTCACACTTGTTTCCAACATTATAAAGCCCTAATTATGAGTCATGACTGGTTACCTTTGATAACTGGGACGCCATCTCTGTCCGTCACCACAATGGCATGAAGACCTTCAACACTGTAAAAATAACAAACATCAGGGGTGCCCAAACTTTTTAGGAATAGTGGCTTGACTTTAGTTCATTTGAGTTTTCTGGGGCCAACAACATGGATTGTAAAAAACTGTTTGAGTTTTGGAATGATATGTCCATGTTTTGACAACTGAAGTTAACTGAATGACAAATCAGCTAGATTAGTTCTATCTATGATTGTGTGACTCAAAAATAAATGTCATCATATTCAAATAAAGTCAATTGCAGGATTCAAGTTTCTGAACTTTACAACGAGGTATAACATGCTTACATTGATGGAGATAGCTGGAGGACCCTATGAACTGGTGTGTGTGTGAATCTCAAAGATCAATTTCTGTCAGCAAAGCAGGGGGCCACCAAAAACGTATTCCAAAAAAAATATCATACGCTGATCATACACTGATGAAGAACCCACTTACCTTTGTAGCTGTTTGTACAGAGATCTTTTGAAATCCTAAAAAAAGGATACAAGACTCATCAGTCACGTGTCTTTGTTTGTGTAGCTAGCTAAACATGTCAAATACACAGCGGTCTCTTATGTCACTGGGATGACAACACACGAACTGAGACGCCTGGACATGCACATACTCACATCAGCCATGGCAGCAGTGTGCGAAGAATCTGTGCGAAAAGAACCAGGAAAACATCAGCTGTAGAATAAACACACGAGCGATGTAAGCTAGGTTAGCATGTTAGCATGTTAGCACTGCGCGTAACAACAGTCTCTGTTTAGGGAATATAGTAACTCCATTCACCGAGTGGCTGCAGTCAAGTTAAAGCCTCATTAATACAATTATTCTAAGTCAATTTCCGTCGCGTTAGATGCGTCTGTACTCTTAAAATAATACTTCGATAAGAGCAGAGTCCACACATCCATGCACGTACCAGAGACAGCAATCACATGACAGACGACAGAGCGCGTGACCAATGCTCATACTCACGCTCGTGGCGCCTCCTGCTGGCCCGAGTGAGACTGCTGCGTGACCATATAGAATAGATAGATAGATAGATAGATTAGATAGACAGATAGATATACCATTATTCTGCACAGTGTTCCTGGATTAATGAAAAAATGTATAGTAAAATGAAGGAATTAAGTTTGTTTTGGTCAATTCTACAATCCATTCAATTCCTCAAGGTTTTAAGGGTGAATAATTCAGGGATCATATATTGAATTTTTAAATCCTTTGGGGGTGGAGCCACAGGTTGAAGACCCATGCAATAGAGTGTATTACAGATTTTTTCTGTGTACTTTCCCACAGTTGTTTCTTTCCACTAGAAACAAACACTTTGTTAGATTAACTATATAAATACTATAGCATGTTGAATTCCATTCTTTAACAGTCAATGTCCTTAGTGTTTATCCTTAATGCTACTTGACTTGTTTCTGGACTCATCCTACATGAGAGAATAGAGCTTTGTTCTAATCTCCTCTTCCAGCTGCACGTTCATCTGTAGAGACCCTGTACAGATCTGACCCTAAGACCAAATACTCAACTTGTACTACATTGGACATTTCCAAGTATAATCCTAAAACATCTGCTTCCAAGTCCCTGTCCCCATCACCAGCTCACCCCCTTTGAATCACTCTACCTCACATATAGCTAAAGTTACTCCTTATGTAAGCGTCGACTTTTTACCATATTCTCGTAATTATTGTACGCGCAGACGGCTGGCGACGTTATATAATTGAGTGTATCTTGGTGCATTTAGGGTTGAACTTGCTTTAAGCTGATTTAACACCAATGAACATCTACAGCTTACGCACTGGTCATGAGAGAGACACTGCTTCCAATCTGCACAAAGAAAGCGTCTCTAGAAAAGTATTTTTCTGGTTTGGCAAATTGGGTTTCATTTTAGTCATTGTGTCCAAAACAATTTTCGACTTATTTTTCACCACTTTTTTCAGTGTTGCTTTAGCTGGAGAACTTAATTTTGTTCATAAGTAATACTACATTTTCTTTGTCCCCCAACAGATTAAAGAGATCCTTTATTTGTCCCACAGTGGGGAAATTTCAGTGTTGCATCACAAGTTATAGGACAGTAGAAAAGAGGAGCACACAGCGCAAGTTAAGTGAACAATAGCTATACTAATTAAAATAAAACAAAATCTCTAACTCTAGCATCAATAAAAAGTATTAAAACTTAATCTTGAAATAATAATAAAAAGAAATGTAAAGGTTTTACATTTGGCAAAATAAGAGGCAAGTATAAAATACTGTGTATTCTAGTATTCTTAACAGAGAGTGTCTTGTGGAAGCAAAATGTAAACAAAACACAACATGTCATCCTCATGTTATTAGAAAACTTGTTTTCTAATACATACTTGTAATAAAGAGCCCTGTGAGTCCCTAATTGTTGATTTGGGCTGAGAGCGAATTGGCCGAGTGAGGGTGGTCTCCTCTTTTTCCCTATATTTGAAAAATCTGTTCTACAGATCCAATCCAATCCAATCCACTTTATTTATATAGCACATTTCATAAACACGCAGTTTCCAAAGTGCTGCACAACATGCAAAATTGCAACAAATAAATAAATACACACATTTATATAAGAAAATACATAAATAAATAAAATAAAATAAAAACACAGAGGACCACACGACTCACGCGGTGTTAAAAGCCAGAGAATAAAAGTGGGTCTTAAGACGTGACTTAAAACATTCCAACGAGGGAGCTGTTTTGACGTGGGGGCAGGGCGTTCCAGAGCTTTGGTCCAGCCACAGAGAAGGCCCTGTCCCCCCGGGTTTTAAGTCTCGTCTTAGGCACCACGAGCTGGAGCTGGCTCTCGGACCTCAGTGCGCGGGGCGGGTGGTAAATCTGGATGAGGTCCGAGATGTAAGGAGGGGCCAGTCCATTCAGAGCTTTAAAAACAAACAATAAAATCTTAAAATCAATTCTAAAATGAACAGGAAGCCAGTGCAAGGACGCAAGGACGGGAGTGATGTGGTCGCGCTTTTTGGTTCCTGTTAAAAGCCGTGCCGCAAAGTTCTGGACTAACTGTAGCCGGTGAAGTGCCTTGTGTGAAATACCGGAGTAGAGTGCGTTACAGTAGTCCAGACGTGAAGAAATAAAAGCGTGCATAACTTTTTCAAAAAGGTTAAAAGATAAAAAAGTTTTAACCTTGGATAAAAGCCGCAGATGATAAAAACTCGATTTTAAAACACTGTTGACCTGCTTGTCAAATTTAAAATCACTGTCTATAGTGACGCCAAGGTTGGTGACTGTGGGACGCACATGTTCACTCAGCGGTCCCACATCCACCTGGTTGGCCCCAAAGAGAATCACTTCTGTTTTTTTATCATTCATTGCATATCATTACAGATGCAACAGAGGCCAACAATAATTGATCTTACAGGGCTCAAAATTATGCTAGTTAGAGATTGCATATTTAATTTTTGCTTCTTTTGTATGCTTTTATGCTTAAAAGATTTTATTTCATTTTAGTATAGCGTTATTGTTCACTTATCTTTTGCTGTGTTCTGTTCATTCGTCCAGCTCTGTGACTGGTAATGCAACACTCACATTTCCCCACTTTTTGTGGTTTGAAAGTTAGGCACATGAGCTTTAAGAAGTGGCAGAAACAGAATACGGTTCAATTAAATAATTCAAGCAAAAGACGTGATGCTGATCTACTTTACATTGTTTGAAGGCATCTCCGCGGCTGAAGACAGTTTTTCTTTCTCTTTCATTTCATATGGCAGTCGTCCAAGGTATTGCAAATGTTTCAGTTCACTCTTTTCTCTGTCATCTCATTCCAGCTTATGTCAAAAATACTTTTTAATTCATGTTTATTAGCTGCACGTTCTGTGCTGTTTACTCCAGGAGCTAAGAAGGCAGTTGTTTGCCCTGAGGACTAGTGCAGCCCAGATGGGACAAAACCCACTTATTCAGGATGATTAAAAGTTGTAGAAACCAATTTTTTTTAAATGCAAAATTTCCTTGCAAATCAACAAGCCGGGAAGAAGGTACTACAAACACTCATACAATTGTATTTTATTTCACATCGTATAGTTTAGTTTGTGCAAAAAAATGAATTGGCAAAAATAAAAGTAAATATATTTGACGGTGATTTTTTAGCAAATACACACACACCCTGTAAATGTATATGCAATAATGTGTTTAAATGTATTTCTAAAAAAGACAGAATTTGAGTTAAAATACAAAACATTTAATCTTTAATCATACCAGAAGACGTTCTCAGTCAAATGTCTTGGGTTTTTGCGTTAAAGCAGGCATGTCCAAAATAAGGCCCGCGGGACAAATGCGGTCCTCTGTTTCAAATGATGTGGTCCTCTATCTTACTAACACAACGTAGGAGATCATAAACACAAGTTGTCATCCAGCCAACCTCATCTCCACCGATACAGGCATGCCATACCTCGTAAAGCTCAGAATCTAGTTGATATTTATGGCCTTATCTGCGGGCCATGGCCTCCTCCTTGTGTAACCTGAGAGTGACATCATGGCTGCTATACATATTCAGGGATCTGCAAACTATTGAGTCTTTTGGTCGGTGGAATCTCTCGGCCAAGAACACTTAGCAAGAAGGATTCTGAGGGCCTGCCAGGAATCTCTCTCTCTCTTTTCTGTTATGCCTGTATGTATCTTGTGATTAGTGTGTAACTGTTGGAATTGACAACGTTGTAAAGTCTTCCAAGATGAATGCTGTTGTAATTTACCTCCCCTCTATCTCCGCTCTGATAAGCAGCTTTGATTGGTCTGTGCGCAGCTGAGCCCCTATGTGCACATGCATGAGAGCCACACACACGTATTTGGCGCAATGCATCATGGGAGCTCGTTCACAGCACAAAACCGGACAACGCCCAAATATGGGCGAGTTCCACTAATCTTTCGGCCCCGATGGTGGTACATGCGCTACTGAGCACCAGCCATTCACTTGAATAGGGCGCCATCTTGGATTGCTGGGGCTTGAGTGGGCCTCATACTAAAAAGGTTTGGACATCCCTGCCTTAAACCGTATAAAGTGGTCTGTAATCTGTAAAAGACGTCACAAGCGACTGGAAATCACAACGGTACAAAGTAGAAAATCTTTTGTTATAAATATCAATCTGTGAAATAATATTACAGTAATAACACATCAATCCAAATGACAAGCATGCTCACAAATGTAAAGTATGTGATTGTCTTTACTCAAGTTCAGCGTCTATTCAAATGCTCAAAAAGTCCAATCCTGGTTCCAATTTTAAAATGTTTGACAATAGCTCACAGTTTTAAAAGGCTGGGGCAAGAAGGCAAAAATCCGTCCGTCCAGGCCCCTGCCCAATCCAATTATTGTTTCGCTCCCAGTTTTAGAGCCTCCATAGTCTGACCACCCATAGTTATGAGTATATGGACCAGTAGATGATGTTGAAGAGAATGTAGGCTCCAGGAAACACCACTCTGGAGTACTTGTCTATGGCGTGAGTATCGATCCAAATGTTCACGTAGCTTCGAGCCTTCACTTGACCCGTGAGCTGCGGATCGTTGAGAGCCACCTGTGCTAACATGCGCTCCTGCCGCCCGCCGTTCTCAGGCATCCCATAATGACCCGTGGTGTTGGGGTCCATGGAGCCGTAGCCCGTGATCTGGGGGTCGATCATCATCTCGTCCGGGTTACCTATTCCGCACGTGCACGGCAACTGCAGGGGAGAGAGTAGATGAGATTAATATGGGACTCTTTTTTTAAAACTCCGAATACGGCTCAAGCCACAACCCTGCTCCTCCCTGTTGTGACCTATTAATTTTGAAGGGTCAGAAATGGATAAAAATACAAATAAAACATAAGTGAGTTGACAATATATGACTCCTACTACAGACCTGTGCCTCTTTAATCTCATTTACAGTTTTTCTTTGCAGATGCAGCAGGGTCTAAGGACAGTGGTGATGATCCTGGACGCACAACATTTATGTACTTATGGATCATTGGCTCTATTTGTTTTTATTATTGCATCATTGTATAATTTCTTATAATTTCTGTTTTAACCGTTTGATTCTCTGATCTCTGTTGGTGAATCAACACCTTTGTAAAGTCCTGAGATAACTGTTGTGATTTAGGGCTATACAAAAATACTAGATCAATAAATAGATACTAAATTGATCCCCGTAGGAGAAATTCCAGTAGCAGCAGAAAGACATCCATCTATACAATAAACAGATTGAATAGATCGAAATACATTGAATTCCACTAGTTTGCGCTCTGAATTCAGCTAGTGCCACAACCCTCCTCCTCCCCATTGCTACCTCAGGAGAGAGACATTCGCTCCTCTGGTTATTATCATAACATTAACAAAAATATGCTTCTTGATAATAATCTATAATGTAATAAAAACATGTGTTAGAAACCTCATAGTAATTTAGACTATTGACTTGTCAACCTCTGGCAAAGCACAATACCACATATATAAAATATCACACATATCTATGTTTGCTTGGTATTCATTGTGACAGACATGAATCTTGTACCGTCAAATTTAGCTGCATTTCCAACACATAACATTCAAAGCGTTATTCTTACATCTCCCTGAGGCTCTAAGTAAAATTTGGCTCCATATGCCGCAGCGTTTGGCAGCCGAAGACACGTAATCTTCCCCAGCTTAAGATGTTTGTGCGAGGAGATCTTATAAACGTGAACTGTCACTAATTTCCATTTTCTGCTCAAGAATCACAGCTTTAACCAGGACAGGGTCGCAAGTCTCATTTCAGAACTATTTTTGGGTGTAGTTCAGACCTTCTGTTTTCTTTGTCTTTCTTGGAAACTTCTTAAATTGGTGGACTAAATATGGACTTTGACATCATTCTGGTCCTGTAACTGTTTTTGTATATATAATATATATGGATAGATAAAGATATATTGATATCTTCATATTTCAGCATCTTTAGCTAGCTAAGAAACATAGCAGCTACTTATATTGTGTATCTTGCTCTTACTACTGTCCTGTATGTGCGCTGCAACATTGAAATTTCCCCACTGTGGGACAAAGATTTTCTTAGCGTCTCTCATGAATTGCAGTATATTGCAGAATCAATACAATCGCAATACAATCGAATCGTCAAATTTTTTATCTCTATTTAATGGGCTCACCCTCTCCCGGAGCTTCCTCTCCTTCCTCTCCTGCACGGTGGACAGGTAGTTGACGGCTGCGTACTCTATGACCGACAGGAAGACAAAGACGAAGCTGACCCACAGGTAGATGTCCACGGCTTTGATGTAGGAGACCCGCGGCATGGAGGCGTTGACCCCCGTGATAATGGTGGACATGGTCAGCACTGTGGTGATGCCTGGTGGAACACATTACACCATGAAAGATGGAGAAAGAACCCAGAAACTACTCTCACTATCACACGACGTTCAGTTTGTGGAGACGATGGCTAAATACATTTTCTGTAATCTGAATGTGAATTTGTCTAAATTTCCAGTATTTTGGTTCTGGGGAAATCAATATTTCTTTGAAGTCAAGAGTATTTTGTATTTGCTTGGATACAACCAAAATCTGCAACACAGCCATAAGAAAAACTGTTAAAATTCTATGATGATGATTTTTACATTTGTTAATTAAGTGATAGAGGTGAAATCTGAGTATTATAAACAACATACATTTTAACTTAATGTTTGTAGATGGTTAAGATGCAGTATTATGTAAAAGTGCCTAAAACCAAGTGAGATTCCCCAGTTGTAAACATGGTTAAAGGAGATATATTGACTCATTTGAGCTACCAAATGGTTGAGGAAGCGCTTCTCTCTTGAACAAATAAAAAGTAAAGTTTTGCAGGTGCAGTGAAAGAGGCAGCAGGGGGACAGCGTTACCTAGAGGCACCCTGGCCGGCACTGCCCTGCGGTCGATCCAGAAGGACACCCAGGAGAGCATGACCATGAGCGTGGCCGGGAAGTACGTCTGCAGCAGGAAGAAGAAGATGTGGCGACGCAGCGTGAAGTGGATGTAGAGGCGGTTGTACCATCCTGGACACACGCCAAACATACACTTTGAGTTTAGATGCAGAGGCTATAACTCCACAAAGAACATTTACAAACAGACAACTGATCAGAGTTAGAGAAAAACCCCAAAGCTCTTCTGTTGAGGCCTGATAACATGTTTGTGTGAGGAGGAGGCTGCAGGGCTGTGGACTTTTTATATTCATAATTTGCAAGAAAAAAGTTTAAATTAGATAAGTATGAACAATTTTCTAGAGTATATTCAATTCAATTTATTTTTGTGTAAATCACAACAGTAGTTATCTCAGAGGACTTTACAAAATCTATTGGAATACTTTATATCCTCTTTTACAGATGAACGTGGTAAGATTTCCAGAATGATTAGACTTTCTCAGGCCCAGACCTGTGCTGCTGTAAAACGCCAGCTTGGTGGTGGTGTGGAACTTCTGGATGAGAAACTGAGACAGCGATATTCTGTCGTCTGTGTTCAGAGACTCATTCCCCTTTTTCCAGTAAAGCATGAGGTCGTCATCTGTGTACGCATCTGTTAATAAAAAAAAAACATGTGGTTTTTTTTGTGAGCGGTCACTTTCTGGGGGTTGTCGATGAAGAATTTGCACTCACAGCTCTCGATCTCCAGCGAGCATGTCTGTGTGTCCAGAGGAAACCGGCTCAGGTCCATGTTGCACATTGCTGTAACTGTGACTCTGTAATGGGAAAATAATACCATTTCAGAGAGTTGAAAATAAGATATGGTTCTTTTATGACACTTTTGTTGCAACTTTGTTAAAACTAAAGGTCGAAGCTAACAGACCTATTGGCAATAGATGTGTTAGCTTTGATGTGTTAATAGATATTGGCGCAGCAGGTGCTTGGAGGAGTGTCGATGGTTCATCTTCTATATAGCCATGTCCACGCTGAAGAGATTAAAACGTCTGTTGCTGTGAGACGATCCCAGAACTCTGCATCTTTTGTCATTTTCTTCAACAAGAACAAACAAATCGCCCCAACTCTTTCAACCTCAGGAGAGTCCTTACGACCTCAGAGTCCTTCAAAAAATTATTATGAGAAAATATGTGTGTCTTAATCTTGTAATTACAGAGTCCATGACAGTGTTTTTGAGCCTTGGTTTTATATCTATTCATCATCTCCAATCATAATATGTATTACTATGATCAATAATTTTTTACGTCATTTTTTTGTCATTATCAATTCATTCCCAGTGGTGGTAAACGGCAACTCCAGCCACAGCTGCCCTGGGGCACACTGACAGAAGCAGCCGCCCTAACTTGTAGTCATCATTGCGATTTTGGTATGCGCAATATCCATATCTAAAAGATGCACAAAAATCATATTTTTTGACATATTTATGAATACATTTCTTGTACGCGCACTGTGACAAATTTGTTGCGACTTAGAGCCGCCACACGTAAAAGTGAAGCACATGGAGAAACAAAACAAGCGGATGATGGAGAGACAAATGCAGAGAGGAACTTGTTCCCAAAAGACACTTTACCACTAAAATGTGGGACTACTTTGGATTTACAAGATAGGACCAATCACAGAAACAAGTTATTTGCAAGTCATTCCAAAAATAGTTGCTAAATCTCCAGAGCCACCTGCAGCACTGTAACCACAAGGTTCTTTAGGTGTATCTACAATCTCAGACTCCACAGCCTCCGGTCAAACAAAAGGCAAATGCGCAAAAGAGCATTAAAGACAGTTTCGCTTCTGTAGCTCCTTATGAGAAAACTTCAAAGCAACACAAATCTTTAATTGCAGCCATTACGCGATAAATAGCAAAGTACACACTCTCCGTTAATACGTGTATGAAATTGGCATTGGCATTTTAGGCAAGATTTGAAGAGAATATGTGTGCAATACAGCATTTGAATGTAATCAATGTTGTACTTGATTTTTGTTAGAGATTTTTCTTGAAGTTCAATGCAGATTGCATTTTTAGGAAAAAGACATCACTATAATGTCGTTATCAAAATACTAGACACCCATATCAAATATCACTCTAATTTCCAACATCATGCAGCAATACTAACAAGGCCCTCCCCAGCTTTATTTATTGTCTGCTTTTGTCTGCCTTTCTGTGTCTGTCATTTGGCGCATTTTGGAGGACCCTCTCCATAACAGGAGTATTCATCTCTTGAGGCTTAACCCACAAACAGACAAACAAACACATACCAGAAGAAATACATACACTAAACCAAAGTGAACCATCATGTAAATCAGAATTATTATTCACTTGAACTTGAGACAAATCAGTTTATCTGCAATCTCATTAGTATGTGTGAAATTAACAACATTTCCAAAAGTAAGTGGGGCAGTGTGGCCGTGAGCGGCTGGAGGCTGATTAGCATTCTCTGCAGTGAGCTGATCCTACAGAGAGATAGGGCCTTCAGTCTTCTTCAAAGACTTTTCTGGATCATTGCAGCTGCAGCCTGAGCTCTGATGGCAAACAGACACCAACTGTGCACCTGCTGAGAAACTATAAACTATTTGAATGATATGTTACACCTCATAATGTAATTACTAAAAGATAATGATGGTGTCAAATCCAGCGCTCGTCTGTCTTATGTGATGGGACTTTTTATAATTGAATTTAAAAGTGACCACTTGTGGATGCTAAGGGGGATCCAACTAAATAACAAAAAATACTAAATATATAAACAAATAGAATAAAATAAATAAAATAAATAAAATAAATAAAATAAATAAAATAAATAAAATAAATAAAATAAATAAAATAAAATAATTATCTGAGTCAAATGTCAGAACTGGCCTTTACCAAATGGACATGGAACAAAGACATCTGTCACGACGCCTTCAGTTTTGTCTCCGTTGTTTGGATTTGTAAACACCTGAGTTTGCGTTTTTACTGTGACGCTGATTGTCCCATAAAATTCTTGCTCTGTCTCCAACTCTGAAGAAACTCTGCAGAAACTCTGAAACTGAAATAAAGGCCTACAGGCATTTGTGCTTCGGAACCGAAGAGGGTTATTTTCTTCTTCTTTTGAAATAATGGGTTTAGAAAACGGATTAGAAGTCAGGATATAGGAGACCAATGGCATCATATTGACTTACATTTTCTGTTCTTAAAATCTGTATGTGCAGAAAGAAGAAAATGCTAATAAAAATAATTAAATTAAAAATAAAGATAATATTGGCCTATATTAAAATGTCTGGGTTCTACGGGATTAAAGTAATGAAAGACACTTAATAATTGTATAAAATTTGCATATAAACTGTGGCAAAAGAATTCTAATTTGAAGATAATCTAATATAATTCATGAACAGCAGCCGACTAATGAAAGTTCTCTTACATAAGTAGGTCAACCACCGCCACTGGAGAGTGTGAGGCCAGTGCCGCTCTCTGTTGGTTGTGACCGTCCGTGCATCCAGTGTTTAATGTGACGCGTGGACTGAAAAAGTTGCAAACAGACTATTTCGTATCAACTGGTGCCTTCCGATGACTTCAGAGTAACGGATGAATACCGCTGTCATAAACACTGTAGCTAAAACGTTTAAAAATCTATTGTAAGGCGCATTTGGGGGTCTTTAAATAAAATGTATTGTTATTATTATCACTAATGTACAGTATTCAACATATCACGTTGCTGTCATGGTTGTCACTAAAGGTTCCTGTTTTATTTTGTAATTCTGTTCCCCTGTGTCTTTTAGAGTTTTACTTCCTGTTCTGTTAATTGCCTGCCCTGCCCTGATTTGTTTCACCTGTGACCCTCTCAGTTAAATTCCCTGTGCTCTTTTCCCTCTTGTTGTCAGGCCATTGAATGTTTGTTCTTGGTTCGTCTTCAGTTCCTGTGTTTATACAGTTTTGGATTTTTGGATTCTTGGTTATCAAATTGTGTTTTTTTTAGTATTGAATTTTAGGTCCGTCCTGCTTTCCACCACATAACAGTTGCCTCTATATGAACTCACTGATCCTAGAATCAGAACTTAGGTGGTGTGCCAAGCCTCACTTTGTCTTTTGTAGACACATTTAAAACAAATGAATTGCACTCTCTGGACTATAAGGCTTACAGTATGTAAGCTGCACACGCTGAATTTTAAAAGAAAGTAAATGTTTTCCACATATAGGCCGCACTTGATGCAGGTTTCCATGTTGTAATGCAGCAGATTGACGACTGTTTTAACTGGTCACAACATGATTGAATGACCTGTTAGCCTCAATACCTGTACTCATTCAGATTCTATAACCTCTGCTCTGACAACTTTACTACGATAGAAAATACACATATTATCCACATTGCTGTATAAGCCGCAGGGTTCAAAGGACTAGAGACAAAAGTAACAGCTTATAGTCTACAAATTACGGTACTTGTATAAGCCCCTTGTATTCTCCCCCTTGAGCACTCGGATGATCCTGGGAGCTATGCTGTCTGGGGCTTCATGCCCCTGGTAGGGTCTCCCATGGCAGACAGGTCTCAAGTGACCAGTCAGACAAAGCGCAGTCCGAAGCCAACCATGGACAGCACTAATACTAGAACGGTGACGTCGCCCGGCATGGCGCAGCCGGGGCCCCACCCTGGAGCCAGGCCTGGGGTCGGGGCTCGCAAGCGAGCGCATGGTGGCCGGGCCTTAGCCCACGGGGCCCGGCCGGGCTCAGCCCGAAGGGATGACGTGGGCAGGCCCACCACCACCTGCAGAGGGGTCCGTGGTGGCGAGGTGCAGCGAGGACTGGGTAGCAGTCGAAGGCGGAGACCTCGACGACCCAGTCCACACACCCAACATCTGGCTCTTGGGACGTGGAACGTCACCTCACTGGGGGGGAAGGAGCCCGAGCTTGTGGGGGAGGTTGAGCGATACCGACTAGAGATAGTCGGCCTCACCTCCACACACAGCTTGGGCTCTGGAACCCAACTCCTTGAGAGGGGTTGGACGCTCCACTTTTCTGGTGTTTCCCGCGGGGAGAGGCGGCGAGCTGGGGTGGCCATACTCATTGCCCCCCATCTCAGCCGCCACGTGTTGGAGTTCTCCCCGGTGAATGAGAGGGTCGCGTCCCTCCGCCTCCGGGTGGGGGACAAGTCTCTCACTGTTGTGACGGCCTACGGGCCTAACGGTAGTGCAGAGTACCCGGCCTTCTTGGAGTCCTTGGGAGGGGTACTGGACAGTGCACCGCCCGGGGACTCCGTTATTCTCCTGGGGGACTTCAACGCCCATGTGGGAAATGCCAGTGACACTTGGAGAGGGGTGATCGGGAAGAACGGCCCCCCTAATCTGAACCCGAGCGGTGTTCAGTTGTTGGACTTCTGTGCTAGTCACGGTTTGTCCATCACGAACACCATGTTCGAGCACAAGGGTGTCCACCAGTGCACGTGGCACCAAGACACCCTAGGCCGGAGGTCGATGATCGACTTTGTAGTCGTATCATCTGACCTTCGACCGCGTGTCTCGGACACTCGGGTAAAGAGAGGGGCGGAGCTGTCAACCGATCATCACCTGGTCGTGAGTTGGATCCGCTGGCAGGGGAAGAAGCCGGTCAGACCTGGCAGACCCAAGCGTATAGTGAGGGTCTGCTGGGAACGTCTCGCTGAGCCCCCTGTCAGACGGACTTTAAACTCACACCTCCGGGAGAGCTTCTCCCAGGTCCCGGCAGAGGAGGGGGACATCGAGTCCGAGTGGACCATGTTCTCTTCCTCTATCGCCAATGCGGCGGCTCATAGCTGTGGTCGCAAGGTCTCTGGTGCTGGTCCCGGCGGCAATCCCCGAACCCGGTGGTGGACACCGGCAGTAAGGGATGCCGTCAGGCTGAAGAAGGAGTCCTATCGAGCAATGATGGTTCGTGGGACTCCTGAGGCAGCTGTCCAGTACCGGCAGGCCAAGCGTGCCGCGGCCCGGGCTGTTGCAGAGGCAAAAACCCGGGACTGGGAGGAGTTCGGAGAGTCCATGGAGCATGACTATCGGTCGGCCTCGAAGAGGTTCTGGCAAACCGTCCGGCGCCTCAGGAGGGGGAAGCAGTTCTTTGCCAACACCGTGTATGGTGCGGGTGGAGGGCTGCTGACCTCGACTGGGGATATTGTCGGGCGGTGGAAGGAATACTTCGAGGTTCTCCTCAATCCCCCCGTCACGTCCTCCGTCCACGAGGCAGAGGCTGAGGATGTTGGGGCGGATACTTCCATCTCCCTGGCCGAGGTCACCAAGGTGGTTGGCAGCCTCCATGGTGGCAAGGCGCCGGGAGTGGTTGAGATCTAAAGTCTCTGGATGTTGTAAGACTTGTCTTGGCTGACACGTCTCTGCAACATCGCGTGGCGATCAGGGGAGGTGCCAATGGAGTGGCAGACCGGGGTGGTGGTCCCTCTCTACAAGAAGGGGGACCGGAGGGTGTGTTCCAATTATCGTGGGATCACACTCCTCAGCCTCCCCGGTAAGGTCTACTCCAAGGTACTGGAGAGGAGGCTACGGCCGATGTTCGAATCTCGGATTCAGGAGGAGCAGTGTGGTTTTCGTCCCGGATGATGTCGTCCTGCTGGCTCCAACGAACCAGGACCTGCAGCATGCACTGGGACGGTTTGCAGCCGAGTGTGAAGCGGCTGGGATGAGAATCAGCACCTCCAAATCCGAGGCCATGGTGCTCGACCGGAAAAAGGGGCCTTGCCCTCTCCAGGTGGGTGGAGAGGTCCTTCCTCAAGTGGAGGAGTTCAAGTATCTCGGGGTCTTGTTCACGAGTGAGGGAAGGATGGAGTGTGAGATTGACAGGCGGATCGGTGCAGCGTGCGCAGTCATGCGGTCTCTGTATCAGACCGTTGTGGTAAAGAGGGAGCTGAGCCGAAAGGCGAAGCTCTCGATTTACCGGTCAATCTTCGTTCCCTCCTTCACCTATGGTCATGAGCTGTGGGTAATGACCGAAAGAACGAGATCGCGGATACAAGCAGTCGAAATGAGCTTCCTCCGCAGAGTGGCTGGGCGCTCCCTTAGAGATAGGGTGAGGAGCTCGGTCACACGAGAGGAGCTCGGAGTAGAGCCGCTGCTTCTCCACGTCGAGAGGAACCAGTTGAGGTGGCTCGGGCATCTGTTCAGGATGCCTCCTGGACGCCTTCCTGGGGAGGTGTTCCGGGCACGTCCCACCGGGAGGAGGCCCCGGGGAAGACCCAGGACACGCTGGAGGGACTATGTCTCTCAGCTGGCCTGGGAGCGCCTTGGGGTCCACCCGGACGAGCTGGAGGAAGTGTGTGTGGATAGGGAAGTCTGGGCGTCTCTGCTTAGACTGCTGCCCCCGCGACCCGGCAACGGATAAAGCGGAAGAAAATGGATGGATGGATGGATGTATAAGCCCTTGTAAATCTTTACACTCTCTGGGACAACTACAGAATAAACTTCAAGTCAAATGATGCTATAGCTGCAAAAAGAATGAGGTAGAGGTGTGTGGTCAGAGAGTGTTTGAGCAAATGTATGAGTGTGTGTCTGTCTGCATGTGTGTGTGTGTGTGTCTGCATGCGTGTCTGTCTGTGTTTTTTGTCATTTTGTACACACGTTTATATAAAGACTTCTATAAACGTTATATCCTTTCTGGGACGACTACAGAATAAACTCCAGGTCAACTGTGCCAAAATGATGCTATAGCTGCCTCTGTCTGACTCCTACACACCACACCAGTCACATGTCCACCCCAGACTGCTCTAGGTTAATCCCTCTGAGTGTGAGACCTGAGGCTGTAGAGCACGTTTCCATCGGGGTAGACGCGCAGCATGACGTTGTCGGTGGTGGTGTCGTGGATGAAGGAGCGTTTGGAGTGAACGAAGAACATGTCGGGGACCCAGATCTTCTTCACCAGCCGCGAGTCGAACGTCATGCTCTGGTTGTTGGTGCTAGGGAACGACAGGCGCTCGTCCTTCCAGTAGTGACGCAGATACAGGGTCATGGTGAAGTCCTGCAGCAAAACACCAGCAAGAGTTAAGCTTTGTGTGTGTGATTAAAACTAGGCCTACTTTAAAAATCTATGTGATACTCATTTTTTAAAACTTGAAAAAGAGGTAATGGCAAAGTTCACAGAGAAGAGAGTGAGTAAAGAGGTGTAGGGTCAGAGAGTGTTTGGTGTCTGGTCTGAGTGTGCATGTGTGTGTGTGTGTGCGTGTGGGTGTACGTCAATCAATCAATTCAATTAAATTTTACTTGAATAATTTCACAACAGCAGTCGTCCCAGAGGACATTACAAAATTACAAAATGTACCAACAAGAAATTTAAAAAACAAATGATTAGAACACGGTCCTATAATCAGCCCACAGTGGGAAATTTCGGTGTGGAAGATATATATATATATATATATATATATATATATATATATATATATATATATATATATATATATATATATATACATACATGAGGACAGTAGTAAGAACACACATGGAGCAAACTAAATATACAGAGATAAGTAGCAGTAAATACTTTAGGGCTTTAGCGACCAAAGTATAGGTCTGTAAAATACTGTAGGAGCAATGAATATGTACAAATGTAAATTAGCAGAGTATGAGCAGAATCTATATTTTAATTTGTTGATTTTTGTTTTCTGTGTTTTAAATGTTTTATATGGGCCATGTACTTGTTATTTGTTTGTTATATTGACGTATATGAACATGGGTTATGCAGGTTTTAAATTAAATAATTGAAATACAAGATTTAAAACTTTTGATACATAACATGATTTTTAAATGGGGACAGTTGTTTTGCTAAATGTTAAAGCTGGGGTACCTACCTTTCAAACCATAAACTATTGAACTTTTTTATATATCCACGTACGCAGTTCCTCGCTCCTTAAAACAGTTTGGTTATAAAATTAAAAAAATAATGTATTTTAGGCCTCTGTCACATGTTTAGATGTGACAGAGTATGTATAAAATAAAACGTTTTTTTCTGATAAGCTGATGACATGTTGTGGTCATAATTTTACTGACAACATTAATACTGTTGGGACAAACTAAATTAATTATTGATGTGATAAAGGTTAGGTACCCCAGCTTTAAATAAGTAAAGAAAGTAAAGAAACATTTCCTTACCATATCAACCTCTGAGATTGTGTCTAAACTTTCCACCTGGACATCGACTCCGACTGGAATGGGAGGACCTGAAAGCACATCAAATATGGTCAATTTCTGCAAGCCCAAAACTAATAGATTGTCTGTATCTGCAGAGATTTCACATTTTGATCCTCCACTATGCTGAGGATTAAGTGATTTCATTCCATAGATCTGACATATGGCCTCCATGCAAGTAAAAATATGCTTTCTTTTACTATTTTGCTGGAGAGTCCTTTCTCTCTCAGAACAATTTAACACCACACTGGTTTCCTTATATTTCCTTTTCCTTATTTGATATAGATACAGAATGTTCAAACATAGGATTGTGATCATTGTTTGTGGTGTTGGTATTGCTGACTTACTTACTGACAAGGATTGTTGACAAGCATTTTGCATCATGCGATCTTATATATTGAAAGTTGACTATTCAAAATATGTATTTATTGTTTATCGCACTTCTAACTTCCTGAACCTTACCGCTCTTGTCTCATCATAACACACAAATTATGCAAATTGGGCCAGCTAGAATTAGCGAATGGTAAGGAGTAGTTTATTATTTCTACGATAGGGTCAAAATAGGAGAAGGTAAAGTATAATTTTATTTGCAGACCTCAATTGGATTTTTAGTAAAGAAAGATAAGGTAGCTCTGTGGTTGAGTTTACCCACAGCAGGGGAAACAGGGAAGGATGCACCCAGATTAAAACTCATTTGGGCACGGCCCATTCTCTATAACTGTCTTTATAAAATGTTTATTTATTTTAGATGTTTACCTATATCAATGTAACAGTAAGTACTGTATATATTACTAATAAAAAGTAATCTTTCGTTTTTTTCTCTTGATTATGTTGTTATTTATTTATCTTCTGCTTGACCTGTTGCTGAGTGAAGCAAAATGAGTACATGGACATAAAGAGTGCTTAGACTGGCCGACTGAGTAATTATTATTCATAACTGTGATCTGGGTTCAAGATTTAGAATACACTAAATTATGTGATTGTTAACTTAAGAAAATTTGCTTTAAAATCCAACCCATTTTATTTCTATAGCATATTTCAAATAGGATAAAACCATCTAAACAAACACAACAGTAAAACATAACAGTAAATACAAAATGAGAGCCAGAGCATAAAATGGTGTAAAACATGCCATAGTCGCCCCTATAATAAACTCTCACAGCCAATATTTCCACATTTTGAAAGATACTGTATCTCTCAAGATCATTCCAACTAAGTACCCTCTACTGTAGAATATCCTTCCAAGGAATATATAAACAGAATTTCAAGGAAAAGATGTGTAACCTTCTCATCGTCAAAACATAAATTGCATCATAATTTGTGTTTGTCTAAGAAATGCTCTAAAATCCAAACCATAATTGTATTTTCTCAGTATTATTGGAGCATTCGTCGTGGTCAAACACTGGACATTCTTCCACACAGGAACGGCATGGTGTCTTTCAATTCAATGCATTCTTGTATAACCCAAAATCTCAATTTGTCTCGGTGGACTTAACAAAACTGTTGAATTTGCCAACACAGATCAGAGAATCAAACAGAAATGCAATGAACAATGTCCATGAACATCCATACATGTTCAGTGTCAGCCTGTTTCACCCGGCTCTCTGTCTGAAAGTCTAAACAAACTCAATGTCCCTGATAGTGCGTCACTGTGGCTCTCAATTAGGTCACAGTAATGAGTTGAAAATCTCTTTTTGGGCCGACTCTAAATGCACAAACGGGACCTTGTCAAAAGAGAATCAGCCCCGGGTTGCACGGGTCGTTGAAGCGGCAGATTGTGGTGTGATTAAAAAAACAAACTGTCTGACGCTGTAACCGGACCGGCATGTGTTGTATCGCTTAAGCTTTGAAGCATTCCCCCATATGGCAGTGTGCTCTTATCAAAAATAGCCGTTAGTAACCAGGGTAATAAGAATTTAGATCGATTTATTGATGCCCCGTGTGAAAAAAAAAAATCTGGTGTTCAGTAGCAGCAGAAACAAATCCATCCATACAAACAAAAAATATAAATAGATCAACCTTAAAAGTAGCTAACAATATTATTAAAATGCAACAACAGCAGCAGAGGTGGAGTATCCGCTTGGTTTGGAGCATTTTCTCTGCTCTAGTCCAGAGTAAAGTTCTGTTATAGGATCAGAAGGAACAATCCCTTGATTTGGAGCCTGAGATTTGTGGCGTGTAACAGTATCAATAGTAATACCAGCTTATGGGAAGGGATGGGGGGGGTGTTTTGACATTGTTGTAGAATTACTGCACATAACAAGAGTAAAATAATGTAAACAACCCAGAGCCGTAATTCCAAACAAAGTGTGAGTTTATTCATTAGTAAATGTGCACAATTACAATGAATAACAGAACCGATACCAATACCACCGGGCAGCCGTCCGAAATCGACTGCCCCGATTGAGGAAATGACTGTACATTAAATAGACCAGAGTAAACAAACACATATCTACTCTAGATATTACATAAATGAAGTCAACATTGATATGTGTTGCTCAAGGCTTCTCTTTACGCCTCCTAACGCTGATACAACTCTGATATATGTAACAATCTGCTTTTGAACTGAACATATTGTTCTATGACCCAGGTCAAAGACATGATGCAGCACGTCTCCATCTATCACTGACCTGCTGCCAACAGAGCATTATGGCCTGTATCTGAATCCAGAGTTGACTATTAGTTAATAACTTACACTCATAACTATTTGGTGTTAATTCAGATTGCTTTACTAAAATATTTCTATAACAACATGATCGGCCCACTAAAGTCCAGAAGGCTCATAGACACTGCCTGGCATCTCCCCTGCTTTCAACCCTCCTGAACCACTGCTAAACTTTTGGGCCCAGAAATTGTCTTGCCTTTTCAACCATAGCCACCGTCTTGCGTGTTCAGGTGCTCCTGAGTGGGATTTGATGGTCTGTCGTTGGGCTTGGCCTCGAATACCAAGATCCTTAAGGAGCTTGATGGTTGAATTGCCCACGAAGCCTCTGCAGCCGACTTCCACTGGGCAAATCTTGGCTTTCCAACTGGGCTGCTCGGCATCCGTGGCTCGCTCCGTGTACTTCAGGCTCTTGTCTGATTTCTGCTGGATCTGCTTTGTTTGGTCCGTGAATCCTCTCTGCTCTGGTCTGGATCAGTGTTAAACTATGAACACTGTACTGCAGTAACATTTACAAGTAGAAAAAGCAAGAAAAATAACAATTGTAAAGCACAAAACAACAACTGTTTTAGAGTTACTTATGACTTGCTGCCTTTTCCAGCGCATTCAAAAATATCCGTCTTGCACCGAATATGTACTAAGAGTCATCAGTGAAGGAGTTGTAGAGGAATCCAGGACTGAGGCTATCGATCCAGGACTGAGCTTTTAGATCCAGAACTAAGGATAAAGATCCAGGACTGAGGCTGTAGATCCAGGACTGAGGCTATAGATCCAGGACTGAGGCTTTAGATCCCGGATTGAGGCTATCGATCCAGAACTGAGGCTATAGATCCAGGACTGAGGATATAGATCCAGGACTGAGGCTTTAGATCCAGGACTGAGGCTTTAGATCCAGGACTAAGGCTGTAGCTGAGTTTGCATGTTCTCCCCGTGTCTCTTTAGGGGTCCTCTAATTCCCCCTTCCCCTAAAAACATATACAATAGCCCCTCATACACATCCTGTTTGGCGACCCGCTTCCATTGGCGTGTGTGGTGTGAGACAACAAATGCCCACAATAATTGTAAAGCGCTTTGTGACACTGTGAAAGGCGCTGTAAACATACAAAAATACTTGCTTACTTCACATACCCCTTGAGCACTTATGATAGTCCAAATAGTAGCTCCTATCTATCTGTTACTTTGTGTTGCCTCTCTTTCCCTACATATAGGAATTCTGCTTTCATCTAGACTTAATCCCGTGTTAAAAATGGACATCAAATCCTTTTAATGCAGGTTTCAGAATCACTACATGGACAGAGAGAGTAACAGGAGAGCCATCACAGCTGCATGGACATCTCATTAAGAACCGGGACAGGGTGGGGGGGGTTTAGACTTAGGAAGGAGCGATGACGTCTTAACCCCTGCTGCTGAATGATGAACTATAATCACATCTAAGCGTTATGTCTCGCTACGTTCCTTCTGACGCTTTACCTCCGAAAGCCGGCCTCATGGTGAAATCGTGGTCGTCTATCCTCAGGAGCTGCTCGGATTTAGTCATAGGGGATTTGGTCATGTCCGGGCTGCGCTTGTAGATGGGCCTGAAAGCAAATAGCAATGTTACTAGATCAGCAGCGGTAATAGAACAGTAGTAGTAGTGGTAGTGGTAAAAGTAGTAGTAGTAGTGGTAGTAGTGGTAGTAATTAAAGTAGTAGTGGTGAATAGACTGGCAAAAAACCAAAAGAAAGAAAATAGTAGTAAGAGTGGAACTGACAGTTGTGGTTGTGGAAGTAGAAGTAGTAGTAGTGGTATAGTGGTAGCAGTAGGAGTTGTGGTAGTATAATTGGTAGTGGTGGCGTTAGTAGGAGTAGTAGTAGTGAAAAACCCCTCTTATACAACATAATACAAAGCACACACACACACACACACATACACACAGTCACCCATAGGCCCAAACACTCACTGACCCTACACCTCTCTCCCATCACATATATTCACCACAATAACACTATGTATGGTACCAAATTTGTGTTCTCATAAACAATCCATGCAGTTTGTCCCAATAACATTGTGGGGAGAATGTATTTACTTAAGAAACGTAAGAAAGAGCCCTGTGAGTCACTAATTGATGCATTGGGCTTAGAGCTGATAGGTCAAAAGCAAATCAGCCCCGGGTTGCACGGGTCGTTGAAGCGGCAGATTGTGGCGTGATTAAAAAGAGGGTCTGTACTCTCTTTGAAGGAAAAGTTAAAGATGTGACAGAGGCCATAGACATACGCATGTGAAAACTAGTGAAAACTGTTCCATCAAATAGTTTTTTGTGTCTTTCTAAAATCAGGGACTTGAGCTTTATTTTTCCTTGAATTGCGCAAAATATTTTTCAAGACTGTTTTGCAATGGAGTAAGCAATCTTCAATCAATCAAATCTTTTTTTGTAGAGCACATTTAAAACAGCCTAGGCTTACCAAAGTGCTGAACAGACAGCGAGGAAAATAAGTGGATAAAAATAAAAACACATAAAATGGAAAGGAAAAAAAGATGCGTCTTAAGCAGGGATTTAAAGTGCTCGAGTGATTGTGCAGTTCTAATGTGCAAAGGTAAAGAGTTCCACAACTTTGATCCTATAACAGAAAAAGCTCTGTCTCCTCTGGTCTTCTGCCTGGTCCTAGGGACGACAAGAAGGTGCTGATCTGCAGAGCGCAGAGGAGTTCATATAAATATGAAGGTGCCATTCTATTAAAACTTTTAAAAACAATAATAAGAATTTTAAAATGAATTCTAAAATATACCGGGAGCCAGTGCAGGGATCGCAGAACAGGAGTGATGTGGTCCCTGCGCTTAGTCTTATTTCGAGTACCGCATCTCTCTTTTTTTTCCATTCCAAGATAGAAATCGCATTCCAGCCCTGTTATGCTTGTTCTATTGTTTTAAATATTCACATCAAGCTCAAAGTCAAGCATTTTCTTAAAAATTATCTTATTTGTTTCAGTGTTTAAAGGTAGAAAATCTCTATAGAACCGACCCTCCAGTTTTGCGGCCTCCGTCTTCTTCCATTCGAGCTTCTCTTCGTGTCCTTGAAGTGGAAAACAGAGGGATTTAATGATAATGATTAAATGCATAAAGACAGATACATGGAGTGAGATAGGCTTTCCTTTTAGCAGAACAGCCCAGGCAGCAAATAAGAGGCAAAAATCAAAACATGTGCAAATAACAGAGGTCCCAATATACATAAAAATAAGGTTAAAGGTCCTAGTATACCCCAAATTAGGGTTAAAGGTCCCAATACACAAAAAAATAGGGGTTAAGGTCCCAGTAAACTTGAAAAATAGGGTTTAAAGTCCCAGTATACTAAAAAATAGGGGGAGGGGACTGTTGTACATGTGTTTTTTGGGAATAAAAAACCGAAGCACCTGGAAGAAACCTGCGCAGACACTGGGAGAACATGCAAACTCCACACAGAAAAGCCCACCACAACTCAAACTGCTGTTGTAGTTTAATGATAGCTGATATAGAATACAAAATATTTCATTTTAAAGCACAATTCAATTCCTAAATGAAATTAAAATAGAACAAAAATGAAATGAAAAATAGCTGACGCATACGGACGTCTCTCCAGCGGCATATTTAGGCCACACGCCGGAAAGAGTTGAATTCCCCAAAGCCCATGGATTATAGAGAGGAGCATGTGGTGACAGCGATGAGGAGAATGTATTGAGATAGAGAATCAGTCCGTAAACACATCAGAGGATGAGAGGAATTTTGTCTTTGTTTGAGCACTATTCTGAAAGTTAGATTTTTGTTTTGTTTACAATATTGTTCACATTGAAATCCACATTGCACACTAAAAACAAAACCAAGTGTTGCTTTGATTATTGTAAAGTTACTGTTTTCTAAACCTGTGTCACTGGCCATGGTCTCATTCATCAAACACATAGTTCTCTCATGTACAACACCTACTTGTGGAAAAGACACCTTGACTTCTGTGTGTTTTTCTTTTTTTTTTTTGCAGTTATTTTTAAGGACAGTGATGATCCATGGCATTTAAGGATATTAATTAACATGGATTAACATTTATGGACATTGGTCATCTGCTCCCTCTGGACCAATGCCTCCTACGTGTGTTAATATCGCATTTCTTGTGTTAAAATTGCTCCATTCTCTGATCTGCTGTTGGTGACAATTGACAATACGAATTAATTTGATGATTTGGTCAAAAAAACTTTCAGAGATGAGGCTGGATGTAACTTGTGCTTAGAAAAAGTAAAAGTTTAGTTTGTATATATCATTTTCAAGTAAAAAATGTCCAAGTTTTGTACATGAGGCCCCAGAACCCTCCCATGCTCATGCTCAGCTTTTTTTCTGTATTTATCTTAAACTTTGCGTTGCACATTAATTCATTTGGTTGAAGGGAAAAAATAAAAACGCATTGCAATTTGGTCTGCAGAGGAGCAGAGCCAATGTCAAGGCGGGGGTAAGGGGTTTGAGGCATTTCTTTCTTTTGGGGAGAATTTCAGATATACAGTATGCGGCTAAAATCTAGAACAGTCTCCCTGAAAATGTGAGAGAGGCTTCTGCTCTGACAATGGTAAAATCTAGGTTAAAACAATTTGGTTTTGATGTAGATACATTACAACTGAAGGTTGTTTAATGTACTGAGATTATTTATGATTTTGTGTGCTTGTGATCTTGTGCTATAAATTGCATTGTGTTGCGTTTGAACTGTTCTATACAAATAAACTCGCATTGTCAGAGCACTGTTTTCAATCAATCTAAACATTTCAAATGAATTGTATATCTCACAAAGAGCCGCGAGGGTCATAGATCATCACAGTATAGAGAACAGAATCAGGTTATGTCCCCTTTAATAACATAAAAGCTTTCCATCTCATTTCTATTCAGTGGTAGAAAACATAACAAACCTCAGGCCTTTCTGTGCACTTCTAACTCACACCAGCCACTTTCTGACCTAGACTCGGAAACAACAGTGCAGGGCTCAAGGGCTCAAAGGCACAAAGGCAGAGGGTGAGGGGTGGAGGGGCACTCATGGCCATGGGTGCTACTCATCTGGTTCTTTACGGCATCTGACTCCTAATCCTCTTGGCAGAATGTGTCTCCAATCCTCCCTCTGCGCTCCCTCTCTCACTCCCGCTCACCAGAGACCAGATATTAGAGATAATAGGATGCATTTTGAAAAGGTCAACCTGAACATTTATGCCGGTCAAATAGTTTGATCCAGTTCATACTGTTACCTTCACGTGTTTCTGGTCAAGAGCAATACGTTTTTGCACTAAACATTTTTTTTTTAATAACAAATACACTGAAAATGCTCATACATGATTTTTTTCAGACTTTGGACAGTGCTTGGACAGTGCTAAACTGGATCATAAGTAAAGCTTGTTATTAACTGATAATAAATAAGAATATAATAAATTGTATGGCTTTAAAATGACATACAACAATTTTGAAAATCATTTAAAGTGCCCCTTGTAATACACTCACATACCCCTCGAACACACACAGATGTAAAAAAAATACAACATTATATTTTATTCCTACATTGGTCTATGCTCAATGCTTGTCACACTATAAAGAAACTGTAATTGTTGATCAGTGTACAGTACTAAGATAACAATGAGCTTTTATGAATCAAATGGTCTCTGAATCTTCTTATTGGACACTTTAGTTGAGACACGGAGGACAGAGCGGGGTTACTGCACTCAGACTGTTGCTAGTGGGTTTTCTGTGGGGAGCGGGGGGTTGGGTGGCTTTTTTATTTTCAATTGATTCGAGATACTTTTAAGTTAGATCAGCAAAACCTTGCCAGGATAAAACGTTTGGGTCAACTTTTTTATGATCATGACCATAGAAATATTGAGAATAATAATACTAATGTTATGGTGAAAGAAGTTCAGCAGATACAAATATCTTGAGATCGAGATCAGCAGGATGTGGGGAACCAAATCCAAAGCATCCAGTAGTTGAAGGAGCTCTTGGTCGAAAAAGGATTTGAAAAGAACCTAACTCGTGCTCCTGGGACATTACAATGCTTGAGAAGTGCAGAAGATCGAACTCATGGGGACCGTACACCCCAAGAAACGTCCTGGGTTCGACCTTATGTCTCAGGTGGAGACTCAGATAACCCAAAAAAAATATTACTACTAATATACTAATACTAATACTACAACGAATAATGATGATAAATAAAAAAAATTAAAGCTGCAAGCGGCGTCGAACGACCCTCGCCTCACCTTGCAAAGGAGGTGGCACTGGCTCAGGCATTACTTGTTGGGAAAGCAATAGGCCCTTGCCCCAGTTGGGGCTCGGGCCTAATAATCATACAATCTACCTATTTTTTTGATCCCTGTGACCATTATTTTATCTGCTTAGTTGTTTTTTGAATTGTTTGATTTCTGATCTGATATTGGCAAATCAACTCTCATAAAAAATTAAATTGGTTTGGAGAATGGATTTGAAATTTACATGTATATGTTTAACTTAACGTTTCCACCAATCAAACAACGTTACCCATTTGTCTCTTAAGGGTAGCTATAGCCTGTAAGCTGTAAAATGAGTCAAAAAGAAGGACTTCATTGGATCTACTTTTGAGTGTGATTGCGATTAGCATACAGGTCGTCACAGTGGTAATGTTAAAAAGTGCTTCATGAATAGAGGGAATGGAATGACTCCGACTTTCAGTAGATACAACAGATAAGATAAGATAAGATAGACTTTAATGATCTCACACTGGCGAAATGTACATATCACATTTGGCATGGATTTAGTTTTATAGTTAGCGAGATCAAAAAACATAAAAGACAGATCATAATTCACAACTAAATATATTGTCGAATGCTTGTATAAATAACAGCTGTTGCAGTACTATGAGCAGTGATATATTTTGGCAAGTACCAGAGCCCAGTGGGATTACGGGTGGACGGGGCCTGCTCATAAATCACGAAATGCTGATACAGCCTCATTATCCTCGCCAGGCAAACCTTATCAGCAGCACACACACACTCACCCACATACACTTTGCTCTTGAGCTGAAGGCAAAAAACAAGCGCTGTTTTCTTGTAAATCCCCATCAGGAGCGGCAACAACAATAAGACATCCTAAAGTAAGATTGTAGAGTTCCTACGGGGTGTTTTTGTTGATAGAACTGATACCACAGATTGGGTCATCGCATTTTTCCTATCAGATTCCATCACCTCAGATCCACAGACTCCTCACAGCCATCAGAACAAAGCGCCGAACCTTGGGGGGCCGAGCCTTTGCTGCAGTTTCCTCGACTATCTCTGAAACTCACTCCCACAAACACATCAGGATCTTGCGCTCACTTCATAAATTCAAATCGCTTCTCAAAACCCGCCTGTTCAAAACTGCCTACACATAACTGTTTATTTTATTTTTTTAATATTTCGTTATTGATTTGTTCTTCTGTAAAGCGTCTTCGAGTGAATGATGCATTATTATCATTCATATTGAGAATGTTTTACTGCATTACAAAGACCTTCAGTTTACCTTGGTCCTCCTTAAACGTGCTGCTCATACAATATTAAAGTCTGAAATTAAAATACCAATGCGAGTTTTTGTGGCTTAGGCGTGTTTGCCGTATTATAAATATTATAAAGCGCTTTCGGTGACCTTGGTCTGTAAAAATTGTGCAATATGAAATAAATATTACTTACTTTCCAGCTTACTTTATAATGTGAATAAAAGATAATAAAATCATAAAAGGTTTTCTTGCATTCGTCAATCTCATTTAAGCCTCCCTTTTTACTAAAAGCTGTATATTTAGGCCAGAAACATTTACAGGTTAAAAAATGCTGGGCTAAAAATGTGTTGGTTTGTGTTTTAAATGTACCCGTAAAATTCTAAGTAGGTGTGTAGAATATTGTGTCTTTCTAAGATTCTTACAGATTTTGACTCAGAAGGACATAGCTGTTCTTTTGGGTGAACTTGTTGCATAAGCTGCTACTTTTTCCAAGTTTCCAAATCTGTATAGCCTGTATAGAGATCCAGGCAAATGTATGTCTGTGTTTTGTTATAGCGCCCCCTGGGGTAAAGGAGCGGATTTGGAGCTGTTCTCCAAAGCTATTGAGTAGCAAACATTCCTGCTTCAGTGTGTTTATGTGAACAGCAGAGAGCCGAAGAGGAAGTGTAGGGAAATGCACTTGTTTGGCTGTTGATGGAGCAAAGATTCTGAACTCCTTATCAACTTTATTTCCATCAACTTTTTGTAGAAATAGGACACGCGATTGTTGTAAAAATAGATTGTATTTAGCGGAGTGCTTTGATCATCATGAGTCAACATTGCATTTTTCATTACATTATGTTGTGTCCAGTTAAAACACTTACAACAAAAAGTCTGATCATTTTACTCCTTGATTTGTTGGTGAAGTAAAACATAAAAACCTATATCCAAGTGTGTCCTATAAGTGGACATATACTTTAATTTAAAATGTTGCAAGTATGCTTAAGTGTGTTTAGTAGTCCAACAAGTACTGCAACACTTTTTATTTGAACTGTTTGTGAATATGCAAGTTATATGATTGTATTGTCAAGGACTACAGATGGGAAGTAGCATGGAGCTAAATCTGGTGCAGCTGTATTTTGAATGTAACTGCATATTGTCCTTTATGAATTAATACAAAAAACTTAACTAAACCTTATTTCCAGCCAAAGAAGAAGTTAGTTTTTCTACCCAAACAGGGTCTAAAATGATGTTTTTCTAAATACTGATATGCCAACATAAATGTGAAACCAAGCCAAGTGACATTTGCAATGACTTTGTGTTATTATGTTGATAATTGTGGCTTACGTTTTCAAAATATTATAATTTGTAAGTTGAATTACAAAAGAAAATTGATTTTTTGAAGAATGTTCTAATTTTCAACGTATGTCGCCCTTTCTTATGTTTTTTTAAGCCTCCCTTTTTTCTGTGATCATCTTTTGAGTCAACCAGCCGATGCCGATCAAAGAAGAACCTGTCGCAGTCCCACTTGGAGCACCCCCTTCAGACTCCGTATCTTGCATTTCGTTCCAGCTTAATTAATTAAAATGTTTTTTATGTTTGAAATTCCATGTATAACCCTTGGATCTATTCTCCCAAAACGATATCGACTAAACGATATTTGACTTGACTTTCCAATGAGTTTCCACATTACTTTAACCAGTGACGCATTAAGGCAGCAATTAGCCTAATTAACGACCCAAAATGCCTCTGACTGCTACCGTGGGCTAAATGGCTTTTGATTGGCCGGCGGGAGCAGTGGGCCAGCGGAACAGAAATAGAAGTAGGGATTTAGGTCTCCCTCTCTCTCTTTCTCTCTCTCTCTCCAATCTGGCGTCTGAACAAAACGTGTGTAGCCCTCAGTCCTACAGGTCGACACACGGAACACGGGACTAAACGCTGTAATACAAGCGGCGCCGGCTCTGACCTGCAAACCAATCCTGACCTAGACGCAAGATATGACAACACAAGAGCCGGTGCTTTTGAAGAGAGAGTTTCAGACCTCTTTACCAAACAGACGGACCATATCAACACATTATTATTACACAGAATTGATAATAGAAAGCAGGCTGCTGGATTGATGTCTAAAATGTAATATATTGTAATTTCTTTTAAAAACTGAAATGAATGGACCAATGGCTCTATGACTTTTTTATTGTTGTATTTCCTGAACTGTTTGATTCTCGGATCTGTGTTGGCGAATCGACGGTTTTGTAAACTCCGCCGAGATATCTACTGTTGGGATTTAGGGCAAAACAAAACAAAAAATGAATTGAATTGAACTGAAATATTGCCACATATATTTTTATATTTGACACTATTGTTTATTGACTTGAAATAAATCAAGTTGGCGTGACTGAAACTATTACTATTCCTTCAAAACTGTATCCATAAAAGAGAAACGCTATTTTTTTACGTGGGTTGGAGTCTATACGTTCTTCTTCTGTATTCTTATTTTGAGACAATAAATTGTAAATATATTTGCAAATATGTCAACACTTAATGAAACTTCAATATTGCCTTTGTGTCTGTACTGTATGTATTTAACCATGCATGTGTAAGTATATACGATATGTACAGTAGAATAATAAATGAATGTATGGAACTATTTTTGTAATAATAATATAGGGGTGACTCAGTTGGTAGAGCAATTGCCTTTGGGCCTGAAAGTCGTGGATTTGATCCCACCACGAGACCTGCTCCCACTGATGTCTACTGTCGTTGTGTCCGTGGGCAAGACTCTTAACCCCACATTGCCTGAAGCCCCTGCTGAGAGATCAAGGCTGTGTCATATCTCATGGAGAAGCCATCTTCCTGTGGACCCACCACCTGCAGGAGGTTCAGCGAGGGACTGGTGCAATGAGCATTGGATGGCAGCTCTGTTTGTCATCCCCTGACCCAGAAATTGATTAATAAAGAGGAAGATAATGAATGAATATATTTTGTACAGATTCTACCTGTAACTTTTATTTTTGTTCTTCATTCTTTTGTTGCCCATGTGTGTAGGCATAGTGCTTTCTGTATGGCTCAAAATAAATTATTCAAGTTCTTGGTTTAGATTGAAACTAATGCAAAGATCTCTTGAAGGCCTCATAGACTGTTCATTAGGACTGACTCAGTGCTGACGTCACCATAATGTTTGCCGAATGTGGAAGAAGCTTTGTGCCCTATCAGGGGCAGATTTGTTGCTAAGACAGTTGCTAAGGCAAGCAGGAGTTTCCTTCCCGAATGAAGACATCTGATTGGTCAATCCTTAAATTACTATAATCTGGATTTACAAACACAATATAAAAATAAAAGCCTCATAGACAGTTCTAAACCACTTTTTTTTTTTTTCTTTCAAAATGTTTATTGTGACACAAACGGTTTCTGAGCCAGATTTTACTTTTAAATTGTCATTTAGTAATTCATTATCTTCCCCTTAATTAATCAATTTCTGGGTCAGGGGATGTTTTAAATTGTATTTTGGTATTATTCTATAATTTTTTAAAATGTAGAGACACAGGATTGAAATAAATCAATATAAAGATAAATCATATTTTCAATGGTTCTATTTGGTCTTCCACTTCTTTGTTTAACAAGGACCTATAATACATTTTGAGGTCACAGGGGAAATTATGTTTATGTCTGTAACTTTCTTTCTTATTTGTAACAAATTAGACTTGAGGCCTATTGAACCAAACAATGTCCTCAATCCATCATTCATTGAATAAGTTAATTGAATATTAAAACATTCTGTGGCATTCAGTCATTATCCCTCAATGTTGAAGCCTGAACAGTTTTCTTGGCGTCCAAAAGTGAGACATTCAAACGTTAAGCCAATAACTTTAGAGAGCTAGGATTCCTTATCATCTTTTATCATTAGAACATTGTTCAAAAGTCCATTACCATGCGATTGTAATGTTGTGAAACATTACACACAAAGTGAAATATTTCAAGACATAATTTATTATAGATGATTGGCCAAAATGAAAGATTAAGAGGTCCTTTGTTCGTCCCACAGAAATTTCAGAAAACTAGAATATTTATAAAAAGTATAAGGAATATGTCACTTTGCATGTAATGAATCTATTTCATACATCGGTTTCAAAGTAGAACAACAGATATAGCTCAACTTTCAAACAATATTCCTCTTTACCAAGTTTCACCTGTACATGAACGGCAGATGCAACATCACTCGTACCTGCTCTGTTTGTAGGTCTGCAGTTTATGACCCCTGGCCTGGGTCATCTTCCCTGTGGCCCCAGAGAGGTACCAAACACACAGCAGCACCAGCACAGCATCCACCTGCATTGTTCACCCAGGAGGACGAGCCTCTCCCTGTGGTCAAAAGTCACTCCCCGCCAAAACCCAGAACGCTCCGGTGTCCTCGCACATTCCCCTCTGTTCCTCTCTCCACGCGAGCCTGCAAGAGCAAAGACAGACAAGCAGTAGGCAGCTCCACTGGCACTGTTCTACATGGCCTGAGTGGAAAACATCCTACGGTGCTTAATCTGCACAGTGGGAAAAGCAATTTTGACTAAAGCCATAAATCCTTGAGCGTCAGATGGTCCAGATTTGATCCCTTCCAGTGGCGGATGTGGCTGCCTCTGAGCTCTCTACCCTCTGCTGCTCGCATGTGTGATGTGCTCCTCTCTGCTCCCGCCCATAGCTCCCCGAGCTCGCAGTGATGCAGCAATTGTAAGGTCAGCGCGGTGGAGGCTGGCACATGGAGCATAGAGGAGCTGAAGGCAGTCTCTGTGTTGTCACATGTAACAGGAGTTATTCTGCCAATCCTGACAAAGATGCCCTCATTTGTGTTCCTATAGGATGTTTATAGCATCTTTATCATTCTGGGTTATATGTATCACGCGGAATAAGGGACCAAAGCTCTCAAATCTTCCCAATTCTGACCTAGACACTAGACATATATACAGACACTTAAAAACGCTTCACATGGCGTCATTCATTCACCCCATACATTGTTAGTAAACTACTGTAGCAGTAGTTTACACACACACAGCATATAGACAATATGTCTTGCCTAAGAACACGAGGGCAGTTTTACACTTTTCTAAGACATTCAGGCTCTCAAATGCAAATGAGTGAGAACTTGTGAATCACAACCAAGCTATGACAAGTTTATATACAAGATTTTAAAATTGGCCCTGATTAGGAACATTTCTGACATGTGCCGCATTAACCAACTCCGACTCCGAGGAGCACAGGGACAGGGCCTCCTGCCGGTGCCCAGAGTCAGGACTAAACATGAGGGGAAGTGGTTGAAATTCATGCAGCTATAATCTGGAACGGTCTACTCTGACAACGTTGAAATTTAAGGTTGGAATAAGTTCTCTTTAGCTCTGCATAGAACTGAAGGATTGTATCTACAATCTTTATTTTCTTTCTACTGTGATAATTTGTGATTTTAATTTTGATCCTATCTTGTTTTATTCACCTTTCGTATGAACTGTGCTATAAAACTGCCTTGCCTTTCTTAAAAACATGATGTGAAAGAATTAGGTTTACATATTGTTAATCTTAAATTGTAATAGCAGAAATTCCCTAGCTGTCTTGCTCCAAAGTGTTGTATTATTACACATGTTGAGTCATTGGTAAAACAGCTGTGTTGTTATCCGTCCTCACTCCTGAACAAAGCAACATAGCTCAGCTTAGCCTGCTGACATCACCGCTGCACGTGCCGACCTTGATATTTTGGGCTCAAGAGTTGGATTATATGGCCATCAATTTGGGTTAGCTCAGTGACACAAATTTTAAAATATGAAAGCAATGTCTGGCTGTGTTTGAATCCAATTTAAAACCACTATGAACTTTTCTGCTGCAAGCCCATCTGCTGCTTATGGCTTTTGCGTTCTACCTTGCATCAGGCCTTTTGTTTTGAGACTCTCAGCCTTCAATATTAACCTTATAGTTAATGGAATAATGCAAAACATACAGAAAGACAAAAGACCGATCCAGCTCACACAGAAATGATTATAAAATAACATTACCTTTTCGCTCAAAATAAAGAATGAAGTGATGCAGATCAGCATCCGCCAAAAAACAAGAGCATTGTGCAGTGAAAATGTAGATTGTAGAATGTATAGATGACAATTTTAGCCATTTTAGTTGTCGTTATGTCATTTGTTTTTCTTTTTCTTTTGGACCACAATATGATCCAAATGTCCTATGGTCACCTAATGAAGACTATATGACCTTTTACAAATTGTTACCCTTGCGTTTGAACCTCATCGATATTACTATTTGATGAGGTACAATATTTTTTGGTTGCTATTCTTTTTTATTTGTAGCGCACAAACCAGCTCATCTGGATGGGCTTGGCACATGCTTGGCACAACATTATTTCCCTAAACGACATATGTATTATTTCACATGATAAGTAGGTATTTATTGTCATCAATTACCATTTTTAGACAACAGTTCTCCCAGCTGATTACATATGCTCGCTTCTTCTCTGAGGTTCCTATTGTTCTGGGCCTTGCTCTTTGCCTTCTGTAGCTCTGTAGGAAAAATCACGTTTGTCTGAGTGAGTGGCTTTGTGACATCGGTTAAATAATGACTCAGTACTCACGTTTTATTTCTCGAGCTGAACGACACTGGCAACAGTGGCTCAGTTGGTAGAGCATTGCCCTTAGAGCCTGAAGGTCGTGGGTTCCGGCCCACCAGGAGACCTACTTCACGACTCCCACTGATGACTGCTGCCGTTATGTCCTTGGGCAAGACACTTATGGCTCCTGTGGACTCACCACCTGCAGGAGGATCAGTGAGGGGCTGGTGCTCTGTGAACTGGGTGCAGCTCTGACTGCCACCCCCTAACCCAGAAATGGATTAAGGGGAAGAAAATGGATGGATGGATTGTCATCAGATGACAGTTAAAAAAACCAAAATCTGTCACGGCTTTGCGGGAGTGAGAGAGGCCGCTGGCAGATACTGATTGCCTCACTTCTATCACATTCTGCCCCAGGACAGTTGTGGCTACAGTCGTAGTTTATCACCACGTCTTTGAGTGTCCAAAAAGCGCCATATTATTATTAAAATCATAAACTAAATACAAATACAAAATAATAAGACAATCATCATTATGTAATAATAATAACAACTAAGCCTACAATAATGTTCAAATCTAGGTTAATAACACAAGGGACACAAATAACAGTAAAACAGTTATGTTTAACTGTGCATAAAACTGATCATCATGTGTTACCATGAGGGATTTTACCGTTACTATTCTTCCTTTAAATACTGATTTTTGTATGGCTTTATGCGGTTATTTCGGTTGCAAAAACTTCCAAAGGAGAAAAAAAATATTAAATGTTTTACCAAATCTTACACATAGCCGGATATGGTTTGAAGGAATCAGCTCAAGTTTTACTCTACTTTTTGACTGTCAGGCTTTATACAAAAAATAAACAAATACATTCGGAAAATACAGAGAAACATTTGTATTCTGAATCAATAAATAATTACAATGTACAATAATTTGTATTTGTAACTTTTGTCGGGTATGTTTAACAGATACAATAGTTGTCCCTGCCTAAAATATCAAACTCAGGGAAAAAAATGCGTGAGAACTGACGCTGCAGCCATTGGTTTCCGCGGCACTGGCGGGGATTTGTGAAGTTTACGGATAACAGATCATCGCTTTCAGTTTGGTAATACATTGGCACAGATGTCTGATCAGACATTTCACTTATACGACTGGCATTAGAGGCATCAGAAGGGGTTCGGTATCAAAAACGTGTAAGACATGTTGGTAAAGTTACATGTTAGCATTCACCAAGCTAGGATCTCACTGCGCTGTGGTGCTGGAAGTGGAAGGTGCATCCACGTCTTGTCTTATTGTTTACTATTACTTCAAATCGTGACGAGATGAGTGCTGCTCGAGAAATAAAACGTGAGTACTGAGTCATTATTTAACAGATGTCACAAAGCCACTCACTCAGACAAACGTGATTTTTCCTACAGAGCTGCAGAAGGCAAAGAGTAAGGCCCAGAACAATAGGAACCTCAGAGAAGAAGCGAGCATATGTAATCAGCTGGGAGAACTGTTGTCTAAAAATGGTAAGAATAGTGTGTTTGAATTACTCTTGGATTAATTGAATTGCATTTTAACTGAGCGTGTGCGTGCGGATCAATCCATAAATTATTATACTCCAAAACAATCATGTAATTGAAACCCCTCACACATTTATTGATAATAAAGACAATCTAGAACAGAAACGTGAAAAAGTACGATACAAAAGCTACACACATCTGTATCAAGGAATAAGTTTTGTACATAGGGATGAAAATAACGTTTATGTGATTACTAAATATTTATATTGTAGATTGTAAATTATTGAATGAATTAAATTAGATTTTTATGATCCATATTATGAATATTTTAGTACAGTATACTCTGGTTAAAAGATATTGTATAGATATTGTAAAAGATATTTTTTAAAAAGCAAGAAAATAAACTATAGATTTTCCATTAAAATTCCAATATATTTTCAATGACACGTCACTCTTTTGTATTATGAATTAAGGTAGTTACAGAACCTGTCGTTATATCAATTTTGCAATATCTGAAATCTTTCAGCCATAGTATACGCAGCTTTTCCTTTAACTTTCATTATAAAGTCACACAACCATTCATTCTTTTTTGATCACTGCTGTGTCATAGGTGATTATGAGGCTGCTATCCAGGAGCACCAACAGGAGCTGTCTCTGTCCGAGGTCCTCAATGACGTAATCGGTCGAGCAGTCGCTAATCGTAAAATTGGAGAGTGCTATGCGGAGCTGGGAAATATTGAGGCTGCTCTGAAAGTAAGTCAAAAAAACCCTTTATACTTTTGTTCTTAGAATATTTTGCTAATTTATGTTGTTTAAGATCTTTTTGAATGTATTATTGTTTATTTCAGTTTATTTGGTCACTGGGTTAAAAACGGCTATGGTGGAAGGGTGTATGTTTATTTTTTTTTTAATTTTCTTTACCAGCATCCAGGAGAGTCTGCGGATTGCATGTTTGCCATTTGCTTGGAAAATAAACTGCCTAAAGTGCACTTTTTTGACATTTTGTTTTAGCTTCACTGTGTAAAGCCAACTTGACAAACGCCTAAAGTGGCCTTTAGATTCGTTCTGGTTTAAGTTAAGGACAACTCGCTTCTCAACAAGTTCCTGGGTTTGAATCCTGGTTGAAACAAAGAACATGGAGTTTTTATGTTCTCCACCTGTCAAATTTCCCTATGGGGATAAATAAAGTGTATCTTGACCTTAAAATGATCTTTGGGTCAACATGATCCGCCCCAGTTATTCAAGTAGACAAAAAAACCCTCAAATTATTTTTTTAAAGCTGAATTTTGATGACTTTTCCCTATCTTAACCAGCCCTGGATCATTTAGATCCCTGTTGGCCCAGCCTTCAAAGGAGCCATGGACCCGAGCGAGTCAAAATGATAGTGTGAGGGTCAGTAAATAGTTTAGTCTTTCTTTATTTGACGGGACAATGTACAGAGACATTAAGCTTGAAGACAAATATGTTCTGCACCAGATTATAACTAAATAGCTAGTTTCCAAAATTAAATACAGTAAATAAAATAAATAAACTCACTCCTGTTTAATGCATATTTTTCTGGTCAGTGTCAGAGGCGTCACTTGGATCTGGCTCGCTCTGTCTCCGATCATGCAGAAGAACAAAGAGCCCTCGCCACTATCGGCCGCACGTACTTATTCCGATACGAGTCCGACCAATCAAGAAGCAGTTTGGAACAAGCTGAGGATGCTTTTAAGAAGAGCCTGTCTATCGTGAACGAGCGCCTTGAAGGTCCGCCTCTATTTCCAGGACTTGAGGATCTGCCTGTGGTTCTCTACTCATTGGTCTCCTGCTGTTGTCATAGGGATGGTGCCAGAGCGGGAGATCTGTGAGATGAAAGCTCGGCTATTTCTCAATCTCGGTCTGGTTTGCGATCATCTGGGGGAGCCCAAACGCTGCAGTGAATTTATAAGGCGCAGTGTTTTCATCGCAGAGTAAGATATTCTCCCATACTCAATACAGACATGCATACAGAGGTCAAAGGTCCTGTGAATAAGCAAGCATTTATAAACAGTAAGACACAAATAACATGGAAGAGAGGTAGCTTTGTTCAGATGGATCAAAACATAACAATCATATAAAAACAAATAAAATACAATAATGTAAAAAAAACAATATGTTAAAGTTAAATAAATAAAAATGAAACAATTAAATAAGGTACAAAAGTAGTGAGCATATTTTATTATAATTATTATTTTTTTTTTTTACTTCTATACACACACGTTTTATGTTTTCCTGTTTGTCCATGTTTTTGTAGTCTCTTATTTAATTGGTTCATATAGACCTATGTGCTGATTTTAAAGATTTAACAAATAAATTAATTGTATCTATATCATGAATATTTTAAATTTGGTGATATACTTCTATAAAAAAACTGATAATGATATCTGACAAAGTGGCAGCAGTGTTCTTACTATTGTGTGCCTACTCCTGTGCAGGAAGAGCCAGCTGCTGGAAGACCTCTATCGAGCCAACTTTAACCTGGGAAATATTTACTTCCGCAATGGTCAAGCCTCAAACGCAGTGCGCTGCCTGGAGCAGGCCAAAGAATGTGCCAGAAAAATCAAAGACAAGTTCAGTGAAAGCGAGTGTTTTCATTGCGTCGGCAAGGTTTGAGTTCAGCCCCAAACGAAGCTCATAAGTGGATGTTCTTTTCTCATGGTTTTTCATTTCGACACAGGTGCAGCTTTCTCTTGGGGATTTTGTAGCTGCCAGACGCTCTCTAAAGAAAGCTCTACAGTTGGGATCCCAGCATTCTACTGACAAGCAGGCAGTGAAGAAAGCATTCAGATATGGTAAGAGTTTACTACCTACAATGCGGTAAAGAATCTGAAAAAAAAAACGGTGCACACGGGGGTAGTCTTGCACAGTTTTTCCAATGTGGTTTTACTGCAAATAAATGAATCTGAAGGTGATGATCCAGGACACAGACATTCAACAACATTTATGGACTTTATCTACTGTACATTCATGGACATTGGTCATCTGCCCCTTATGAACCGATGGCTCTATGCAATAATTATAATTCAATTGATTTCAAGGCACCTTTTCAAGACACCCAAAAACAATAGATTAAAAACAACACACACAATATATAAAATACAAATTGGAATGCATTTGAAGTATTACAAAGAATAAGCCAATTTAAAAGTGGTACTGTTTTAGATGGGTCCAACTTTTGCAAGTCCAGCAGTAGCGGGTTCCAGAGTTGGCTGAATGCTCTAGCCCCCAGTGGCCATTTTGAACGTGGGGACAGTGAGAAGTGTGTTTTTTATCATTGCATTTATTGATTAATCTGTGTTGGCGAATTGATGGTTTTGTAAAGTCCTTCGAGATGACTGCTGTTGTGATATAAGGCTTTACAAAAATGAATTGAATTGAAATGCTCTCTGATGCATGTGTCTCATGTTGTGATATTGCAGCGGATCGGGGGTGTAAACTAGAGGAGGAGTTGGGGGAAGACCAGGGCGGAAGACTCAGCCCTCATCAAGCTGTGGAAGTCGCCGAGCAGTTGGGAGATCTCTACTGTAAAGTGGGCTGTTACAGTAAAGCCTTGGATGCCTATCAGGCTCAAGTAAAAACAATTCATTCTTCCATATTTGTTCCCTCTAGAAGTTTTGGGTGATATAATACTGTTCAGAGGCAGATGGTAATACGGATATGGTTTTGAAGGATCGTATGAGACTTAAATACAGCGTTAGCATTTGTTTTATATGCGCACTGGAGTTGTTTATTTACCTTTTGTCCCAGTGCGTGCAGAAATAGCAGCTGCGTTCCAAAAAACAACTGCAAATTTGGAGATTTTAGATGAACTCTCATAGTACGTTAAAGCTTGTGATTTTGTACCTGCTTTCATTAACATGCTACAGTTAAATATTTTATTTTAGGATAGAATTATTGTTCATCATTTATCTTGTGCAGTGTGCTCCTCATTCCATCTGTAACTGGTGATGATGATGTTGAAATTTCCCCATTGTGGGACATATAAACGATCTCCTAATCTCAACCACAGTTACGGCTCCGAATAATGTGTTGATGGTGACAGCCTTTCCAGCATCTATTGAGAGTCTGCAGTTATTTTATGGTAAAACCGCTCACCACAAACTTAAAACAGTCACTTGACAGTAGCTGCTATTTAGCTGGTGCATCTAAAAAAAAATTGGTTTTATAAATACTTTTTTTTTTCCCAACAGAAAGCGTTTTGTAAAGAAACATTTTGTGAACAATTCCAACAACAGGCTTTATTTATGTTAATTGAAATATTTGATCTTTTACAAGGAGCTGTTTGGCTGAGTGAGGGTGGTCCTTTATGTGAAAACTAGTGATTGAGTTGGGAACAAGTTATATTTTTGTATTAAGTTTTTCCTCGCTATATGTAAAATATATAACAAAAAATATATGATATGAACAGGAAATGTTCCCATAATATTATGATTTAAAATGTTTTTTCTGATCGCCCAGCCCTACCTTGTGTTTTGGTGTGTATATAGTAAAACATTTTTCTATATTTTGTTTGTTAAATGTTTAGTTGGCTGGTGCCGAGGCAATGGGGAAGCCTGGTCGAGAGCTGGCTGTGATCCATGTGTCGCTGGCTGCGACCTACACAGACCTGAAACAGTACAATAAAGCAGTGGAGCATTACAGACTGGAGCTGCAGCTGAGGTCAGGCTGCTCCTCAGAGGTACAGACTTTATAGGCCCAAAAATCTATCAGTTTCTTTGACCAAACTGTTTCACATGTGAAATTTGATTGTACTTGTTCCAGGAATGCAGCACATGGCAGAACATTGCAGGGGTTCAGGAGGAGGGCGGCTGTGACCACACTGATGTAGACCACAGTTTCACTAAAGCCTTGGAGTGTGCGCAGAAGGCCGGACAGGCCAGACTTCAGGTCAGACTATAACCTCTGCATTTGCCACATGACACTTACAAACTTCCTCCGTCCCGATGAAAAATGTACAAACCACTATGCCTCCTTGGAGTTTATAGTGTGGCATTTATTTATATTAAGAGATGCACTATATTCATTTAAAGCATCATTTTGTTTCCCACATTGTCCCCACAGAAGCGAGTGTTGAGGCGGTGGTTGTCGTACCAGCAGCGCACTGGTTCTGCGCTCAGTGCAGAGACAGAGGCGCAGCTGCAGGAGCTGTGTGCAGCCGAGGGCTGGAGCCCACACCACAGTGAGGGAGAGGAGGAGGAGGAGGAGGAAGAGATGGACAACAGCGAGGCTCTGGAGGACAGCGACATCAACCTTTCTGACTCTGGTAGTCACAGCACTGCACACTACTAACACAACTACACTACTAAAACTGCTACACAGTACTACACAGTACTCGCACTACTACACACTAGTCACACTACTACACTACTAAAACTGCTACACAGTACTACATAGTACTCGCACTACTACACACTAGTCACACTACTACACTCAGTACAGGGTAGTAGTAGTAAACATTACTACACTCTACTAACAGCACATACTACATGCTTGTTCCTAAAAGAACCCTCTCTTCTGTGATTGTTTCAGAGGACGATCTGGAGGGTTATGACAAGATGGTGACGGGGAAGAGAAAGTCTGGTCGAGTGAGTTCAAGTTTTATGTCTGAGTTGGACACACAGTAGTGTGTAGATTGTAACTGTTCTCTGCTTTAGTGGAACAAGCGCAATGAGAAAGGAGAGACTTCTCTGCATCGAGCCTGTATCGACGGGAACCTGAAGCAGGTCCAGTACCTCATCGACCAGGTGATAAAGTCCTTCAAATTATTATTATTATCAGTATAATATTATTATTATTATTATTACTATTAAATATTAGGGCAGCAACAATCATTAATTGATTAATACTAACGTTTTCTTTTTACTACTTCAATGAATTATCTGATAAGATAAGATAGGACATTGTTGATCTCACATGGGAGTGTTTTATACAAACACATATATTTGTAGATGTTTTTTTTTTAACCCACTAAACAAATTTGTATCAAATATGTATATATGTATTTATTTTATTGATACAATCAAAATGATTGGATCGGGAAAAACTTTTATGAATGAAATTTGTAATTTTGAGATGGAAATTAAAACCTAGGAAACAATGGGCCTCATTCACGAACGGTTCTTAGGAACAGATTTGTACGTAAATCCTACTTACGCGGTTTTTACGAAGAAAGTGGCATTCACGAATATTTCTCGTAACCAGAATTTCTCTTGGGCAAGTACAAATCCTACGAGTCCTCAGGAGCACTCGTACGCATTCAGTGCCGACATGTTCACACGCCGGGGTTGTCCTCTTTGGTGAAGTTGAATAAAAATACAACATTCCAGTGATATGTCCGTCATATCGATGTATGTATTTATTTATTTGTAGTAATCTTTATTAGTAATCTTTATTTATATACCGCCTTTTTCACTGCAGATCTGGCCTACTTTTTAATTCATTTTGAAATGAAATGTGCCAACGCTTTATCAAATACATTGGAAATCTTGCCGTGTATTAGTGACCCCTTCCTATTTATAGGGGGCATTTCTTTATCCACGGGCCACAGAACAACGGCATATATACTGCTGCTGCAGGAGGTTATGGGTCCGCGCTGAGTCTCTGCGCTGGTCTCTCCTATGGATCTATACGGGTCTGCACTGGTCTCTCCCATGGATCTATACTGGTCTGCACTGGTCTCTCCCATATACGGGTCTGCACTGGTCTCTCTCCATACGGGTCCGTGCTGCATGCTCCTGGATCCATACGGGTCCGCGCTGGTCTCTCAAGTCTGGTTTATGCGGTCTATCTTCGGTCCGCGCTGGTCTCTGCGCACCGGTCTCTCCAGTCAGGTCACTACAGTCTATGCGGTCTCTCCTATACTGTTGGTCCGCGCTGGTTTCTGTGTGCTGGTCACTCCAGTCTCTCCTCGGGTCTGCATTGGTCTCAGCGCTGGTCCGCGCTGGATCTCCTCCCAGGGTCCAAAATATTTTGAGATTAATCTCAAAACATATTGAGATTCATCTTTAAAATAATACATAATATATTTTTAAATTAAGCTCATAACATTTTTGAGATTAATCTCATCATATTCTTAGATTAATCTCATAATTTTGCTAGTTCGACTTTATTATCATAATATTTCGACTTTTAAGTCAACATTTTATAACTTTATTCTCAGTCTGGTAAAAGAAGAAAAAAGGGTGACTCTTTTGCTCCGTGGCCTGTTGCTTTAGGCCTGTTGCTGTTTCCTCTGCCGTCTGCACACGGCCCTGCAGTCCCTTATATGGGCATTAGTGGGCGGTTACTTATGCTAAGTACCTATGCTAATGAAGCACCTGGCACGCGCGCTGTACTTGCGAGGAAATGGGATTCATCAATCTGAGAGAACAGCTGCGAACAATTCAGCGCCTTACGAGTGCGTTGATGAATCCCACGTGGGGACTTCTTAGAAATCTACTTTAGGACAACTTGAGAAGAAAGTTGAGTAGTTTCTTACGAAGTTATTCGTGAATGAGGCCCAATATTAAGGTAATTGTTTCTCACTCATTGTGTGTTGCCAGGGTCATCCAGTGAACCCCAGAGACTACTGCGGCTGGACCCCCCTGCATGAGGCGTCTAACCACGGTCACTATGGTAACAGATATTGTGATTTAAAAATCTTTATTTGTCAGTGCATCAGTTTGTTCAGTTGGACTGTATTGTGCAGAGGTGGTAGCAATGCTGCTGGATCGCGGGGCCTATGTCAATGACCCTGGGGGCCCCTTGTGTGAGGGCGTGACTCCTCTACATGATGCACTGGCGTGTGGAAACTTGGCCGTGGCCCGACTCCTAATAGAGAAAGGAGCGTCTGTCTCTTTACGCAACTCAAAGGTAGAGCATAAAAGAACAACGGCCCAAAACAAGAGAAAAAAAACAATGGTTTTGTCTTCAAAGGGAGAGTGTGCGATGGACACGCTGTGCCACTGGCAGAGGACGTACAGACGGGAGCTGGACCGAGAGACCAAGCAGGAGTGTGCGGCCACAGAGAGACTGGTGAGGAAGGCTCTGGCAGGACTAGGTAAGAGCCCCTCGCTGGAATATAAATCCTCACACACAGATAGAGGGATGCAGAACACAAACCTATTGTTCAGTGAATATCATTCCTTTCATGATTAATGTGAACTTTGTTAATGTGGTTTTCAAACCAAGAGTGTCATATTCTTCCACAGTGACTCCTGCTTCTGCTCCTGCCAAGCCTCTAGATGCTCTGCAGGACAGCCAACTGTTTGATGCGGAGAACTCGGAGCCCCTCACCTCCAGCCCGCAGTGGCCCCCCAGCTCCAGGGCCTCACAGGAGCGGGCCCCCAGCTCCAGGGCCACACAGGGATCTGCTGCAGCCGTCCCTAAACCAGTGTACAGTGGCTCTCTGCACAGGCATCGGGCCAGAGGCACAGATGCTCTGCTTCTCTATGGGGTAATAATCTTAAAATGGTCATTTTGCCAAAAAGCAGACTAAGACGTCCTAAATGGTGTGTGAGGGTGGACGTGGTCGTCTTTTGTCTTTACTCTCAAAGAGATTCTGCAGAATAATGATCCCACTACATGTGTGTCCACGCTACAGGTCAACTGAGGTGCAGTCTTTTTTATGAAAGTTTGACAGTTTTGTTTTTTACATCAGCCAACAACTAAAGATTGTGGTGTGGGCGCTGTGGTTAGCGCTCGCGCTTGTCCTCCAGACACAGGACCTTTCTGTGTGGAGTTTGTATGGAAATATTAGACCTCCAAAACATTGTAATGTGCTTTGTGTGACCCTGGTCTGTGAAATGTGCTATAAAGATAAAGATTACTGATAAAGAGGTTATTGCGTAATGCCTTCATAGATATTATTAGGAAAGTATTTTATTGGTGTACCCCTAATATACAGGCAAATCTATTGTCGTTTTCAAAGTTTTCTTCCTCTGGGCTTGTTCTAATCTAGCAGGTCCAAACTTGTCTCTGTTGCAGACGAGCGGCGGATCTTCAGACGACAGCGATGCAGACGTGCCACCGAGCCCCCTGCGCCCGGTGCGGCCTCGGCACAACGGAACCACAACCGCTCCCAGTCTGAAGGAAACTCCTCAAAAGCACAATGAGCTCCTGTCCCAACCAGCCCTAACCCTGGACAGTCCCAGAGACGACCCCAGAGATGACCCCAGAGAGAGTCCCAGAGAGGCTTACAGAGACAGTCCCAGAGACAACCCCAGAGAGAGTTACAGAGACAGTCCCAGAGACAACCCCAGAGAGAGTCACAGAGACAGCCCCAGAGACAACCCCAGAGAGAGTCACAGAGACAGCCCCGCCCCCTCTGTTTTCGAGCGAGAGGAGTACCACAGTGCCATCCGCAGCCTGGGCAGTGCCAAATCCAGATTGCATGGGTCTTCTCAGATCTCCAGCGGTCCTGCCCAGTCCAGCAATAGGTCTGCTCTGGTTCCTGAGGAGGAGTATGTGGCAGACGACTGGCTGGAGGATGACGTGGGGGACATTCAACCAAAGAAGAAGAGGAGGATTCTTGTGGAACAGAACGGAGTGAGAGCCGAGAGCAATGTCTCCAGCAGCAGAAGTCACAGCAGACACTCGGAGCCCAGCAGCAGAGGTGAGGCCACTCTAGAGCTGAATGTTACCTGCTGTATACCTGCTGTATACAAGATAAGAGAACCTTTATTCAACCCACAGTGGGGAAATGTTGATGTCACAGCATGCATACAGTAGTAAGAGCACACTCAATTCAATGTATTTTTATATAGCTCTAAATCACAAGAGTAGTTATGTTTTTATTTATTTTATTTATTTAGAATCTGCACAATACATACAGTATTTTTTACATTTATCAATATAACAGACAAATAACCCGTACCTGGTTTGAAAAGGAGTTGGATGAAGCAACTCAAAGTGTTTTAACAATATCATGCAGAAGAATTCTCAAACATACAACGGGACATTACAAATCGTTATACAATACTGCCACCGATGGTATAAGACAGACAACACTAAACACACTCACTGTGACAACACACAGGCCCAAACACTCTCCGACCCTACACCGCTCCCCCACTACTTGCTCCGTGCTCAAGGCATCACACTCTTACTTCCACATATTTTTTCAACATATCTTAAATGTGATCAGGTTTGAGCAGTTCTTTAATTCATCTGATAAATCACACATTGATTTTACAGTAGTACTAGAATTTAATATGCTACTATCCAGAATATATAACTTCAATATGTGTTTGTAATATTTCGGGTGTTCATTTTGAAATGTTCAGATAAATTATGTTAAAAAAACTGCTTTGAAGTGGCACCTTTTCACTTCCGCATAGAAACGCTAGGGGGCGCCGAAATGGCAGCGATGACGTAGGAGAATGACCTCTCACAGCAGCAGACAGCAGTCTTAGCTGGAAACTGTAGGAGGTTTCACTGTCATCTGAACAAGGTATAAACATATTTTCATCAGTTTTGTACATAATAGTGTGCAACTCTTTTAACCTTTTAGCCTTATTTGTGAGATTCAAGCTAATTAGTGTTGAGCAAGTTGGCTAACTCTACTTGATATCATAAACATGCTTAAAATGGCTAATATTCGTTTTTACATTATGCCAGTCTCACTTTGGTTACCTTAGATTTATTTACCACAATGTACATTGTAATATTCAAAAATGCTAATCAAAATAACTTTAATTAAATACATATTTTACTTAATGCTAATTAAACCGTTAATAGGTTTGAATATTACAATGTACATTGTGGTAAATAAATCTAAGGTAACCAAAGTGAGCCTGGCATAATGTAAAAACGAATATTATCCTTGTAAGCATGTTTATGATATCAAGTAGAGTTAGCTAACTTGCCCAACACTAATTAGCTTGAATCTCACAAATAAGGCTAAAAGGTTAAAAGAGTTGCACACTATTATGTACAAAACAGAAAATATGTTTATACCTTGTTCAGATGACAGTGAAACCTCCTACAGATTCCAGCCCAGACTGCTGCTGCTGTGAGAGGTCATTCTCCTACGTCATCGCTGCCAGTTTGGCGCCCCCTAGCGTTTGAGAAAAGGTGCGACTTTAAAGCCGTGTCAAAATGAACACCCGAAATATTATAGACACATATTGTAGTTATATATTCTGGAAAGTCAGCATATTAAATTCTAGTACTACTTTAAAGTAGTCCTACATTTAGGCGCACACACTTTTTTACTGCCTCTATGTCTATAATAATGATGAGCTTCTCGATCATGGAAAAGGTTCTGTAACTCAGATGGCAGAGAGTTTTCAGATGCCCGGAACACTATTTAAGCAGTTTTAAATGTAATCACATCTTGCAGTTTGAGTTCTCCTATGTCTATGAACAAGCAAGAAGGTCCTGGGTTCAAATCCCGGTCGGACCAGGGCCTTTCTGAGTGGAGTTTGCATGTTCTCCCCGTGTCTGCGTAGGTTTCCTCCGGGTACTCCGGTTTCCTCCGGGTACTCCGGTTTCCCCTACCACTAAAAACATGTCCAATAGTTCTGGCATGCGCCTCCTGTACTGGCGACCCCACTCCCATCTCTGTGTGGAGTGAGAGGTAAACCGCTTTGTGACTCTGGTCTGTGAAAGGCGGTATATAAATAAAGATTACTTACTTACTTACTTACTTACTAACTATAAGGGGCAGATGACCAATGTCCGTAATGGCTGTGTCAAAGTGTCAAGTTTCCATGATCATCACGCCTGTCCTTTGACCTTCCTAAATCGGCCTGGAGAAACTAAAATCCACACAATTGTTGCACTCAAAATATACACCGATAAGTAGTGGTAAAAGCTTCTTAAGAGCAGCAGATGTATCAATATATCCACGTAAACGTATAGCGTAAATTATAAACATATAGGACAGGATAAATCAAGAAGAAAAAGTTGCAATGATTGTAGTATTGCACATGATGGCTGTATTTACATATTTACCGAGGAATTACATATACAGGCTCGGCGGTTCTCATTGTACAGTCTGACTGTTACTACAATTACTGTTTTTCTCGACCCCTACTATAGTTTTAAAACATCATTGTGGTGTTTTTGTGTGGTTGCAGTACTGCCCTCCTCCAGCAGGGGTCTCTCTGTGAAGAAGAGCAGTTCTGTGAGGCCACAGCAGGTGAAGATGACACAGATGCCTGGGATGATGAGACTGGGGCGCAGAGAGGTGAGCCGCTGCCCCAGTCCCAATGTCACTGATGAAGAGGACCTGAGAGCCTTGACCCCCCCTCCCCCTCATCCTCCTCATCCTCACATGTACTCACAGGTGAATATGGAAGATTAAAACCATATTCCTTACGGCTGGGTAGCTCATGTAGAGTTTGAGATACTTGCCTCATAATTCGGCAACTTGAATTTGATGTGATATATTTCCATCAGATACTGTTCAAGACAAGGCAAGATTTTTCGTGTAGCTCAGTTGATATACAAGGTTAACAAGAAAAACATAATCGTACAAAATCATAAATAACCACAGTACATTCAAAAGAGTGAAGATACAATCCTTCAGTTGGACGCAGAACTGTTTTCAACCACACTGTCAAAGTAGAAACCTGTCTCTCATTTAAATCTGAAATGCAGCCTCCCATTTGAACAAAAACACTATTATTGGGGCATTTATGTTTAATTTATTGAAGATTAATTGTATAAATAAATACAAAATCATTTCAGTCGCACGTGTTTAAAAAATCAATATCAATAATTATAAATATTTGAGTCTAAATATTTATTTATCTAGCGCTTTTCACAGACCAAGGTCACACAAAGCGCTTTACCATGCTTCTGGAGTGCGGATATTTCCATACACTCCACACACAGTGATGACAGAAGCGAGGCATCAAACCCTCCTCTCACACATTACATTCAGATATTGCGCATGTTTTTAGCGGTACGGGAAACTGGAGCACCCGGAGGAAACATTTGCAGACACGGAGAAAAAGGCAGCATGTGGAGGTGGAAACAAAGTCGGAACCAAGCGCTAAATACAAAAAATCCGGGCAATAGAAATTTAATGATTCCCACATTAAAGTCATATACGGACAATGCTCATCCGTACATATATAATTAGTAATAAAAATCTTAATGTAATTTAAAGATGTTTATAGACTTTTTTTATTTTTTTACTATTATTATTTTAACCTAATTTACATTTTGTTCATATTAATATGTATTGTATAGCCTCCGACCCACTCCATGGCCACTCCTCTACCCCCACCGATCAGAATGAGGGTCCGAGTGCAGGAGGACGTCTTTCTCATCCCAGTCCCTCAAAGGTCCGTCCACGCGTTGAATACATCTCGTCCACAGAGATTATTTGTTGTTATAATCGCGCCTGTTCCCTTCAGTGAGGCAGAGTCGTGCACAGTGGCCTGGCTCTGCGAACAAGCGGCTCAGCGCTTTTACCACAAGTGCGGCCTCCTGCCACGCCTGCAGCTGCAGAAAGAGGGCGCTCTGCTCTGCCCACACGACCCCCTGCTGGCCGTGCTGCACACCAACGAGGAGGTGAGGACAGGAAACAGTGAGTTTTTGTCGTTATTGTCAGTAAACACCAAATCTACTTTACTTGTAAGGTGCATAAATGTGGTTCCTATACTGCTCTCAACATGTCCTGGTCATTTGTTAGACATTATACTGCAAATTAGATAAATTAGATAAAATCTCACTTCTGAGCCTAAAACCGTCTGTGTGGCGCCCTCTACACCACATTTGAATTTGGTGCCTAGCCTCTCCGTTGGCCGTCGCTCTGTGCCTGTGGTAGTCGCTGGGCACTGGTGTGTAGTGGTCCTTTAATGTGAGTCTGTTGCAGGTGCTGGCTGAGGTTTGCTCCTGGGATCTGCCTCCTCTTCCAGAGCGCTATAAAAAGGCCTGTCAGAGTCTGGTAGTGGGTAAGCTAAAACAATTACTATACTTTATGGACTATTAGGAGCACCTACATTACGATATTTATTCATCTTTTTCTCATTTGATATTTCTGTTTTTTCATATCAAATAACTAATATGACAAAAAAATAGTTTTATTGTCACGGGGAAAGACTCTGGGATTATACATTTTTAATAACCTGAATTCCTCTGAGGATCAATAAAGTATCTATCTTGTAACAATAGCCCACAACATGCTCATCCTCATAGAAAACATGTACTTTGGTGCGAGGCCACGGAGCAGATGTAAAGTTAGGTACCCCAGCTTTAAATCCCCTGTGTTTGTGTTGGCGTAGAGGAGGACGTGCGTGTGCGGCGTCTGTGCGAGGTGCAGGACGGAGCCTCCTGTTTGTCGGTGTGTGGTCTCGGCCTGGCCCCCTCCTCCCTCACTCCGCTGCTGAGGGCCCTCAAACTGCAGTCCAGCCTCACGGAGCTGCGTCTCTCCGGTAACCGGCTCCACGACCTCCTGCTGCCCGAGCTCGTGGCCACCGCCGTCACCATGCCCCGGCTGCGGCTGCTGGACGTCTCAGCCAATCACATCACAGGGGAGGGGCTGGAGAAGGCCGTCGCCGCGCTCAAGGGCCACAGTCACCCCGCCTTTCCGGTGAATATGACACAAACACACACACAGAAAATGAACAGAACACAATTTTTCCATATTATTTCTGTGATTTGATTTTGTTCTAATAAATAACCAAATTACTGATGTGACAAAGATGTTTTTTTTTGTCAAAGATTTGATTGATTAATTTTGATTGATTTGATCTTTTTCAAATACTTAAACACAAAATTACTGATATGACAAAAAATAATGTATTGTCACATTTCCATTTTAATGAAGGTCTTGATAATCCCCATTTACAAAACTACTACTGTCCTCCACTAGCAGTCATTTTACAAGTTTCAAGTTGCAAATATTTCATACATTACAAAGATTTACACTTATTTAGAGTTAACATGCACATTCTGGCCACAATTTTCTATTCGATCCTAGAGTAGTTTCCATAACCACGCACCACCAGGTCTCCCCACACCTCTCTCTCTTGGCCTCACCTCTGTCCCTTGTGTCCCAGTGTCTGGAGGAGCTGGACCTCAGCTTTAACCTGCTTGGGGACGGGGTGTCAGAGCCTCTGTCCTGCCTGCTCAGCTGCTGCCCCCTGCTGGTCAGGTTGTCCCTTCAGGCCTGTGGTCTGACCGCACGCTTCCTGCAGCAGCACAGACTCCTGCTGGCTCAGGCTCTCTCAGGTGAATCTACAAGACCCGGAAAATTGTTAAAGGACTGTACTTTATACCTCCTAAAAACCACTACATGCTTACATTACTTACCTGTTTTCTCTTTTAATACTCCTTCATGCGAACAGAGACCTAAAATAGTGATGTTTATTCTAATTATTCATTCTAATGTATTAATTGTCAACTATTTTATAATTACTATTGCATTATGTCAGCGTTGAGAGATGTGGTTTTAACACCAGCACACGGTTGTAAATAGAGATTCCACGGATTTGTCACTTCAGAAGTGTCTGTGTCTAGAATTGATGTCTAATGTAATACTTTTCGGACATACAATAGCCCTCTTTCTGCTTTACTCTACTTTATGAGCTGGCTTTAGTATCTGGTACCAATAACAATATTTTTATTGTCCTAAATCACAAAATTGTTGATTCACCAACAACAGATAGGAGAATCAAACAGTTCGACACAGGAAATTCGGTAACAACAAACCCATAGAGGCCATTGGTCGTAGCAGAATAACTAATGTCTGGAAATGTTTATAAATGTACTTACTAATCAATTAATGATTTGGCATTAGATGAATTGATTGCTTGTTACAGACTTAATTTTCAATGCCTTAGTTAAATATTCATACATTTGTTGCATCTGTTGAATGAGCGTAACATTTGTTTTTGTCCCTTTTGTAAAGTATCTTTGAGTGTCAAAACAGCGCTATATAAGTATTATGTGTCAATATAATTACTGTTATTTATTATTAAAACCGCATTACTCCATTTGGATCTTTGTATCTGCAGGCACAGGTCATCTGAAGTCTCTGTGCCTCTCCCACAATGCACTGGGCTCCACTGGCTTTGAGCTGGTGTTGAAGACCGTCCCTCTCCACAGCCTCACGCACCTGGAGCTGGCAGCGGTGCGCAGCGGTCCGGCCGATCACCCCGCTCTGGAGCAACTCTCCAAAGTCCTGTCCCAGGTCTGGTCTGGTCGACGACACTGTTCCCTGGGGCTCGGAATGTGATGGCTTTATTATATTGTCATTTATTTTTATTTTTTACAGACTTTTGGAGATTGTTCGCTGACTCACCTCAGCCTGGCATCCAACGGACTGACGGACAGCGGTGTGGTCGCTCTGGCCAGGTTTGTGAATTTGACACATCAAAATAAGGCATTTATGCTATTTTTGTTCAATCTACATCGTCCTCAATTCTTGTTGGGTCTGGCACCGGCTCTGGATCACGTGTGCATAGATCATGTGACTAGTTTTAAAACATGGCAGTTCTCATAGACATGGGGTAAGTTTATAAGCGCACACAGACACACTTACAACTGGTATCCATTGTTATGACACAGTGAATATGTAAATAAACTTTTGCGAGGCATAATACCAAAGAAACCTACAAATAAAAGCCACTGTTTATTGATTACTAACTTGCTTCCTCGACCTAAGTTCAAACCTATTCCACTTAACCATCCATTGATTTTAAATTCCCCCAATTTGTTTGTGCTGTTGCTTTGAAGCTGGGGAACCCATGTTTAAAACCACAAAATAATAAAAGTAATGTAAGTAATGTTTTATTAAATGCATGCAACAGATTAGTTCTGTCTAGTTTTCACATGCATGTATTTTTTACCTCTGTCACATCTTTAGATCCACTTTTTCAGAAGGAGAAGTGAACAAGACAGGACCTTCCTCACTCAGCCAATCAGCTCTCAGTTAATAATGATGATGATAAGTTGGACTGGAGGCTGCATCCGATTTGTTCAAAACTATTTAATTTTACGACAAAGACTTATTATTATTAATGAAAAAGTAAGGTGCCCCAGCTTTAAGTTATAATGCCAATTCAGGTGATTGTATCTATAGAATAATTACAATTATTCAGCTGTAATAAAAGAAAAATCCTTCTAAATTTCCAACTGTCATCGCTCAAGACCAAAATGTATTTCCTGTTGCATAAACTACAATAATACAAGACTTTCCATTTGTTGCTCAGATGTGTGGCTTCTTGTCCGGCCTTGGTGAGTCTGGATCTGTCAGGGAACCAGTCCATCAGCTCCACAGGCCTCTACAGCCTCCTGGGGACTCTGAAGGAGGCGGGGCGGAGTCTGAGCCTCCTCAACCTTCAGGGTGAGTCACTACATTTAAAGAGCACACACAGTATTATGCAGAATATGTTAAATGAATGCACAAAATACATACATTTGCGTTTTTAGAGGTTCGAACCCTCTGACAACAGGGGCAGCATGGTAGAACTCTCGCTACTCAACAAGGAGGTCCTAGGTTCGAATTCCCAAGGAGTGGAGTTTGCATGTTTTCTCTGTGTTGGCGTAGGTGTCCTCCAGGTGCTCTGGTTTCCCCTCAAATATTGCCAGATCGGAGACAGAAGATAATTTAACACAGGAAGTACAGTATTTAAACAAAGACATAGAGGCCGTTGGTCCATAAGGTTATTTGTTAATCATCACTGTCCTTAGACTCTCCTGCATCAGCAAAGAAAAACTCAAAAACCCACAAACTATAGACTTCTGCCCACACACACACACACACACACACACTAAAGCGTAGATTCAGTAATAACAAAAATATGCCTCCCTTATAACTGAAAACCATCATCAACTCTCTTCTGGGTGACCATGGCTTCTGACAGAGGCCCTAGTGAAAGACGGAGGCGTTCTTTGCATCTTATTTAAAAACAAAATGATTTCCTCTATAATGATTTGTGAAACTCTCCAGTGAACATGTCCTTCAATTACAGTACATCTTAGTTTTGTATCAGCATTTTCCACGTCTATCACTACATTGAAGGATTCCATAGTTTTTTTCTCAACTGCAAATAAACCAAATCTATGTAATTTCTTATTTGCACTGAAATCATTTGGTTAGAAATTATATGAAGAAACAGGAACATAGTCTCAATCTCATGTTTAAGGGCCATAATGTGTGTTTTGGTGAACCGCTGTATCAGGTGTAGGTTGCGTGTAAATGCATGCGTCTCTGAATAGATGCGAGAAGGCTTTTTTCACACTTAGCTCAAAATGGGTTGTGGTTACTGTGTACAAGTGTGAGCTTTGACTAGAATGTGAACCCGCAATGAAGTTTGCCCCTGTTACTGCGCAAAGCTAACAGCGTAGTCACAAATGCCCTTATAAGGAAATTGGCTCCAGCTAGTTCAGTGGTTCCCAAAGTGGGGGTCGTGAAAAATTGCAACCCAGAATTGACTAGATCTGCAGCATGAAGCAGGCCCACATCAGTCACTGAAAAGGTGTGAGGATTAAAGGTTCTATTTTTGCAAAATACATCCATCCATCCATCCATCCATTTTCTTCCGCTTTATCCGTTGCCGGGTCGCGGGGGCAGCAGTCTAAGCAGAGACGCCCAGACTTCCCTATCCACACACACCTCCTCCAGCTCGTCCGGAGGGACCCCAAGGCGTTCCCAGGCCAGCTGAGAGACATAGTCTCTCCAGCGTGTCCTGGGTCTTCCCCGGGGCCTCCTCCCGGTGGGACGTGCCCGGAACACCTCCCCAGGAAGGCGTCCAGGAGGCATCCTGAACAGATGCCCGAGCCACCTCAACTGGTTCCTCTCGACGTGGAGAAGCAGCGGCTATACTCCGAGCACCTCCCGTGTGACCGAGCTCCTCACCCTATCTCTAAGGGAGCGCCCAGCCACTCTGCGGAGGAAGCTCATTTTGACCGCTTGTATCCGCGATCTCGTTCTTTCGGTCATTACCCACAGCTCATGACCATAGGTGAGGGAGGGAACGAAGATTGACCGGTAAATCGAGAGCTTTGCCTTTCGGCTCAGCTCCCTCTTTACCACAACGGTCCGATACACAGACCGCATCACTGCGCACGCTGCACCGATCCGCCTGTCAATCTCACGCTCCATTCTTCCCTCACTCGTGAACAAGACCCCGAGATACTTGAGAAAGGACCTCTCCACCCACCTGCAGAGGGCAAGGCACCTTTTTCCGGTCGAGCACCATGGCCTCGGATTTGGAGGTGCTGATTCTCATCCCAGCCACTTCACACTCGGCTGCAAACCGTTCCAGTGCATGCTGCAGGTCCTGGTTCGTTGGAGCCAACAGGACAACATCGTCCGCAAACAGCAGAGATGAAATCCTGTGGTCTCCGAACCGGCCCCCCTCCGGCCCCTGGCTGCGCCTAGAAATTCTGTCCATAAATACAGTGAACAGAACCGGTGACAAAGAGCAGCCTTGGCGGAGGCCAACATGCACCGGGAACAGGTCTGACTTACTGCCGGCAATGCGAACACAGCTCTGACTCCGGTCATACAGGGACCGGACGGCCCTCTGCAGAGGACCCCGTACTCCCGGAGGACCCCCCAAAGGACACCCCGGGGAACACGGTCGAACGCCTTCTCCAAATCCACAAAGCACATGTGGACAGGTTGGGCGAACTCCCATGAACCCTCGAGTATCTGATGGAGAGTATAGAGCTGGTCCAGTGACCGGGACGAAAACCACACTGCTTCTCCTGAATCCGAGATTCGACCATCAGACGTAGCCTCCTCTCCAGTACCTTGGAGTAGACCTTACCGGGGAGGCTGAGGAGTGTGATCCCACGATAATTGGAACACACCCTCCGGTCCCCCTTCTTGTAGAGAGGGACCACCACCCCGGTCTGCCACTCAATTGGCACCGCCCCCGATCGCCACGCAATGCTGCAGAGACGTGTCAGCCAAGACAGTCCTACAACATCCAGAGACTTTAGTCAGGACGGATCTCATCCACTCCCGGCGCCTTGCCACCATGGAGGCTGCCAACCACCTTGGTGACCTCGGCCAGGGAGATGGAAGTATCCGCCCCAACATCCTCAACCTCTGCCTCCTGGACGGAGGACGTGACGGGGAGATTGAGGAGAACCTCAAAGTATTCCTTCCACCGCCCGACAATATCCCCAGTCGAGGTCAGCAGCCCTCCACCCGCATCATACACGGTGTTGGCAAAGAACTGCTTCCCCCTCTTGAGGCGCCGGACGGTTTGCCAGAACCTCTTCGAGGCAGACCGATAGTCATGCTCCATGGACTCTCCGAACTCCTCCCAGTCCCGGGTTTTTGCCTCTGCAACAGCCCGGGCCGCGGCACGTTTGGCCTGCCGGTACTGGACAGCTGCCTCAGGAGTCCCACGAACCATCATTGCTCGATAGGCATTGCTGACGGCATCCCTTACTGCCGGTGTCCACCACCGGGTTCGGGGATTGCCGCCGGGACCAGCACCAGAGACCTTGCGACCACAGCTACGAGCCGCCGCATTGGCGATAGAGGAAGAGAACATGGTCCACTCGGACTCGATGTCCCCCTCCTCTGCCCGGACCTGGGAGAAGCTCTTACGTTCCCAGCAAACCCTCACTACACGCTTGGGCCTGCCAGGTCTGACCGGCCTCCTGCCCTGCCAGCGGACCTCCGGCCTAGGGTGTCCTGGTGCCACGTGCACTGATGGACACCCTTGTGCTCAAACATGGTGTTCGTGATGAACAGGCCGTGACTGGCACAGAAGTCCAACAATTGAACACCGCTCAGGTTCAGATCAGGGGGGCCGTTCTTCCCGATCACCCCTCTCCAAGTGTCACTGGCATTTCCCACATGGGCGTTGAAGTCCCCCAGGAGAATAACGGAGTCCCTGGGCGGTGCACCGTCCAGTACCCCTCCCAAGGACTCCAAGAAGGCCGGGTACTCTGCACTACCGTTAGGCCCGTAGGCCGTCACAACAGTGAGAGACTTGTCCCCCACCCGGAGGCGGAGGGACGCGACCCTCTCATTCACCGGGGAGAACTCCAACACGTGGCGGCTGAGATGGGGGGCAATGAGTATGGCCACCCCAGCTCGCCGCCTCTCCCCGCGGGAAACACCAGAAAAGTGGAGCGTCCAACCCCTCTCAAGGAGTTGGGTTCCAGAGCCCAAGCTGTGTGTGGAGGTGAGGCCGACTATCTCTAGTCGGTATCGCTCAACCTCCCCCACAAGCTCGGGCTCCTTCCCCCCCAGTGAGGTGACGTTCCACGTCCCAAGAGCCAGATGTTGGGTGTGTGGACTGGGTCGTCGAGGTCTCCGCCTTCGACTGCTACCCAGTCCTCAAAATACATTTTTAGGTTTTTTTTGTCATGTTTTAAAGCCCATTTTGCAGAGAGCCAAAAATGCATAATGAGTAGATCAATATAAAAAATTTAAAAAAGACCTTTAACACTGAACATAATTACACGGTTAAGGTGCTTGAATACTGATACACTTTTACAATCTGCAGTTTATGGCAGTTCATTATTATAAAAAAACAAAAAAAAGGTTGAGGTTTGACACAATCTGCAGTTAGGGCTGAGGTTTATGTTAATTACAACGTCGCCCAGTTGTGCCAAAAGAACAAAAGTAAAATATAACTAAAGAGGCCTAGGCTACAGGCTAGTCTAATAAAAGAAATGAAGTAAAAAATGTCTATTCTATATTATCTAAAGAAAAGTGGAGTAGAACTCAAAACAACAAGGGTGGGTCCTTAACTGGTCATAATAGTGTGAAACTGCAACATGTATGTACAGTGGGGCAAAAAAGTATTTAGTCAGCCACCGATTGTGCAAGTTCTCCCACTTAAAATAATGACAGAGGTCTGTAATTTTCATCATAGGTACATTTCAACTGTGAGAGACAGAATGTGAAAAGAAAATCCAGGAATTCAAATTGTAGGATTTTTAAAGAATTTATTTGTAAATTATGGTGGAAAATAAGTATTTGGTCACTTCAAACAAGGAAGATCTCTGGCTCTCACAGACCTGTAACTTCTTCTTTAAGAAGCTCTTCTGTCCTTCACTTGTTACCTGTATTAATGGCACATGTTTGACCTGGTTATCTGTATAAAAGACACCTGTCCACAGCCTCCAACAGTCAGACTCCAAACTCCACTACGGCCAAGACCAAAGAGCTGTCGAAGGACAGCAGGAAAAGAATTGTAGACCTGCACCAGACTGGAAAGAGTGAATATACAATAGGCAAGCAGCTTGGTGTGAACAAATCAACTGTGGGAGCAATTATCAGAAAATAGAAGACATACAAGACCACTGATAATCTCCCCCGATCGCAAGATCTCATCCCGTGGGGTCAAAATGATCATTAGAACGGTGATCAAATATCCCAGAACCACACGGGGGGGACCTGGTGAATGACCTGCAGAGAGCAGGGACCAAAGTAACAAAGGTTACCATCAGTAACACACTACGTCGACAGGGAATCAAATCCTGCTGAAGCCAGTGCATGTCCAGGCCCGTCTGAAGTTTGCCAGAGAGCACATGGATGATACAGCAGAGGATTGGGAGAATGTCATGTGGTCAGATGAAACCAAAGTAGAAATGTTTGGTATAAACGCGTCATGTTTGGAGAAAGAGTTGCATCCCAAGAACACCATACCTACTGTGAAGCATGGGGGTGCAAACGTCATGCTTTGGGGCTGTTTTTCTGCTAAGGGGACAGGACGACTGATCCGTTATAAGGAAAGGTTGAATGGGGCCATGTATCGTGAGATTTTGAGCCAAAACCTCCTTCCATCAGTGAGAGCTTTGAAGATGAAACGTGGCTGGGTCTTCCAGCATGACAATGATTCCAAACACACGGCCCGGGGAACGAAGGAGTGGCTCCGTAAGAAGCATTTGAAAGTCCTGGAGTGGCCTAGCCAGTCTCCAGACCTCAACCCCATTGAATATCTGTGGAGGGATTTGAAAGTCTGTGTTCACTGCTCTCGAGAAGATCTGCATGGAGGAATGGGCCAAAATACCAGCTACTGTGTGTGCAAACCTGGTAAAGACCTATAGTAATTGTTTGACCTCTGTTATTGCCAACAAAGGTTATATTACAAAGCATTGAGTGGAATTTTTGTTATTGACCAAATACTTATTTTCCACCATAATTTACAAATAAATTCTTTAAAAATCCTACAATGTGAATTCCTGGATTTTTTTTTTCACATTCTGTCTCTCACAGTTGAAGTGTACCTATGATGAAAATTACAGACCTCTGTCATTATTTTAAGTGGGAGAACTTGCACAATCGGTGGCTGACTAAATACTTTTTTTGCCCCACTGTATGTCCTCTTTTTTTTCGGAGGGAGCAAAAAATTCTTATGTACCAAAGGGGACCCAGCAGAAAAAAGTTTGGGAATCACTGAGCTAGCTTATGTTCTTATCCCCTTGTTTCTGCGGTCGTGCTTAGGTTATAATAATCTGTGTTTGTTGCGCTCAGGTTGCCAGGTGTGCGGGCCCTGGGACTCCTTGGTTCTGGACGGGCTGCCAGATCTGATCCATGACCTGAGGCTTTGTTCTCTCTCGCTGAACAAACTGGACCGAGAGGGTTTGAAGCAGCAGTGGGACAGACACGGACACTTTGTGGACAGAACCTCCAGGTGCCTCATGTCCTCAGCCCCTCCCACATGAAACTGATGCAAACAACAACTAAACATTTTTTACCGTCGTCTTCAGTTATGACATGGTTTTTAGTATATTTCTTACTGCGAGTGTTGTCTATGTACTTATTTATGTGTCCTTTGATAATTATGTGAAAAAGTATTGGTTTTTTTTGCCATAAGACGTTTATTGTCGCTATTGCCTGAATTTGTTTCAGAGTGACAAACAAAAACAAAATTAAAGTTTGAACATTTGTAATAACTTTTTGTATATTTAAAGTCAATCCACTATGTATTTTCTCTTGGTTCTTAAACAGTACCAAAAGCAGTGAATATTAGGGTTGTGGTAAAAACTAGATTTTTAAATATCCATCAATCCAGATTCTTCAGCTTTATTATTTGCCAGTTTGCAGAGACAGACTTCCCTCTCCACACACTCTTCCTCCAGCTCATTCTTCTACAGCAGCTGGCTTCTCAACATGTGCCATGCCACCTTTCGGTCTTCACACAACGCTCATGACCAGAGGTGCGGGAGGGTGACCGGTAAAGCAAGAGCTTTGACTGTAGACGCTGCTCCCTTTTTACCACATCAGTCTGGAGATTAGTTTGTCAATCTTACAGTTCATCCTTCACTCACAGATAATTAGGCACAAGATTTTTTTGATAAAGAAATATTATTTTAATATTTTGCCAATTATTATTTTATTCACATATTTACATTTTTATTTTTGTTTCAGTAACAATTCTAAGTGAATAAAACATAAATATATCAATAGTCCCCTGTGTAGATGTGAACGCACATCGACCAGCTCCAAATGATGCCCAGCTCTAGAGAAGATGTTTGGAAAAAACGTTTCAAACACACAGAAAACACTTTTTTTTTTTCTAAAGCAAGTAAATACAGTGAGGATGTCAACATTATCAGAAGTCGAGAGTTACAAAACAGAAGTTACTATAAAGAAGAAGTTGCTATATCTGCACGTAGTTCGAGCTTGTGGTTTATAAAGTGTGAATTAAAAAGACATTTGTTTGCAGGGTGTGAAAACAACAAAGGAAATGGCACCAAGAGAGACAGGCTAACTTTATACGTATGAGAGAAATTGCTGTTGTGTGGAGGAGTGAGCTGTTTACTAAAGAAGAATTGGCCGTTGTGTTGTGGAGGAAAGAGCTGGTGTTTTCCATATTATGCTTTAGAAGTATATCTTTTTTTTTTTTTTTTTTTACTTTTCTCTGGTTTAAACCTCATTACATTGCTATTTGGCCTCCAAACACATGCCCCAGAGTAGTTTTTTCATTGATACCCTCGAGCTTTAGTTAGACAGCGATCTTTCTGTCATTCTTGAGATGCACAGAAATGACCTGATTCACTTTGTTACGTAGCATTTTCACATGTAGCTCGAGCTCCAGAAGCCCCACCTCCAGCAGGTGATTGACAGGAGAGAGAAACCAAAAAGGGCTTTTTGAAATGACCGTGGGGCTGGAAAATGTGAAGAAACGCATCTGCGCATGCGTCAGCCGGCACTAGCCCAATTCATTTAACAAAGCTTAAGTCCACAGCGGCTAAACTAGACAGTTAGAGACACTTATGGACCATTTTGTAAAGCCGTTTTTGAAAGCAAAGAAGACTCCAAATGAAAACAGTGGGTAATTCTCTTTCCGGGTCCACCCCCACCGACTAGGATTGGGATTGGAAGCATGTCAGTGCAAGTGCTCATGGACCTTTCGGAGCCGGGACCCGCCCCCACTGGTCTGGACCCACCGACCCACTACCACAATCTGTGTTTAATAATGATAATAATAATAATAATGGATCAGTTTTATATAGAGCTGTGTTGGACACTCAAAGACGTTTTAAATTCATTCACTCCAAACACAGTGGTGATAAACTACTACTACACAGCTGCCCTGGGGCACACAGGCAGAAGCAAGGCAACCAGTATGCGCCATCGGCCCCTCCGACCACCACCAACCATTCACATACATACCAGACTCATTCTAGGCAATGGGGGTAAAGTGTCATGCCTAAGGACACAACAACAGTGGGAGTCGATGGTGAAAGTCAGGCTCGAACCCCCAACCTTCTGGCTCAAAGGCTCTACCAACTGAGCTACTGTCGCCCGTGTATGGAGTGAATGAATATAAGGCGTTTGCTTCTCTGCTTTTTTTCTACTAAAGCAATAGAATCAAGTCAAATTGGAGAAATGTGTTTTTGGGTGTAAATATGTGAATTTGACCCGAAGACAAGGTATGCGCGAGTGTAGCTGCACTTTCTTTTCACGGGATCTGCCTCGGAAATCTGCCACAAATCTGTGTTTCTGCGAGACACTTCTGCAAAGACTGCTCGCCTATCATGAAACTGGACTGATCCATGAACTGGACTTATTCAAAAGTTGATCTGGAAACCTGTGTAATTCCCACGATAAAATACGCTAACGAAGAGCTCGGATCTGTAAGTACAATGCAACAAACTGGTTGTGAACTAAATATTTAGGGTCGGATTCTGGAGGAGCTCTGGGATATATGTGACGGATTGTCATTTTTTTACAGAGCTTATTTTAAGGTCTGAAATGTTTATGTACTGGTGAAAGCAAAATAATTCTGTGTTTAGAGTCAGCGTGAGGTGATGTTAGCTCTATGCAAGTTTTGAGTGTTGAATGGTGTATCACCCAAATTGATAATACTGCATCGGTTTTATAGAGCGCTTTTTTGAACACTCATAGACGCTTTATATTCATTCACTCCATACACGGTGGTGATAAACTACTACTGTAGCCACAGCTGCCCTGCCACACTGACAGAAGCGAGGCAACCAGTATGTACCATCAACTCCTCCAACTACCAACCACTCTCACACACACCAGACTCATTCTATGCAATGGGGGTGAAGTGTCTTGTCTAAGCACACTTTGCAGCCGCTCCACTGTGGCACCTGGTGTTCCCAGAGGTTAAGTCTTGCCAAGGACACAACGACAGCAGACATCAGTGGGAGTCTGTGGAGACGGTCTACCATCTGAGCTACTGTCGCACCTTTAAATTATTATCACATATACTATGGACTGAAATATTAAGAAAAGCAAAACAATTAGGATGTAAATGATAATATACTGAATTTATTTTTATTTATTTTTTTACACGTCAATAGAATACACATGGCAATTAAACCAAAACAAAGCATCCAAGTTACTCAGGCTTTCATATCTTCTCCACATTGTACACAGTAGAACAGGGGTGCCAATCTCAATTTAAAAACATAAGAGCTGGTTGGGACCAGAAGTATAAAAGTGGTTTAAAGGTTTTGACAAATTAACTGTATGTTTGGATGAAATTAGCACAATGGGTAAGACGGCTAGATTTAACCACAACTGCGCCAAATACAAATAAGTGATGTATAGGAATTACTTGATATTTTTGTGTTTTTTAAATAACTATAACTATTCTAATTACATTTTAGAACAGATACAATTTCCTCGTAGTTTTCCTGAGAGCATGTGGCAAGGCAAGGCAAGGCAAGTTTATTTGTATAGCACAATTCATACACAAGGCAACTCAAAGTGCTGAACAAGATAGCATTAAAATCATAAATAATCACAGAACATTAAAAAGAAAGATAAAAATATAAAATCCCTCAGTTGTATGCACAGCTAAACAGCACAGTTTTTAACTTGGTTTTAAACATAGTCAGAGAGGAGGCCTGTCTCACATCTTCAGGAAGAATGTTCCAGATTTTAGCAGCATGAATCTGAAAAGCAGCCTCCCCATGTTTAGTTCTGACTCTGGGCACTAACAGGAGTCCAGTCCCTGTGCTCCTCAGAGTCCGGGCTGGTTCATATGGGACTAACATGTCACTAATATATTTTGGTGCGAGGCCATGGAGAGACTTGTACACAAGCAAAGCTGTTTTAAAGTCTATTCTCTGAGCCACAGGAAGCCAGTGCAGAGACCTGAGGACCGGACTAATATGGTCGTACTTCCTGGTTCTAGTCAGGACTCGAGCTGCTGCATTTTGAATGTACTGCAGCTGTTTTACAGCCTGTTTGGACAGACCTGTGAGCAGGCCATTGCAGTAGTCTAACCTACTGGAGACAAATGCATGGATAAGAATCTCCAAGTCTGCTTTAGACACTATGTTTTTGATCCTGGAAATGTTTTTTAGATGGTAAAAAGCTGCTGATGTTACTGATTTGATGTGGCTATTAAAATTTAAGTCTGAGTCCAGTATTACCCCTAGATTTCTGACCTTGTTTGAAGGTTTTAGGGAGAGAGACTGTAGATGACAGATGACGCTCTCTCTTTGTTTCTGGGGACCAAAGACAATCATTTCAGTTTTGTCTGCGTTTAGCTGAAGGAAGTTGTTTTGCATCCACTCACTGATCTGTTGGATACAGTGAAGGAGTGAGTCCACTGGTCCATGTTCTCCTGCAGTCAGTGAGACATAGATCTGAGTGTCATCTGCATAGTTATGATAGGAAACTTCGTTTCTGCGTATTAACTGACCTAACGGCAGCATGTAGAGATTGAAAAGAAGAGGTCCCAGGATCGACCCCTGTGGTACTCCACAGGTCAGGGCCATATGATCTGAGACACAGTTTCCAATCTCCACAAAGTACTTCCTGTCTTCAAGGTAAGACCTAAACCAACTTAGGGTGGTGCCAGCGACGCCAACCCAGTCCTCTAGTCTCTGTAAGAGGATCTCATGGTCGACAGTGTCAAAGGCAGCACTCAGATCTAACAGGATTAGGATTGAGACTTTGCCTGCGTCAGTGTTTAGCCGGATATCGTTTGTAACCCTGACGAGAGCAGTCTCAGTGCTGTGGTGGGGTCTAAAGCCGGACTGAAACATATCAAATGAGTTGTTGATTATAAGAAATCTATTTAGCTGTTGGTAGACAACTTTTTCAAGGACTTTCCCCATAAATGGCAGATTTGAGATGGGACGGTAGTTGTTAAGTACCGTAGCATCCAGACTGCTCTTTTTAAGCAGGGGCCTGATGACTGCAGTTTTCAGGGCCTTTGGGAATATTCCAGAATGAAGGGACATGTTTACTATCTGTGTGAGTGAAGGTAACAGACTGCTCAGAACAGACTTTAGAAATCTAGTGGGTAGTACATCCAGGCTACATGTGGAGGCGCTCAGACTGGAGATTATCTCTTGGACAGTTTGATCATTTACAGGTGCAAAGTAAGTTAGCTCAAAGAGCCTTTTAGGCTGTTGGATGGTTATCTGTGGATTGGAGACAATGGCGTTTTTGATGCCTTGAACCTTGTCATTGAAAAAATGTGCAAACTCATTACATTTACGTTTGGAAGTTAGCTCTAATGGCATCTGAACAGGGGGGTTTGTTAATCTATTAACTGTTGAAAACAGAACACGCAGATTGTTGCTGCAGCCTTCAATCATTTCAGAAAAATACCTTTCTCTCGTACTACGTAGCACCTGGTTAAACTCGCACAACTTATCTTTGAAGATCTCGTAATCAACCTGGAGGTTGGACTTGCGCCACTTCCGCTCGGCCCTCCGGCACTCTCTCTTTTGTGCCCTGACCGAGTCTGCTTTAGCCCACGGCGCCTTCTGCTTATTTTTCACTGTTTTAACCTTCACAGGAGCGATGGTGTCCAGAACATTCAAAACACTAGAGGTGACAGAGTTAAACAGTTCATCTACAGTAGAATACGATGCATTCTCAAAGTTTATCATTCCCATAAATAGTTCACCCGTATTTTCATTTATGTGTCTTCTTCGTACAGTTGCAGAGTCCACTGGTGGTTTGTTAGTGAAACACATGTCAAAAAATACACAAAAATGATCCGAAAGCGCAACATCGACCACGTTTACATTTGAAATATTCACCCCCTTTGTAACTAACAGATCTAGAGTGTGCCCTCTGCTGTGGGTGGGGCCACTCACATGCTGAGTGAGACCAAAAGATTCAAGAACAGAACTCAGCTCTTTTGCCCTTCTGTCAATAACCTTATCCACATGAATATTAAAATCCCCTGTAATAACTAAGCTATCAAAATCTGTGCATAAAACCGAAAGAAACTCCGTAAAATTATCAATAAATCTGTGACATGACTGCGGTGGCTTGTATAGGACAATGAAGAGTATTGGACTAGATTGTTTTAGTTGTATTTTAAAAGACACATATTCAAAAGACGGAAACTTCCCAAGAGACATTCTATGGGAGACAAAGTGGTCTCTGAAAATGGCAGCTAAGCCTCCTCCTTTTTTGTTTCCCCGTATTTCAGATTCAAATTTGAAATTTGGTGGTGACGCTTCTATTAAAACTGCATTTTCTGTATTTCGGTCAAGCCATGTTTCAGCCATGAACATAAGATCTAGATTATAAGAACAAATAAAATTATTGATTAAAAAAGACTTGTTACAAAGAGATCTGACATTTAGCATAGCAAGTTTCAAAGTTTCAGTATCAGCGGTTGTGGTCGGCTGATTCTTACACGGAACAAGGATTAGATTTTCCTGATTAGACTGATTAACTTCAGATGTTTTTCTGTAATGTATTCTTTGTGTTATCACTAAAGGAATGGCACAGGTGGCTTTATGTGGCAAGTATAACATGCCATTGTATTCCACTACCATCAACGCTGCAAGTTACTGCAATAAAGATAATTGAAAATCATTTCAGGGGCCACAAAAAAGGTCTGAGTCACGCCTGCAGTTATCCATTATTCTTCCATGTCATTTCCATTAAACCAGTCGGTATCGTAATCCAGATAAAGTCCATCCATCTGCAATGCCTTTGGCCTAAAAAAGAGAGATCATAAATGAATATAGTAGATAAATAAATAAAATAATAATATAGTTTCTCCATTGTAAGATCAATATTGTATTTCTTATCTTAAAAAAGTACAGTTTAGATTCATGTGTTGTCTGCGTAACTCTACAGCAGCTATAATGCTTTTTTATGTACATATTTATTTTTAAATGTTCAATAAACAGCATGTATTATATATTTTCTTTTAACTATGGATCATATTGTATTGTGTCCTTGATAAAGATTTATAAATAAAATAAGATTAAAAAATGTTCGAGCAAAGATGTATTTTGAGTTTAAAATCAGTCTATAAAATGTTTATTATTGTTTTATTTTCCACATAGTAGTCAGGATGGACTTTTGGTTGTAATGCAGTCAGTGTATGTATTATCGGCAAAAATACCAAACAATTGACCAAAAATAAATAAACAGCGGCCATGTTTGTATTGCTGAGTGACCTGCAGGCCTTGGTGTTGACACAGATGGTGCGCACGTCGTCGTTGGTGCTCAGTTCTTCGATGAGGACCCCCAGGTGTTTATTCACAAACTTCCGGCAGAGCGACTTGATCAGTCCAATCTGGTCGCACACGGACAGCAGTTTGGCTTTGAAGTCCTGCAAACATCAGGAAGGTGGTTAGATGATTCAGTCTCAGTGTGCTGTGGAGGAGTGGGCTGTTTTGTAAAGAGGAATGGGATGTTAAACTATGAACGGGTTAAGGACAACAAAACAGACGATAAAACACATTGACATTTAACACAAAAATATGTTGATTTTGTTTTGGTTTTATAAATAAGCGCATTTTATATATACACAAAAAGTATCTCTTTAATCCTAAAAAATAACACTGAATAGAACACAAAAGATTAAGTACAATCTTAAACAGAACAACAAGACAACAACAGAAAAACAAAATAACAAAAATATGTAGAAATATAAATGTGTATATGGAGTGGGCTGTTTTGTAAAGAGGAATGTGCACTGACCTCTTTTGAGGCATTTTTTCCAACCATTTTCTTGACCTTGTTCATAGCCCACTTACAGGCCCAGCAGACTCCCGGGATCTAACATCGGCAAAAAGACACATTTTCCGGACAACTTTAAAAAATGTGAATAAATGACAAAACACACAAATCTATGAAATGACATTAAAGCTGCTTGTTCCGTTGGACAGGCTTGTTTTAAGATTGAAATTTTAGCCCCGTTAGGACTGGTGGAAACTGGTTAGGACAGGCCGAACTGGTTCTAAAGTGGTCTAACTGACTGTCCAGAGTGCTGCTGGAAGCTATGGTTACCCAGGAATTTCCACAGAGATTGGTTTGTTGTGGCTAGGCTTCTAGGATACGGTACCAGATACTACAGTGTAATGGAAATGCGACCAGCAAGATTGATTGTTTTTCTTGATACAAACAAATACTATCTTTCCAAATTGTTTTCATGGGCTTTGAAATTGAGGATAAAATCTTTCAGAAAATCCTCCATTAACTTTGATACCTTTGCCAGAGCCAAGAGTTCTTTTTCATTCGGTTCTTCGTTGTCGATTTCCACACATTTTCCCTTGACTATCCACGCTATAACAAACAATACAAGAATTAAATGATTTGACCCAAAAATGTAAAGTATGGTCTGAGATCTCACCAGAGTATGAGAGCAGGACGCACAGAACCACAAGAGAGGAGCGGGCCATGTCTTCTTCAGGGCTCGTTCTGCTCTGGTGACATCTGGGCGCTTTTAAATACTCGAGACGGCAGGAGGAGGGAGGGGGGCATCAAAACTGAACCACAGGACAGCTAACCACAATCACCTTTAGTCTCAGAAAGAACTACGGTTTAAATATTGTTTTTCTGTGGTATTTCATCACCCGGTATGCATATGGTGTGGGTAAAAGGTTTTGAATGCATTTGGTGCTAAAAATGTGTGTGGAGAGATAGTAGTTTTGGACATGGGCTGTCATTTAGACTTTCTTGTTCTAATTCAACTCAATTTTTTGTTGTTACGCCATAAATCACCATAGAACTCGTCTTGGAGGACTTCACAAAGTTGTCAAGACCTCAACAACAAATTAATCAAGCCGTTTGAACCAGTGGGGGAGGGTCCCAGCTCAAAAGTGGCCAAAATGACGTGCGCTGACATGCTGCAATACCACCCCGGGCCGATGGGGGTGGACCCAGAAGTGGAATTAGCCAATGCTATATGTTAGCATTAGAGACCTCTCAAAAACGTCTTTACAGGATGGTCCAAAAGTTGTCTCTTGGCCCAAAGCTCCGTTCCACATGTGTGTCAATGCTGAGGGGTGTGAATTTTTTTGGTCCACTCTAGTTTACTTGCTGTGAATTTCTGAAGTTTCTCGTTCAAATGAATGGAGCTGCGCCGGCTGACGCATGCGCAGATGCGTTTTTTCACAATTTTCTTGTGGGCGGGACCCACTGGCAGCCATTTTGGATTGCTCCAGTAGAGCAAATTTTTTGAGCAAAACGGCGGAGATAGGCGTGACTCTGTCCGTTAATATATACAGTCTATGGTTTGAACCCCAGAAATACAATAATACCAACACATAGAAGACATTGGTCTGCGTGACCTCCTTTCAGTCCATACCCAAAACTCATTACCATAGGTGAGGGTGGGAATGTAGATTGAACGATTGAAAGCTTTGTCCGCAGACGCTGCTCCTTCTACACTACAACAATCCCATCACTGCACACACTGCGCCGATCCGTTTGTGAATCTCACGCTCTATCAGTTTATGTCTTGAAATAAGTTCCTGAGATACTTGAAGGGCCTCTTCACCCGTCTAGAGAGGGGAAGGCAACTTTTCTTCCGTTCAAGCTTCATGTCCTCAGATTTGGAAGTGCTGATTCTCATTCTAGCTGCTTCACACTTGTTCATATACTTTTGTCAAAGCCATAAAACCACAGGGAAATGCTTTGGGGTTTAGTTTGTTATTTTTCACTATTGTGAGAAATATTTGTTTCTTTCTCCATCAGAAATTATTGTTTTAAGTCCAAATACATTCCAATCTTACTTCAAAACCTTGATAATGTATCCAGTAACTGACATTGAAAAACATCCCTGCCTTTTAAGGGACTTCACTAATGTACAACTCACTAAAGAAAAAAGTCTTAATCATACAATAAAATACAATACAATTTATTCTTGTACAGCCCTGAATCACAACAGAAGTCATCTCAGAGGACTTAACAAAACCATTGAAATCACCAACACAGATCAGAGAATCAACAGTTAAGACACAAAAAGAATATAGAACACATGTAGAAAATGTCCTTACATGTTGTAGAATCTTACAGTGCTCTGGATCATCACCAGTCCTTCTTTTCTTTTTTTCTTTTTTTTTTCCCTGTTTTTGATGGATCAATCAGCGATCCAGCAAAAAACAGTAACTAACTTATTTTTTCTGGGTTTTTTTCTGTTTTTTTTCTTTTTATCTATTTTTTCCTTTGTTTCCTGTTTTTAATCGATTAATCAGTGATCTGACAAAAAACAGTAACAAAGTTATTTTTTTCCCTTTTTTTCCAGTATATTTTTTTCCTTTTTTCTGTTTTCCTTTTCTGTTTTTTCTTTTTGTCTGTTTTCGGTGGATCAATCATCGATCCAGCAAAAAACAGTAACAAACTTTTTTTTTCTGCTTTTTTTTTCTTTTTATCTGTTTTTTTTAATCGATCAATCAGTGATCCTCTTTTCTGTTTTTGTTGTCATTTTTTTCGTTTTTCAGTTTTTTCCTTTTTTTCCTGTTTTTGTAATCGATCAGTCAGTGATCTGACAAAAAATAGTAAAACAGTAAGTTTTTTTAAGCCTAGCGTACATCGACAGAGAAACTGGGGACAACTAGTTCCAAGGCGGCTTTTGGCAACTGAGAGTAGATGGTGGGAGATGATCAGTTGCCGAAATCGGTCGATGTGAGCGCTCTTACAACTGGAGATGATCAGTCGGTCTCCAGTTTCAGTCAGTTGCCCGTGTTCTACTTTTCGGCAACTAGTTGTCCTCAGTTTCGGAGATATGACCCGATGTGCTCGCTCCATGCGCCGCTCCGACAACGTGTGTGTATTGTGTGTATTGCGAGCCCGCAACAGTTAATGTCAGAAAACACACTGTAGTTGAGACCAGTTGCTGTCGATGTACGCGCTGTTATTCCCGAGACTGGTCTGCTACTAGGAGTTGCCCGTTTTCGTCAGATTGTCGATGTGTGCGGGGCAGCAACTCATATGCGACGGATATAATCAGTTGCCAGTCCGATGTACGCTAGGCTTTATGGATCAAACAGTGATCCAACAAAAGCAACAGTATCAAAGCATTGTTGTAAAGTAATGTGATAATATTCTTACCTCTCCTATACTCACTTTTGTCGTCCTTATTCCTCGTTTCAAGCCCAAGGAGAGATCGTGAAGAAACCACTGGACACAACTTCTTTCTTTCTTTTGTTCTGTTATTTTCTTTTGTCTTTTATTATTTTCCTGTTTTTTTGTGGATCAATCATCGATCCAGCAAAAAACAGTAACACACTTCTTTTTTTCTGTTTTTAGTGTTTGATTTTTTGTGATTTATTTTTCTTTTTTCCTGTTTTTTTAATCGATCAATCAGTGATCCGACAAAAAACAGTAACAAACTTATATTTTTCAGGGGTTTTTTCAGATTTTTTTAAATCTTTTTTTCTTGTTTTGATGGATCAATCAGACAAAAAAAACAGTAACAAACTTCTTATTTTTCCATTTTTTGTTTCATTTTTTCTGTTTTCCTTTTTCTGTTTTTTATTCTTTTTTTAAGGATCCAACAAAAACAGTAACAAACTTCTTTTTTTTCTTTTTCAGTTTTTTTATGGATCAAACAGTGATCCAACAAAAGCAACAGTATCAAAGCATTCTTGTAAAGTAATGTGATAATATTCTTACCTCTCCTATACTCACTTTTGTCGTCCTTATTCCTCGTTTCAAGCCCAAGGAGAGATCGTGGAAGAAACCACTGGACGCAACTTCTTTCTTTCTTTTGTTCTGTTATTTTCTTTTGTCTTTTATTTTTTTCCTGTTTTTTGACTGATCAATTAGCGATCCAGCAAAAAACAGTAACAAACTTCTTTTTTCTGTTTTTTGTGTTTGATTTTTTGTGATTTATTTTTCTTTTTTCCTGTTTTTTAATCGATCAATCAGTGATCCGACAAAAAACAGTAACAAACTTATATTTTTCAGGGGTTTTTTCAATTTTTTCTTGTTTTGATGGATCAATCAGACAAAAAACAGTATCAAACTTCTTATTTTTCCAAATTTTTTTCATTTTTTCTGTTTTCCTTCTCAGTTTTTTTGTTTTTTTATTCTTTTTTTAAGGATCCAACAAAAAACAGTAACAAACTTATATTTTTCAGGTTTTTTTTCTGATTTTTTATTTTTTTTTGTATTCTTTTTGTCTGTTTTTTTCCTGTTTTTTTAATTGATCAATCAGTGATCTGACAAAAAACAGTAACAAACTTCTTTTTTCAGTATTTTTTTTCTGTTTTCCTCGTCATTTTTTTCTTTTTTCTGTTTTTTGTGGATTAAACAGTGATCCGACAAAAGCAACAGTATCAAAGCATTCTTGTAAAGTAATGTGATAATATTCTTACCTCTCCTATACTCACTTTTGTCGTCCTTATTCCTCGTTTCAAGCCCAAGGAGAGATCGTGAAGAAACCACTGGACGCAACTTCTTTCTTTCTTTTGTTCTGTTATTTTCTTTTGTCTTTTTTTTCTTTTTTTCCTGTTTTTTGTGGATCAATCATCGATCCAACAAAAAACAGTAACACACTTCTTTTTTTCTGTTTTTAGTGTTTGATTTTTTGTGATTTATTTTTCTTTTTTCCTGTTTTTTTTAATCGATCAATCAGTGATCCGACAAAAAACAGTAACAAACTTATATTTTTCAGGGGTTTTTTTCAAATTTTTTCTGTTTTTTTTAAAAATCTTTTTTTCCTGTTTTTTAATGGATCAATCAGCGATCCAACAAAAAACAGTAACAAACGTCTTATTTTTCTTTTTTTTCAGTTTTTTTATGGATCAAACAGTGATCCGACAAAAGCAACAGTATCAAAGCATTCTTGTAAAGTAATGTGATAATATTCTTACCTCTCCTATACTCACTTTAGTCGTCCTTATTCCTCGTTTCAAGCCCAAGGAGAGATCGTGGAAGAAACCACTGGACGCAACATCTCTTTTCTTTTCTTTTGTTTTTCTTTTGTCTTTTTTTTTCCTGTTTTTTTGTGGATCAATCATCGACCCAGCAAAAAACAGTAACAAACTTTTTTTTTCTTTTTTTTCTTTTTTTCCTGTTTTTTTGATCAATCAGCGTGCAAAAAACATTTTTTTTTCTTTTTTTTTTCCTGTCCTTTTTTTAATCGATCAATCAGTGATCCGACAAAAAACAGTAACAAACTTTTTTTTTTTTTTTTCATGGGTTTTTTCTTTGTTTTGATTTTTAAAAAAGTTTTTTCTTCTTTTTTTTGTTTTTTTTATGGATCAATCAGCGATCCAGCAAAAAAACAGTAATTAACTTCTTATTTTTCCATTTTTTTTTCCAGAGTTTTTCTGTTTTTTTTTGTGGGGTTTTTCCTGTTTTTTTAATCGATCATTCAGTGATCCGACAAAAAAACAGTTACAAACTTCTTTTTTTTCTGTTTTGTATGGATCAAACAGTGATCCGACAAAAGCCACAGTAACAAAGCATTCTTGTAAAGTAATGTGATAATATTCTTACCTCTCCTATACTCACTTTAGTCGTCCTTATTCCTCGTTTCAAGCCCAAGGAGAGATCGTGGAAGAAACCACTGGACGGAACATCTTCTTTCTTTTCTTTTGTTCTGTTTTTGGCTTTTTTTCCTGTTTTTTTTATGGATCAATCAGCGACCCAGCAAAAAACAGTAACAAACTTCTTTATTTCAGTTTTTAGTCTTTTTTTCCTGTTTTTTTATGGATCAATCAGCGACCCAGCAAAAAACCGTAACAAACTTCTTTTTTTTTTTCTTTTTGTCCTGTTTTTTATGGATCAATCAGCGACCCAGCAAAAAACAGTAACAAACTTCTTTTTTTTCTTTTTTTTTTCTTTTTGTCCTGTTTTTTATGGATCAATCAGCGACCCAGCAAAAAACAGTAACAAATTAATTTTTTTCTCTTTTTTTTTTTTTTTCTACTGGACATAGCTTCTTTCTCCTTTGTTTTTGTTTCTTTTTTTTTCAGTTTTTATCTTCTTTTTTCAGTTTTTTTTATGGATCAATCAGCGATCCAGCAAAAAAACAGTAACAGACTTATTTTTTCTCTTTTTTCCAGAGTTTTTCTGGTTTTTTTGTGGGTTTTTTCCTGTTTTTTTAATCGATCATTCAGTGATCCGACAAAAAAACAGTTACAAACTTCTTTTTTTTCTGTTTTTTCTGGATCAATCAGCGACCCAGCAAAAAACAGTAACAAACTTCTTTTTTTCAGTTTTTTGTCTTTTTTTCCTGTTTTTTTCTGGATCAATTAGCGACCCAGCAAAAAACCGTAACAAACTTCTTTTTTTTTTTTGTCCTGTTTTTTATGGATCAATCAGCGACCCAGCAAAAAACAGTAACAAACTTATTTTTTTCTTTTTTTTTTCTTTTTGTCCTGTTTTTTATGGATCAATCAGCGACCCAGCAAAAAACAGTAACAAACTTCTTTTTTTTTTTCTTTTTGTCCTGTTTTTTATGGATCAATCAGCGACCCAGCAAAAAACAGTAACAAATTAATTTTTTTCTGTTTTTTTTTATTTTCTACTGGACATAGCTTCTTTCTCCTTTGTTTTTGTTTCTTTTTTTCAGTTTTTTTTTTCTTTTTTTTCAGTTTTTTTTATGGATCAATCAGCGATCCAGCAAAAAAACAGTAACAGACTTATTTTTTCTCTTTTTTTCCAGAGTTTTTCTGTTTTTTTTGTGGTTTTTTTCCTGTTTTTTTAATCGATCAATCAGTGATCCGACAAAAAAACAGTTACAAACTTCTTTTTTTCTGTTTCGTATGGATCAAACAGTGATCCGACAAAAGCCACAGTAACAAAGCATTCTTGTAAAGTAATGTGATAATATTCTTACCTCTCCTATACTCACTTTAGTCGTCCTTATTCCTCGTTTCAAGCCCTAGGAGAGATCGTGGAAGAAACCACTGGACGGAACATCTCTTTTCTTTTCTTTTGTTCTGTTTTTGGCTTTTTTTCCTGATATTTTATGGATCAATCAGCGACCCAGCAAAAAACAGTAACAAACTTCTTTTTTTCAGTTTTTTGTCTTTTTTTCCTGTTTTTTTATGGATCAATCAGCGACCCAGCAAAAAACAGTAACAAACTTCTTTATTTTTATTTTTTTTGTCCTGTTTTTTATGGATCAATCAGCGACCCAGCAAAAAACAGTAACAAATTAATTTTTTTCTGTTTTTTTTTTATTTTCTACTGGACATAGCTTCTTTCTTCTTTGTTTTTGTTTCTTTTTTTCTGTTTTTTTTTCTTTTTTTTCAGTTTTTTTATGGATCAATCAGCGATCCAGCAAAAAAACAGTAACAGACTTATTTTTTCTCTTTTTTTCCAGAGTTTTTCTGTTTTTTTTGTGGGTTTTTTCCTGTTTTTTTAATCGATCAATCAGTGATCCGACAAAAAAACAGTTACTAACTTCTTTTTGTCTTTTTTTTTTCTTTTTGTCCTGTTTTTTATGGATCAATCAGCGACCCAGCAAAAAACAGTAACAAATTAATTTTGTTCTGTTTTTTTTTTTATTTTCTACTGGACATAGCTTCTTTCTCCTTTGTTTTTGTTTCTTTTTTTCAGTTTTTTTTCTGTTTTTTTTATGGATCAATCAGCGATCCAGCAAAAAAACAGTAACAGACTTTTTTTTTCTCTTTTTTTCCAGAGTTTTTCTGTTTTTTTTGTGGTTTTTTTCCTGTATTTTTAATCGATCAATCAGTGATCCGACAAAAAAACAGTTACAAACTTCTTTTTTTTCTGTTTCGTATGGATCAAACAGTGATCCGACAAAAGCCACAGTAACAAAGCATTCTTGTAAAGTAATGTGATAATATTCTTACCTCTCCTATACTCACTTTAGTCGTCCTTATTCCTCGTTTCAAGCCCAAGGAGAGATCGTGGAAGAAACCACTGGACGGAACATCTTCTTTCTTTTCTTTTGTTCTGTTTTGGCTTTTTTTCCTGTTTTTTTCTGGATCAATCAGCGACCCAGCAAAAAACAGTAACAAACTTCTTTTTTTCAGTTTTTTGTCTTTTTTTCCTGTTTTTCTATGGATCAATCAGCGACCCAGCAAAAAACCGTAACAAATTCTTTTTTTTTTTTGTCCTGTTTTTATGGATCAATCAGCGACCACAAAAAACAGTTATTTTTTTCTTTTTTTTTTCTTTTTGTCCTGTTTTTTATGGATCAATCAGCGACCCAGCAAAAAACAGTAACAAACTTCTTTTTTTTTTCTTTTTGTCCTGTTTTTTATGGATCAATCAGCGACCCAGCAAAAAACAGTAACAAATTAATTTTTTTCTGTTTTTTTTTTATTTTCTACTGGACATAGCTTCTTTCTCCTTTGTTTTTGTTTCTTTTTTTCAGTTTTTTTTTTCTTTTTTTTCAGTTTTTTTTATGGATCAATCAGCGATCCAGCAAAAAAACAGTAACAGACTTATTTTTTCTCTTTTTTTCCAGAGTTTTTCTGTTTTTTTTGTGGTTTTTTTCCTGTTTTTTTAATCGATCAATCAGTGATCCGACAAAAAAACAGTTACAAACTTCTTTTTTTTCTGTTTCGTATGGATCAAACAGTGATCCGACAAAAGCCACAGTAACAAAGCATTCTTGTAAAGTAATGTGATAATATTCTTACCTCTCCTATACTCACTTTAGTCGTCCTTATTCCTCGTTTCAAGCCCAAGGAGAGATCGTGGAAGAAACCACTGGACGGAACATCTCTTTTCTTTTCTTTTGTTCTGTTTTTGGCTTTTTTTCCTGTTTTTTTATGGATCAATCAGCGACCCAGCAAAAAACCGTAACAAACTTCTATTTTTTTTTTTTTTTTTGTCCTGTTTTTTATGGATCAATCAGCGACCCAGCAAAAAACAGTAACAAACTTCTTTTTTTCTTTTTTTTTTCTTTTTGTCCTGTTTTTTATGGATCAATCAGCGACCCAGCAAAAAACAGTAACAAATTAATTTTTTTCTGTTTTTTTTTTTATTTTCTACTGGACATAGCTTCTTTCTCCTTTGTTTTTGTTTCTTTTTTTTTTCAGTTTTTATCTTCTTTTTATAGTGTTTTTTTATGGATCAATCAGCGATCCAGCAAAAAACAGTAACAAACTTTCTTTTTTTTTCAGTTTTTTTTGTCTTTTTTTCCTGTTTTTTTTATGGATCAATCAGCGACCCAGCAAAAAAACCGTAACAAACTTTTTTTTTTTTGTCCTGTTTTTTATGTCAATCAACAGTGATCCGACAAAAGCCACAGTAACAAAGCATTCTTGTAAAGTAATGTGATAATATTCTTACCTCTCCTATACTCACTTTAGTCGTCCTTATTCCTCGTTTCAAGCCCAAGGAGAGATCGTGGAAGAAACCACTGGACGGAACATCTCTTTTCTTTTCTTTTGTTCTGTTTTTGGCTTTTTTTCCTGATATTTTATGGATCAATCAGCGACCCAGCAAAAAACAGTAACAAACTTCTTTTTTTCAGTTTTTTGTCTTTTTTTCCTGTTTTTTTATGGATCAATCAGCGACCCAGCAAAAAACAGTAACAAACTTCTTTATTTTTATTTTTTTTGTCCTGTTTTTTATGGATCAATCAGCGACCCAGCAAAAAACAGTAACAAATTAATTTTTTTCTGTTTTTTTTTTATTTTCTACTGGACATAGCTTCTTTCTCCTTTGTTTTTGTTTCTTTTTTTCAATTTTTTTCTTCTTTTTTTTCAGTTTTTTTTATGGATCAATCAGCGATCCAGCAAAAAAAAACAGTAACAGACTTCTTTTTTCCCAGAGTTTTTCTGTTTTTTTGTGGTTTTTTTCCTGTTTTTTTAATCGATCAATCAGTGATCCGCCAAAAAAACAGTTACAAACGTCTTTTTTTTTCTGTTTTTTATGGATCAATCAGCAATCCAGCAAAAAAAACAGTAACAGACTTCTTTTTTTCTCTTTTTGTCCAGTTTCTCTGTTTCTTTTCTTTTTTTCCTGTTTTTTTTATGGATCAATCAGTGATCGGACAAAAAACAGTAACAAACTTCTTTTTTTACTGTTTTATTTTCTTAATTTACTGGAAGTCACTTCTTTCTTCTTTTTTTAACTTTTCTTTTGTTCTGTTTTTTCTTTTTTTTCTCTTTTCGAGGTTTTTTCTGTTATTTTTCATCTGTTTTTTCCTTTTTTCCAGTTTGTTTTCAATCGATAAATCAGTGATCCGACAAAAACAGTAATAAACTTCTTTTTACTATTTTTTCTGTTTTGTATGGATCAAACAGTGATCCGACAAAAGCCACAGTAACAAAGCATTCTTGTAAAGTAATGTGATAATATTCTTACCTCTCCTATACTCACTTTAGTCGTCCTTATTCCTCGTTTCAAGCCCAAGGAGAGATCGTGGAAGAAACCACTGGACGGAACATCTTCTTTCTTTTCTTTTGTTCTGTTTTTGGCTTTTTTTCCTGTTTTTTTTATGGATCAATCAGCGACCCAGCAAAAAACAGTAACAAACTTCTTTTTTTCAGTTTTTTGTCTTTTTTTCCTGTTTTTTTATGGATCAATCAGCGACCCAGCAAAAAACCGTAACAAACTTCTTTTTTTTTTTCTTTTTGTCCTGTTTTTTATGGATCAATCAGCGACCCAGCAAAAAACAGTAACAAACTTCTTTTTTTCTTTTTTTTTTCTTTTTGTCCTGTTTTTTATGGATCAATCAGCGACCCAGCAAAAAACAGTAACAAACTTCTTTTTTTTTTTCTTTTTGTCCTGTTTTTTATGGATCAATCAGCGACCCAGCAAAAAACAGTAACAAATTAATTTTTTTCTGTTTTTTTTTTATTTTCTACTGGACATAGCTTCTTTCTCCTTTGTTTTTGTTTCTTTTTTTCAGTTTTTTTTTTCTTTTTTTCAGTTTTTTTTATGGATCAATCAGCGATCCAGCAAAAAAACAGTAACAGACTTATTTTTTCTCTTTTTTTCCAGAGTTTTTCTGTTTTTTTTGTGGTTTTTTTCCTGTTTTTTTAATCGATCAATCAGTGATCCGACAAAAAAACAGTTACAAACTTCTTTTTTTTCTGTTTCGTATGGATCAAACAGTGATCCGACAAAAGCCACAGTAACAAAGCATTCTTGTAAAGTAATGTGATAATATTCTTACCTCTCCTATACTCACTTTAGTCGTCCTTATTCCTCGTTTCAAGCCCAAGGAGAGATCGTGGAAGAAACCACTGGACGGAACATCTCTTTTCTTTTCTTTTGTTCTGTTTTTGGCTTTTTTTCCTGATATTTTATGGATCAATCAGCGACCCAGCAAAAAACAGTAACAAACTTCTTTTTTTCAGTTTTTTGTCTTTTTTTCCTGTTTTTTTATGGATCAATCAGCGACCCAGCAAAAAAAACCGTAACAAACTTCTTTTTTTTTTTTTTTTTTGTCCTGTTTTTTATGGATCAATCAGCGACCCAGCAAAAAACAGTAACAAATTAATTTTTTTCTCTTTTTTTTTTATTTTCTACTGGACATAGCTTCTTTCTCCTTTGTTTTTGTTTCTTTTTTTTCAGTTTTTATCTTCTTTTTTCAGTTTTTTTATGGATCAATCAGCGATCCAGCAAAAAAACAGTAACAGACTTATTTTTTCTCTTTTTTTCCAGAGTTTTTCTGTTTTTTTTGTGGTTTTTTTCCTGTTTTTTTAATCGATCAATCAGTGATCCGACAAAAAAACAGTTACAAACTTCTTTTTTTTCTGTTTCGTATGGATCAAACAGTGATCCGACAAAAGCCACAGTAACGAAGCATTCTTGTAAAGTAATGTGATAATATTCTTACCTCTCCTATACTCACTTTAGTCGTCCTTATTCCTCGTTTCAAGCCCAAGGAGAGATCGTGGAAGAAACCACTGGACGGAACATCTTCTTTCTTTTCTTTTGTTCTGTTTTGGCTTTTTTTCCTGTTTTTTCTGGATCAATCAGCGACCCAGCAAAAAACAGTAACAAACTTCTTTTTTTCAGTTTTTTGTCTTTTTTTCCTGTTTTTTTATGGATCAATCAGCGACCCAGCAAAAAACCGTAACAAACTTCTTTTTTTTTTTTTTTTTGTCCTGTTTTTTATGGATCAATCAGCGACCCAGCAAAAAACAGTAACAAATTAATTTTTTTCTCTTTTTTTTTTATTTTCTACTGGACATAGCTTCTTTCTCCTTTGTTTTTGTTTCTTTTTTTTCAGTTTTTATCTTCTTTTTTCAGTTTTTTTTATGGATCAATCAGCGATCCAGCAAAAAAACAGTAACAGACTTATTTTTTCTCTTTTTTTCCAGAATTTTTCTGGTTTTTTTGTGGGTTTTTTCCTGTTTTTTTAATCGATCATTCAGTGATCCGACAAAAAAACAGTTACAAACTTCTTTTTTTTCTGTTTTGTATGGATCAAACAGTGATCCGACAAAAGCCACAGTAACAAAGCATTCTTGTAAAGTAATGTGATAATATTCTTACCTCTCCTATACTCACTTTAGTCGTCCTTATTCCTCGTTTCAAGCCCAAGGAGAGATCGTGGAAGAAACCACTGGACGGAACATCTCTTTTCTTTTCTTTTGTTCTGTTTTTGGCTTTTTTTCCTGTTTTTCTATGGATCAATCAGCGACCCAGCAAAAAACCGTAACAAACTTCTTTTTTTTTTTTGTCCTGTTTTTTATGGATCAATCAGCGACCCAGCAAAAAACAGTAACAAACTTATTTTTTTCTTTTTTTTTTCTTTTTGTCCTGTTTTTTATGGATCAATCAGCGACCCAGCAAAAAACAGTAACAAACTTCTTTTTTTTTTTCTTTTTGTCCTGTTTTTTATGGATCAATCAGCGACCCAGCAAAAAACAGTAACAAATTAATTTTTTTCTGTTTTTTTTTATTTTCTACTGGACATAGCTTCTTTCTCCTTTGTTTTTGTTTCTTTTTTTCAGTTTTTTTTTTCTTTTTTTTCAGTTTTTTTATGGATCAATCAGCGATCCAGCAAAAAAACAGTAACAGACTTATTTTTTCTCTTTTTTTCCAGAGTTTTTCTGTTTTTTTTGTGGTTTTTTTTCCTGTTTTTTTAATCGATCAATCAGTGATCCGACAAAAAAACAGTTACAAACTTCTTTTTTTTCTGTTTCGTATGGATCAAACAGTGATCCGACAAAAGCCACAGTAACAAAGAATTCTTGTAAAGTAATGTGATAATATTCTTACCTCTCCTATACTCACTTTAGTCGTCCTTATTCCTCGTTTCAAGCCCAAGGAGAGATCGTGGAAGAAACCACTGGACGGAACATCTCTTTTCTTTTCTTTTGTTCTGTTTTTGGCTTTTTTTCCTGATATTTTATGGATCAATCAGCGACCCAGCAAAAAACAGTAACAAACTTCTTTTTTTCAGTTTTTTGTCTTTTTTTCCTGTTTTTTTATGGATCAATCAGCGACCCAGCAAAAAACAGTAACAAACTTCTTTATTTTTATTTTTTTTGTCCTGTTTTTTATGGATCAATCAGCGACCCAGCAAAAAACAGTAACAAATTAATTTTTTTCTGTTTTTTTTTTATTTTCTACTGGACATAGCTTCTTTCTCCTTTGTTTTTGTTTCTTTTTTTCAGTTTTTTTCTTCTTTTTTTCAGTTTTTTTTATGGATCAATCAGCGATCCAGCAAAAAAAAACAGTAACAGACTTCTTTTTTCCCAGAGTTTTTCTGTTTTTTTGTGGTTTTTTTCCTGTTTTTTTAATCGATCAATCAGTGATCCGCCAAAAAAACAGTTACAAACGTCTTTTTTTTCTGTTTTTTATGGATCAATCAGCAATCCAGCAAAAAAAACAGTAACAGACTTCTTTTTTTCTCTTTTTGTCCAGTTTCTCTGTTTCTTTTCTTTTTTTCCTGTTTTTTTTATGGATCAATCAGTGATCGGACAAAAAACAGTAACAAACTTCTTTTTTTACTGTTTTATTTTCTTTATTTACTGGAAGTCACTTCTTTCTTCTTTTTTTAACTTTTCTTTTGTTCTGTTTTTTCTTTTTTTTCTCTTTTCGAGGTTTTTTCTGTTATTTTTCATCTGTTTTTTCCTTTTTTCCAGTTTGTTTTCAATCGATAAATCAGTGATCCGACAAAAACAGTAATAAACTTCTTTTTACTATTTTTTCTGTTTTGTATGGATCAAACAGTGATCCGACAAAAGCCACCGTAACAAAGCATTCTTGTAAAGTAATGTGATAATATTCTTACCTCTCCTATACTCACTTTAGTCGTCCTTATTCCTCGTTTCAAGCCCAAGGAGAGATCGTGGAAGAAACCACTGGACGGAACATCTTCTTTCTTTTCTTTTTTTCAGTTTTTTGTCTTTTTTTCCTGTTTTTTTATGGATCAATCAGCGACCCAGCAAAAAACCGTAACAAACTTTTTTTTTTTTCTTTTTGTCCTGTTTTTTATGGATCAATCAGCGACCCAGCAAAAAACAGTAACAAACTTCTTTTTTTCTTTTTTTTTGCTTTTTGTCCTGTTTTTTATGGATCAATCAGCGACCCAGCAAAAAACAGTAACAAACTTCTTTTTTTTTTTCTTTTTGTCCTGTTTTTTATGGATCAATCAGTGACCCAGCAAAAAACAGTAACAAATTAATTTTTTTCTGTTTTTTTTTTATTTTCTACTGGACATAGCTTCTTTCTCCTTTGTTTTTGTTTCTTTTTTTCAGTTTTTTTTTTCTTTTTTTCAGTTTTTTTTATGGATCAATCAGCGATCCAGCAAAAAAACAGTAACAGACTTATTTTTTCTCTTTTTTTCCAGAGTTTTTCTGTTTTTTTTGTGGTTTTTTTCCTGTTTTTTTAATCGATCAATCAGTGATCCGACAAAAAAACAGTTACAAACTTCTTTTTTTTCTGTTTCGTATGGATCAAACAGTGATCCGACAAAAGCCACAGTAACAAAGCATTCTTGTAAAGTAATGTGATAATATTCTTACCTCTCCTATACTCACTTTAGTCGTCCTTATTCCTCGTTTCAAGCCCAAGGAGAGATCGTGGAAGAAACCACTGGACGGAACATCTCTTTTCTTTTCTTTTGTTCTGTTTTTGGCTTTTTTTCCTGATATTTTATGGATCAATCAGCGACCCAGCAAAAAACAGTAACAAACTTCTTTTTTTCAGTTTTTTGTCTTTTTTTCCTGTTTTTTTATGGATCAATCAGCGACCCAGCAAAAAACAGTAACAAACTTCTTTATTTTTATTTTTTTTGTCCTGTTTTTTATGGATCAATCAGCGACCCAGCAAAAAACAGTAACAAATTAATTTTTTTCTGTTTTTTTTTTTTTTTTCTACTGGACATAGCTTCTTTCTCCTTTGTTTTTGTTTCTTTTTTTAAGTTTTTTTTTCTTTTTTTTCTGTTTTTTTATGGATCAATCAGCGATCCAGCAAAAAAACAGTAACAGACTTATTTTTCTCTTTTTTTCCAGAGTTTTTCTGTTTTTTTTGTGGGGTTTTTCCTGTTTTTTTAATCGATCATTCAGTGATCCGACAAAAAAACAGTTACAAACTTCTTTTTTTTCTGTTTTGTATGGATCAAACAGTGATCCGACAAAAGCCACAGTAACAAAGCATTCTTGTAAAGTAATGTGATAATATTCTTACCTCTCCTATACTCACTTTAGTCGTCCTTATTCCTCGTTTCAAGCCCAAGGAGAGATCGTGGAAGAAACCACTGGACGGAACATCTCTTTTCTTTTCTTTTGTTCTGTTTTTGGCTTTTTTTCCTGATATTTTATGGATCAATCAGCGACCCAGCAAAAAACAGTAACAAACTTCTTTTTTTCAGTGTTTTGTCTTTTTTTCCTGTTTTTTTATGGATCAATCAGCGACCCAGCAAAAAACAGTAACAAACTTCTTTATTTTTATTTTTTTTGTCCTGTTTTTTATGGATCAATCAGCGACCCAGCAAAAAACAGTAACTTTTTTTCCAGAGTTTTTCTGTTTTTTTTGTGGTTTTTTTCCTGTTTTTTTAATCGATCAATCAGTGATCCGACAAAAAAACAGTTACAAACTTCTTTTTTTTCTGTTTCGTATGGATCAAACAGTGATCCGACAAAAGCCACAGTAACAAAGCATTCTTGTAAAGTAATGTGATAATATTCTTACCTCTCCTATACTCACTTTAGTCGTCCTTATTCCTCGTTTCAAGCCCAAGGAGAGATCGTGGAAGAAACCACTGGACGGAACATCTTCTTTCTTTTCTTTTGTTCTGTTTTTGGCTTTTTTTCCTGTTTTTTTATGGATCAATCAGCGACCCAGCAAAAAACAGTAACAAACTTCTTTTTTTCAGTTTTTTGTCTTTTTTGTCCTGTTTTTTATGGATCAATCAGCGACCCAGCAAAAAACAGTAACAAACTTCTTTTTCTTTTTTTCTTTTTGTCCTGTTTTTTATGGATCAATCAGCGACCCAGCAAAAAACAGTAACAAATTAATTTTTTTCTGTTTTTTTTTTTATTTTCTACTGGACATAGCTTCTTTCTCCTTTGTTTTTGTTTCTTTTTTTCAGTTTTTTTTTCTTTTTTTTCTGTTTTTTTTATGGATCAATCAGCGATCCAGCAAAAAAACAGTAACAGACTTATTTTTTCTCTTTTTTTCCAGAGTTTTTCTGTTTTTTTTGTGGGTTTTTTCCTGTTTTTTTAATCGATCAATCAGTGATCCGACAAAAAAACAGTTACAAACTTCTTTTTTTTCTGTTTCGTATGGATCAAACAGTGATCCGACAAAAGCCACAGTAACAAAGCATTCTTGTAAAGTAATGTGATAATATTCTTACCTCTCCTATACTCACTTTAGTCGTCCTTATTCCTCGTTTCAAGCCCAAGGAGAGATCGTGGAAGAAACCACTGAGACGGAACATCTTCTTTCTTTTCTTTTGTTCTGTTTTGGGATTTTTTTCCTGTTTTTTTTGGATCAATCAGCGACCCAGCAAAAATCAGTTAACAAACTTCTTTTTTTCAGTTTTTTGTCTTTTTTTCCTGTTTTTTTATGGATCAATCAGCGACCCAGCAAAAAAACACGTTACAAACTTCTTTTTTTCTTTTTTTTTCTGTCCTGTCCTGTTCATTTATGGATCCAATCAGCGACCCAGCAAAAAACAGTAACAAATTAATTTTTTTCTGTTTTTTTTTTTATTTTCTACTGGACATAGCTTCTTTCTCCTTTGTTTTTGTTTATTTTTTTCAGTTTTTTTCTTCTTTTTTTTCAGTTTTTTTTATGGATCAATCAGCGATCCAGCAAAAAAACAGTAACAGACTTATTTTTTCTCTTTTTTTCCAGAGTTTTTCGGGTTTTTTTTGTGGTTTTTTTCCTGTTTTTTTAATCGATCAATCAGTGATCCGACAAAAAAACAGTTACAAACTTCTTTTTTTTCTGTTTCGTATGGATCAAACAGTGATCCGACAAAAAGCCACCAGTAACAAAGCATTCTTGTAAACGTAATGTGATAATATTCTTACCTCTCCTATACTCACTTTAGTCGTCCTTATTCCTCGTTTCAAGCCCAAGGAGAGATCGTGGAGTATGAAAACCACTGGACGGAACATCTCTTTTCTTTTCTTTTGTTCTGTTTTTGGCTTTTTTTCCTGTTTTTTTATGGATCAATCAGCGACCCAGCAAAAAACCGTAACATAACTTCTTTTTTGTTTTTTCTTGTTGGCCTGTTTTTTATGGATCAATCAGCCGACCCAGCAAAAAACAGTAACAAACTTCTTTTTTTCTTTTTTTTTTCTTTTTGTCCTGTTTTTTATGGATCAATCAGCGACCCAGCAAAAAACTGTTTTTTATGGTAACAAAAAATTAATTTTTTTCTGTTTTTTTTTTTTTATTTTCTACTGGACATAGCTTCTTTCTCCTTTGTTTTTGTTTCTTTTTTTCAGTTTTTTTTTCTTTTTTTTCTGTTTTTTTTATGGATCAATCAGCGATCCAGCAAAAAAACAGTAACAGACTTATTTTTTCTCTTTTTTTCAGAGTTTTTCTGTGTTTTTTGTGGTTTTTTTTCCTGTTTTTTTAATCGATCAGATCAGTGATACGACAAAAAAAACAGTTACAAACTTCTTTTTTTTCTGTCTTTTGTATGGATCAAACAGTGATCCGCAAAAGCCACAGTAACAAAGAATTCTTGATAAAGTTTTTTATGTGATCAATATTCTTTACCTCAGCTATACTCACTTTAGTCGTCTCTTATTCCTGTTTCAAGCCCAAGGAGAGATCGTGGAAGAAACCACTGGACGGAACATCTCTTTGATTGTCTTTTGTTCTTGTTTTTGGCTTTTTTTCCTGTTTTTTTATGGATCAATCAGCGACCCAGCAAAAAACAGTAAACAAACTTCTTTTTTTTCAGTTTTTTGTCTTTTTGTCCTGTTTTTTATGGATCAATCAGCGACCCAGCAAAAAACAGTAACAAACTTCTTTTTTTCTTATTTTTTTCTTTTTGTCCTGTTTTTTATTGATCAATCAGCGACCCAGCAAAAAACAGTACCAAATTAATTTTTTTCTGTTTTTTTTTTATTTTCTACTGGACATATCGCTTCTTTCTCCTTTGTTTTTGTTTCTTTTTTTTCAGTTTTTTTCTTCTTTTTTTCAGTGTTTTTTTATGGATCAATCAGCGATCCATGCAAAAAAACAGTACAGTCTTCTTTTTTCCCAGACTTATTTTTTCTCTTTTTTTCAAAAAAAACAGAGTTTTTCTGTTTTTTTTGTCCAGCAAAAAAACCAGAACAGTTTTTTCTCTGTTTTTTTAATCGTTTTTTTTATCATCATCAGTGATCCGACAAAAAAACAGTTTTATTTTTCTTTAATTTTAGTCAAACTTCTTTTTTTTCTGTTTCCTGTATGGTTTTCAATCAAACAAGTGATCCGACCAAAAACAGCCACAGTAAACAAAGCCACCGTTCTTGTAAAGATAATGTGATAATATTCTTACCTCTCCTATACTCACTTTAGTCGTCCTTATTCCTCGTTTCAAGCCAAGGAGAGATCGTGGAAGAAACCACTGGACGGAACATCTTCTTTCTTTTCTTTTGTTCTGTTTTTTGGCTTTTTTTCCTGTTTTTTTATGGATCAATCAGCGACCCAGCAAAAAACCGTAACAAACTTTTTTTCCATGTTTTTTTTTTCTTTTTTTTTTGTCCTGTTTTTTATGGATCAATAAGCGACCCAGCAAAAAACAGTAACAAACTTCTTTTTTTCTTTTTTTTTCTTTTTGTCCTGTTTTTTATGGATCAATCAGCGACCCAGCAAAAAACAGTAACAAACTTCTTTTTTTTTTTCTTTTTGTCCTGTTTTTTATGGATCAATCAGTGACCCAGCAAAAAACAGTAACAAATTATTTTTTTTCTGTTTTTTTTTTATTTTTACTGGACATAGCTTCTTTCTCCTTTGTTTTTGTTTCCTTTTTTTCAGTTTTTTTTTTCTTTTTTTTCAGTTTTTTTTATGGATCAATCAGCGATCCAGCAAAAAAACAGTAACAGACTTATTTTTTCTCTTTTTTTCCAGTAGTTTTTCTGTTTTTTTTGTGGGTTTTTTTCCTGTTTTTTTAATCGATCAATCAGTGATCCGACAAAAAAACAGTTACAAACTTCTTTTTTTTCTGTTTCGTATGGATCAAACAGTGATCCGACAAAAGCCACAGTAACAAAGCATTCTTGTAAAGTATTGTGATAATATTCTTACCTCTCCTATACTCACTTTAGTCGTCCTTATTCCTCGTTTCAAGCCCAAGGAGAGATGTGGAAGAAACCACTGGACGGTACATCTCTTTTCTTTTCTTTTGTTCTGTTTTTGGCTTTTTTTCCTGTTTTTTTATGGATCAATCAGCGACCCAGCAAAAAAACAGTAACAAACTTCTTTTTTTCAGTTTTTTGTCTTTTTTTCCTGTTTTTTTATGGATCAATCAGCGACCCAGCAAAAAACGTAACAAAACTTCTTTATTTTGTTTTTTTTTGTCCTGTTTTTTATGGATCAATCAGCGAACCAGCAAAAAACAGTAACAAATTAATTTTTTTCTGTTTTTTTTTTTTTTTCTACTGGACATAGCTTCTTTCTCCTTTGTTTTTGTTTCTTTTTTTCAGTTTTTTTTTCTTTTTTTTCTGTTTTTTTTATGGATCAATCAGCGATCCAGCAAAAAAACAGTAACAGACTTATTTTTCTCTTTTTTTCCAGAGTTTTTCTGTTTTTTTTGTGGGTTTTTTCCTGTTTTTTTATTCGATCATTCAGTGATCCGACAAAAAAACAGTTACAAACTTCTTTTTTTTCTGTTTTGTATGGATCAAAACAGTGATCCGACAAAAGCCACAGTAACAAAGCATTCTTGTAAAGTTATGTGATAATATTCTTACCTCTCCTATACTCACTTTAGTCGTCTTATTCCTCGTTTCAAGCCCAAGGAGAGATCGTGGAAGAAACCACTGGACGGAACATCTTCTTTCTTTTCTTTTGTTCTGTTTTTGGCTTTTTTTTTCCTGTTTTTTTTTTTTATGGATTCAATCAGCGACCCAGCAAAAAACAGTAACAAACTTCTTTTTTTCAGTTTTTTGTCTTTTTTTCCTGTTTTTTTTATCGGGATCAATCAGCGACAATATTACTTTTTTTTTTTCTTTTTGTCCAGATCAATCATCCAGCAAAAAACAGTAACAAACTTCTTATTTTCTTTTTTTTTTTTCTTTTTGTCCTGTTTTTTATGGATCAATCAGCGACCCAGCAAAAAACAGTAACAAATAAAAAATTTTTTTCTGTTTTTTTTTTTATTTTCTACTGGACATTAGCTTCTTTCTCCTTTGTTTTTGTTTCTTTTTTTCAGTTTTTTTTCTTTTTTTTCTGTTTTTTTTATGGATCAATCAGCGATCCAGCAAAAAAACAGTAACAGACTTATTTTTTATCTTTTTTCCCAGAGTTTTTCCTGTTTTTTTAATCAATCAATCAGTGATCCGACAAAAAAACAGTTACAAACTTCTTTTTTTTCCTCCTATACTCACTTTAGTCGTCCTTATTCCTCGTTTCAAGCCCAAGAAGAGATCGTGGAAGAAACCACTGGACGGAACATCTTCTTTCTTTTCTTTTGTTCTGTTTTTGGCTTTTTTTCCTGTTTTTTTATGGATCAATCAGCGACCCAGCAAAAAACAGTAACAAACTTCTTTTTTTCTTTTTTCCTGTTTTTTATGGATCAATCAGCGACCCAGCAAAAAACGTAACAAACTTCTTTTTTTTTCTTTTTGTCCTGTTTTTTATGGATCAATCAGCGACCCAGCAAAAAACAGTAACAAACTTCTTTTTTTCTTTTTTTTTTCTTTTTGTCCTGTTTTTTATGGATCAATCAGCGACCCAGCAAAAAACAGTAACAAATTAATTTTTTTCTGTTTTTTTTTTATTTTCTACTGGACATAGCTTCTTTCTCCTTTGTTTTTGTTTCTTTTTTTCAGTTTTTTTTTCTTTTTTTTCTGTTTTTTTTATGGATCAATCAGCGATCCAGCAAAAAAACAGTAACAGACTTATTTTTTCTGTTTTTGTTCCACAGTTTTTCTGTTTTTTTTGTGGGTTTTTTCCTGTTTTTTTAATCGATCAAATCAGTGATCCGACAAATAAAAAAACAGTTACATAACTTCTTTTTTTTTCTGTTTTGTATGGATCAAACAGTGATCCGACAAAAGCCACAGTAACAAAGCTTTATTTTCTTTTGTCCTGTAAAAGTTATGTGATAATATTCTTACCTCTCCTCATACTCACTTTTAGTTAGTCCTTATTCCTGTTTCAAGCCCAAGGAGAGATCGTGGAAGAAACCACTGGACGGAACATCTTCTTTCTTTTCTTTTGTTCTGTTTTTGCGCTTTTTTTCCTGTTTTTTTATGGATCAATCAGCGACCCAGCAAAAAACAGTAACAAACTTCTTTTTTTCAGTTCTTTTTGTCTTTTTGTCCTGTTTTTTTATGGACAATCAGCGACCCAAGCAAAAAACAGTAACAAACTTCTTTTTTCTTTTTTTTTTTTTGTCCAGTTTTTTATGGATCAATCAGCGACCCAGCAAAAAACAGTAACAAATATAATTTTTATCTGTTTATTTATATTTATTTTTTACTGGACCATATCTTCTTTCTTCCTTTGTTTGTTGTTTCTTTTTTTCAGGTTTTTTTCCTTCTTTTTTTCAGTATTTTTTATGGATCAATCAGCGATCCAGCAAAAAAAACAGTAACAACATATTTTTTCACTTTTTTTCTCAGAGTTTTTCTGTTTTTTTTGTGGGTTTTATTCCTGTTTTTTTAATCGATCAATCAGTGAATCCGACAAAAAAAACATTTACAAACATCATTTTTTTTTCTGTTTCGTATGGAACTAACAGTGATCCGACAAAAGCCGACAGTAACAAAGCATACTTGTAAAGTATTTTGATAATAATCTTACCTCTCCTATACTCCACTTTAGTCGTCCTTATTCCTCGTTTCAAGCCCAAGGGAGAGATCGTGGAAGGAAACCACTGGACGTAACATCTTCTTCTTTTCCTTTTTTCTGTATTTGCTTTTTTTCCTGTTTTTTCTTTCAGCGACACCAGCAAAACCGTAACAAACGTCTTTTTTCAGTTTTTTTTGTCTTTTTCCCTGTTTTTTTATGGATCAATCAGCGACCCAGCAAAAAACCGTAACAAACCTTCTTTTTTTTTTTGTCCTGTTTTATTTTTTATTTTTTTTTACATAGGGATACAATCAAGAGACCCAGCAAAAAACAGTAACAAACTATATTATTATCTTTTTTTTTTCTTTTTGTCCCTGTATTTTTATGGATCAAATCAGCAACCCAGCAAAAACAGTAACAACTTCTTTTTTTTTTCTTTTGTCCTTTTTTTTTATGGATCAATCAGCACCTGCAAAAAACAGTAACAAATTAATTTTTTTCTGTTTTTTTTTTATTTTCTATCTGGACATAGCTTCTTTCTCCTTTGTTTTTGTTTCTTTTTTTCAGTTTTTTTTTTCTTTTTTTTCAGTTTTTTTTATGGATCAATCAGCGATCCAGCAAAAAAACAGTAACAGACTTATTTTTTTCTCTTTTTTTCCAGAGTTTTTCTGTTTTTTTTGTGGTTTTTTTCCTGTTTTTTTAATCGATCAATCAGTGATCCGACAAAAAAACAGTTACAAACTTCTTTTTTTTCTGTTTCGTATGGATCCAAACAGTGATCCGACAAAAGCCACAGTAACAAAGCATTCTTGTAAAGTAATGTGATAATATTCTTACCTCTCCTATACTCACTTAGTCGTCCTTATTCCTCGTTTCAAGCCCAAGGAGAGATCGTGGAAGAAACCACTGGACGGAACATCTTCTTTCTTTTCTTTTGTTCTGTTTTTGGCTTTTTTTCCTGTTTTTTTCTGGATCAATCAGCGACCCAGCAAAAAACAGTAACAAACTTCTTTTTTTCAGTTTTTGTCTTTTTTTCCTGTTTTTTTATGGATCAATCAGCGACCCAGCAAAAAACAGTAACAAACTTCTTTTTTTTTTTTTTTTGTCCTGTTTTTTATGGATCAATCAGCGACCCAGCAAAAAACAGTAACAAATTAATTTTTTTCTGTTTTTTTTTTATTTTCTACTGGACATAGCTTCTTTCTCCTTTGTTTTTGTTTCTTTTTTTCAGTTTTTTTTTCTTTTTTTTCAGTTTTTTTTATGGATCAATCAGCGATCCAGCAAAAAAACAGTAACAGACTTATTTTTCTCTTTTTTTCCAGAGTTTTTCTGTTTTTTTTGTGGGTTTTTTCCTGTTTTTTTAATCGATCATTCAGTGATCCGACAAAAAAACAGTTACAAACTTCTTTTTTTTCTGTTTTGTATGGATCAAACAGTGATCCGACAAAAGCCACAGTAACAAAGCATTCTTGTAAAGTAATGTGATAATATTCTTACCTCTCCTATACTCACTTTAGTCGTCCTTATTCCTCGTTTCAAGCCCAAGGAGAGATCGTGGAAGAAACCACTGGACGGAACATCTTCTTTCTTTTCTTTTGTTCTGTTTTTGGCTTTTTTTCCTGTTTTTTTATGGATCAATCAGCGACCCAGCAAAAAACAGTAACAAACTTCTTTTTCGTTTTTGTCTTTTTGTCCTGTTTTTTATGGATCAATCAGCGACCCAGCAAAAAACCGTAACAAACTTCTTTTTTTTTTTCTTTTTGTCCTGTTTTTTATGGATCAATCAGCGACCCAGCAAAAAACAGTAACAAACTTCTTTTTTTTTTTTTTCTTTTTGTCCTGTTTTTTATGGATCAATCAGCGACCCAGCAAAAAACAGTAACAAATTAATTTTTTTCTGTTTTTTTTTTATTTTCTACTGGACATAGCTTCTTTCTCCTTTGTTTTTGTTTCTTTTTTTCAGTTTTTTTTTCTTTTTTTTCAGTTTTTTTTATGGATCAATCAGCGATCCAGCAAAAAAACAGTAACAGACTTATTTTTTCTCTTTTTTTCCAGAGTTTTTCTGTTTTTTTTGTGGTTTTTTTCCTGTTTTTTTAATCGATCAATCAGTGATCCGACAAAAAAACAGTTACAAACTTCTTTTTTTTCTGTTTCGTATGGATCAAACAGTGATCCGACAAAAGCCACAGTAACAAAGCATTCTTGTAAAGTAATGTGATAATATTCTTACCTCTCCTATACTCACTTTAGTCGTCCTTATTCCTCGTTTCAAGCCCAAGGAGAGATCGTGGAAGAAACCACTGGACGGAACATCTCTTTTCTTTTCTTTTGTTCTGTTTTTGGCTTTTTTTCCTGTTATTTTATGGATCAATCAGCGACCCAGCAAAAAACAGTAACAAACTTCTTTTTTTCAGTTTTTTGTCTTTTTTTCCTGTTTTTTTATGGATCAATCAGCGACCCAGCAAAAAACAGTAACAAACTTCTTTATTTTTATTTTTTTTGTCCTGTTTTTTATGGATCAATCAGCGACCCAGCAAAAAACAGTAACAAATTAATTTTTTTCTGTTTTTTTTTTATTTTCTACTGGACATAGCTTCTTTCTCCTTTGTTTTTGTTTCTTTTTTTCAGTTTTTTTTTCTTTTTTTTCAGTTTTTTTTATGGATCAATCAGCGATCCAGCAAAAAAACAGTAACAGACTTATTTTTCTCTTTTTTTCCAGAGTTTTTCTGTTTTTTTTGTGGTTTTTTTCCTGTTTTTTTAATCGATCAATCAGTGATCCGACAAAAAAACAGTTACAAACTTCTTTTTTTTCTGTTTCGTATGGATCAAACAGTGATCCGACAAAAGCCACAGTAACAAAGCATTCTTGTAAAGTAATGTGATAATATTCTTACCTCTCCTATACTCACTTTAGTCGTCCTTATTCCTCGTTTCAAGCCCAAGGAGAGATCGTGGAAGAAACCACTGGACGGAACATCTTCTTTCTTTTCTTTTGTTCTGTTTTGGCTTTTTTTCCTGTTTTTTTCTGGATCAATCAGCGACCCAGCAAAAAACAGTAACAAACTTCTTTTTTCAGTTTTTTGTCTTTTTTTCCTGTTTTTTTATGGATCAATCAGCGACCCAGCAAAAAACCGTAACAAACTTCTTTTTTTTTTTTTTTTGTCCTGTTTTTTATGGATCAATCAGCGACCCAGCAAAAAACAGTAACAAATTAATTTTTTTCTGTTTTTTTTTTATTTTCTACTGGACATAGCTTCTTTCTCCTTTGTTTTTGTTTCTTTTTTTCAGTTTTTTTTTCTTTTTTTTCAGTTTTTTTTATGGATCAATCAGCGATCCAGCAAAAAAACAGTAACAGACTTATTTTTTCTCTTTTTTTCCAGAGTTTTTCTGTTTTTTTTGTGGGTTTTTTCCTGTTTTTTTAATCGATCATTCAGTGATCCGACAAAAAAACAGTTACAAACTTCTTTTTTTTCTGTTTTGTATGGATCAAACAGTGATCCGACAAAAGCCACAGTAACAAAGCATTCTTGTAAAGTAATGTGATAATATTCTTACCTCTCCTATACTCACTTTAGTCGTCCTTATTCCTCGTTTCAAGCCCAAGGAGAGATCGTGGAAGAAACCACTGGACGGAACATCTTCTTTCTTTTCTTTTGTTCTGTTTTTGGCTTTTTTTCCTGTTTTTTTATGGATCAATCAGCGACCCAGCAAAAAACCGTAACAAACTTCTTTTTTTTTTTTTGTCCTGTTTTTTATGGATCAATCAGCGACCCAGCAAAAAACAGTAACAAACTTCTTTTTTCTTTTTTTTTCTTTTTGTCCTGTTTTTTATGGATCAATCAGCGACCCAGCAAAAAACAGTAACAAACTTCTTTTTTTTTTTTCTTTTTGTCCTGTTTTTTATGGATCAATCAGCGACCCAGCAAAAAACAGTAACAAATTAATTTTTTTCTGTTTTTTTTTTATTTTCTACTGGACATAGCTTCTTTCTCCTTTGTTTTTGTTTCTTTTTTTCAGTTTTTTTTTCTTTTTTTTCAGTTTTTTTTATGGATCAATCAGCGATCCAGCAAAAAAACAGTAACAGACTTATTTTTTCTCTTTTTTTCCAGAGTTTTTCTGTTTTTTTTGTGGTTTTTTTCCTGTTTTTTTAATCGATCAATCAGTGATCCGACAAAAAAACAGTTACAAACTTCTTTTTTTTCTGTTTCGTATGGATCAAACAGTGATCCGACAAAAGCCACAGTAACAAAGCATTCTTGTAAAGTAATGTGATAATATTCTTACCTCTCCTATACTCACTTTAGTCGTCCTTATTCCTCGTTTCAAGCCCAAGGAGAGATCGTGGAAGAAACCACTGGACGGAACATCTCTTTTCTTTTCTTTTGTTCTGTTTTTGGCTTTTTTTCCTGATATTTTATGGATCAATCAGCGACCCAGCAAAAAACAGTAACAAACTTCTTTTTTTCAGTTTTTTGTCTTTTTTTCCTGTTTTTTTATGGATCAATCAGCGACCCAGCAAAAAACAGTAACAAACTTCTTTATTTTTATTTTTTTTGTCCTGTTTTTTATGGATCAATCAGCGACCCAGCAAAAAACAGTAACAAATTAATTTTTTTCTGTTTTTTTTTTATTTTCTACTGGACATAGCTTCTTTCTCCTTTGTTTTTGTTTCTTTTTTTCAGTTTTTTTCTTCTTTTTTTCAGTTTTTTTTATGGATCAATCAGCGATCCAGCAAAAAAAACAGTAACAGACTTCTCTTTTTTCCAGAGTTTTTCTGTTTTTTTTGTGGTTTTTTTCCTGTTTTTTTAATCGATCAATCAGTGATCCGCCAAAAAAACAGTTACAAACGTCTTTTTTTTCTGTTTTGTATGGATCAATCAGCAATCCAGCAAAAAAAACAGTAACAGACTTCTTTTTTTCTCTTTTTGTCCAGTAACAGAGGCCCAGAGAGGTGCAATGAAAAGACCAGTACCCAGAACGTAAAGCCAGATAACCTACCTGAAGCGACTCGAAAATGCCAAACAAATGCTCCATGCCTGGCCTGACGCCTACAGAGGTTACACTAAAGTGATTGAAGCCAGAAGGGGAAAAAGGCTGTTCGCAACACACCTGCGAAGGTGTACGATCAGTGCGCGGGTTACAAACAGGGTAAATCAGGGTAGCAACTGGGAGCAGACCTCCGGAGGCTGGACATGAAACAGCTTCTCGGAAGAAACATATGGGAGTGGATGCAGCACATAACAGCAGTGCACATTGGCTGGGTTTTGTCCCTGAGAGAGGAGCACAGCACACCTCCCAGAACAGAACTCAGTTACCATCACAGTGGGCTGAAATCGTGGGAAAGAGTCTCAGGTATGAAAAAAATGGACAGCACCTGCCTGATATGGTCCATGCCTTATGTGCTAAGGACTCCTCACATTCTCTCCATGAGCGCCTGCAGCTCAAATGGACCAGCTGCTCGGAGAATGGGTCTCACCCAGAATGGCTAACCGAAAAAGGCGCGATTCGGTCCTGATCATGCAGTCCCATCCAACTACCGGCCAATAACTTGTCTCTCCACAACATGGAAGCTCATGTCAGGTATCATTGCGGCTAAGATAAGTGGGCATATGGAACAATTCATGAGCACAGCACAGAGGTGCTTGGTAGGGACACCAGAGGAGCCGAAACACAGCTCCTGTAGAGACACCAGAGGAGCCAAACACCAGCTCCTGGTTGGACAGAAACAGAAATGTAGCAGGATGGACTCGGAGAGACAAGGTAGTCCACACAGAAGGGATCTCACTCCCAGAGGGAAACAATAGCAGACGTTGAGGACAGTTACCAAGTATCTCGGTATTACCACAGGCAAATGGCAACCTCGAACAGGCACAAAAAAACGAGGGGGGAAATAAAAAAAGCGGCAACTGCCAAATACCTCCAGCGAGTAAGGCATGTCTAAGAAGCCGGCTCAATGGCAAGATACAAGGCACTCGGGCATGTAACCAGCTACGCGGCCTGCCTGTGATCAGTTACCTTGCAGGGATAATCAGGGGCAAAGGAAGAGATTCAGGACCACGGATGTTAAAACTCGTAAGCTCATTACCAACACACACCACACACATACACGTTTTTGTTACCTGGTGGGTCCCTTTGACAGGGCCGTTCAGAATGGGACCCATAGACATAATCTTTTTTTACTGGGACTACTTTAAGTAATACAAAACAGTCAATAGAAACCAAACAACTATTTTAAAGGAATTTTATTTTAGATTTTTTTTTCGAATTGCAGTGATTCTATTTTTGACATAGAATTTAATGCCACTCCATTGTCCGATGTCTAAGGTCATCTGGTGAGGCATTAATGCAGGCCAGGCAGTGAGACTTCCCAGGGACCTTTCCAGTCTGTATGAAAGGTGTCATGGTCTTCTCCACAGCCTTCACCTCAGATGCAGACCATGGCTTTCTTACACGTTCTAGGGAGAGAAATAAAAATATATTAGCAATATACACTCCCAGGGTTAGGACCAAGCAGCCTGGCTGTAATCCCCCACCTGGTACACTTACCAGAAGGGGCACTGCCACTACCATGGGGTGCATCTGGATGAATGGTTGAAGGTTCTCCGCTTGAAGTTTCTTTTAGCCCGTCCGTTTGTGAGAGGATCTCTACTGCTCTCCCTGTCGCACAGAAAATAAAAATACAAGTGGCCTTTAGGGGAAAAAAATCATACATATTTTAATAATATCAAGAATTACCTTCAGGCTCAATTTGTATCTGGTCGAGGCTCTTTCCTTCGAATTCCGTCACTCTTCCCTGCTCCATGGCCATCAACACTTTGCTGATTTTGGCCAGCTCCAGTGTCCCCTCTGGTAGTCTGTAATATTGCCTGTGGATGCGAATGTCATGGCCATTCTCTTTCATATTGAGAACTGTAGACATAGTAGCTATGTGCTTTCTAAGTTTGGTTGAGGATAGCATCTCTGGATGCACCGCACCACATTCTTTGGCTACCTGGCGTAGGGAGTCTGATCCCCTGATGTGGGTGTCTGCGCCCGGGCGGGAAAAGAAGTATGGGTTATGGTCAGAGATGGAACAGGCCCTTCTGTTCTCCACCAGCACCTCCATCGAAGCAATCATTTCAGGAGTCAAAAGAACCGGCACTTTCCGACTTCTTTTCCCTTTAATTTCAATGCGTTGAAAATGCTGACACAGCTTTTTCTCAAGTTGGGACAGTCCCAGAGCAATGTCAGAATGGATCCCAGTCTTACTTCTTAAGGTAAAGGCTGTCAGTGGCATCTTTGAAACCTCACCTTCCCTTCTTCGATTGAAAATGATGACCTCACAAAGAGTCAAAACTGCCAGTTTAGACCAATGCTTAGACGTTGGCTCACTTATTAGGGTTTGCACATATTCAGGTCGACATACCTCAATATGTGCATGCATGGCTCTAACGTCCTCAGTCAGAGGGAGCAGGTCCGGAGTGTTCCACTTGGCTTGCTGGAGGGTCTGTAGGGCAGCAGAAGAAACACAGACGTCCCACCTCTTCTCAAAAAGCAGCCGGCTTCGTTGGAGGTTTTTAATAAATAGTTCATCAACACAATGCTCCATTTTTGAGTCACATTCAAGAATATCTGCTAGCTTTCTGAGGCTATGGCCGAGTTTGAGGGCCAAGGATGGAGTCTTGTATTGATTTGTTTCCTCATCATATCCAGCCACAGACCTGACTGCATCAATCACATGGTTAAAGTTGGAAGGAATAAAGAAATCCTTAATTGTTTTCAGTTTCCCTGCAGTTTTTGCTTCGTTAATTAACCTACCGACTTCTCTCATTTTCTGCCTAATGTAATCATGCTTAGTCTTATCATGCCCGTGTTTTAAGTACAGGTGCTCTCCGAGTCTCAGAATCCCCTTTTCGGCTTTGACAACACCCGTGACCTCATCCTGATGCATTGCCGAAATTAAAGACCACAGTTTTTTGCTGATGCCCTCCGGTACAGGCTGGGCTAGGGAGCAGAGGGACTGGACCCTACTTCTACCTGGTTTAGCCTGGGCATCTTTCTGTGAAAGCCGGCACCTGGCCACATGCCTCCACAGCGACTTTCGCTTAAGCAATGCCCCACAGTCTATACAGTGCAAAAACTCACTGGATTTAACTGGGCAATTTGGCTGTTTAGCTGGGACTAAAGTTCCAATGCCGGCCTTTAAAACCTCAAAATTGTGCTCACGGTTTCCACTATTCCTAATCAAATCAAACTGAAGTTTACGTGCTTTAGATTTCACAGGTAGAGCCAATGCTCTGGCTACGTCACTTTCATTTCCATGTTTTCTAGTCAAATGACGGGACATTTTGTGGCAGGACATTGAACAGTAGAGGCAGAAGTGTCTCTTGCTGTAAACTCGCCCCCCATTTTTCTTCTTTTGCAGCTGCATGATAACAATCTTATTTGCCTTTGGTTCGTCACTTTCCGAGTCTTGAAGAAAAGTGTTTTTGATTTTTCTTTTTCCATACTTTTTTACAGGTTTCTTCTTGACAGTTAAATCGTCAGAATCTGAGTCGACTTCATCAATTAGGGACTCTTGACTAAGCTGCACAAACAACAAATAATTTGTAATCATTCTATATAACAATTTGAAGTCATGACTTGTAGTCAGCACTTACCAGTGGTTTGTAAGCGTGCGCTTCAGTGTGCTCCTCCATGATTTCTTGCAGCCTAATGAACCACACACTTGCACCTTTTTCTAGCCTGACACCTGATTTCCTCTGTTGTGCTGCTCCATGATTGGCTCCAGCCTGCTGGACTGAAATTGCCCCAGTGTGCCCCTCCTTGATATCCCGCAACCCACCACCAGGGTTCCGACACATAACACACTTTTTTCAGGAAAGTAAACCTCCAGGGGTCCTTTCCATATTTTTACAGAGACTGCATAAGGACCGTTAGAAAAGCATTACCCATTGATTATTAAGCTTGGACCAGTGGGGTCCGGTGTTCGGGCCCCACCACGTAAAACCAGTCCCCATGACGTGAGTGGAATCTCAGGTTATGGAACCCACCAGGAGTTGAAAACAAGTGCACACACACACACACACACACACACACACACACACACACACACACACACACACACACACACACACACACACACACACACACACACACACACACACACACACACACACACTGTCTGCTCTGTGGCAGTGAGGACACCCATTGTGTTGTTCTGTGATTGTAATCAGAGTGAAACAGACAGAGACGGTGCCACGGTCTTGTCAAGGCCACTGCAACTGTGATAAATATTCCCCAACAACCGGCTGGACTCCACAACACGAGAGCAACAGCCTCTGGTAAAATATTCACGCATTCTTCATTGTGAAATTTCCCCGTAACAAATAGGAGGGTTTTTTTGTGTCGTGTTTTTCGTGTTTCGTTGCTGATTAATGGCCCTATGCTTTTCACCCTATTACCATCTGAGTGCAAATCCGTGCAGTTCAGATAAGGGGAACTGGCCTCAAACACAGGACTATAAATTATCAATCTGCGAGTCAATCGTGACAGAGGATTAGAGAAGGAGGATGTTATAGACAATATTTGCAGTTTAAACAGGAAAACGGTCCTAGCAATGAAACAGTTTGGTCTTATCTGGCCGCTGTGTTTACTTGAACACGGCTCTGCAAAAAGACTAGGTCGAAAGCTGAGTAAAATGATACCGCAGCTTGGGGTGGTCCGTGTGAATGTAAAGGCCAGACCCCTATTGACATCAACCCCACCAACTCAGACCCCGAGGAGCACAGGGACTTTCCTCCTACTAGCTCCCAGAGTCAGGACTAAACATAGGTTGGCGGCGTTCAGATTTTTGCAGCTAAAATCTGGAACAGTCTTCCTGAAAATGTGAGACAAGCTTCCACTCTGTCAATGTTCAAATCGGTTAAAATAAGTTCTGTTTCGTTGTGGATACAACTGAAGGATTTTAATGTAACGTGATTAACTATGATTTTAAATCTTGTGTTATTTGTTGCTTTTATGTTTTGTTGAGCACTTTGAATTGCCCTGTGTATGAACTGTGCTATTCAAATTATACAAATAAAAGTACACGCACACACAAATTCCCACATGCACACACATACACTCAAACACACTAAAAAGGCAGGTTAAGTGCAGGTTAAACCAGGCACGGAAGCACTTTCATGAGGGGATCTCTCAAGCACAAGCACTTTTTATTGATTTACTTCCTTATTAACTTTATTATAATAACTGAATCCCAATCCGTCAACATATTTCACACACCAGCCCTAATATCACACAAGCTATTACCATTTCTTCTCCATCTGTGTTCACCCCCACAGGCCTATTGACAAACAGTCGGAGTGAAGGACTGAAATAGTTTCCCCAGTCACAGTCACACCGAACTGCTTCCTGCCTACATCCTCTGCCAAGCTGTCCTCACCTGCCCTACACACACACACACACACACACACACACAGACGCACAACATACACGCACATACACGCAGGCCTTGAGTTTGACCCGACTGCCCCAGCCACGGAATCTTCTATTGAGAAACATCGGAATATTCCCAACCGAGATCTCTGAGTGAGTTATTGGTTCTGTACAGTGACTTTTGTGTAGCCGTTCTTGACACTAATGGGGATCTTTGGGAATGTGTTCTCTTTAATGATTTAGTGCGAGTCTGCGCCGTAACTTTTCCAGCAAATCTCTCGAGTGCTGTAATATTGACTGGACTGAAGTGAAAGCAAAATCTTGAAAAATAATGATAATAAGAGTTAAAGGTTCCCACACAGCGAGCACAATATTGCGCATGTGGATTTTGGTGCGAGCTGGGGCGTTTTTTGTGTGTTAGTGAAGTCTGTAAAATCATTCAAGGTCTCCAAAAATGTGATGGACAAAATGTGGTGCACTGAAAGAGATCGAGGAATAGTATAAACAAGAGAAATTTGATTCTTGCTTCTTTATTATGGTAAAGACAGAGATTTTATTGTTTTAGTTTAGCGTTATTGTTCACTTGTGCTGTGTGCTCCTCATTCCTACTGTTTTGTAACTGATGCAACATTGAATTTTCTCCACTGTAGAGAGAATAAATTATCTCTTAATCTTAAATTCAACTGGAAGCAGCAGTCTGATTGAATTACTTTCTCACATTTTCATACTAAGATGCCCTTTCCCGTCATGGTAAGCTAGCCACATGTCATAGAGCTATCTGCAATCGCCAACACTTGACTCCTCCTATTCTGGTCATGAATTTGGACACCAGCCAAAGCTTCTCATAGTCCCAAATGGATAGTTCTAAGACTGCTCCTAGCCCAATAGGTAAGTGCTCATGGACAGAGTTAGACTAAGTGGAACTAGGCCAAGTGGCCCGGATTGTCACCACAGGGTGTGAGGCCGGCCCGCGGTCCAGCTAACTTCAGTGACTAATTCGGGATACAAGTTAAGTTTTCATTTCTTTTCCTATTTACACTCGGCTACTGTGGCCAACATCTCCAGCATGGATTGTTTCTTTGCATCAGAGTCAATGTGTTCAAGTTAAAGATGTGTCTTTCTCCAATGTGCAGCAGCTAAGTGAATAACGTGTGTGTCTGTGTGTGAGGGCGGGCGCGGGGCGGACACGGGAGCACTCTTTGGAGCGTGAGCCTGAGCAATGAATGAATGAGAATGAAAGAATGCAAAGTGTGGCGTACAAGCAGAGCGACCTGAACAGGATGCAAGTGAATGTTGGTATGTTTTGGCGACTATACCGTGTGATTCTTGAATAACAGTTTGAAGTGTTATTGAAATAGCATCACACTGAGACAGTGAGGGTTAAACAGAAGAGAGTTATCCGCGTAGGAAACGCGCCCCTTCGGCCCAGGAGCGACAAATCTCCCCTGTACCCTCGACCACGGCTTACATGAAAGGTGTTCCTCAAGCAGAGAGAATGCGAAAGTTTGAGACTGCAGGTAAAGACGTGCACGTCACAGCGGGCGCAGAAGGAAGATGTAACGTGACGCACAATATCACGTCCCACCACACCTCATCCCCCACTCCCCACCACCCGCCACATTGACCTTCCTCATCTGGGTTGTACAACCGCTCCCAAGCATGTTTGCTGCAACTGGCTTAACCCTTTAATGTTCACTCCTTAAAGAAAGCAATGGAATAGTTTTATATTTATTTTTCTAAAATGTTAGAATGCCTGCTTTTTTTAATTGTTGGCCCAAATCTTTGAAATGCAGTTTGATGGTAAAATGGACTAAAAGTAAGTGATATTTCAGTTCCAAGCTTCTAGATAGTGACTAAAAAAATGATGTTGAGGAAATTATTAAAGGGTTAAGCCTCGTTGCCGCAGCCACACAGCACCCAAAGTCTAGATCTAATCGCGATCTGGGCCTTGGCCCACTTTAACTGGGCTTTAGGTTGTGCTTGTGACCGCAGCCTACGGGTGACGTCAGCAATGAATTACTGGTTTATTGCCCTAAGGATAATTTATTGACAAAAAAGTTTATTTTGACAATGTTTTTATAGTCTTGAAAAGCTGTCAATGTTATTGACTTGATGCTGTGACGTTCTGAAGATAATGGCCATTCTGAGGATGAATGCCTTATATGGCAATAACACAGAATGATGTATAATGCACAACATCTTTCACACATTTTTCTAAGCCTGTTGTATAATGCACTGTAAAAAATACAACTCAAAATTGTTCACCTTACTAAGATTTTTGCATTCACTGACAATAAAATTGCCAGTTGGAACTGGAACTGTCTGCTGTGAGCCACTTGAACTCACTTTCTGAAGTTTCTGATGAAAAGTTCATCTTATTTGATATATTAAGTTGATTTGACTTTGAAGTTGTAGTGAACTTCTGAAAGTTCAAGTGGCTCACAACAGACAGTTCCAGTTCCAACTGGAAATTTTATTGTCAGTGAATAGTGAACACCACTAATAAAACTGATGGTAAACTGTCTTTTAAGAATTTCATTGTTTTGAATTGGAGCAGTCAAAATGTCGGCTCTGGGAAATCTAGTTGTTTCACACTTATGGGAATCCTTGTGGTAATGATCTAGAATACTCGACATTTAACGACATTCATGGACTTTCAACATTTATGGACATTCGTCATCTGCCCCTCATGGACCAATGGCTCTAGCTACGTGTTGTTTTTATCATTGCATTTCTTGTGTTTGAACTGTTTGATTTTCTGATCTGTTGTTTCCGCATTTTATGATTTTGATATGTCTTCCAAGATAACTACTGTTGTGATTTAGGGCTCTAAAAGAGCAAGCGCTAGTAACCATAGCAACATACTGATAACTTGCTACCAGTTAGCATTAGCCGTTCAACAACAAACCTTTTTACCAGTTTAATTTCACTAGTTTTCGCATTTATTAAAAGTGAGTAAAGGTACATGAAGGATTGTGATTTAGAGGTATGCAAAAATAAATTCAATTGAATAGAGTCAATATGGCCACATTCCGGCTGCAGTTCTCACTCAGACCAACAGGGGGAGCTGTGTCTCTGGCTGCAGCTGAAGCGTGGATGAGGAGAGGAGCGGTGACAAAGCAGAGGGCAGCTGAGGTGAGCCCAGCGGGAGGCAGTCAGCTGAGTGCAACTAACACATGCTTCACAGCTCACAGAGGCTATGATCGAAGCCAAGTCTATGTTCAAATATCTAGAGATCTATATGAAAGCGGCTGACCTTTCCAAATCACTTCACACAAAGAGGCCGCCATACTGTCTTTTTCTTTGCTGTCATGTTTTTTTATGTTATACACAGCGTGCTCTGCATTATTCATTTGAAGCTACATGCAGTGAGCTATGCAAACAGAGAGAAAAGTGGATGTGTGTGGCCCCTTTTATATGGAGCCGCTGTGACAATAAAGCGTGAGAGCTGGGTATCAGTTTAGTCTTCCCTTTACATTAAGACGGTGTTTCAGAGGGGAACAGCTCAGACACGGATTGGGTTGCCTTGAGAAAAGAAAAATAAGGGACACCATTTGGGTGGATCGGGTTGAGCACTTTTCAGTCCTAATATCAGTCTAGACAGGAATCATGGAATTTCAAAATCTCAGTTTTTAGAAATTTGTAAAAAAACAATACAAATCCTTAGTCAAAAATGAAATTAAATAAACAGGTAGAACCCTTTGGCTGGTTAAGGACTTAATGCATGCTTATTAGTCATAAAAAATATTTTAAAAAAAAAGACAAATGGTGTAACATACATTATGTTAAGCCTAGCGTACATCGGACTGGCAACTGATTATATCCGTCGCCTCTGAGTTGCTGCCCCGCACACATCGACAATCTGGCGAAAACGGGCAACTCTGAGTCGCAGGCCAGTCTCTTGAATAACAGCGCGTACATCGACAGCAACTGGCCTCAACTACAGTGTGTTTTCTGACAACAAACTGTTGCGGGCTCGCAATACACGCAATACACACACGTTGTTGGAGTGGCGCATGGAGCGCGCACATCGGGGCAACTGAGGACAACTAGTTGCCGAAAAGTAGAACACGGGCAACTGACTGGAACTGGAGACCGACTGATCATCTCCAGTTGTAAGAGCGCGCACATCGACCGATTTCGGCAACTGATCATCTCCCACCATCTCCTCTCAGTTGCCAAAAGCCGCCTTGCAACTAGTTGTCCCCAGTTTCTCTGTCGATGTACGCTAGGCTTTACAGTAAAGACCATTTACTGTCAAAGCAATTAAAAAAAAAGAAAAATATTCATTTAAAATATGAAAAAAACTCACAAATGTTGAAATCAAAGTCTGTAACAGTGATATTTGGTCATTATTTATAGTGTCTGAGAGTTTTGTGCATGTACATGGCTTCATGTAAAAGCTATTGTTCATTTACAAAGCTGGTCTTGACATTTGTTGACGCTCCCTAAGCGCTTTTCTCGGTGCTTGCAGTGCCTAGAAAAGCACTGTTTAATGCATAGATTTCTATGCATAGATTTCTATGCATTAAAACAGCGCATTGGATTTGAAAAGTCAATGTAGAGGTGATCATTTTAGCAAAATTACTTTTGTTTAACAAAGTAGCTTTCGTGAGCTATTGACCGCGGAAGTCCAAATCTGGGAATATGACGCTACTTTACCAAACATCTGCCGTGATGCTGGCCCACTCTGGTGCTTGCCAACATTATGCCCATGGATGTGATACGTTCCCCTTTGACACTGATTGGCAGAAAGTTAGATGTGTGTGAGATGCAGTGAGGGATGCGACTCTGAAAATACGGGACAATTCCGTATTTTAAGGGACGGTTGGCAACCCTAGATACGGAGGGGAGCTATTTCACAGTCGCGTCAAGGTGAAATGGGGGAATTCTCTGCTGCTATGACCCCCACTTCCCCACACAAACATTTGGACATGCGCAGTGCCCGAGAACAAACGTAAACAACAATAGTTGCGGGTACTCTAGCTTTGTGTTCTTCAAGAGCTACACAGAGGAGAATTCTACACCTTCAATTGTCCAAACAAAACCACGCAAAACTGTAGTTTCAGTTTCCATTTTCGCAGCTGCTGTTAAATGCAGATTGATGTTGGTGCATGACATATTATCCGTGGCCGGAAGAGGATATTGTTAAGGAAGTGAATATACTGTTTGGGGGTCGCGTGTATCGTGTTGTAAAGTTCCTCTGCCCACTACTGGCCAGGCGGTAGAACTACATTGTTTTCCTCAGCGTCTCCATATAAACAGGGCCTGTGTGTTCTGTTCAGTGGGGGCAGGTCCCGGCTCAAAAATGGCCAAAATGATGTGCGCTGACATGCTTGCAATACCACCCCGGCCCGATGGGGGTGGTTACCTCTTGAAAACGTCTTTACAGGATGGTCCAAAAGTTGGCTCTTGGCCCAAAGCCCCGATCCACTGTGTGTCAATGCTGAGGGGAGTGAATTTTTTTGGACCACTCTAGTTTAGTTGTTATGAATTTTTGAAGGCACTCGTCAAATGAATGGGGCTTGCGCCGGCTGACGCATGCACGGATGCGTTTTTTCACAATTTTCTTGTGTTTGGGACCACTTGCGGCCATTTTGGATAGCTCCAGTAGAGCACAATATTTGCATTCTAAAAGAAAAAGTATGTTTTGCCGCACACCGAATCAATATGGCGAACTCATAATCTAACACACTTTTATGCTGTATACAGTCATTATTTATGTTTTTGATGTCTTATATTGTTTCTATCTTGTTTTGTAAAGCACTTTGAGTTGTCTTGTGTGTGAAATGTTCTGTAAATTTGCCTTGCCTTTACAAAGACAAAAGACCAATACCTTCAAATGTTCACAAATCTGTTTGTGAGCACTTCTCTTTTTGCCAAGATAATAGGGCGCTGGCACCGCCCTAAGTTGGTTTAGGTCTTACCTTAAGGACAGGAAGTACTTTGTGGAGATTGGAAACTGTGTCTCAGATCATATGGCCCTGACCTGTGGAGTACCACAGGGGTCGATCCTGGGACCTCTTCTGTTCAATCTCTACATGCTGCCGTTAGGTCAGTTAATACGCAGAAACAAAGTGTCCTATCACAACTATGCAGACGACACTCAGATCTGTCTCACTGACTGCAGGAGAACATGGACCAGTGGACTCACTCCTTCACTGTATCCAACAGATCAGTGAGAGGATGCAAAACAACTTCCTTCAGCTAAACGCAGACAAAACTGAAATGATTGTCTTTGGTCCCCAGAAACAAAGAGAGCGTCATCTGTCACCTCCAGTCTCTCTCCCTAAAACCTTCAAACAAGATCAGAAATTTAGGGGTAATACTGGACTCTATTAAATTTGAATAGCCACATTAAATCAGTAACATCAGCAGCTTTTTACCACCTAAAAAACATTTCCAGGATCAAAAACATAGTGTCTAAAGCAGACTTGGAGATTCTTATCCATGCATTTGTCTCCAGTAGGTTAGACTACTGCAATGGCCTGCTCACAGGTCTGTCCAAACAGGCTGTAAAACAGCTGCAGTACATTCAAAATGCAGCAGCTCGAGTCCTGACTAGAACCAGGAAGTACGACCACATTAGTCCGGTCCTCAGGTCTCTGCACTGGCTTCTTGTGGCTCAGAGAATAGACTTTAAAACAGCTCTGCTTGTGTACAAGTCTCTCCATGGCCTAGCACCAACATATATTAGTGACATGTTAGTACCATACGAACCAGCCCGGACTCTGAGGAGCACAGGGACTGGACTCCTGTTAGTGCCCAGAGTCAGAACTAAACATGGGGAGGCTGCTTTTCAGATTCATGCTGCTAAAATCTGGAACAGTCTTCGGGAAGATGTGAGACAGGCCTCCTCTCTGACAATGTTTAAAACCAGGTTAAAGACAGTTCTGTTTAGCTGTGCATACAACTGAGGGATTTTATATTTCTTTCTTTCTTTTAAATGTTCTGTGATTATTTATGATTTTAATGCTTTCTTGTTTTGTTCAGCACTTTGAGTTGTCTTGTGTATGAATTGTGCTATATAAATAAACTTGCCTTGCCTTGCCTTGCCATAATCCACCCCACCTTACATCATTCCAAAGCTTGCTCAGATGGTCTCCTTTGTGAGTGCCTCTGATAGATACACACTGACAGCTCCTTTCTCACCTTTGTTGACCTGGGATGTACGATTATGCAGCAATGTACAGGGATTTTGGCACACATGTAACATAAACAACAGACGATTCAATAACAAGGTAAAACCTGTCTGCATTAGAAAACAGCTTAGTAGAGAAGAACTGAAGGAGAGAGAGTGAAGCCTTCAGCACAGCGAGAGAAGGAGAGAAGTGTGAGTGTGTGAGTGTGTATGTGCTTTCTTTACCATATGAAATTGTATTGTGTTGCTGGCCCACTGCGTTGCTTTTGTGTTTTTGCTCCAAATCAAGGGGGGTGGAGTCTTTATAAGTGTTTACTTCATCCAAGCCATTTTCTATGTTATTCTGTTATCTTGTTTATGAACCTAGGACTTGAACCCAGGACTCTGACCCAGAAATTGAACCCACAACTCGGATCCAGGACCCTCCTGCTGAGAGCCGACAGTGTCGTCCAATCAGATCCGATCTTTGGTTAGGTGGTTTTAATATGTGCATCAAGCTCTGCGTGTGGATTCAAATTCTGTTTGTGTGCCATATGCGGTAAAACCACCTTGGAATGCATGTGCAAAAGTCCCCCTGTGTGCACCAGACAAAATATGAACGTGAATGATGAATTATATTGCTGGAAAAACTTAAATAATATAACATACATGCTTTATTACTCAATTTTGTGACAGGCAAAACATCTACATCGAAACAAGGAAGTAGAAAATTACATATCTTTAAAGAAGAAATATTAGGCATTAATTTTGTTTATTCCAAATCATAATGAGACTATTTAATTGTCATTGTCATTTTCATGTTTTAGAAAAAAAAATCCAGGAATTTATATTGTAGGATTTTTAAAAAATTCATTTGTAAATTATGGTGGAAAATAAGTATTTGGTCACTTCAAACAAGGACGATCTCTGGCTCTCACAGACCTGTAACTTCTTCTTTAAGAAGCTCTTCTGTCCTTCACTTGTTACCTGTATTAATGGCACATGTTTGACCTGGTTATCTGTATAAAAGACACCTGTCCACAGCCTCAAACAGTCAGACTCCAAACTCCACTATGGCCAAGACCAAAGAGCTGTCGAAGGACAGCAGGAAAAGAATTGTAGACCTGCACCAGACTGGAAAGAGTGAATCTACAATAGGCAAGCAGCTTGGTGTGAACAAATCAACTGTGGGAGCAATTATCAGAAAATGGAAGACATACAAGACCACTGATAATCTCCCTCGATCGCAAGATCTCATCCCGTGGGGTCAAAATTATCATTAGAACGGTGATCAAATATCCCAGGACCACATGGGGGGACCTGGTGAATGACCTGCAGAGAGCAGGGACCAAAGTAACAAAGGTTACCATCAGTAACACACTACGTCGACAGGGAATCAAATCCTGCAGTGCCAGACGTGTCCCCCTGCTGAAGCCAGTGCATGTCCAGGCCCGTCTGAAGTTTGCCAGAGAGCACATGGATGATACAGCAGAGGATTGGGAGAATGTCATGTGGTCAGATGACACCAAAGTAGAACTGTTTGGTATAAACTCAACTCGTTGTGTTTGGATACTGAGTTGCATCCCAAGAACACCATACCTACTGTGAAACAAGGGGGTGGAAACGTCATGCTTTGGGGCTGTTTTTCTGCTAAGGGGTCAGGACGACTGATCCGTGTTAAGGAAAGAATGAATGGGGCCATGTATTGTGAGATTCTGAGCCAAAACCTCCTTCCATCAGTGAGAGCTTTGAAGATGAAACGTGGCTGGGTCTTCCAGCATGACAATGATTCCAAACACACCGCCCGGGGAACGAAGGAGTGGCTCCGTAAGAAGCATTTGAAAGTCCTGGAGTGGCCTAGCCAGTCTCCAGACCTCAACCCCATTGAAAATCTGTGGAGGGAGTTGAAAGTCTGTGTTCACTGCTCTCGAGAAGATCTGCATGGAGGAATGGGCCAAAATACCAGCTACTGTGTGTGCAAACCTGGTAAAGACCTATAGTAATCGTTTGACCTTATAGCCAACAAAGGTTATATTACAAAGTATTGAGTTGAATTTTTGTTTTTGAAACTTATTTTCCACCATGATTTACAAATAAATTCTTTAAAAATCCTACAATGTGAATTCCTGGATTTTTTATTCACATTCTGTCTCTCACAGTTGAAGTGTACCTATGATGAAATTTACAGACCTCTGTCATTATTTTGAGTGGGAGAACTTGCACAATCGGTGGCTGACTAAATACTTTTTTGCCCCACTGTATATGGTGGTATAGGGTAACAATATTTGGTGAAACAAGAATCAAGGGTAAATAATGCCAGCAACCTGTAACCCCCTATGCTACCACCAGTGTAGAATTTGTTTTGCTTTTTACAAATTGCCAAAAATAAGTAATGCACGATAGCTTTGTTTTAAAAACCAGACAACTTCTCTGAGCGTGATGTCATAGTGGTAAACTGACATCACACTATTACAGGACTGAGACAGGAGCCGTTAGACAGAAGGGGCGGGGCAACTCGTTTGTGTCAGAAGTTCCTGATATTAGCGTGGCAGGGACCTAAAAGCAACGCCAGGTCGATATTTTTGATAGCAATACGTAATGTAACGAAAGAACACAAAATGTAAATATATTTTTAACAAATGTATGTCAGATTGGGCCTTTATGTTTTTGTTGTGTTTTTCTCGCCATAAAAGAGCGCGTAAATTACAACTCTGACGCTGCTCCTGTGATGATATAGACGCTCTGTCATGTCCCTCGGGTGACTGAGATCTGAAGCTATATGCTACATAGCTTTATAAATATTGGTTGAATGTAGAGGTTAATGACTTGATCTATAATTTCTGCTGTAATTACTAGGTGAGAGTTTCTCGCCGACACCTCCATAATGGGCATGTTGGCAGAATTACATACATTCACACCCTTACTAGCGTGACATTCTATCGATTGAAGTTTGGCTGTTGGGCGGAGGAGGTGCAAACAGTGCATGTTGGAGTGCCCTTCCATAATCCGGGCGAGGATGTGGGTTGAGTTAGGTTTTTTTATTAGCTGCAAAAGGGGTAGCATTTTGTTTTATGAGGCCAGTATCCTTTCTACAGATTTGCATGGGATTGGAGGCTCGCTGCTGATGGGAAGGATGTAAAGTGGCTGTATGTGGTGATTAAATATGATATAGCGGTTTTGAAAAATGTAGGATTTTTGAAACTATGATAAACATATGCATAATGACAGAGTATGTATGTATGGGGAAGGGGCGGAAGCAGGGAAAGGTGATTGGCAGGAGCACAGAGGCCAGTGGGTGGTGCCTGTGGTAATGAAGTGTTGTGTCAATCAGCACTTCAGCCCACATGCACTAAATAGTCATCGCTAGAAGAGCACATTCAAACGTTTTAATTAGCCTGTTTGTTAGGGCACATAAGGTAAACACAGTTCACTAACAATTAAATATGCTTTCAGTCAATTTAAAAGGGAAAGAAATAAAAGTCTTCACAGAGTGGGTGATATTATTGGAGGCTGCTTGCAAGCTGGCGCCATAAGAAACGTAAAAGATGGATTATTTATTTCAAACACACAAGATTTACAAATAATTATTCACAGACAAAGACAGTTATAATTGTTTTAGAGCTCTCCAGTACAGATCTCCACCAAGATGTGCAGTGCCATTCCTTCAAAAGAATCCTGGATCCAGACAGCGATACAGGTCACCTCTAAAATCAAAGTATTTCTTTTGTGTCTTATTCTTAAATAATGTTGTAACTTCACCTTTCGAGTTATGTGACAGACAGACAAACACTGGTGAAAAAATGACTTGAGATGGTTCTCACCGCATCAATAATCATGTGAGATCATACACTAAAGTAAATATTATTCACCCCTGCCCCCAAAAGGAAAAGGGGTTGAAGGGTCAGGTTATGGTACACTTTTGTTTATCCCCAAAGAGCAATTTGTCCTCTGCCACGAAGGCCTCTGTCAGGTCGACGTTGCACAGCGCCTGAGAACCAATCTCCAGATGTTGATGCTCGGTTCGGTCAGGACCAGAGCTGAAGGATTCACCTATTGTACATCTTTGGTGGTAGGGGAAACTGAAGCACCCAGAGAAAACCTACACAGAAAAGGGGAGAACATGCAAACCACTCAGAAACACCCAGTTCTGACTGGGATTAGAATCCAGGACCATCTTGCTGAGAAGCGAGAGTGCTTACCCCTGTGTCACCGTGCTGTCTGAAGAAAACCACATTCCACTGTTCTTTGAAGCCGCATAAACTACACATCTTCATTCTAATTGTATATTGTCATTATAGATAGATGTTTTAACCAACTATTATTACAGTTAACAAGATCCATGGACTCTCCAACTCCCTCAATAATGATTTCGAGCCATGGTTTAGTACATTTTGTGTGTGTATTCCATTTATTTGCCATTACACATTGCAGCCAAGCTATTATCATGACAATATTTGAATGTGTGAGAAACTCAGTCCAGGTAATTTCCCTGGTGGATCAATAAAGTTTTTCTAGTGCCTCTTCTTGTATACTTTCCCTCACCTTAGAATGTAAATGGCCCTTGAGCGTCCCCTGCGCACACAGGCTGCACAGTAACAGCAGGGCCCCAGCCCCGGCTGGAATAAACAAGCTGCACTCAGCATGCGCTCAGACAGTGTGGCCTCTTCACACAAGAGTCGTCTTGGTTTTTATAGCAGCCAAATGCCATGCTTCACCCCAGATAAACCTGCAACTCACGGACTCCAGGAAACACTCAGGCCATGAGACTTTCAAAGACACTCATTTGAAATCCAACTTAAATGAAGTCGGACTTTATTGTGAAGTGCTTTTTGGACGTTTAAGTAGAACTGAAACAAATGGGAATGTGGCTGCAGACCAGAGCGTGTGGAAGGGCCTGCTTTGATGAAGCCAACAAGCAACAACACTACAGTTCCACCAAGAGCTGGACTCTCCACCTCAGCATTGACTCTGAACAGAACCTCATGCATTCACTAACAGTGCCTACAATACCCTGCAAAATTTCAGTTTTGCACAAACAAAGTTTTTGACTTTTCTCGATTTTGAACATGATTACAGTGCTTTTTAGCCCTCATACACATGCCCAGAGTAGTTTTCAATGATTCACTCAAACTTTAGTTACACAAAGATCTTTCTCTTTAATTCTCGAGAGGCAAAGAAGCAACTACATACAAATCGTGACGTGCACCAATCTGTGATATCAAAAGCCCGCCTTCAAGAGGTGATTGACAGCGGGGAGAAACTCTTGTAGCCTCTATCTGAGTCCAACGTCTGGTCCATAGACAGTAAACACGCGTCTGTGCTTTTTTGTGTTAGCTTTATGTCAACCTGAACAAAATGTGTTTTTGGCCTAAATATGTGACGACAGTATTTGGCCTTAAAACCGCAAGTATGAAATCTGCGACGAAACTCGCAGATGTCTTTTTTTGCAAGTGACACTAAACCAAAGACTGTTCCAGAACTTTAGTTACCTTGAAACAGGACCTTCTCAAAAGCTGATCTAAAATCTGTTGTCATATTCCCGACATGAAAGACGCTAAAAGAGCCTAGGTCTGTGAGTCCAATGCAACTAACTCGCCGTATGTCACTGTGAACTAAATAAGTCGCAAAAGGTATATTCTCAGCTCTGAAATTACTTTGTAACAACAGCTGTACAGTTCGCTTCTGCTAATTTGTTTACCTTGAACTTGGGGAGGCGGGCTCACAAGCAGAGGAGCAGAGATCCACTCTGGATCCACTCGTTCCAATAGAGGTGACATCACCCCTATGCACAAAATGCTCATGGGTTTTGAGTATTGTATGATGTATCACCCAAATTATTATCACACATGTGCTTAGAATGGACTGTGAAGAAAAGCAAAATATGGCACCTTTAATGGATGTGCTGGAGTCATTGTCAAGTTCGTATGTCTCCTCACACTCCTCTGACAAAGGCATAAATCTACGTCAGGTTATCAAGCAGTACTTGCTGTACACTTTTGTCTTTTTACGAGAACCTTCTTAGGACAGGGTCTAACACACAGGGGGAGACACAAGCAGGACACATCAGGGTGGGACAAACAATCAACAGACAGACAAGAAGTATAACAACAAGAGGACAAATTATTATTATCAAATATATACATAATTATCAAAATAAATGATCATAAAGTTTACACCATGACAGTCATGTGCTCTGATGGAGGAGCGGCTTCAGATTCACATTCAATTCATTCATTAATTTATTCATTTAGATCTTGAGGGAGATATTTGTCTTTATTTTGATCGTTTCCGTCACCATTTTAAGTTTCATTAAGCCACCATACAAGGTTTTCAGCATAAAGCCAGGGGAGTATTTATTTCAAGCTTTAGCATCCACAAGCTGTTCTGGTAGACTGTGTGCTTCCGACTGTAGGTGGTCGGAGCCTCAGACATTGGGTCACCTCATAATCCCTGCGTGTCTAGCCTTACAGAAACTCAAGCTTTGAGATTGATGTGCTATACGTACATCGTCAGAGCTTTACCATTCACTGCTTTTCATTACATCTCGCTGGTATTAGCAGGGCACTGTGTCCTGCTCCAATCCTCCGAGCACCATGACAACGGGTCCCCCGGCTCGAGGTGTGAGACACAGACAGCTCTTCAGACAGATGTGCATCTGTCTGGAGTCTGGAGGAGAGGCTTTGTCTTTTCTCAGACACAGAGCACTTTCAGAGGAAAGTAGAGTAAACTGTGGCACATGTATATATCAAACATCTATTTGAAATCATGTTTTCTCATTAGTCAAAACCAAACATCTTGTGTTTGGTTTTGACTAACTCTGACGTGTACTCAAACAAGGTACTTGAATTCTAAAACATAGTTTCCAGCTTTCAGGTGTGTTTCCGAGACACACATACTCATGGAGTCACTCTAGTTCAGGATCGGGTTAAGTGCTCTTATTCCAATGACCTGATGTGACACCGGTCATGACCCGAAGCTGATGCTGAGCTGAGCCATTAAGTCAAAACCCAATCTCCATCGCAGCCTGTGCAGCCTCACATTGTAGAATTATAAACCGTGTTCTGACCCTCCATAACCCCCCTTTAGATCAGAGCACAACTGAAGATATGTCGCCCCTTCTGACCCGTTTGGGACTGTATTCAACTAGCATAAAACAACCTCTCCCACGGCTGAAGTACAAGAACTAAGGAGGCGTTCATATTAGACCAAGCGTTTCAGTCGAGATGGTCACGTACGTCGGTGTAAATATTTGCATATTGGTCTGCGACTATCTTAAAGATAACAATGTTAAAGATAGAGATTTTAAACTTGTTTCTTTGATAATAGAGTTAGAGATTATATTTTATTTTGATTAGTTTAGTTTTACTTCATTTATCTTGTGCTATGTGCTCCTCATTCCTCATGTCCTCGCTGTAGGACGAATACACGCACGCAGCAGACACAGGACATTGTTCAATTTTAAATAAAATTGAAAACAAATATTGACAAGGTTTTGCTTCTTCTTGCTCTGGAGTAAACTGCTTTAGCTCAGTTTTGATGCTAAAGATGTGTAGCTAACACTTTTTATAATTTGGAGGTTTTTATCGGAATTGACCAATCAAGTTCAACTATGTCACTGAATTTTGCTCCCTATTAGCAAGTAGTGGGGAGGGGGGAACAGACCTGGCACTGCTCTCGATTGGCTATCTGGTTGCTAGGTCGTTGCTACCCACAAAATCTCCGGCCATGTAGCCTGTTCAAGCTAGCTCTAACCGGCTTCTTCCACAAAATGCAAATGCTGTGGGTGACGTCAGCACTGGGTTAGTCCACTCCTTGTACCGTCTATGGTGCGACATCACAAATGCTAAGGTAAGGCAGGGACACGTTGGCTAAGACGGCAGCACCAGATGATTGGGTTGCGTAATCCACATCAAGTCAAGACACCAGTGCTTTTGTTCAAACAAACATACACACCGATTAACATGATGTGGCTCCAATGCGTGTATCGGACAACAATGAATAAACATTATTATGAAATGAAAAAAAAAGTATTTTCTTTCTTTCTTCTCAGCTGCGAATTCATCACCCAAGGCAGAAATATATCAGATTTTAAAAGACCCTTTAATATCTTGGCCTATAAAATCTAATATTATTATTATGGCTGTCAAAATTATCGCGTTAACTCACGTTAATTACATTTTTCATTCACGCGTAAAAAAAAAAATTAACGCATTAACGCATGTCCGAATGACCCGCCCATTTATCCATAATAACACTCAGAATGCTGCATGTGAGATGGCATCAGAGCTGGTAGGCCCTCTGGAAATTTAAGTTTTAAAAGAATACGCATATGACCGCCCCGTGCGTCTGTTGTTTGCTGTGAACGGAAGTCCGCCTCCTCTACGGCCGTGGTTGTGAGCCGCTAACAACAACACGGCTGTGAGCGGCTGTGAGCGAATGGTGCCGCGGTCATAAAAGACCAGAGGTGTGGACTCGAGTCATGTGACTTGGACTCGAGTCAGACTCGAGTCATGATTTTCATGACTTTAGACTCGACTTGACCAAATATAAAAAGACTTGCAACTCGACTTGGACTTTAACATCAATGACTCTGACTTTCACTTGGACTTGCGCCAATTGACTTGTAAAGACTAGCGTAACCCGGGCCATTTTTACCTTTCTCCGGCTCTCTTTCTATCTATGCCGTCTCTGAAGAAACAAAGCCTCGCGGTAGTTGTAGCGCTCGCGAGAGAGTTCGAACGTGAGTTCCCCGCAGTTCGCGCTGCAACACTTCCCTAAACAAGCGGACTGCATTCACCGGTGGGTGTGTTGTCGTAGGGGAGCTGGAAATGAGCGAGCTGCAGGTATTGATCGCGACCTAACGTCATATTTTGTTCTACAAACCATAATTGATATGCTTTCACTACAGGCGCCTCATACAATTGAATCGACGCAGTTGTCACACTGTGTGCCGTGTTTTAAAGAGGAACTGGTGAGTCAAACTAGCGCTAGCCTGCGCTGCTCTGTTGGCTCTTTCTTATATTTTTCTGTGTGGGCGCCGAGGCCTATTATTATGAGTATGTTTTTGCTGTGCTCCTCCTGCTAAAGTTTGCATACATTAGATAATTGTTTTGATTATGTGCACTAAGCTAGATTAATATTTGCACTATTGTTTATGGTGCATTGATATGAGAATCAGTGCTTTGACTGATTGAATTAATTTTATATGAGACATTTTATTATGTAATGATATATTGGTAATTATGAGATATTACTAATGCTGGTCCAGTTCATACAGGCCAGGTTCCTTCCCCTCCATTGGTCATTGGTCCCTTCAGTCCTTTGACCCCCCCCCCCCTTTTTTTTTTGAGGCGAGCTGCCCCAGGTCCAAAGCCTAGACCCCTCATACTACCCCTATCCTACAGTAGGACATTTGGAACAATAACCACTACGGACATTAAACTGATTATATAGATACAGGTCCTAGCCCAATACTCATATTCATATATGCTGCACTTGCTACTTCCCATTAAAAACCCCAAAGATAAAAAGTATGTTGACACGGACTGCTCTGATTTTATGTGTGGTCTGTGCATGTGTAACTGAGCCTGCATCTGGCACAACATCCAATTAGATCACGTAGATAGTTTTGATTTACCAGCAGCCAACGACATGGAACAAACTGTTAGTCCATGGGTCAGAGACCAACGAGAATGCACCAGCAAAATGATTCCTAACATTATTTTGTTTGCCTACAAAAGTACGTGGAGACCAACAAGAAACAAATCGCGGTCAAAAAGACTCGAGAGGACTCGAAAGTCAAACCGTAGGACTTGGGACTGACTTGAGATTTGTTGGCCTTTGACTTGGACTCGACTCGGGACTTGCCTGTCTTGACTCGTGACTTGACTCGGGACTTGAGGGCAATGAATTGAGACTGACTTGTGACTTGCTAAACAATGACTTTGTCCCACCTCTGTAAAAGACCATACACAGCACAAAACTATTGTCTGCATGTTGTGTTCGTTTCTTTGCAACCTGTGCGTAACCTATGCACGCAAATACACTGCAAAAGTGTCCTTGTCACCTCCTGAAACTAAACTGAACTAAACTCGCTGATTTAAAGATAGATAGATAGATAGATAAATACTTTATTCATCCCAGCGAGGGGAAATTCAGTTGTCCTTAGTAGCAAAACAGCGGATAAAAAAGACAATACATATAAATATAATAAAAAAAAATAAAAAAAATTAAAACCCCCACACATTTACATCAGCGATGACCGTTATAAAATCGAATTGCAGCAGGGATGAAGGATCTCCGGAAGCGCTCAGTCCTGCTGTCTACGGAGAGGAAACGATCCGATCGATTGCTCTTCTGAGCAGACAGAGTCCCATGCAGAGGGTGCCTGGAGTAACCTATGCACGCAAATACACTGCAAAAGTGTCCTTGTCACCTCCTGAAACTAAACTGAACTAAACTCGCTGATTTAAAGGGTATGTAAATTTCCCCCTTTCATAACAGCTCATTTTGGTTGTGCCCAAAAGCAAAAGGTTGTGAGCAAATCTAACAGATTTAAGAACATTTGGTATGAATGACAGTGTCATTATAATCTCATTTAACTTCAATAGGAGTAAATTTGAAATAGAATGTTAAAAATGCGATTAATCGTGAGTTAACTCACCATTTCTGTGCGATTAATCAACTTAAAAAATGTAATCGTTTGACAGCCCTAATTATTATTAATCTTAGTATCTGAGTTAAAAAAAAATTGGTCCATACAAAAAAGGAATACACAAAAGACAATGCACTGGAATGCATATGGAATGTCAGTCCAAGCAGATCTGTAGATGGTAAAATGTATCCGTCCGGTGCTTTGAGCTAATGCTAACACTTTGTCTTAACCTTTAGATTAAGATTGGACATTTATGGACTTTGCTCATTTGGCTCCCTATGAACTAAACGGCTTCTATGTGTTTGGCATTATTGCATTTCCTGTCTTCCAACAGTTTGATTCTCTGATGTGCTGTTGGTGAAAGAACTTTGAAAAGTCTTCTGAGATGTTTCAGTCCAAAAATACGTTTCTAGACAACAGACCCACCACAGCGCTGTAGATCTTCTTTGCAGGAACGATGGTCCATTCCACTGCTGTATATTGGCAGGAACAGGACCACCGTATTGTATTCAGCAATCCAGAGCCGCCCAAACTCACACGTCCTCAGTCCACCTGCCGCGCCCCATGGTTTGCATGTTTGTGAATGGTTTCTCTGTAAAGCGCTTTAAGTGCCAAGGCTCCAGAAGGTGGAAGTAAGAGATCAGTAGTCAGAGATCTTCATTCCGTTTTATTTTTGTGCTTTAGAAATGGCGAAGTCAAAATCATCTGACTTAATTCGGTTTAGTTTACATTACCTATACTTTGGTCATGGGTTGCTTTGTGACATTAGTTTTAATTCAGATTTTGTTTATTTAAAGTAATAGAAACAAGTACACATCAAAGTAAGTGCTGTTCATCGTTTACATTTTTAAATCTTGATTAATCAGATGAATTTCACAGTTAACTCATGATTAATCACACATTTTTAGCTATTTTCTAAGTCCCTTGAATGATCAATTCAATACTTATCAACGTGGAAAAGTGAATAGACTATATATTATTATTATTATTATTATTATTATTATATTTCACACTCACTCTTGATACAAAATAAACACAAACTATTTCAGTTTGACCCTCGTCTTCCACAATGTTGACGGTCGACACGCAGACGTTTGTTCTTAGCAATCCATATGTCTCTGTCGAAAACATCAATTGTTGCCAGATTTTGACGAGAACGCGGTGGAGAAGGAGAGTTCCCATCAGTCATGTGTTTGGCATCATGTGGTATTTCAAAGTGCTGCAGATAACTTTGGTCATGTCCGTCGACCCATCTGGCAATTTTAGTCCTGTTTCTGTAGTTTTCTAACGCGACTAAGAGCGGCAACACTATGTAAAGAAGTTCACGCAATTGATTGTGCAATGAAAAAAAAAAAAACATTGACGTTGAATTGAGTTAACGCGTAAAAAACACAATATTTTAGACAGCACTAATGAAAACGCATTGCCTAAGATTTAGCACACATACTATGAAGTTTTTTTTTTTTTTTGAATGAACATCCGAATGTTAGGAATGGGCTGTTCTGGCTGTAACCCAACCTCTTGCACAGCCAGAGGGTCACTACAAAGGTAAAAAATTCCAAAACATCAACTTTTTGTCTCATTAAGTGTTAAATAATGTCTCCTTTAAAAGCAAACAAAAAAATTCAGGACTTTTTTTTACTTGGAAAGACAAACACATTGCAACAGCACTAAAAATAGGGCTAGACTTGTTCCATTGTTTTCAAATTAGTATAAAAACCATATGATTCATTCACGTATTACCTTCATCCTTTTGAGAAGTGTAGTGGTGTACTCACAAAATACAAGTATTCAGTTATAGATGTTATTTTCTTTATCATGCTAAAGTTTGAATTGTTATACTTGCTTCTCTGTTATGCTAAAGTTTGAGATTTTATTTTGGTTTCAGTCTTTTCTTTACTTCTCTTGTCTGCTCCTCATTCCCACTGTAACTGGTGATGCAACACTAACATAAATAAACAAACCAAAAATCTCTTACTCTTAATCGTCAACATTGTGCTTCTTTCTCTCTCTCCGCTCTACAAATAAAGTGACCACTGCATCTGGTCCGAACCTCAACACAAAACCGTATAGACCCTCTGCACTGCAAAAAGTAAGACAAAATAGGTGAAAAATTGCAAAGAGATACAAACAATTCTACCTTGGAATGAGAAAACAAAGCAACAGTTCTTGAAAGAAGAGTAAATTAATTTGTCCCATTGTTTTAAGATGGTCAGAAAACCCCCCCCCACTCTATTCAAGCATTTATCACGTACAGCATATTCCATCGTTTTTTTGCAGTGTGTTCTCCATGTTTCACATCCTGGAGCAGATTATTATCAGCTGTGGGTGAGTGTGTCGAGGTGCGGGGCTGGAGCTGGTGATTGGGGTGACTCACAGCTCTCTTCCAGCTCTCAGACTCTTCCCGTTAGGTCTTGACCCCATCATCCCCCCCCCCCCCCCCCTCCACCCTCCACCCTCCACCTCTTCCTTCGCTCCTTGGCCCCTTTACAGGATCAAGTGACAAAGCCCCCACTCCAGTCAAAACATTAGTCATGACTTTACTGTAAGTGAATTTCCAGAGAGATGGCTGCCAGAACCGGCCCGGGACGATGATCGGAGCAGACACAATGAGAAGTCCAAGATATTCATCGTGTCTCTCGCCTGGTTTCACGACTTTGATTTGTTGCCTTAAAGAGCAGGTGTTTTCATGTTGATTTTCAGCTGCTTGCCTGCTTTTGTTAAGTTCGGAAACTCTCGGTCTGATTGGGGGATGGGGGTAGAGGCGCACACCCGGTTTTGCACATATTTACAACACATTCATAAAGAATAATCACAACGAAAATGTTACACTGCAAACCAATAATAAAATTTAAGGTAATGATTGCTTAAATAAAGTGGTTTTTATGTCAATCTGAGCACATTCTGACTGTCTTTAAACAAGATTAGCCAATGCACAAAGCCGTTTAGTCTCTTTTCAAGAACTGTTGCTTTATTTTCTCATTCTAAGGGAGACATTTTTTGTATCTTTTAAAAACAAGATCATTTTGTTTGTCCCACTGGTAAATATTGTTTTAAGCAGCGGGTACACCACCTCTGCTGCTGTGATCTGAAGCGTTGTAGCATTTTATTATTACTATTGTTAGCTTTTTAGAAAATTAATTGTTTGTTTGTGTGGATGGATGTGTTTTTGCAGCTTCTGGACACCTGCATTTCTCCAATAGGAGATCAAAAAAGTATCTGTCTATCTATGTATTTTAATTTATGTTTTACTTCATGTTCTGTTCCCCTGTGTTGATTGTCTGCCCCGCCCTGATGTGTTTCACCCGTGGCTCTCTGTGTCTATTTTTTTTTTTGTCCTCCTTAAATAATTATTATTTTTGTAATCCTGCATTTTGGGTCCTCCTTCATTTCAAAACATGTCCAAAGCCCTTTATTGATCTTGCACTTAATGTTTTTGTTGATTGGTTTCGCACATTTTACTGCAAATAGCAAATACACTGAGTCTGAATCTATTTAGTTTATTCCAATGATACAAAACTACATTTTAATTATAACAGTAAGAGTCATGAGATTAAAAGTCACATTCTACCCAGAACCATCTTTGTGTATTTTTATTATATTGTGTAGTGCTTGTAGTGTGAACTTAATACAGTGTTTGCTGTGAACTCACTTTGCACGCACGCCAAGATTTCCCGGTGTTTGTGAAATCACGATGACCTCAGAATCCATATAGAGGAACTCAACTACTTGAGATTCGTACACAATATCGATCTGGCCTTGTCAGAGTGAGAAAGTGTGAGAGCTGCCTACAGAGCTTTGACAAACAACGCATACAAGTGAAGTAAGTAAGTAAGTAAGTATTGTTTATTTTATATAGCGCATTTTACAGACCAAGGTCAGCGAAAGCGCTTTACAATGTTCAGAGTTCAGATATTGTTCCAATCATTCCACACACGGTGACGACAGAAGCGAGTCGCCGAACACACTGGTGCATCAGCCCCCAATCAACACCATCCATTCACTCTCTCACATTCATACTTATTGTGCATGTTTTTAGTGGTAGGGGAAACCGGAGCACCCGGAGGAAACCTACGCAGACACGGGGAGAACATGAAAACTCCACTCAGAAAGGGCCTGTTCCGACCGGGATTCGAACGCAGGACCTTCTTGCTGAGAGGCGAGAGTGCTATCCATTCAGCCACCGTGCAATTTTTGTCAAGCATCAATATCATGAGTAAAGGGTGGCTGAATGGTTTCTTCTCAGCAAGAAGGCGTAGGTGTCCTCCAGTTTCCCCTACCATTAAAAACATGTACACTAGGTATGAATGAAATGAGTGAGTGAATGGATGGTGTTGGTTGGGGCTTTGATTCACCAGTGTCTTTGGATCTCGCTTCCGTCATCACCGTGCGGAGAGAATGGAACAAACTCTGAACTTTGTAACACACGTTGGGTGCTATACAGAGAAAGATTACTTACTTACTAGGTAGACACTTCATTTATAAAATGTCATTATTTACTACTTGTCCTTTATATTGTATTGTATAATATTGCCTAAATGCCATGACTCGACAAACAATTGGCCACAAGCCAGAAATGGGAGAGAAAATACCCCAGTACAAGGGAAAACAGCAATGACTAAAGCTGACAAAAGTTGATTGTTAAATTCCATTTGTTTTTGGATACCCCTAAATCCCAACAGTAGTTATCTCAAATGACGTTACAAAGTTGTCAATTTGCCATCACAAGTCAGAGAATCGAGCAGTTCAAACATAGGAAATTAAAAAGTGAAAAACACATTGAGCCCATGGTCCATAAGGAGGAATAAATTATTTTTTTTTATTTTTTTTGGATTTTTTTTAACCAAATAAAACGTTGTTCTTCGTCTTCTTCTTCTTAATAGATCCCATTTACTGACATCAATTGTTTGCATATAAAGCCCTGTATCCGTAGCTCATACTGTAAATCCTCAGCCGTCTCACGCAGTGCATGGATCGAAGACAGAGAGAGTGAAAACGAGGACAGTGTGAGCCCATTTATAGTGTGTCTCCTCCATGCAAGACACGTATGGCCGGCACATACACTCACGCCTTTGTTTACGCCTCACATATTCTTCCATCCTTTTCTCGAGCCCATGGTTTCGTAGTCTTAAACATGTCAAAGCAGATTCCACGGAGGGGCGTCTACGTTTTAGGTACTCGTCTTGTCCTTTTCCTCGGCCCTTTGTCCGTCCTCCAGGCGTTTCTTCCTCAAGTGGTTCTTCTCCCTATGGTCCCCCTCCCAAGATTCCCATATGGTACAGCCAATGTAAACCCTCTCACAATATACCCAGTGGGTCAGCGGGACAGTCCAAGAACACGAGACCTCGCTGGGATCACAAAGGGCGATTAAATGTTGGACAAAAGTCAGAGTTCGGGAGCGTTTAAGGCATGGGAGCAGCACAGCCTGGTAATCTCTGCTTATAGCTTCACTAGGTCTATTGAGATTTGATGAATAATACACAAACGCAATATACAATGTTTTCTTCATCAGTTCAAAAGGGTTCGAGTGCCAGATGTTTTAATGTCACGCAGTGGGGCAGTGGGGAATCCGGTCCAGGAGCGCCGGAAAGATTAACGGCACATGGCCCCGCGGTCACGGTTATGTTTCAATCAGAGAGGATTGAAACGTATAGGAAAACACAGAGGGTTTTTGGACCTGTCGCTCGACCAGGGTCCGTCTGAGCCAAGATGGAGGCACACGTTAACAACCCAAAATCTCTTTGTTTGTATATTTCAACAATGTACATTTTGATTTTGTTTTATAGTGTAACGTAAAACACTTTTACAATTTTAAAATACAATAATAATTTTTTTTTATTCTTAGCTCCTGTGCTTTTATTAGTTTTTAACAAAGTATAAATAAATAAAATAAAATAAATATAGAAATAATTAAATAATAGTAGTATTGAACCTTTGTGTTTTTCAATTTAAGGACCAAAAAATCAAGACAGACAAACTACAGATAAATAAGCATAACAAAAAAAACACAAAGCAAGAACAAAAAAGACCAACAAAGACACACAAAAATTACTTACATAAAAAATAGACAAAAAAGGATGTCTCACATTCACTCAAAAACTAAACTAAAAACTAAAAAGTGTCTAATATTTGTTCCAGAGACAAGGCATCAAGATTTGGATCCCACCCTGTTTGTTCTTTTCTTTTTCGGTTTCAATTGAGCATTCTTCTAAAGTGTGATAAACATTATTCATTAAGCTTGCTGTATTTATAATTATATTTCACTACAAGACTTAAATAGGAACCTTTGTTTTGAACCAAGCAAAAGAGCTGAGATTTTGGAAAAGAAAAAACAGGTCTGATGGATGACAGTGGACACATCCCTTCGTCGTACAGTAGAGAGAATAGATTTTTACGTATTTTTCCATCATTCTCCGCGCAGTGGCAGAATGATGTCGTGGTCGATAGTGTGACTTGGACTTCAGATCCACTCTGACTGATGTATAGTCTGTCGTCACAGTTGCCCTTCACTGTAAAATGGCACAAACACCTCCGTAACTCATGCTTTCCCATCACAGGAACTGCATTCAACACAGATTCAGAATTACTATCATTATTTTATTTTCAAGTAACAGGAAGTCACAAATGAGGGAATTTGATTTGGCTCACGCTTAAACAATCTAAGTGCAATTTCTACTATACATAAGAGAATACACAAACAAACACAAACATTTACCAATACTGATGCTGCTGCTGCTGCTGCTTTTGACACATGGGGAGGCTGCATTTCAGACACACGTAGCTAAAATCCGGAACAGTCTTCTGGAAAATGTGAGACGGGCTTCTTCTCTGACAATGCTTAAATCCGGGTTAAAAACGGCTCTGTTTCGTAGATGTGCATACAACTGAGGGATTTTATCTTCACTCTTTTTAATGTCCTGGATCGTCACCACAGCCCTTCTTGTCAAAAATCAGTCTAAACGACCCTCCTGCATCGGCAAGGAAAAACTTTAAAACCCAGTGGGAAACAGTGAGAAACCTCGAGGCAAACCACATTGAGGGATCCGCTCAACACAGATGGACAAGTTTACTTTTGAAAGCGCTGAATTTATCCTATGGGGATCAATAAAGTATCTAACTAACAAACTATAGATCCAGGACTGGTTAAACAGGTCCGGTGGAAACACTCCCAATGGGGTAGAGTAGAGTGGGACCAAGTAGGGCTGGTGGAAACGGGACATCAGTATCTGTTTGGTATTCTTTTCAAAATCTCCAAACTGACCTGTTATCAAATTAGAGCAAATGTTTTAAAAGAGCATGTATAGATCTGCAGTAACAGTGACATAACCATTAGTGTTGTTCTGATAAAGTTATGTAATATCTCCTTTTTATTCCGTTTCATTCTCTCACAGTTAAAAATGTGTCTGCCTTCTGTGCTTGGCTTTCAGAGTTGCATCAGTCTTGTGTGGTTCGCTCTTCCCCCTGACAGCGTTCACACATTGACTGGTTTGTAGGAAGGCGTTTGCTTCAAAAATAACCTTTCGCCGCCCCCCTTCCCCCCCCCACACAGCCCGGTTCATGCGGAGACACAAGCTGAAACCAGGACCAGGCTGTTTGTTTGAACTCGCAGGAAGAACAGAGCTGGGTGAAGCCAGGGAGACGTTTGGCCTGTTTATGATTTTTTTTTTTTTTGTCTTCCGACTAGCTTTGGGAAAAGTTGTCCCGCCCCAATTTCCTCGACTGAAGGGCCAACTTAAGTAGTAGTAGATAGGTAGGTAGATAATATCCCTGCACAAGATGAGTAGTCTTAACTTGAGTAGATTCTGACTCTTAAAACAAGATTTGCCAACAGGACAATTAGTATTATTTCAAGAACTGTTGCTTTATTTTTTCATTCCAAGGAAGACATTTCTTTTATAGTTTACATTTAGCTTGTTCCATTGGAAAATCTTGTTTTAAAACAGTCAAAAAGGACTGAAATTAAGATTTATTTTGCCAAAGTAGTGCATTTTTTAACACATTTTTCATCAGTTATTCCAGAGACACTAGCAGAGTTTAGTGGTCCCTTTTTCTGCCTCACCGTTTCATCACAATACTGAAGCGGTCCTGGGTTCAGTTCCACCTCCTGGCCTCTCTGTGTGGAGTATGCATGTTCCCCCTGTGTCTGCCTAAGTTTCCTCTGGGTGCTCCGGTTTCCCCTACCTAACATGTACAATAGGCATGAATGTAAAGAGTGAGTGGGTGGTGAGGGTCAGGGTCTTTGATGTGCTCTGTGCGGAGTGCCTGAAAAATGGCTGCTTACTTACCCTAATTAATAGAGCTTTGTATGACTTTGGTCTGTGAAATGTGCCACATATAAAAAAAGATTTTTATTACCAAACTTACTTACTTATTTTTCAGCAGCAGCAACAAATACAAATGTCAAAAAGGACATTAACAAAACAACACAGGACACACATGCTCACTAACCACAAGTTGAGAAATAAAATGGACAAACTTTTTTTTTTGACTTGCTATTGGTTTTTGTGAAGCTTTTCCACAACTGTGTAGGTTTCCTCCGGGTGCTGCAGTTTCCCCTACCGCTAAAAACAAGTACAATAGGTCTGACATGCGACTCCTTTACTGGCGACCCTGCGCTTTGTGACTCTGGTCTGTGAAAGGCGCTATATAAATAAAGTTTACTTACTTACTTAACACTCAGTGGATCAACAAGTCTGTTATGAAGCCGGTTAGAAGCAACACGGAAGAGCAGCAAGTGAAGAACTGTAGAAGACTGAAATCACCGCCGTGTATGGAGTGAAAGAATAATGACATGTTTTTGACGGTGCAAAAAGTGCTATTTTAAAAGTGATGCTTTATAATTATTATTTTTAAAGCAAGACATGTGTTTAAGCTTGCCAATCTAAACATGTTTTTTTCTTGCCTGCCAGGTTTTTGTTTAGTGGCGTCCAAACTGTTGCATTATTTCTTTTTCCTTTCCCTTCCAAACCTCGTAATATGGCATTTGACATTTTAACCCCGTAGCACCGTAAGTATTCAACATAAAGTTCAACGGTGATGGCAAAATAAGTTTAACTTTTTGGGCTGATGCATTAACTAATGTATGTATCCAAGAACCCAAAGAAGCAAATAAGCTCCATTGCCAATTTTGGTCATCGAATGCTGGTTTCCAAAAATAGCACAGACAAAAGAAAAATGAATCTTACGTCTGGATTCTAAGGCGTCAACTTTTAAGGACATTGGTCATCTGCCTCTTATGGATCAATGGCTGTACGTGTTTTTATTTATCATTGCATTTTTTGTATTTGAACGGTTTGATTCTCTGATCTGTGTTGGCGAACCGACCAAATGTCTTCCGAGAAAACTACTGTTGTGATTTAGGACAGCACAAAACTGGATCAAACTGAACTGAATACTTTTTTAATTGCGCACAAATCCAAACACTTTTATTATATATATATAATGAATGACATTTTTAATACATCTAAAGTACTAAAACTAATTCTATTTGCTGACGACACAACTATTCTATACAGTGGTGATGATTATGAGCTTGTAATCTCCGTAAACAAAGAACTACATCAAATAAAAAAGTGGATGGATGCAAATAAATGATCCTTGAATGTAAATAAAACTAAGATGATGATGTTTGGGAATCGCAACCTAACGTCTGAATCGAGAATAAGTATTAATGATATCCAAATTGAAATGGTATGTGAAATTAAGTTTTTGGGAGTAAAAATTGATAGCAAGTTGTCATGGAAACCCCACGTCAGACACATAAAAACCAAAATTTCCAAAAGCCTCTCAATTATTAACAAAGCAAAACTATACCTAAATGGAAATGCACTCCGTACATTATACTGCAGCCTGGTTCTTCCATACCTGACGTATTGTGTTGAGGTCTGGGGTAACACTTACCACAACACACTACATCCTCTCATCATATCACAGAAAAGAGCAGTGCGGATCATCCATAAGGTTGGTTTTCTGGAACATACTCATAATCTTTTTACTCAGTCAAAGCTGCTAAAGTTTGATGATCTTGTTAAATATAATACATCAATAGTCTTGTATAAAGCATTCAACAAATTATTACCGTCTAATCTGCAGCGTTTCTTTACGACTCCTGAGCGAGCTCATAACTTGAGAGGTTTTGGATATTTTTCACTGCCGAGATCAAAAACCACTCGTAAATGTTTTTGTCTGTCAGTATGTGGAGTAAAACTTTGGAATAAACTGGACTCACAACATAAGCAATGTAAAACTATTCATCGATTTAAACTGTTCTATAAACATAAGGTCTGGTTACAATATAGAGATGAGGGTCTTTAATTTAATCAGATTTTCTCTGTCTCATAGTAACATGTGCTCAATGTTCCATTACCTTGTTAGTATATAGAATCTTGCTATTGTTGTTTTTTCTTTTTTGTTCATTACCATTGTTGGTATATTTTCTATTACCATTGTTGGTATATTTTCTATTACCATTGTTGGTATATTTTCTATTACCATTATTGGTAACTGTTGTTACAATGTAAATGTCCTTGTTGCCCGTGATAACGCCACTCTGGTATGATACTGGCTTGAACTGTAACAGTGAAGTTGATCGTTTAATCACTGAAATGGGGATATAGGGGTGGGATTAAATAAGTTTTCTTCCTCCCACTCCTTTTCAGGCAGAAATATATGGCCATGTTAAACCATAGATTTTTGTTTATACATTTTTTGTTTACACTGTTTTTTTTGTTTGTTTGTTTTTTTATTGTGTTTGTCTGTTTTGTTTTATGCTTTATATTACTTAATTGCATTTAATTACCTCGTTTTCTCACTTGTGCCATTGCCTGAAATAAATTAATAAATACAAAATAAAATAAAATAAATATATCGTTTATCTATAATAACTGTCACTATGTATTGGGTCTTTTCGCTTTACTGAGTGAGCTTGGACCGGTCCTCACTGTCCTGACTGTATACCTCCTCCGCCTCTCTCCCTGAGGGGAAGCACTGAGTCCGTTAACCTCCCGTGCCCTCGGCTGGCTGCAGGAAGCCTCTCCGTGTCCAGCTTCACAAATGCTGCCAATTGATGTTTGTCCCAGCGCTTTAGCTGAGTCCCGCGGAGACAACTGAGGCCACCAAACATCCTCTTATGACCACTGGTGCACGGTGACCTGTCCAGCACGGCCAGCTTTGAGGAAGTCTCTTTCGGAGAACACTGGCTTTACGACAGGAGCGTCACACATGCAGACCGGCCCACCATGATTTGCAGTTATTTTTACATTGGAAAAGCTTATCCTCAAGAAAACAACCATTTCATTTATTGTAAACATTAAACCTAAAATGTAGAGCTCACATAGCTATTGAAAATCTGTGAAAGTCTTGTGTTTTGTATTGTTCAATGTGTGTCTTTTATGTCTGTGTTCTACAGCTAGCTGAGAAATGAATGTTTCTTGGAGGCACCAGTTTTCTTTTAACTTTTTTATTCTTCAATCTGCATGGTGTGTGTTTTTATAATTTGCATGCTTTCAATCATATTTTAACGTTTCAATCTACTTGTGCCATGGCCCCTTCTTCCCCCATACACAAGACTCGTGGCTTTCAGCGCACCTGGGAACTGGGGGTCTCAACAGCAGACGACTGAGAGCAAGCGGGAAGGAAGAAAGAGAACGACAACATGATGTGGCGGCGGGCTTGGAGTTTACCCGAGCGGCTGAACGACGAGCCACAAAGAGGAGACTGAGGGGATGGACTGGGGCCGGGCCAGTGGAGAGATGCGGGTGGGCAGAGCCAGCGTTGGACACTGGCACCGGCCACGGCTGGAACCAAAAAACGGCCCGGGCATTTTTGCCTCCTTGACGTTTATTCATGTTTTTTTTTTTTTACGGTTATATTTACAGTATGCAGAAGCACATATTGTAGAGGCTCAGGATATATGCAGTTTCAACAATTATAATAAAATGCAATGATCTACATCGAGATGAATAAACATGTCACAGACAGACTTAGCACCATATTGTTTGTCACTAGGATGAGAATGGGACATTTCAAAGAATTCTGAAATGTATAATGTCATTAAAGAGCGACTGTGCCCAGCCTTACTCCGCCCACATGAAGATTTGAAAATGTTCTCTTAAAAGGGCGTTGCCTGGAGGACCGAGGAACAAGAAGGGGGGCTTAGAGTTGGGCGTGGTCTGGGCTGTGATTGACAGCTCACTTGTCACACAAACAAAAAACCAGACATTTGTCATTGCTGCTTAAAGCAATAGTTTATACACCAGAAAGTCTCATTCCACCCTTGTTTACACACTAAGATAATTGTAAAGCTACACACCTGAACCTAATCACACTCAATAATCTCAGAATCACTCATGTAATTTAATTTTAATCCACTAGATGGCGCCAGAATACTCCAAACTGCAGCTGGGGCGTGTGTGAGAGTTGGATGGGTTCACATCACTGGCTCTGACAGACTGACGTCACACAAAACAACTGATGTCATAGAGAACTTCAGAGTCAATGGAGAGGCCAGGACCAAATTAAAATGTAGTACCACCAAAAAGGTTGAGAGGGCGCCACACAGACGTTTTTTGGCTTAAAAGTGATATTTTATCTAATTTGAACTAAAATGTCAAAAAAATGACCAGGATATGTAGAGAGCACTACAATAAACATATTTATGGAGTTTATGAGTTGAAAAAAGTTGATTTGGCGTTTAGTCGCTCTTTAAATCTGCTTTAAATTAAAGCTTTAATTTAGCAAGTTTAGTTGCGCTTTGGGAAGATACACATGGAAGACGCGGACTGTTTCTTGCAGCGCTGTGTTTATTGCGTGAACTGGTTATGCAAAGACACGCACACAACAAGCACAGTGTGGTCCTGTGGGTGTAAAGGGTCTAGGGTACATCCATTTGCCGCTGGACGTGGGAACCGCTGTCCAAAGCGGCTGCAGCTGCTCCAAAAGACTGCGGAGGATGTGGAATCCTGTTTGAATTCATAGAGCAATCAACAGCCAGTGCCCCGCGGCCATGCGCACCCCCCTGAAACATTTCTTAACAGATTTACACATTTCTCTTTCCCTTGCACCGGCGATGTGGCCTGCAGGAGCAGGCATTGATAGTACTGTACCCACACTGATACCGATGTTCAGCCGATGCATCAGTGCATCCTAGTTTTATAACACACATACACTATGGATAACTATCTCAAAGAGGAACAGTTCCAATACTTACATCCTTTGTCTACTGCGAGTTCCTCGTGTTCTGAAGAGGCAGAGTGATCTCACTTGGGTGGGGGTTTGAAGAGGGAACATTTTTTTGATTTTTCTTTTTCTTTGTGCCCTTTGACAAGGGGGTGGGATCTGGACCTTGAACTTGATATCCCTTCTTCAATGTGCCATTAAAGAGATTCTCTAAAAATGTCCCACTCCAGCCTTAATCTTGAGTCATGGCACCAAAGAGCAGACAAGCAGACTGACAGAAGCACGTAACTTTATGAAAACTGGACATGCACGTGACATTAATGGAGCTTGGTCTCTTTAAATTATTTAATAAAGAAACCTCCTGAGTCAGAGTCACCACCTGTTCCCAGCAGCAGCAGCAGCAGTGGCAGCAGCACCCGTGGGTGCACTGTCACAGGATAATGAGCTCAAATGGGCCACAGTGTGAAGCCACACAAGTACCTCCCACATGTGTCATGTGGAGAGAGCGGACAGAGCAGACTGTGTGTCACATGGGAGAAGAAGGCATCCCAACATGTGCTACATCCTATCAGCTTTATTTTTACATAACGATTACCTCAGTTTCAGTTCAATGGTGGATTTATATCTCTGAAAGTTGATCTCAGACTGTATAATGAAAACACTGAGGTGCCTCCGGCTGCACACTTTAACACAAAGCCTAGAAAGTGTATCACTGTGCTGTCAGCCGAATAATAGCATGTTTCATTTTACACAACCATTGTGTTATTTCCTTACTGCGACCCCACCCAAGGCCCATAATAAGAACAAAACAACCTCTGGTCTCAAGTACTGAGGGCCTCCTTTATCAAGCATTAGTTTGTGTGAAACATGGATTATCACCCTTTGAAATTGGAGAATCATCATGTTTTATGGAACTAAACCACTAATAGAATCTGCTTATTCACTGACATGTCAACTAAGGGTCTCATGGTCTAACATGTCAACTCATGTTCTTGGTCTTTTCCATCAGGAGAACCAGACATTTGCAATCCCCCCTCCCCATTCCCCTGTTAGTGCTCTATCTAAGCCAGAGGTGTCCAGACCGGTCCAGAAAGGGCCGCTGTGGCTGGAGGTTTTCAGCAGGCGCAGAGTAGACTCCACCCATTTAATCAAATCTTCAGGTTAAGACTGAACTCACTTGAGGAAATGGGCGGAGTCTGCGCTGCTCCTGCTGGGTCTGATATAAAACTTGCAGCCACAGCAGCCCTTTCTGGACCGGTTTGGAGACCTCTGCTCTAAGCCAAGTTCCTGTTCCTTGAGTGCAGGAAAATATGTGTCTTGTTTTTTTAAAGTATGAACTTTTCATGCACCGGTTGTCAGGTTGGGGGAAAGCTCCTCAGACATCCTCAGCAGCAGCATTGGGGTCCCCCAGGGCACAGTTCTTTCTCCACCACTTTGTATACTGTATGTCAGGCATACAACACCAGGGACAGGGATACACAGAAGCATAGTGCCCAGGAGCTCGGGTGTGTACTCACTGACAAATAAACTGAATCTGAATCTTGAAAGACAAACTAACTCCACAACCTCCAGTCCATACTCTCTAGTCAATGCCCTCAGCCAAGAGTGAGAGAAGAGAGAGTTTTGGGTCTTGTCTGTGTGAATGAGAGCAGTGTGTCCAATCCAATCTAATCCACTTTATTTAGTAAATAGCGCATAAACGAGCAGCTTCCAAAGTGCTGTCCAACAAGCGAAAATAGCAGCAAATAAATAGATACACACATACTGTATATACAAATCAAATAAAAACACAGAGGACCACACGACTCACGCGGTTTAAAAGCCAGAGGGTGCTGCTTGGACGAGGGGAGGCAGAGCGTGGTCTTGTCTCTTGCCGTGTTAGGGTCATGTGTATGTGTGAATGTGTATGTATGTGCGAGTGTCATTGGCTGCCATGTGTTTTGTTGGAGGGTGTTGGATTAAAAACCAATCCCTTTTCAAACCACGGACAGGTTTTCTTATTTATTTTTGTGTGAATAATTGCTTGTATATCTCGGGCATGCTTGAAATAAATAAACACATGAATAATTACTGCTACAAGCGCCTTTGGGTGACCTTGCCTGTAAAAATGCGCCATGTAAATAATAATTTCTTACTTACGCCAACTGAAAGACACAAATGAAGCTAGGTCAGCTAACACTTCTGATGCACTATCAACACCAGTGCATCTTCATAACATCTTCAGTATGCCTTTTTATTTTGCTTTTTTAAATTATTATTATCGTCACGTACACAATATATGTAGCAAAATTATGTATCTCTCTCAGATCTCATCCCGCTATTTAAATAGTTTAGATTATTTCAAGCAAACAATGAGTAGTGTACATTAAGCACCTCACAGTGGGTTAAAATCATAGACTGTATATATTAACGGACGTAGTCACGCCTATCTCTGCCGTTCTAACTAATGGGCCAAAAATTGGGCTCTCATGGAGTGATTCAAAATGGCCCAGGGGCTGGAAAATGTAAAAAAACGCATCTGCGCTCCATTTATTTAAACGAGTGACTTCAGAAATTCACAGCGAGTAAACTAGACTGGTCCAAAAAAATCCACCCCCCTCAGCATTGACACACATGTGGAACGGAGCTTTGGGCCAAGAGCCAACTTTTGGACCATCCTGTAAAGTGTTTTTAAGAGGTAAGAATATGCTATATGTTAGCATCGGCTAATTCTTTTTCAGGGTCCACCCCCATCGGCCCGGGGTGGTATTGCAAGCATGTCAGCGCACAACATTTTGGCCACTTTTGAGCCGGGACCCGCCCCCACTGGTTAAATTCCACCTCCAGGCCTTTATGTGTTGAGTTTGCATGTTCTCCCCGTGTCTGCGTAGGTTCCCTCCTGATGCTCCGACTTCCACCTGATGCTCTGGTTTCCTCCCCTACCACTAAAAATATATACAAAAGTTCAGGCATGCTCCCATCTCTGTGTGGAGTGAGTGAGGGACAAATGCCCAAAAAACCACAATGGTATGGTGCTCTGTGGCTGTAGTCTGTGAAAGGCGCTACATAAATAAAGATGACTCACTTATTTACTGACTGTCATGACGTGTGTGTGTGCGCCAGTGCATTTGGTCACTGTCAGGACACTATACACTGCTGTAAACTGGGCTGCAGTCTTTTGTCTGCCCGGAAACAAGTACACAAATGCCGAACATTCATAACCTAGTTCACAAGTTCATAACCTTTTGTGCTGTTATTATCACAACACAAACACCAGTAACCACTTCGAGCTGCCTCATGATTACTCCGTCTTACTTTAACATATAAATGGTTTCTGTTCATTCATTACAGTTATGAAGTGACCACAGGGAATAAAAACTGGATGTATGTTCCTGTAGAATAAATACATGGATGAACAGTTTATGTCTGCTGGTTACCTCCCAGATGGAATTTCTTTTTAGATATTTTAAGTATTACTTTTATCTAAATATGGGTTTGGATTCTATTTTCTGTATGAAACGAGTTCAGTTACTGTTTGGATTGACTCAAACATTAACCAAAGTTACCACAAACGTTGAAATGTAGACCGATAGTCCAATGAATGCATGTTTTATTCAAATATTTGTAATAACATGTTGCACTCAAATGTTAGAATATACCATCAATGCTGCAAGTTTGTCATAATAATTAAAAATACTTTTGAGGGCCACACAAAAGGGTCTCACAGAGCATGTTGAAACTTGTGTTCTATACACACCTGAATTTCTACTACTGGGATCAATAAAGTATCTATCTATCTTTAGCAAATCAGAAATGGTGGATAATTATTAAAGGAATACCAATAACGAGTATGTTATGTTTATTGTATCTTTGTTATATCTGTAAATAGTTTGAGGCCCAGCAATCAACCTGCATTGCTCCTGGATCTGCTGTGACGTAACATTTATGTGTCCACATTTCACTGATGACACGTAAAGGGGCAGAGTAGAAAGCCATGTGGCAGGACTCAGTATTTTCACTCAATATTTTAGCTCAATATTGAGATTTCAAACAACCAATCATGTACTTATTGATGTTGGTATGGATGATGTGTTTCTGCTGCTCAATTTAACTCAATTCAATGTGTTCTTGTTTCGCCCAAAATCACATCTCAAACACTTCAAAGGGCAGATGACCAATGTCCATAAATGTTGTTGAATGTCGGGTGTCCTGGATCATCGCCGCTGCTGGCACCAACGGGAACCAGTGAAGTATCTATCACATATCAGCTGTGTGTCCTCTTCACAGGCACCTCGCTAGATGAGGAGAGATACACAAATTGCTAGCCTCTTCGCACATGATTATACTGTGAGTCGGATGCTGTTGCTCAGAGACGCCGCGGCAGCCGGAGGTGGCAGGTCGTCCCAGTCGAGCTCCAACACTGCTGCTCTTTGAAGCCAGGGTCAGAGCAGGCAACACAGCGGTATACCTCAACCAAAGCCAAGTGGCAAAAAACACACCGACAATTCCTTATTCAAACTTGACATAAATCTAGGCTTCGGTATTTCTAATTTTCAATTTTTTTTTCTAGAAGGAACACCTAAGACGGCAGCAACATGACTACTTTCCCAGACTTGTGCTGTCCTCAGCTGAACCATGGGTCTGTGCCAAATCACTGGCCAAGTTCACAGGAGGTAAGCAGGTTAGCAACAGCTAATTCAGATGCCCTGTTATACATAAAAATGTGTTTGAAGGCTCAACATAATGGAGCAGTAATGGTGTTTTTAGTGAAGGCAGAGACATTTTGGCACAGGGGCCGGTGGAGGCCGTATGACGAGGGCTGAATCAGCACCAGCAAACTCACGCTGCTCGTAAAGAAACGCACTGAGCTGATAGAGGACAACAAACACATACACTTTGAATAATGTACAGCATTATAATATTGTTTATGAATGATTTGTTTGATGCACACACTCAACTCTAGGGGTGGGCTCTTATTATGTAAGGGGGCCACGTTGGGATGTTGTCATACTGTGGCGAGCCGGACCCATTTTTGTATGGTTACCGTTTAATAAATTTTTTTGTCAAATAAACAAACTTAAAGTAGAGAAGGAGCTGGACAAATGGAGCCACAATATTGAGTGTTTTTGTGTGTTTGTGTAAAGTTTGTCATCGTTCTCATAGATTTCGAAGCTTTAGCATCTGTGAATAGTTTATACATTACAGAACAAGAATGAGATTGATGCGCACATCCAAATCTGAGTAGCGTGCACAAATTTGAAAATGAAGGGTAGTTTTGCCTGAAACTTCACATCTTGTGGTGCGAAATAAAATAATCCCTTCCGAGCTAAAGATTTTTTCATCTTAGTTTAAACATTACATCATGAAGATATTTTGAGCAAATGATTATTTAATTGATAAAAGAGTTCGATTTTCTTTTGGTTTTGCCAGGATTTAACCAAAACTGGACAAACAAACTAAGTGTTGTAGACTAAATTACAGGTTCATATTTTGGACAGATTTTTATTCATTTTACTCATTTTAACTTTTTTTGCGTTCACTGTTTAGAGCAAAAATAAATGTTATAAACCGCTGTTACTACGGCGACCACTGCTCCTGACGTAAGCCTTAGTGGCATCAGGATGGGTCAAATGCAGAGGACACATTTCTTTACAGGGACAATAAAGTGCACATTATTATTATTGTTATTATTATTGGGTATTGACTCAAATTCATATAAAAAAGTAGCAGAGGTCAAAGTTGACCTGGGGGCTGCTGGACTCTAAAGAACTTTTTGCAAAAGTAACCGCCTTGTGCCTTTGGTTTGAAGTTGTGCTCTGAAAGATGTGAAAATACCATTGACTGTAAAGAGATGGACAATTCTAACCTCCGAGCACAATTACGTCCGATAGGGAAGTGCTCATGGACAAAGTTTTGCTCTACATGCATTGAAAAATCCTGGTGTAAATTCCTGGTGTTTGTTGATATTGTCCTTCTAAATCCAGCTATGAGATATATAAGGATTGACCGATCAGTTTTGATTCATTCATTTCAGGTCTTGCAAATTAAAAACAGTGAAAACATCGTTTTCACATCGCTTCTCTGAATTAAATGCAGCATCATTGAGTCAATGAAGTGAGAAATTATCACCGGTACTCACAGGTAAAGAGTTAAAGAGTTAGAGTTAAATGGGGCGCCAGGTGAGCAGTGAGGCAGTAAGACCAAAGGTTTAGGAGCCAATTTCTTCTAATTGGTGGGTAGAATTAACAAAACAGACTGGCGAGGAGTGGATGGAAACCCAGGCTTCTTATACTGCAGTTAATGATGAGGAGATTGGATCCAAGGTGTGCCAGCGGAAGCCCCACCCAGATGGGAAAAAGGAGGGGGAGAGCCACACACACAACGGACGACTTTAGTGGATGTAAAAATAGTTCAATCTGAAGACACCAAAGACACAATTAATACAATACAATTATTTATATGTTTGGAGCATTGACCCCGGCAGTGACACTTGCAGCGATGAGATCGATTACAGCTGAAGATGATATCAGATCCCCCGGGGTCAAGCACTGGTGGTGGCTAGAAGCATGGTGTGAATGGGGCGTAGGCGGAGCAGGAGCCAGAGCAGGAGCCTAGAGCCAGAGCCAGAGCAGGAGCCAGAGGGGGTGCTGGGGAGGTGGTGGGTATTTAAGAGCCTCAGGAAGCGTTGCTTGTCAGGAAGTGGCTGGTCTTTTAAACTGCCCGCTTTGCTGAGAGACGGTTGGCAGGAGGCAGGCCGGGCTGTGTGATTGGCTGAGGCTCGAGGCTGGCAGAGCCGTGTGATTTGCAGGCTTGGAAGGGGGAATTTGCACTCGGTCTTTTAGTCTGAATATCCGCTTCAGCTTCATTTTTCAGAGAGATTAGGCCAAGGCTCAATCCACAATAAAAAACATACAATACAGTAGTTTTAGAAGATTTGAAAAAGCTGAAATAGATCTGAGAGAGATATATACAGAAGGTGACCAGTATGCGTTTTGCTCTAATGCTGCTGCTGTACCTGAGTCCAGCCACTAAAAAAATGTTGGTTTTAGACTTTCTTATTGTAACCTAGCATCCGGGCATATGAAAACTCTCTGCCGTTTAACTGACTGAACATGATAGAAATGCTCAACATAATTTAATAGACAAAAAGACAAAAATGTGTCTAAATGTAGGACTACTTTAATTTGGTGCCCTTGGTGTTTACACCGTCAAAAAAAAAAAAATTCTGTGGCACTTCAAAGTTGGGTCAAATCACCTGAAATCGCTGGCAGAATGCACTTCTAAAATCTGAAAATGCCTGGCAGTCAGTGAGTTAAAATCAATGTGTGACTCAGTGCGTGTAGCTACTCTTTGGAATGATGAATTAAAGACATGCTCAAATACGGATTAAATGTAAAAGAATGTATAAAAAGATGTATTGAAGAACTATGTGGAAGAAAAAGAAAAAAGATTGATACCTTTAGATATTTCAAACCTGCACTTATTTTTACATATATCAATATGTAAAAATAAGCATTGTGCAGTTTTGAAATAAATACACCAAAGAAAATATTTCAAATTGGTAGTTATGTCATTCACAATCATTCATATACAGCACCATATGAATGATTGTGTTTCCAATCTTTTAGTCAGAGCCATAGTCTGTAAACATTAACGGACGTAGTCACGCCTATCTCTGCCGTTCTGGCTTCTATGGGCAGTTTCAAAATGGCCGCGGGGGCTGGAAAACGTGAACACAGCACGAGCCCCATTCATGTGACGAGTGTCTTCAAAATTTCACAGCAACTAAACTAGAGTGGTCAAACATTTTTTACTCCCCTCAGCATTGACACAGATCTGGAATATAGCGTTGGGCCATCCTGTAAAGTTGATTTCGGGAGATAAGAAGATAGCATTGGGTAGTTCGTATTCCGGGTCCACCCCCACTGGCCTGGGGTGGTATTGCAAGCATGTCAGCGCACGTCATATTGGACATGTTTGAGCCAGGACCCGCCCCCACTGGTCATTCCATTCACAAACAGGCGTATAGGTCTGCAGAGCACACACAGTTATATCTGCGCCTGTATGTGGCCCTCATCCATCACTGTCACCAACATTACCTCAGATCTCTTCCTCCTCATCCATTATTTGCATGATGTATAGAATGCTCACTGTATGCAGACAAGACAGAAAATGTTTTTCTCTCTCCGCTGCATCTGTGAAGTCAGTCGGGGTGAGCATAACCGAGCATCACCCTTTACCCCCCGCCTCCCTGTGCAAGATGCTGTGAGCTGCCGTTGGATGACATCTCCCCTATGGCGCTCATTTCACTGTAATTGTGCATCGAAGCATAAACTCGGCTGAACCGGCTTGGAGTTTGAGGAGCTGCATGTTTATGTTTGTTCCCACAGAGATATTGGCAGCTGTGTTGCTCCCTGCGCCACCTTTGCCCAACTACTTTATTTATTGCTTCGAATGTAAAAAAGTTTTTTGTATTGTGATTGATCTATTGATGCCTGTTTTGCTACTGCACTTTATCACAGATGACAGTTTTGGAGCTCAGAGTAGAGGCTGTCTCACATTTAAGATGCCTTCTTCTTCTAAAACATGTGCAATAGTTCAGGGTGAATGTTTGACAGTGCAGCTGAGGGAAACTCGTTCATTTATTCATTCACTTTCAGAGTAGGGGTAAGTGTCTTGCCCAGAGACACAACCACAGCTGACCTCAGCTGACTTAGTTGGAGTAGGTCTCATCTGTGGGACAAAGGATTGGAATCAGCCCAAGCTACAATCCTATCTTTTCACAATATTTATTCACTATCAGTTCAAAAGTGTGTAAAACTAAAAAAAACGTATATACTGCTTTTTGTATACAAGACCAGACCTGTCCAAAGGCCGACACATGGTTTGTCAAACTGTTTCGACTTTATTTGACATTTGAGACACTCATATAAGTGTCTCATATGTTTTTAATAATGATGACAATAATAATGCGTTGGTTTTATAAAGTTATTTTTTGGACTCTCAAAGACACTTCACTTATTCATTAACTCCATAAACAGTAAACTACTGCTGGCCACATCTGCCCCAGCGCAAACTAGCAGAAGCGAGGCAACCAGTATGCGCCATTGGCCCCTCTGACCACCACCAACCATTCACATACACACCAGACTCACACTAGGCCGTGTGGGTGAAGTCTCTAACCAAAGGACCAAACAACAGTTGGTACAGGCCCTGCCAGGCCCTGGCAGGGCCTGGCAGGGCCTGTGAAGATTTGATGCTGTGAAGATTTGATGCTGTCAAATCTTCACAGATTTGACAGCATCTGGCTTTGTCATGCAGATGACGCCACACACATTTTTCTTCAGGTACAATAAAGCTCAACCTGTTTCCTTGAACACAGTGTACAGTTTGGAGTAATTCTCAGTCAACAGAGATTAGAATGTCTTTAGAATGTTCCTGTTTCTGTTTATCTTGGAACGTGCTTTTCATCCTCAATATACAACGGTAGGTCTGCAGTACGTCCATCCGTCATGCGCAGCCCCTCCCCCGACAGCCGTGTTGCAGCAGCTGGCCGTACATCAGGCCACTCTAATGTGAGGCTGTGAAGAAAGGGGTAATCAGACACACCGGTCATTAGAGTGTTCTGCAGCCTCCGCACTCATGAGCTGCACCGCCGCAGACGCCTTGAGCTCACAAAACCTTTGCTTCTTCGAGATTCAAGAGCCAAGTGACATGACAGTGCATATATAACAGCCTGTACTGCGTGTTCTCTGTGTCCTCACACTCGCGTATATTGTGGAATTTATGGGAGCCAGCATTTTTTAACTATTCTGGGCCTTTTGGGAAAAACATGATGATGCAAAGAAGTGAAAGAGTGATGTGAGCTCTTGTAAAGAAGCAACAGGGGGAGACACTGGGCTGAGGTGCCTGTGTGTGCATGCCACTATCATAGACACGATCATGTACAGTATATAGATGAATGATGCTAACTGCTAGCTCAATGAAGGAAAATAAGAATGTGCTCTTGAAAATCTTGGCCCAAATTACTCTGGCTTCTTTTGACTTACATTGAAAAGTAAACTCCTGGTGGTCAGTAACTGTTTGTGTCACACTCTCTATGATCCTGGTGTGTTTAATTTGATATTATCATCCATCCAAATCCAGATATGAGCCATGTAAGGATTGACAGCCTTCATTCACAGGATAAACTCCAGTTGCCCATAGCAACCACCTTAGGAACACATCTGCCACGCTAACTCAATAGAACAAATGCCCATATTAGGATATTGGTTTGATTCCACCTCAAGGCCTTTCTATGCAGAGTTTGCATTTTACCCTGCGTAGGTTTCTCCGGATGCTCCGGGTTTCCCCTATTACTAAAATATGAACATTAGTTCAGGGTGATGGATTGATTGTGTGTTTGTGAGTGTGACTGCGGGACAACTGCAGCCCACGGCTACAGTTCTGACAGGTGTTCATGAACGTGCACTGTCCCAACCAAATAAACAATGACGTTTATCCTCATTCAGCTAACACTATGAGGACTATTTTTGTTTGACATTCCATTATTTGAGCATCACCTGGACAGTGACGACGCCTTAAGAAAAGTGATTGAAACGGTGAAAATTACAAGTATGGTAAGAAAAAAATAATGAATTGAAAGTAGATAGATACTGTAGATACTTTATTGATCACGTAGGATAAATTCAAGTGTCCAGCAGCAGAAGACTCATCCAGGTTTGTTGTACAGTCTGACAGCCGAAGGAAGAAAGGATCTCTTAAAACGTTCCGTTCGGCAGCGCAGTGATAGGAGCCTGATGATTCCTCTGAGAGGCCAGTGTCATGCAGAGGGTGTCTGGAGTTACCCAGGATGCCCTGCATTAGAGCCCTCATCCTTCTCTCCAGCACAGCTCCCACAGAGTCCACACAGAGTCCACACCCCATCACAGAGACACATTTCCTGATCAGCCTGTCGAGCCGGTTACTGTCTCTCGAGGTCAGACTGCCGCCCCAACACGCAAACCCGAAGAACAAGGCACTAGCTACAACAGACTGGTAAAATATGTGCAACATCTGACTGCTCACATCAAAGGACCTCAGTCTTCTCAGGAAGTGCTCTGACCTTTCTTATAGATGGCATTGGCCTGAGCTGACCAGTCCAGTCTGTGGTCCAGGTGGACTCCTAGGTATTTGTATGACTTTACCATTTCGATGTCCTGTCCGTTTGGTGTGACCAAATTAGACAGATGTGTATTACCTATACTTTGCCAAAACTACAACTTGGTGCATCGCCCTATTTCAGAGTAAAATAAGATATTTAGTTTAAACGTTGTATTAATTATTTAACTCCACTGGCCACCAGTTTTTTATTGAGATTTGATTTACAACTTACGGGACTTGCGCTGTCAAATAATGTATTTTAAATATTCAAGATAAACAGAGTGAAAGTCAAATGAAGCAATAAAAACAAACGTTGTGTCCCTGTCTCAGTTCTTTCGCCCAAACATGAACTGTTACTGCCCCGTGATTCGTGTCTCTGATTGAGATCACAAACGTTCAGTCTTTTGTTTTTGCCACAGCCCTACTGACGCTACAACATCTTATCTTTGAATTCATGCTTTCTTCATCGGTGAGTGTAATGGCATTCCACACATACATTCTTCCTATAGGAACCGGGTCAGAAGCAGTGGGCCCTATTAGCTCGGTCTACTTTGGCTGGAGGATGATGTCATTCTTACAGATAGCGAAACAATTAATATCCAGAAGAAAAATCCAATAATGATAATTTCTCAAAGTGCCTCTGCCCTTGAACCCACAGTAACCTGCCAGATAAAAGCTGAGATGTGTCTGGTGAGTGATCTTACTCCGGGGCAGATTTAATGAGATTTCCAGGTATGTTAAACCTGTTAGCTGCTCTGGTTCAGGTGAGGACTCTGCTGCAGACCTACATACACTATAGCGTCGGCTTGGACCTGTTCCAGTCTCACACACTTCAATCTGGACACACTCAAAGAAAGTATTCAAACTAGTTTATTCAATTATATTCTCTTTATTTTTGTAAATCAAAACAGCAGTTGTCTCAGAGGACTTAACAAAATTACCTCAATGGTGAAGCCAGAGAATCCAACAGTCCGAACACTGGAAATGCATTAATATTAATAAGAAGGAGGATGTACACACCTGGTTCGTGCGCCTTTCTAAAATTCTCTCCTCCTTCTGCGTATGCGGTTCCAGGTGACCAGTCAATCAGAGCGCATCTTGTTAACAAAATTATATCTTGCTTTAGGTCACTAAAGCATGTGTTTTTTTGGTAAATTATATAATTTACTTTATTTGTGCATTTATTTTTTATTGCAAATTTTAATTTTATTGTTCATAAAGTATGTTTTACAAGGGGGAAAATCATAATTTGTCATTGCAACTTTTGGAAAAATGTCCCACAAAATCAAGTATTAGCAACAAGTACAAAAATTGCCCACAAAATCCTGAAGGGACAGCCACATAACTTTTCCCTTCTTCGATGGGGGCCGGGTCAGTTTGTAACAGAAAAAGTGTGATGATTGCAGCGTTGAAATAGTTACTAACTAATAGTTAATAATGAAAAAAGTTCATAACTAAGGAACTTTTTATTCCAAAAGTCCATCTTTATTATCAAATACACACATGGGTGTGTTCACAGTAAAGTGTCAATTAAAGTATCTGGACTTTAAAAGATTATAACTCAAAAACAATAATTACTATCATAGATTAGAAAAAAGATTTCAAGCACAGACAGATCAGAGATAGTGTGGATAAAATCAAAGGAAATATTGACAAATATATTTTTGTTGACATTTTAAACGACCAAATCAGCCTCTGGTTGGACCATTCTACTGTGACTCAGTGACATTGTCCTCAGTCTGAAAAAGCGGCAGATGAAATCGCACAAGATTTACATAGTTAAGACAACATCAGTAAATCACTTGATATAAAAAGGAATTGTTAAAAACCTAAATGACCCTTGAAAAATGTGTAACGGACGTGATGGTTTTCGTTCATTTTTCTCTAACAATTAAACTTGAGAAAAAAAATATCTGGTCTGGTTTCACATTTAACTCATTGACTGCTAGCCATTTTTGAAGATTTCACTGATTTTCAAGACCCACAAAATATTGTATGCTATGTCTATGTGAAATATGAAACCATATTCTGAAAGACTGGACTGTCTACTTTCATCAGAACAAAATAAGTGTGTTTCTCGCTAGTTTTGTTCTTCTGTTATCCCCAGTCGAATAGAGGGGAGTTTGACAGAAATCACCGGTCTCAGACAAACACGTCAATGGCCGTCAATGAGTTAATTGTTTGATTATATGAAATCATCACTTTGTGTCTACTCTATGTACAAAAAATAAAGAATCTCTGAATCAAATGTGAACATCTAAAAATACGTAACAAACTTCCGCAGCTCATTCCGTCAAATCATCACGTCCGTTACATAAAATAAACAGGGCCACTATAGGAAACTTGTCTAATGTATAAAACAGTTTTGTTCTAGCAACATCTAAAGGACAGAGGAGGTGTTTGGACACATGAAAAACATTAAATATCTTTGGATTATTAAAATCAAATTTTTTGCCTTTTGTCACACTTTTGTGCCCTTTAGTGTGAACAAGCCCATATGAAAATACTCTCTCAGCAAATGTAGAGGGGGGTCGGGTCCGGCCTGTGGGCCGCAGTTTGGGGACCACTGCTGTAGAAGGAGGACAGAGACCACGCAATCCAGGATTGAGGAGTCCGGGCCGGTGAAGACAGTCCTCAGGTGCAGATGAAGGAGACTACATCTGAAGTCATAATGATAAAGATAAAGCGGGAAGAGGAGAGGATATTGCTCAAGTTACCATACTTCTCCCAGTGTTTTTAGACTTAATAAGGTGGTATTTCTAAGTGTTACCTGAGTCTTACCTACCTAGCCATATGCTAAATTAAAGAGACAGTTTTAAGCCTGGCCTTGAATGAGTAACGGTTCTGTAAAGTAAATAGTTTGCAGCTGGTTGATTGGCACTTAGTCCTGACAGACGTATGAGTGATATGAACCTGGTCCATGGAGATATGGTCTGACGCTCTGACCCCGGCTGATGAGATTCGCAGGAGAGAATCCAAGTCAATATACGAATATGAGACTCCCCTGAGGTGCAGACCCTGGTGAAGCTGGAGTGAGGATCTTAGGATATAGAAAAAAGTGAAATCATGGCTTATTTTACTTCAACTTCAAATTTTTCTACCACTTTGTAAAAAGAAAAAAATATGTATATGTTTGTATTGTGGAAAAATGTGGGTTAAAGGTTCTTATTGTCAGAAAAAAAAAACACTGGGTAAATGTTTACATTATATAATGAGTATGTTGGCATTCAGATTTATGCAGCTACATTCTGCAAGAGTCGGTGATTATTAATTAGTGATTTTTTTATAATTGTAATACCTTGTGTGATTGTTTCTATCATGTTTTGTTCAGCACTTTGTGTTGCTTTGTGTGTGAATTGTGCTATACAAGTAAACTTGCCCTGTAATAAACTCTATAGCAGTGGTGTCCAGCACATGTTTTACTGCTACAGAACTTCAGCAGAACTCAAGAATGTTGTACGTAATATGAAACAGGGACGTGGTGGAGCTGAAGCCTCGTCTCACCCCCGTCTCCACAATAATCATGTGCAGCACCACACTCTGCAAGAATCACACACACACACACACACACACACACACACACACACACGCACGCGCACACACACACGCACACACACGCACACACACACACACACACACACAAGCACAAGCACACGCACACAAACACACAAACAAACACACTACACATAATGTATATTTTAGAGTGGAGTGTATACTCTTACTACAACGACTACTATTACTACAATATTACTACTTCTACTACTTGTACTGCTAATACTACATCTATTTCTACAACTTCTACTTCTATTTCTCCTGCTACCACTTCTACTACTGCTATTTCACCTTGGAGAGACCCATGAGGAAAACGCATTAGACTTATTAGATTTAAGCATGTTTATTGATTGAGCATGTTTGGCGCCCTAGGCCCGGGCGGGATGCTGTTGAGCACGGCGCTTGCTCGCGTGCATGATCCCCCCGGGGCCTAGGCACTGGTGACGGCAGAGGCAGTAGGCAACACGCTTCATGCGAGAAGGAGGAGGTGGGGCGGCGGCGGCTTGCAGACTTCAGAAGATCGGGAAGTGGGCGTCTCCGGCTTTTAACTTGCTGTCCTGGTGGTTATTGGTTGACTGGGTGTGGGCGTTGCTGGTATTGATGAGTCGAGGAATAGCAGCCTGTGGCCTGGCAGCAACAGCCGGGTCTACCACGGTGAACTTTCGCGAAAGCTCCATTACTATTTCTACAATACTACAAATTCTACTACGGCTTCTACTACTTCTTCCACGACCGTAAGGAATCTTTATTTACTATAGCGCCTTTCACAGATCACAGTCACAAAGCACTTTGCAATTTTGGGCATTTGCCTCTCACTCCACACAGAGAGCGGGGTCGCCGATCAGGAGGCGCATACATGTACCAAACCTATTGTACATGTTTTTATGGTAGGGGAAACCGGAGCACCCGGAGGAAACCTTTGTAGACACGGGGGGGAGAACATGCAAACTCAACTCAGGAAGGGCCTATTCCGACCAGGATTCAAACCCAGGACCTTCTTGCTGAGAAACGAGAGTGCTATCCACTCAGCTACTCAGCAACTACTATTTCTAATATCATTACTACACTTTTTTTTTTATATAAATATGTATCTTTGCCCTGAGGGATTGACTGAGAAAAAAATGCTTCACGGTCCTGGTCTTATTTCCAGAGAATCCTGCCTCGCTTATCTGTGCAGGTGGACTTACAGGTGCCAGCTCCTGTGGATGTGACCCAGAGGGAGGGACCCGGGGGAGAAGGCCCAGAGGGAGGGGAGCAACCCGGGGGAGAAGGCCCAGAGGGAGGGGAGCGACCCGGAGAGGGCCCAGAGAGAGGGGAGCGACCCGGAGAGGGCCCAGAGAGAGGGGAGCGACCCGGAAAGGGCCCAGAGGGAGGGGAGCGACCCGGAGAGGGCCCAGAGGGAGGGGAGCGACCCGGAAAGGGCCCAGAGGGAGGGGAGCGACCCGGAGAGGGCCCAGAGGGAGGGGAGCGACCCGGAGAGGGCCCAGAGGGAGGGGAGCGACCCGGAGAGGGCCCAGAGGGAGAGGGACTTGGCCTCTAAATGTGGCCTCACCTGCTAGAAAAAACTCACTGAGCTCTTTTGCTACTACTACTACTACAACTACTGCTACTATTACTACTATTTCTACCACTTCTACTACCACTAAGATAAGATAAGATAAGATAGACTTTATTGATCTCACACAGGAGAAATGTACATGTCACATCTGACATGGATAGAATCACTCAAGATTGTGCAAAAGAAAGAAATGTGCAAACATGTTAAATGTAGGATACATTATGTACAATAAAAAGTGGCAATCAAGAAACAGTGTCAATAGTAGTGCAGGTTTTTTTTAATGCAAGTGACTTAAAGTGACTTATTGTACAGTCTGACAAGGGCTAGGCTGGCCCTCCAGACCAGCCAATACAATACTACTGGTACTGCTACTATCATATGGCGTAGTCCATGACGTGATGTTGTAGAAAAAAAATCACTGTTAAAGAAACAAAATGATTTTAAATTGTCCATTTGTGTGTCTATATTTGAGTTACATGAACCGTAGGCTACTGACAAAACTTTAAAAAATAAATACACTTGACTAGTGTTAATCAAGTGCTATCCCTGAGGCCTCACATTTCCACCGACAGCTGCAGTGGGTCTCTCTGTATGATAAGTGATGAATCTCCAAATAATCCTGACAGGATATTGCCCCGAAGCATGCCTCAATTCAGGGGCCAATCTCCCTACATTAAAGATATTAAAATATTAATATACGAGTTGAAAGGAACAGAGGATGAAGGTGCTACTCAGGTGCTCCTCCAGGGTAAGGCCACGAAAGTTAAAAAATCAAGAAAAACTGAGAACAACAGACACAAAAAACTTTGATGGATGGTAAAAATGGATCCCAGGAATTCTAATGTTTATGTTGTGGCAGCCCTAGCCTGGCCTTATCCATCTGTAACCTCCGGTCATTTATCATTTCCAACCGTTTCAATCTGAAAAAGAGTTAACCCTTTCCATCTGTTAACAGAGCTCAAGGGAGCAAAGCCAGACCTTAGTACGAAACGTAATGTGTACGATGATGTGGTACGACCAGGCTATGGGCCCAAGCCAGGTTTTTTATTCTGAAGGCTCACTGCCCTGGTTCTTAGCCAGGACAAGAGTCCATCGTCGGAACTAGGCTCTCACCTGTCCTGAGCTGAAATTGGTTGTTTGTGTTTCTTGCTCTCCTGACCAGGCCATCGACTGCTCCACTTGGCTTTTGATATTTGCTCCTTGAAGAAAGCAATGTATTTATTTTTCATTTTTTTTCAACTTAGAATTAAATTCAAAGATGTCGGAGGACTATTAACACTAGTAACGTGTCTTTAGTTTTATTTTTTTAACCCCCTAGTTTTTATTTTATTATTTATTTTAAGCCTTTACCAAATGGTTGAGATACAGTTCGATGGTAAAAGTCCCTAAAACCAGATGAGATGCCCCAAAGAAGTAGATTTCAGTTCCAAGCTTAAAGTAAATATAATGACTCAAAAAGTGATCCACCAAATGATTGAGGAAACCTTTAAAGGGTTAATTTTAGAGCGGCCCCTGAATGCAATAAGAGACACACACACATGCCTGATAAACAAACCCCTTAATGCGGCCCAGCTTCACCCAGACTTGACCTGATGTGGCCCCTGGATAGATTGAGTTTGAGACCCCCGGGACAATGTGATGATCCGGTGATTTAAGGACATTTTTTGACATTTATTAACATTTATATACATTGGTCATTGCGCTCCCCAGACCAATCGCTTCTGTTTTTGGTGAATCGACTGAGGACTGCTGTTGTGATTTAGGGCGATACAAACATACATTTAATTGAATGAAATATAGAGTTTTCCAGTCAACCTCAGCTTCACTGTAGTGGTCCTTTGAATATCAGAACCTCTGGAATTTGGCTATAACTTTATTTGTATTTTCTGACATTTGTTTTTGATTGTGTCTCAAATTGTCATTGATGACGTTAATTTAGCTGTGAATTTGTGGATTAAAAAATATGTATAATACTCAATTTTAAAGCCCAGGACAGCCCCAATCCCCTCGGCCCCTGGACAAGTCTGGTGAAGTAAAGTGGCCCGCGCAGTGAAAAGTTTGGACACCCCTGCTCTATGTCAAAGACCTTCTTTCTGTTTTGGTTTAGAGACATCTGGCGGCGGAGAAGTGACACTGCATCCACATTGACACCTCAGTCACTTTTCTGCATTAAATCGTTTAGGGTTTTATCTGGTGTTTACCTTCAGTCATTGAGGATGATTGGTGGATCCTTTTATCGAGTGGAAGAAAAATACAACACGGCCACACAACTAGTCACGTTTCATTTATGGTTTGAGAAAACGTGTATAGTTTGTTTTTCGTTCATTGAAAAATAGAGAAAAACAACAAAAAGTATATACAAGAATATTCATGCATGCCAAAAACATATACAACAAACCACTTGTAGAGCGATTGTCACTTGACACAAAACCATAACAAATAAGTTACACGCATCACGTTGTACTTTTACGCAATTGTTACGCACGGGCAGTCACTCACACATCGGTCTCTCTTATTTATCTGAGGGTTCTTGAATTCCTGCGGACATATCTGCGGAGCGTCATTCTTGCGCTCTTTTGGCCATGACTCAAAGCTGTGGAGTTGACGGAAGGTAATCCCCGCCATGTGAGGCCACGGCCCCTCTCCGGAGGCGGGGTGTGCCGGTGCTATAAAACCAGGACAAAGTTAGTGGAACGAGCGGGAACATTGCGGCTCACTCCGCAACTGATGAAAACAATGAAGGCGGTGAAGAGCGCGGTGGTGTGTCTGGTCCTCCTGCCGCGCTTCTTCATGACCGCGCTGCTCTTCTGGCTCCTGGACTTTCTGTGCATCAGGAGGAGAGTGTTTTTCCACAAGGAGCAGGATGATTGTTTAGACCCCCCTCTGTGCATCTCTGACTCCAACCGCCTGTTCAGCCTGGAGTCACTCAGAGCGGTGTGGCACGGACACAAGCTGGACTTTCTCAAAGAGGCGCACCTGGGTCAGGGGGCGCCCAACACTGAAGTGGTCCAACTGGAAGACCAGAAGCACAAGCGCATCCTGGACTATGCGATGGAGAACAGACCTCTCATCCTCAACTTCGGCAGCTGCACCTGACCCCCGTTCATGGCGCGCCTCAAAGCCTTTGAGAGCGTGGTGCAGCAGAACGCGGACATCGCGGACTCAGTGCTCGTCTACATCGAAGAGGCGCATCCGTCTGACGGATGGAGGAGCACGGACGCTCCTTACCAGATCCCGCGGCACAGGTGTCTGGAGGACCGGCTGCATGCAGCGCGCCTCATGCGCACTGAGGTGCCCGGATGTGTGGTGGTGGTGGACAGCATGGAGAACGCGTCCAATGCCGCGTACGGAGCGTTCTTCGACAGACTGTACGTGTTGCTCAAGGGGAGGATCGTGTACCAGGGAGGCAGAGGACCAGAGGGATACCGCATCTCTGAGCTCAAAGCATGGCTGGACCAGTACAGGCAGAGCTCCCAGACCAGCACCACTCTAGAAGTCTAGTTTACATTTACAGCAACAGAACCTGAACTCTTTCATTCTGTTTTTCATTTCGGCTCGTTTGTCTTACTGCACTGATTAGTTTTTACAGATGCTTTTTACAGATGTCTTTCTTGTCATCAAGATGTCAAGCTTGTTATTGAGTTTTCTAAATGTTAAAAACTGTTAGTGAACTAAGTTTAAACTTGTTCTCAAACTTTGAATAGTTATACTGACTGGACTTGAATGCGCCCTCCTCAAACAGCAGGTCAAATCCTTTAATGTCTCTTACAACAATGTTTCCTCGTTTGCAATAGTGACTTTTCCTCTGACAACATTTCAAATGCTGTTGTGCAAAGTGGCATCTTGAAAAGAAGATTACTTTTAAGCACCACACTGCCGTTTTGGCACAATACTTAGTGTCAGCAGAGCCTTCCACAGTGATATATTTATTTCTTTGAGCACAGTATTGGATGTACAGATGTTATATTTGTAAACTCTTGTGTTGAGAGCAGAGCTGCTGCTGTTGTGTCTGCAGAACTGTTGTGAAGTCTGGGTCTTCAAGGGGCCCGTCCCTCTGACCTGGCACTGATGTCTCGTCCTGGAGACACAGAGGAAACACCGCTCTGCTCCTCACCACAAGCTCTTTGTACATATCGTTCCAATTTCATTATATATTTTTCATACAATAAACATTTTAGATCAAGGTGTGCGTACAAGTTCATTTTGGTACAAGCATTTTGTATCATTCCAGGATCCAGCAAGGTCAAGATTTATGAGTATAATTCTCAGGAGGTGTCACTGGTATGATTCAATGGTAAAATAAAACTCACACGAGAAAGTAAAGAGAAAGTGCAGGAGTCAATGTTGGCACAAACAAAATTCACAATATTTGATGAACTATATAATCCTGTAACAAGCTTTTTGAATCAAACCTGAACCAAAACATGCTGAGTAGAGGTTTTATGACTCAGACAAAGATTTACAGAATCACATGGAACATACAGAATGTCTAATCAAACAACCATTTAGGCAAGGCAAGTTTATTTCTATAGCACAGTTCACATATAAGGAAACTCAAAGTGCTGAACAAAACAAGATAGAAACAATCCTAGGCTTTATCTGCAACATAGATAAATAATTATCTATGTTGCAGATAAAGATCTTCTGGAGAGGCATTGTTTTGGTCAAATGTATACACAATCCCCCTTTTTAACAAATTTAAACAAATTACATTAATTTAAACAAACAATTAATTTCAATAATATTTTTTTAGGTTATTTGGTATATGGAGGGTTTTAGGTGATAAATAAGTAAGTAATATTGCGCATTTTACAGACCAAGGTCACCCAAAGCGCTTTACATTGTTAAAATTTGTATTTCATTTTTTATTTTGATCAAAACACCATTCATTCTCTCCTTCACTACATTCATACCTGTTTTTAGTTGTAGATGAAACCGGAGCAGACACAGGGAGAACATGCAAACTCCACACAGAAAGGCCTTGCTCTTGTATGCCATCCATCCATCCATTTTCTACCCTTTAATCCATTTCTGGGTCAGGGGGGTGGCAGTCAGAGATGCCACCCAAGTCTCATAGCACCAGCCCCTCACTGACCCTCTGCAGGTGGTGAGTCCACAGGAGGACGGCTGCTATGAGTGTGAGCATAGCCTTAATCTTTCAGCGGGGGCCATTCTCGGACTAAAACACGTCTCAGTTTGATGTTGTTCCACTCGGCCCACAGAGGAGTCAATCAGTGCAAACTTTGAGGAGAAAGGGTCGGGAAACAGTGATTACGAGCCGGGGAGAAATCACCCACAGTTCTCTTGATTGGGCAATAGAAGCAATTTATTGTATTAACTCTTCAGGCGCCAATGCAGAATTACAAATGTGTCCGTCCGGTGTTGTTTTTTGAAGAAACTCTGACCAAACAACGACTAACAAAGATAAATCCATTCAATTCAATGTATGTTAGTGTAGCATTACATCACAACAGCAGTCATCTCGGAGTTCATTACGTTGCTGTCGATTTCTTATCAGCAGATCAGAGAATCAAACAGTTGAAAGACAGGAAATATTAAACACATAGAAGCCATTGGTCTATATAGGAGCTCGATGAAACAGTGGTAAAATGAGAAACCTCGGGGTGGTCCAGATTGAGAGACGGATTTTCTCTGACAGACGGACCGGCTATTTTTGATATCCCAGAACAACTTCCCAAGAGACTGTCCTGCAAAACAAAAATGGAATTCTGGATAAGTAAGTAAGTAAGTGAGTAATGTTTATTTATATAACGCCTTTCACAGACAATGGTCACAAACCAAGCTCAAAAAGGTAAATAAACGTCATCTTTGCAAAGTGCAGACTCAAAACACTGTTTTAGTTTTGTCTTTGATGGCTTCTGTCAAAATGTTACTGAAAGTTTTGCCACAATTGAATATACTGGAATATACTGTAGTTCCATTCATTTTCTTCCTCTTTACCCGTTGCCGGGTTGCAGTGGCAGCGCTCGGAGACGCCCAGACTTCCCTCTCTTCACTCTTCCTCCAGCTCATCCAAAGGGAATCCCGAGGTGTTCCCTGTCCAGCTGAGAGACACAGTCGCTCTAACTTATGCTGCGGTCTCCTCGCAGTGGGACGAGCCCAGAACACCTCCCTTCCTTTTTATTTCTACACATAATTCTTTTTCTATTTTACACCGACACATTTCGTTTTACAGAAGCTTCGTCAGGGCTTTGAGATTTGAGCGGTTACTGCAGTTTTCCAGAGAGAGTGTAAAGTATAAATTGTCATTTATTCTATTATCAGGAACTTTTGGCACAAATATGTCACTCTCTGGATCTCTGAACTCAGACATGTCACGGAGCTGCACTCATGTGGAAGAACTTTATGCAAGCCACAAAAAGCTGCTCAAACTTGTGTGCATCAAAGCCCAGCCACCACCTCCACATGCGACATCACAGGCCAGTGCGCTGGTTTTACTATTCACTCACTCATGCGGCTGATTTGAATAAACATACGTCCAAAATGAACATTGGTTTGACACATTGGGGTGACAGTGGGTTGAGCATTGGTCACTGAACCTAATGATCGTGGGTTCGATCCCCCCACAAACCATCTGCTCCCACTGAAGTCTGCTGTCGTTGTGTCCCTGGGCAAGACCCACATTGAGCCGGGGGCTTCAGCAACCCACGTTGCCCGAAACCTCCAGTGAAAGACCACAGTTATCCTCCTGTAGACCCACCGCAGGAGGATCAGTGAGGGCCCGGTTCTGTATGATTTGGGGCAGCTCTGATTGTCACCCCCCGACTCAGAAATGGAATAATAAAGGGGATGAAAATGACATGATGACGTCCAAAACGCAACAACGCTGCGCTGATGCGGCAACAGTGGGAACACAGCTTATACAGAGCTTATAAATAAAGTACATTATTATCTGACACAGTCGTGAGTGTGTTCATTACCCCCTGTTCTTAACTTTTGTTTCATCGTTAATGTTTTTGAGACAAACTGGGCCCAGGCTGCTGTACAGTTTTATTCAGTTTAGATCTGAAGCCTCAGGATCAGGAGCTGCTGCTGTGTCCAAGATGACCCTAGTTTTTTATTGTTCAAATACCATCTGTACATTTTGATCTATCAACTGCATGTGAAAGCCAGATCCTTTCAGGCCTCTTTAGCTAAGCAGGACAGGGTCTGGTTAGTACTCTGATGGGAGACCTCTGGCCAAAGTGCCAAACTGTCGTTGTGTCCTTAGGCAAGACACTTCACCCACATTGTCTAGAATGAGTCTGATGTGTGTGTGAATGGCTGGTGGTGGTCAGAGGGGTTGAGGCACATACTGGTTCCGTCGTTTCTGTCAGTGTGCCCCAGGGCAGCTATGGCTACAGTGGTAGTTTATCACCATTGTGTGTGGAGTGAAAGAATAATGACATGTGCTGCATCTTTTGAATTTCCAAAAAATATGATATAAAACCAATGCATTATAATTATAACTATTATTATTATTATTAATATTATTATAATTGTTATACCTATTTATAAACACTGTTACATGGCCTGACATCAACCGCATGGTGAGAACTTATTCATGGAATAATTAATTTCTGTTCTACAGCTATTTCCAAGCAATTTGCTACCGTGTGAATGAAGAAATAATTGAAGAAATGTCTCAAATCCAAATCCTTCTAAAGCTGAATAATTTCACAAAACAAATTGGGCGAGTGCAGTGTTTAAATTAAAATGCAGTGGAATGGACAGAGATGATCAAATGTGTGCGATACTTTCTTGGAGAGAGTTCAGTCAATTAGTCGTCCCATTAAAGATAGATGTACAGGCGTGAGTGTGAGGCTGCAGCCGCTTCACACTGCTCTGGGCTGTAGGTATCATGAGGCCATGTGATAAACCAGCTGAAATATAGATACGTTTGGCATATACTGCATGCATCGTGCTCATGAATTTTGATAGTGTTCTCTTGATAGGACCATCAGGGGATTGTGGGAAAAATGCAGGTTTTCATGAACGGTGGGCTTGAGGACAGCGAGGAGAAAGTAGGTCACAAACTAAGAACATTCTAATGAGGGACTGCACTGTAAAGTACATCAGCACTGCTCTCTCCAATGTGGACCTAAACATGTCACTGCAGAGTACAAAGTCCTGTTTTATTTGTTTTACAATTGTTTTACTATGCATGTTGATACAATTATGTTATAATCTCGCTAGATTACTTTTTCTCTCACATTTGCCCTGGTCTCAGGTCTCTGACCTGAAGTCCTCTCACATTAGTCCTGGTTTCAGGGTCTGACCTGAAGTCCTTTCACCTTAGTCCTGGTCTCAGGTCAGACCTTTTATGACTCAGTGGTGGCATCAGCCATCTTTTACGGTGTGGTCTGCTGGAGCAGCAGCATCACAGAGAGGGACAGGAAGAAGCTGGACAAGGTCATCAGGAAGTCCAGCTCAGTCCTGGGCTGTTCCTTGGACACAGTGCAGCAGGTGGGGGACAGGAGGGTCCTGAGCAAACTAACATCTATGCTGGACCATGACTGTCACCCCCTGCAGGACACTCTCTCTGCTCTGGAGAGCAGCTTCAGTGACAGACTCATTCATCCTCGATGTGTGAAGGAGAGGTTCCGCAGGTCTTTCCTTCCTGCTGCTGTCAGACTGTACAACAAACAATAAGGACTAATGAACACTGCCAACTTGATTCCATGTATCATTCTCGCATTGTTGCAATATCCTTAATTTATGTCAGAATGTGCAATATACTGCTGCTAATGTACAGATGTAAACATACTGCTGCTAATGTACAGATGCTAACATACTGCTGCTAATGTACAGATGTAAACATACTGCTGCTAATGTACAGATGCTAACATACTGCTGCTAATGTACAGATGCTAATATACAGTATAACTACACTTTACGTGCACTAGAATGCACAGTACTTTATATTTGCCTCTTATTTTGCCAAATGTTACATTTTTACATCTATTTTTACTTCCAAGATGAAGATTTTATACTTATTGTTGATGCTAGAGTTAGAGATTTAGTTTTATTTTAATTAGGACAGCTATTGTTCACATAACGTGTGCCATGTGCTCCTACTGTTCTATAACTTGTGATGCAACACCGACATTTCCCCACTGTGGGACAAAAAAAGGATCTCTCAATCTTAAGTCCTCTCATATTAGTCCTGGTCTCAGGTCTCTGCGCTAGCTTCCCTTTGGCTCAGATAATTCAAAGTTCAAAGCTCACTCCAGGCACAGGATGTGCTGGATCATCTCAGGTGCCTGTGTGTCCCTCTGAGCTCGGAGAAACGTGAGCGAGCGTTCTGACCAATCACACGTCTTCCTCTAGTCCTGAGGAAGTAGAACTACTGTGTACCGAATACACATAACCAGGAGAACCAGAGCTGGTTTAACAGAAGACAAACACATGGCAAGGCAAGGCAAGGCAAGTTTATTTGTATAGCACAATTCATGCACAAGGCAACTCAAAGTGCTGAACAAAATAAGAAAGCATTAAAATCATAAATAATCACAGAACATTTAAAAGAAAGATAGAAATATAAAATCCCTCAGTTGTATGCACATCTGTTTTTAACCTGGTTTTAAACATTGTCAGAGAGGAGGCCTGTCTCACATCTTCAGGAAGATTGTTCCAGATTTTAGCAGCATGAATTTGAAAAGCAGCCTCCCCATGTTTAGTTCTGACTCTGGGCACTAACAGGAGTCCAGTCCCTGTGCTCCTCAGAGTCCGGGCTGGTTCATATGGGACTAACATGTCACTAATATAGTTTGGTGCGAGGCCATGGAGAGACTTGTACACAAGCAGAGCTGTTTTAAAGTCTATTCTCTGAGCCACAGGAAGCCAGTGCAGAGACCTGAGAACTGGACTAATGTGGTCGTACTTCCTGGTTCTAGTCAGGACTCGAGCTGCTGCATTTTGAATGTACTGCAGCTGTTTTACAGCCTGTTTGGACAGACCTGTGAGCAGGCCATTGCAGTAGTCTAACCTACTGGAGACAAATGCATGGATAAGAATCTCCAAGTCTGCTTTAGACACTATGTTTTTGATCCTGGCAATGTTTTTTAGATGGTAAAAAGCTGCTGATGTTACTGATTTGATGTGGCGATTAAAATTTAAGTCTGAGTCCAGTATTACCCCTAGATTTATTTTTTAGGGTTTTAGGGAGAGAGACTGTAGGTGACAGATGACGCTCTCTCTTTGTTTCTGGGGACCAAAGACAATCATTTCAGTTTTGTCTGCGTTTAGCTGAAGGAAGTTGCTTTGCATCCACTCACTGATCTGTTGGATACAGTGAAGGAGTGAGTCCACTGGTCACTGCAGTCAGTGAGACATAGATCTGAGTGTCGTCTGCATAGTTGTGATAGGAAACTTCGTTTCTGCGTATTAACTGACCTAACGGCAGCATGTAGAGATTGAACAGAGGAGGTCCCAGGATCGACCCCTGTGGTACTCCACAGGTCAGGGCCATATGATCTGAGACACAGTTTCCAATCTCCACAAAGTACTTCCTGTCTTCAAGGTAAGACCTAAACCAACTTAGGGCGGTGCCAGCGACACCAACCCAGTCCTCTAGTCTCTGTAAAGGCGCGTTCAGACCAAAAGCTTCAAAAAGCTTTTGACGCGCTTCAACTGACGCCGGGATAGTTTTGTCATTTTGGTGCTTGAAGCTTTTGACGCGAGTGACGCGCCTGACGCCAGTGGGAGGAGCTTCTCTGTTGTCTGTGGGAGGAGCCAGTGTTGCCAACTTAGCGACTTTGTCGCTAGATTTAGCGACTTTTCAGACCCCTATAGCGACTTTTTTTCAAAAAAGCGACTAGCGACAAATCTAGCGACTTTTTCTGGTGTTATTGGCGACTTATCTGGTGTTTTGGCGACTTATCTGGTGTTTTGGAGACTCGTGAAGCACGTATTGTTCTGCTGTCCTCAACGTGAGCCCCTCCCCCGTCCCAAAGCACTTAACCGCTAACGTAAGCCACGCCGCGCAAGTATACTCTAGGGAGGCTTAACAGGCGGCCAGTCTCACAGTAGCCTTGCGCAGCAGTCCTAGCTACAGTCTATGGGCGGAGCAGAGAGAGAGAGAGAGAGGAGACCCTGTCTCAAAAGCACAGGAAGTTTTCAGGCTGCTGCAGACTGAACTTCAGCTCCACCACCACCACACATCCAAAGCTCCCCGGCCACTCCTACCACCGCCACCCCCCACTACCCCCCACTCCATCCGCGGCAGCTCTGTCCGTGACTCTGTTTTCTCTCAGTAGTGGGTCACATTAAATCATTTGTTATGCCAAACTATGAAAAAAAAAAAAAACTTACAAAAATAAACCTAAGTAACCCTGCCAGAGTGTGTCTTTTGGGTCACTTTGCCGGTCCCAAGCCCGGATAAAGGAGGAAGGTTGGTTGTAGAGCTAGCAATTTCACCCTACATAACAATCTTTTGATTACATTTGCTGTTATAACATTTAACAATACAGGACAAAACTGATGTGTGTAATGTGGATCTAGACAAAGCATTAAAATCATTAAATGTTGTTAATGTTGAAATTATTTTTGTACATTTGTAGTTCTAAACATATTTAGGGTGTTTTTACTCACTTTTGTCTCTCCCACGACCTTATTCCTCTCTCCTACAGCGTCCGTTACAGTTATTTGCAAATGGCAAATTATGCAAATTAGGCGATGACGTCATTTAGCGACTTCTAGCGACTTTTGGGACAGCCAATAGCTACTTTCCTTACTGAGGAGTTGGCAACACTGGGAGGAGCTTCTCTGTTGTCTGTAGTCAGGACAGCGGTGGATTTTTCAATGAGCAGCGAGCCTTTATTTGTTATTTAAAGCAAAATAACGTTGTTGTAGGGCTTCCACAAAACATGTTCTGGGTTCACCACAGACTTGAGAGGCTGCAGTGTTTGCAGAGTTCCGACATTTACTCCAGGAGCTGCGTACGGAGGAGTTTCGCTTTCAGCGGTACTTCCGCATGTCACTTGCCCAGTCTGAGTTCTCAAACCCCGGCTCTCCCCTCTCCCTGCCTCTCCCTGCCTCTCCCTGCCTCTCCGCGGCTCTCGCCCGCCCGGAGCTGCCTTGCTCTGAGCCAGACTCATCGTCAGCCTGTTCTTATTTTAAATAAACTACGTTTACTACACAGCATGTGTACAATGATTTTTGTTACTCAGAATGTTACTACTTATACAAATAATATTACTAATAACAATAATGACAATAAAACAGCAGCAGCAGATACATGACTTCTCTTCATGACAGAGACAGACCCTCTGCTGCTGCTGCTCCTCGTCTCCTGATTGGTTGAAGCCCGCGTCAAAGCTTCAAAAGCTCAGCTTTGCTCAGCTTCGGCGTCAAAGGGATTGTTGTGATACGCGAGCGTTTCGCGCGTCAAAAGCTTCAAGTGAGCGCGTAGTACGCGCGACTCTTGAAGCTTTTGACGCGCGTCAAGTGACGCCGGGGCTCTCGGCTTCACCTGACGCGCTTCACCATTCACTTTCAATGGAAACTTGACGCTTTTGACGCCGAAGTTAAGTCCGGTGTGAACGCCCCTTAAGAGGATCTCATGGTCGACAGTGTCAAAGGCAGCACTCAGATCTAACAAGATTAAGATTGAGACTTTGCCTGCGTCAGTGTTCAGCCGGATATCGTTTGTAACCTTAACGAGAGCAGTCTCAGTGCTGTGGTGGGGTCTAAAGCCGGACTGAAACATATCAAATCAGTTGTTGATTATAAGAAATCTATTTAGCTGTTGGTAGACAACTTTTTCAAGGACTTTCCCCATAATTGGCAGATTTAAGATGGGACGATAGTTGTTTAGTACCGTAGCGTCCAGACTGCTCTTTTTTAGAAGGGGCCTGATGACTGCAGTTTTCAGGGCCTTTGGGAATATTCCAGAATAAAGGGACATGTTTACTATCTGTGTGAGTGAAGGTAACAGACTGCTCAGAACAGACTTCAGAACTCTAGTGGGTAGTACATCCAAGCTGCATGTGGAGGAGCTCAGACTTAGACGTTCTCATGATGTCCTGTGTGTTTATGTGAGGGCTCCATGCTGTGCATGTGGTTAGAAGCAGCAGAACAGGTGCACAGCAGCAGTGGGTCTGATGAGACGCTGAGGGAAGAATGGTGTCATATCACTACAGTTTTTATTTTAAATGCAGGGATACAGTCCCCAGCTGTGTGGCCCTGAGGCTGTGCATCTATTTACATGTGTTCAGTAAAACTGTGTTTATTTCATTAATGAACAGTGAAAATCTGCATCACAGACTTGGATTGTGTTGTTTCTCCCAGATTTATGGCGACAGAAGTCTATAAGTACAATAGAAAAATCATAAACATAAACCACAATACACAATTTAAAACACACACAAACACACACATGCACCCACACACGTGCACACAAACGTGCACACCACACAGGCCCAAACATATTATTAGCTACTTTTAGAATTATGTTGCGAGGGAGAGAGGGCGCTGTGGTGGGTGGGGTATGCGGGTCAAACGCTCACTCGGATCCAAAAGACTAAGAGTTTAGTATTAAAGGAAAAAAGGAAGGTTTGAGTCACAAATGACTTGAAAGTGAAAATCCTTTATTTACTCAGGATTTGTTTTGTTTGTATGTGTGGATGGATGTGTTTTTGCTGCTACCGGACACTTGAAGTCCTCCTACGGGGACCCATAAAGTTTCTATATATCTATAAAGCGCTAAATAAATAAATATAAATAAAGATACGTGATTTTTTGTTATGAAAAATTAATATTGACCAAATCTGTCATTGAATGCTGTCACAAAATTGATCCAAAATGCTGCCGTCCTGCTCTCTCCTCACCACTTTTACGATCGCATATACTACACAAGAGCATAAACACACATTACATAAGTTCCCTTCATTACGTGGTGTAGCACGACGGGCAAAACCCTACTGTCAGCTTCAACAGGTGACCTTTGGCTTTCATCTGGATCCCATTTCACTCCCAACCATGTCAGCGTGGTACCACAAAACGAAAAACCACGTATATGGGGACTTCATCAACATCCGCAGAGCCTGGACGGGGCCCCAAACTATTTCCCACGGGCAAAAGAGTAGATGGGGTCTTCATGTCAAGCCAGACGTACATTCAGCAGTGAGCTTTTGTTTTATGACTTGCCCGGAGCGAAGGGCCCCTTTGCTTTCCTCTGGATATAGCCTTGAAGTTTTGGGGGCCCCTCGCTTCTAAGAGTTGCAGCTAACCCCTCTAACACCCCCCACCCCCCATGTGAATGCATATGTTTCTGGGAAAGCGGTACGTTTAGACTGTTTGGACAAAAGGGTCTCTGGTGATGGAGCTGGTGCATGTTACCATTTAGCCCCAGGTTCAATGTGGTGAAAGAGACGTCCAGACGGACGGCGGGGCCCGGGGCCACTCCACCTCTCTGTGTGAGATGGGAGTGACTTTGAGTTTTTAGTGCAAGGAGTCAAGTTCTTGTGTTGGTGGTTGCTAAAAAAAAATACCAAAGAGTACATCACCCCAGTGCTCAAGTCATCAGCTTCAGGACAGTTTTGTTGTACTTTTTTCTGTTCAAACACTAATCAGCCATTGTCCTGGTTGCTCATCGGATTTGTCATCTTTAAAGGTCCCATATTACACTTTTTGACTTTTTTCTGGTTTAAAAATCATTACAGTGTTATATGGCCTTTATACACATGCTCATTATTTTCCTTCAAGCTTTAGTTGGAGAGCGATCTTTCTCTTTCTTTCTCGAGAGGCACAAAAATGACTCGCTTCACTTTTTTACTTAGCACACTTTCACACGTCACTTGAGCTCCAGAAGCCCCGCCTCCAGGAAGTGTTTGACAGGAGAGAAACCAAAACAGCAAATCAGAGCACAGCCTGTCTCAGGGTATGGACCCGCCCCCACAGTATGTGTTTGCTTCTGTTCTATTTTTCTGCTATTGATAGCGACTAAAAGTGTTAGCATCATGTCAACTTGGACAAAATTCCTTTTTGGGTGTAAAAATTAGAATTTGAGATGAAGAATGCACGAGTGTATCTGCACTTTCTATTCACAAGATCTGCCTTTGCAATCTGCAACAAATTTGCGTTTCTGTGAAACACTTCACCAAAGACTGCTCGTTTACAATGAAACTGGACTTACTCAAAAGCTGATCTGGAAACCTGTGTTATTCCCACACAAAAAAAACTCTGACACGGAGCCTCGATCTGTAAACACAAAGCAGCTAACTCGCTGTATTCCTCTGTGAATTAAAATACAAGGGTTTGAGGTGCTCTGAGCTCTATGTGACGGATTTTCAAAGGTGGGAGGAGGCAGGCTCTTATAGAAATAGCACAGATCCAAGCCTTTCAACAGAGGTGACATCACCTCGAGGCTATAATTTCTAGTTCTGAATGTTGTATCACCCAAATTATTATCACACATTAGGATGAACAATGGAAAATGAATAAAAGCAAAATATAGGATCTTTAATATTTGTATGTATGTAGCTGTATTTTAGCAATGCTGTATACTCCAGTGATAAAATACTGGAGTGGTGTTTTATTTTCTTCTGTGAACCTCTCAGCGCCAGAGCTGATCCATGGCAGCGGTGGAAAAACATCTGTCTGGGAGTACTTTTCACTGGCTGCCATGTACCTGAGGTGTTACAGCTTTTATATTCATATCAAGTGTATGTATCATTCAGGCCTCTGTCAGGAGCAAGGGTCGCACCAAGGGACCCATCGGCTTGGTCAGATTCCGATTTGTTTATTTGTCATAAAACCACATTGGAATGCATGTACTAAAGTCCCCAGTGTGCACCAGACAAGTACATACATAAAGCAAGCTCTTAACCCTCTATGCACATGGTTCATTTTGGGGAACTTTCCTCGCCTGGTTTTCTTTGTGTATAATTGTTCATAAAACAGTCATCTTTTGATGCAGAGTCAAGCAGTATACTTTGTTTTTTTCAGTACAACCTGGGGTTTTAGAATATTCATATTGTAAAGCTGTCATATGAATTATATAAAAATTGTGGAATCATGAAGACAAAGAAAAAAATCAAACGGAAAATCAATTTAACAAAAATGTATTGAAAAAACACAATGAAATGCTATAAACAACTTTTTACACTGCATAGAAATGTTATTTATGGTCTTGGGGATAATGGGGAAAAAAATGGAATCTCTAACTATTATACTTTTTACAAAATTCCACTATAAAAGCAAAAAACTCTGTACTACTGATGCCCTTCCTGAAGCAGTTTGTCTATAATGCTGGGGTTGCTTCTGTACAGCTGTAAAAAACGTAAAACATAAGAAACTGAGCCAAAAAAAAAAAAAAAACATCAATTATTTATTTAATACATATATTTATATACATCATATACACATAATGTAATTTTACTGTATTTATTATCGTCTTTATCAATAATGCGCACTCTTCAGCCGGTTATTGCAATCCCAGCTGTAGTTTCAACTGTGGGACAACAAGTACAGACAGAGGAGAGAGAGATCTCACTCTCTGACGATCTTTGGCAGTCCCCGTGTGTTTGTATCTCACAGCTGTTTGTACCTCACGGGTCACGCTTTGGACACGGACTTTCAGACAAACGTAGTTTATCCTACGTGCATCGCACAGACAAATCAAAACTAGTTTCGGAAAGCCCTGATTACGTACTTCACAGAGGGAAAAAAAGTAAGTTGCTACGTTTTACGGTTCGCGAGTAAATTGATCATTTGTAAAACATGTGCGCGTGCATCGGTGCCGATACACGCGGGCATATGTACAGGAAACAGATGTCACTGGGAAACCAATCAAGAAAAAAACAATGAAATAAATAATAAATATAAGATCAGAAAAGTGTTGTTAATGTCCTGGGATCCTTCTGAATGACCCAAAGGAAGCCATGAACAAATAGACACCAAGCTGGAAAAGCACAGGGTATAAATACACAGGGAGACAAAGGTGAATCACATTAGGGCGAGACCAACGATCAAAGGAACAGGAAGGAGAACTCAAAAAAGACTTTTTACAACAGATGAGATGGCAAAATATTCAAAAATAACATCTAGGGCCTTGACCAGCCACCTGTCTCAGCTGTCCCCTAGACATTCCAAACCAGACCGAACCAAACTGACAGTGACTTCTACCTTCTTTTAAATCAGACTGAGCCAAATATATGAACTTATTTTGGTCATAAGTAGAGTTCTTTGAGGAGTGCAATTCAATTTCTCCCTCAAACACAGCCTCAGAATGTTTTGAGGTCGCCATCTCGCGGTTGCAGTAGAACACTGCATCCTCCATAAGTGCGTGATAAATAAAATGGATGCAGGGATGAGTGCTTCTCAAGAGTTGGCAGAGGTACTTAAAATGTAATTTTTCGAATTTCTATGTATTTATCTTGGTCCCGATTCCCAAATCCACTGTAGTTTTATTGTGGCATTTGTTTTTGGTAGCAGTTGTGCTCCTGGTGATTTTTGGATTTGTACATGTAAAGCTTATGTTTGGCCACAAGAGGGCGCCACAGACTGCAGTATGGTGTTAAGTCCGCCGTGACGCCATGCCAAGAACATGTTTAGTTGCATTTATGATGATGATAATAATAATAATAATAATAATAATTTATAGCACTTCGTTTATATAACAACAAAGATAAAAGTAAAATTGTGCTTTTTTGGTCTTATCTATATATATAAAACACGTTTCTCATTAGTTATATAGCACGATGCACAAAAAGAACATGCTTTGAGAAATAAAAACATACATAGGATGCAACAAATATACTGGTTAGTACTGTGATGGGAGACCTTTGGGAACACCAGGTGCCACAGCGGGGCAGCTGATCACGGATACATTTATTTGCAGAAAAACCACATACTTGTGCAGAAAGTACACACCTGTCACGGAGCCCTGACTCTGCGCCATCTTGGAACTCTGTCAAGTCTGTCATGCAAAATTCAAATGCTCATTAACATTTGAACCCCAGATCAGTCTATTTGACGGCTTTTCATTTTGGAAGTGTATTGACTCCATGATATATAGAAAGCGCTAAACCAAAACATTTTTAAGCCCAAAATTATGAGTGTGACACTAACGGTTACTGAGCTGAAGGAGTAAACTTTTCAATGCCAGAAGTCTACATGAGCCAGAGCAAGTCGGAACAAAACTTTGTCGATAACTATACTTCCCATGCACCTGGGCTTTATTCAGCGAGGGCGTTAGCCTTGTCCATCTCTATCCAGTCAATGTGCTGGATACGCTACGTGCCAGTCAATAAATATAATTCTACCCCATTCACACAGCTGCCAGAACAGTGCCAATCATGCAGCAACACAATTACTGCGGATGATTGGCACAGGACAACGTGGAATAAAATTGATAGTCGGTTTCAGCCCAAGTTTAAACTGCACACATACAATGTATCCTGTTAAGATGGATAAAGACTTTTGTTGGATTCAGCACTTTATAATTTCATATTTCAGACCACTGCAACAATAATGTGCAATGTACTTTTTAATTCATTGACTGCCAGCCGTTTTTTTATGATTTAACTGATTCTCAAGACCCACAGAATATTATGTGCTATGTCTATGTGAAATATGAAACCATATTCTGAAAGACTGGATTGTCTATTTTCATCAGCAAAATTAAGTTTGTTTCTAGCTTTTATGGTTGTCCTGTAATCCCCAGTCAAATAGAGGGAAATTTGACAGAAATCAGTCTCAGATAAATGCGTCAAGGCAGTCAATGCACTAGCACTTCATGTTTTTTTAATCTGGGGTCTTTAACAAATATACTCTTTTGTATGCTTGCACCGTGGACTGTGCTTCTTGGGTTGTAATTGTGCGTTGTCCTGATGCTGTGTGTGTCTTGTGTGTTTGTGTCCAACAAAACTGTGAGCCTTATCTTAGCCTCTGTCCTCGTTCTACAGCCTGACTCCTGGATCTTTTACCCTGTCCGTCCGTGGGAGTGGATCTCTCTCTCATTCCGAGGTTTCTGTTGTTCGAATGTCGGCGAATCTGCAACTTTGTAACATCCTCAGAGAAGGTTTTTGCATTTTCCGACTTGGTTTTTGAGTATTTTTGAGCCTTGTTATGGGTCCAATCCAATCCACTTTAACACATTTTGTAACACGTTTCCACAGTGCTGCACAGATAAAAGTAACATATTTAAAATATACAAGTCAAAAAATACCAAAAGCCAAACTAACCACAGGAACCAGGAACAATCTAGGGCAGACGCTGACAATAGAATGGACCAGCAGCAAGGGGAGAGGGTGGGGCAGACAATCAACACAGGGGAATAGGAAGTCAAATTAAAACATAGAGAAAATAAGTAAAAAATATTAAAAAAAAAACATAAAATCCACAGCAATGCATTTCAACAACCTCCTGGGGTCCTCGATGGAGACTCGACAGCGGTCAAAACGTGGTCAGAACCAATCAAAAAACACTTGGCCAGAACCATTAACTAGCAGACAAGGACATTTTCCAGATTTTATTAGAAGTCACATCAAAACAGGATTTGACCTGAAGCACGTTAAGCCCAGTTACACCACTTTATATTCTGCTCACGTTGGTAATTTACAGGACATTAACAAGTCAAAATAACAACATTTGAGAACGTTTTTAGTCAATAATAAAGTTCATTATCATTAGAAATCCCAGAGCAGCTAACTTTGTGACTGTTTCTGTTTGTACTTTTATTCTACTTCATTATTTTTATGGAAAAATGTGAGGAGTTCAACCTTCAAACTCTAACTTTAAATGTAGAGGTTTTTGGTTTCTTGGTAACCAACTAAATGGTAGTTAAAGGCCCGTTTTCATGGTGCTGGTTCTGGACTGGACCTGAACTAGACATGGACTCAACGTGGACTAGACTTGGACTGGTTCTGGACTTGACCTGGACTGCTTCTGGCCTGGTCCTGCACTTACAGTAACCTGGATTGGACTGGACTGGACATAGACACGACTGGTTCTGGACTGGACCTGGATTTGTTCTGGACTTAACCTGAACTGGATCTGGACTAGAGTTGGACAGGTGCATGACTGGACCTGGACTGGATCTGGAAGATGGACCTGGACTGATTCTAGACAGGGCCTGGACTGGATCTGGACTAAACCTGGACTGGACTGGACCTGGACTGGACCTGGACTGGATCTGGACTGAACCTGGACTGGACTGGACTGGGAAAAAATGAAATATTCTTATATTAAAACTAAATCTGTCAAAAAACGAACCCTAATTCCTACATTTTTTGTGGGAATTTCTCAGAATTCCACAGATTTGAATGGGAGCAGTCAAAACGACGGCTCTGGGAATTCTAGTAGTTTCAGAGTGTGTTGAACTCTTTAAAATAGAAGTGACATTTGTACATAGGCTACAATATGCTGCCCATGATGACACAAGCAACGCATCAGTCCTGCCTGAAATCATCTCTGTACGTTTAGAAAAGTCTTATAAGATTTGAGAAGGAGGTCGACAACTTTTCAAAGAACTCATTTGTTTATGCACACAATGTTTATTTTACTTTGCCTCTCGCCGTCGATATAACAGCTCATGACCGTTACACTTGTGCTCAAAAGTTTACACACAGACATTATTTTCTATTTTCCTGCCATTTTCCACAGAATCTAAAACAAATCCAAAATATCAGTTTTACTGAATATTACCAACATTTTCCTTTTTGTCTTGCTACAGTATTGTCCCCATGAGACTGTGGAAAAATGCTAACCCCATGTCAAACTCAGGCCTGTGGGCCAAATTCAGTCCACAAGACAATTTTTAGTGGCCCCTGAAGTTATTTTGAATTGCAATTTTTACAGTAACTTGCAGCATTGATGGTAATGGGCAACTATGACATGTTATTCTGCATTTACTGTAAAGCCTTTTGTCTCAGGAAAACAATCACATCAATTAACCTGTTCTAAAACTTCAACTAATTAGGACAAAAGAAATACATATTTTTGATAGCTAACTCTCTTAGCTATTACTACACATCTCTTCTTGATATTTGGCACCATTTCTTTTCTAACAGACCAGAAAATAACATCCAGGCTCATGTCAGATACATTTTTTTTACTTTTCGGCCCCCAACAAAAATGAGTTTGACACCCCTGCCCTAGCCCGTTGAAGCGTAAAAGAGTAATTGAAGGTAATGTCAAAGGTTTATCTGTCTCTCAGAAAGTAAAAGTGAGAACTTGCACAGACGGCTGTGCAGCTTGAAACGGTATGGATGCTTAAAAAAAATTCAGTTTTATTCACAATACAAAAACTATACACTTTTAGACAAATGCCATATATATATAACAATTGGTGGCCTGCATGAGAAAACATGTAGGCAGGATAATTGCTGGTGTGTGTGTATTTGTATTATGTTGAGTACTGCTACTTCAGAGTTTGTCATGACTGTTGTGTATCACTGATTTCTGTGAATAGGATGAGGTTAAATAAGAGATGAACCTCAACCTAAATATTTTTGTTTAGGTCCATTTATGTACGTGACACAGGGAAAGCGTCTTTTTTCTGCTCCATTCAAAAAGTCTGAAAAATGGCAATGAAAAGGGCAGGGGGGTAAACTTCTGAGCACAAGATTAACCATTTATCTTAATAGAAAACAATAAGTTTTGCAGGAAAGGTGTGTGGAAGGGGGCGGGGCCAGCTTCACCTTCACTGCATCTCCAGTCAGCTCTGGGTCTCCTGCTTATGCTCCAGCTGCGTCGGCCTCCACTGCCCTCTCAACTTGCGCATAGTAAATAAACTTGCTCACTATCTTGAGTCGCCTGTCTCTACATTGGGAGTTAAATCTGCAAACTTCAATAATTTTGTTCAGCTTGGGATTTGACTCACCCAGAAGTGAACTTGAGCAAAGCAATATTGGATTTATGATGACCTTGCTTTTGATTTCCGTAATGTCCGGACTATAAGCCGCAGATTTCTTCCAGTTTTTTTAACCCTGCCGGCTAATATGGCAATGAGGCTAATATGTGTATTTTTGATTATTTTAGAGTTGTCAGAGTGGAGTTTATGGGCTTATTATTTTGACTCAAGTATCAAGTTTTAGTAGCTATAGTGAACTCATTTATTGTCAAAATATAGACATGGTCTTTAAATCCTGTTGTGACCAGTTAAAACAGTCGTCTATCTGCTTCATTACAACATGAAAACCTGCAGTGCGGCTTAAATGTGGACAAAATAGATTTTCTTGTAAATTTTAGGCTGTACAGTTGATATGGTTTTGCCTGATAGTCCGGAAAGTACGGTAGTTTTTTTTCTTATACATTCCAATGACCAAAACGCATGAACTATCTGTGTGATTTCTTCCGGAGCTCAAAAACTGAGGATGAATACTGACAAAAAAGACCTTCATATGAGACTTGTACATTCAAAAAACACTGTATTAGCTGCACAATGCGACTTGTAAAAGCAGACAGATGATTGTGTGTGTGTGTGTGTGTGTGTGTGTGTGTGTGTGTGTGTGTGTGTGTGTGTGTTGGCAGCATCGTAGGTAATAAATACAACATTATGACATCCTCTTCATCGCACTAATATTTGGTACATGGTTTTTGATAATTTACATTAGATCTACAATCATACATTCATGTTTCATACTGTGAAGTCCAGCATCACGGTCAACTGCACAACAGTTATGGAAATCTCATCGGCAGCTCTGCCACGGGAAACAAATACTAATGCTGGAAAAAATAAATAAATAAATAAAATACTGTAACATTTGAAATCAGAAGATTATTCTAGATGTTGCTTGTGTAGTCCATAATCTTTCTCTGACCTCCAATAGACTTAAGGTTCAATTTAGACAACACCTTTTGTTTGTGAGGCAAGATATTCTTCCTAAAAGTCAAAAGTTCTTGCTCAAAAGAAGAAGAAAAACCAAATACAAAATGTTTACAAACATAAAAAAATAAATACTCATGGTTGAAATGTGAAGTAAAGTCATATTCACTCCTGTATCAGCCACTAAATTCTTAATACATGATTAAAGCAGGGGTATCTAAAATCGTTCTGCCATAAATAAATCAATGTCTTAACAGAAAGAATCTTGTGAAATGTTGAGAACAAATCAGGCCACAACAAGCTTAATCTCATTAGAAACCATGTCATGTATACTACTCCTGTGAGTCACTATTTGACTCTGAGAGCTGAGAACCAGGGCGGTCCTCTCTTTGTCACTTTTCTGTCTGAAAAAGTTTATCTAAAGATGTGACAGAGGCCAAAAAAAATTACATGCATGTGAAAACTAGCGATAGAGTAAGGAACTTTTAATCCGTAGTTTGTGTTAGTTTGTGGTTTGAAAGTTAGGTACCCGAGCTTTAAAGGTGACAATGGATCAGCATTAAACGGTTCATAACAAACACATAGAAGCCATTGGTCCATAGGGAGCGATATGACCACTGTCTGAAAAAAATGGCCTGTTTGTAATTCTCTTTCACATCAGCAGCTCTGCCATGGGAAACAAAGACTAAAACATAACATAAATTGAAAAAATAAATAAAAATAAATCTTATCACGTTTGAATGACCTCAGATGGAGGTGTAGTGGCGTCCGAAGCTGCTCAGTCGGATCTTCTCGGGGAGGATGATGTTAACCGAATGCTCTGGTTCCTCTTGGCCACCGCCGTCGCCGCCGCCCACGTCCTTCAGCAGGTGCTCTCTCTGCTGCCGCACCAACTGACTGTATTTGGCGTTAGCAAGCCACGCCTCGCACCGCCCGAAAAACACGATTCCCGTAGTGCCCAGGATGACCAGGCAGGTGAGCAGGGCCAGCATGCCGAAACACACCAGCTGGCCGTGCGTGACCAGGACCCCCTGCGAATGAACGCTCTCCTTCAACGTGATCTTGAGGAGGTCTCTCTCCGGCGGGCGAAGCAGCTTGTGGAAGGCGTGAGCCGGGAGAGAGTAGTGTTGAGGCGTGAGCGAGAAAACCCTGTGATCGATGGGTTTCGGCACCACCGGCTTGGCGCGCACTCTGGGTCTGTGCTGGAGGGAGCAAGTGGGTCCGGCGAACCATTTGGGGCAGACGCAGCGGAACGTGCCGTCGGATTGGCCCAAACAAGTTCCTCCGTTGGCGCAGGGCAAGCCGGCGCAGGGAGAGAGACCCGCGGTTTGGTTGCAGGTGAAGCCGGTGTAGTTGGTTGCACATTGGCAGGTGAAGGCCAGGCCGTGGTTGGTGCAGGTGCCCCCATGGTGGCAGGGGTTGGGCTGGCAGCTGTCCACGTCCACCTCGCAGTAGTCTCCGGAGAAGCCGGCGGGGCAGAGGCACGAGGAGAAGGCCGGGGAGCTGTCGACCGCGGTGCACGTGCCGCCGTTCTGGCACGGAGATCTGAGGGACAGAGCAGAGGAGGGGTCAGCACCAGGACTGAGAAGTGTGGTGAAACGATAGCAAATAAGAGATATTTTGGGAGATGTGAATTGATATAAAAATGGAAATGATTGTTTAAATTCAGTGCAATTTATTTTAGTACAGCCCTAAATCACAACAGCAGGAGGAGGACTTTACAAAGTTGTCAATTCACCAAATCAATAAAACAGTCAATAGCAAACTCGTACGAGCCATTGGTCCATCCATCCATCCATTTTCAACCCCTTAATCCATTTCTGGGTCAGGGGGATGGCCAGAGATGTCACCCAGTACATAGAGCACCAGCCCCCTAGGTCCATAGGGAAGACAAATGTTCATAAATGCCCATTAATGTCTCGGATCATAACTTCCTGCATCGGCAAAGAACGACTCAAAAAACATCAGTGGTAAAAAAGTGAGAAACACTCTGTAAAACAAGGACTGAGAAGGTGGGGAGGGGGTTTACTGCACGGCCATAGGTAATAAAATAGACTAAAATAAGTGATAAAAGTATAGTCCAGACTGGTTCATTTTTCTCCTCTTCAATGTGCTGGGCAGATGATACAGACTGGTGTTATTTGTCACGTAGTCTCCATATAGTCCTCTTTCTCTTGGCCTGTAAAGTTCTGGAAAAAGTCCCTCTGCACTCTCCCGCTGTCCTGAGTGCTGCTGCAAAGCGACGCAGTCTGGCCTCTGGAGGACCGCACACATCGCAGGTCTTTATTTTTAACCTACACTTTTTATCGTCCACTGTCAGGGACAAGCAGACACTACAGCTGTGAGAGGGTGATCGATCGGCCGCAGCCTCCCATCGCGGCAGGACCTGTACGTTTCCAGAGTTTGTCAATTTATTCTTGTATAATCCTAAATCACAAAATTAGTTATCTTGGAGGACTTTATAAAACCTTCCACCACTCCCCTCTCACCTGCACATGGACTATTCCAACCACTCCAGACCAGAAGCTCCTGCCATTAGAATAGTTTCTTACTCATCACTGTCCCCTGCCCTTTAAGTCATTTTATGCTACTGTCACTTTACTGTCACTACTGCCATGTCACTAAGTGCACTTGTATATAGTAGTAGTTTTTTGAGTAGATAGCACTCTCGCTTTTCAGCAAGAAGGTCCTGGGTTCGAAATCCGGTCAGAATAGGGCCTTTCTGAGTAGAGTTTGCATGTTCTCCCGTGTCTGCATAGGTTTCCTCCAGGTGCTCCGGTTTCCCCTACCACTAAAAACATGTACAATAGTTCTGACGCCTCCTGTACTGGCAACCCCGCTCCCATCTCTGTGTGGAGTGAGAGACAAATACCCAAAAAAATAACAATTGTAAACCGCTTTGTGACTCTGGTCTGTGAAAGGCGGCATATTAATAAATATTACTTACTGTTATTTAAAAAAGGCAATACAAATAATTCTGATTCTGATGATCAATTATCTTTTATTCCCTTAATATTAAAAATAATTTCCTGCATATTTCAATGGGCGACGGTGGCTTAGTTGGTAGAGCATTGGCCTTTGAGCCTGGAGGTCATGGGTTAGTTTCCCCCACAACAAAGCCTCCTGTCTGTTGTTGTTGTGTCCTTGGGCAAGACAACCCCACTTTGCCTGAAGCCAAGATCAAGGCTACACTATTTCTGACAGAGCAACCATCCTCCTGTGGACCCCCCACCGTCCTGAGAGGATTGGAAGAAAACGATGCATTTCAATGTGACAAAACATACACAAAACATTCTCGTTTAGATACAGTTTGCGCGTGGTACTATGGCTTACATCTTTCCTATATTTATTTCTGAGTTCATCTTCAGACCTTTTGTTTTTAATTCCTTCGTGTGACCAATCAATAAAACCACTGCTATAATGTTTTGCAATATAAAAACAACCTTTAAAAGTGACCTTTTTAAAAGTGTGAGTGCTTTTCAAAGGTGAAGACGGCTGTATCTGCTGGCATATCCACAATCAAAAACATATTAACAAATGATAATTATAGCAGCTGCTAAAGCTTCACGTCCAGCATTGATTAAGGCGACGAACAATGGTGGAAGCATGTCTGGTGAAACGAACACAAGTTCATTTCCATAATGAAGTCCCTCGAGAGTAAACACCAGGAACAATGTGTGCTTCAACCACAGATGAACAACAATTATAGAATCTTATATTTGATTCAGACGTTCAGAAAAGCTCTTTCCCGAAGCAAACGATAAACTGTTCTTCGCCTTAATACAATGACCTTAACTAAATGTGTTTTGTTAGGTACTTTATTATTTTCATTAATTTGTTTGTAATTGTTCTTACTTTTTGATTTGCTGTGATTGTGTGTATGGATGTAAGTGTGTGTTTCATTAATTCTGTATATGAATATGTATAGGTGACTGCATTGATTTGGAGGAGACTTTGCCACAGAAGAATTGCCACTGCACCTCAATGGCCATTTTGATAAATTAAACAAAACTGTAAAAAAAAAATGGTTAAGAATACACATTTGCTTGCAGAGCCACTAATGCAAAGTGACAGGGAGAAAAAAGAGGGCTTGGTAACTCATTATCACATGGGAAAACGTACACAACACGCAAAAAATGATATGACTGGATATGGAAAATGTCAGCCCATTGAAATGAAATATGCAACCTTCAATTGTACTGGAGCGTCGAGAAAACACATCGATATTAGTTCTGCTGTGTAGGACTGGGTGGAAAGACGAGATACACCATTTCAGTGCCCCCCGGTGTTTGCTATTTATAGACAAAGCTCCACATAAGCCAAGATTGCACAGTCCTCCGGCTGCCATGTTGTAACCTCCGTACAACCGGAATACAAGGACGGAGTCTGGCATCACCGTGGACTTGTGCTGTCAAAAGAGATGGCACACTTTTACCCAAGACTAGAGTTTCCAAACATGATCTCAAATTTGGCATCGTTAAACAGGACAAATTCAACAATAAAAACAAACTTCCAACACTTTTATGGGTCACCACCTGGGGATGTGTTATGCTTTGCCCGGGATGTTTAACAGAGGGGCTGGAATTATTTGAACAATCAATTAGTTATTGTTTTTGGATGAATCGATTAGCTGTTTGGATCCCGAAAGGTTAGTGAATTTTACATTTACAGGCGAATGTAAGTTGTCCTATTTTTACTCTGAAGGGCATCTCATCCTCTCCATTTGACCCATGCTGATGTCACGAGGGCGTCTGTCATGAATCCATCATGTTCAGTTTACCGCAGCTAGAGGATTTTACCTATTGTGCATGTTTTTAGTGGTAGGGGATACCGAAGCACCTGGAGAAAACCTAGGCAGACACAGAGAAAACAGGCCAACTCCACTCAGGAAGACCCTGTTCCAACTGGGATTGGGAGGGATACTGTGATGGGAGACCTCCTAGAACACCAAGTGCCACAGTGAGGCGGCTGTGGCTGTAAAGTGCCAAACTGTCATCAGGCAATTAATAACCTTTTTGCATAGCCCTAAATGACAACAGCAGTCATCACTTTTCTATAAATCTTCAAAGCAACCAACTCATTCCGCTCCAGCCCGTCTTAATCAGTTTGTGCCAATTAGTCTTCTTACTCTAATTATTTCTGGCAGGTGTCAAACGTAAAAAATGGCGTTGTGTGTAGAAATCAGACTGAGGCAGCAACGTTTTTTTTTCTTTTTCTTGAGTAACAGGGGGCTACAAGGTTACTCTAACATTTACAAACTACACTCAAAACACATCCAGGTGTATTCACTGTGAACCTACAATTTCATTTCATTTTGGCTCTTCTTTTATGTTTTTAACCTGTGTACATTATGTAAGACGACCTTGAGGGCCCAGAAAGGAGCTGTATGAAATGAAATGTTTTATTATTCATCATAAAGGATTTTTTCTGGCTTGTCTGGCTTCCAATGCCAACCAAATGACAATGTTTTTTTCTTGCTGATGCAGGAGAGTCTGAGGACTGAGGTGATGATCCACGGTACTCGACAGTCAACAACATTTATGAACATTGGCCATCTGGACAAATACCATCCTGTTTTCTGTTTGAACTGCTTGATTCTCTAATCTGTGTGGGCGAATTCAACGGTTTTGTAAACAGTACACTGTAAATAGTACACTTTCTGCACGACCATTCAATCTCTTCACAAAGCTTGGCCTTGATCCCATTGCGTCACAGCGCCACCAACAGGCCTGGCATAGTTCCTCCGCGTTTTCAGACGTATTGACTTCCTTCATGTGGACGCAAACATTTACCGAGCAGACTCCATGTTTATAGAGAATATTTCTGAAGCTATAAACGTTTCAACATTGTGTGGACATCTTAGGACGCTGAATCAAACCTGGCATCGGCTCCAACTGGGAATGCAGATTTGGGTTGGTGCAAGAATACAAAAAACTAAAACTTGTTAATTTATTCTTGACCTTGCTTATGCATATCGTTCAAGAACCTTATTACTCAGCGCATCAAAATGATCAGCGTGGAGTCTATTGTCATGGGAACGCAGACAACAAGAGCATGCCAACTTTGTCCTGTTAGCCACTGATCCAACGTCTTTATAATTAGATAGAGCCAGCCATTAAAACTGCTTTTAGCTTCAGTACCGAGACCTATTTACGTGATTACATGAAGAAAAGGGGTTCACCGTATAAGATAAGATAAGTTCCGATTTGTTTCGAGTTTATTTGAAACATTTTGAAATGTTACTCTTTGTTTTTAAAGCCCTCAATGGTCTCACCCATACGTACTTATCTGAACGTTTGACTGTTCGTGACTCGGACAGATCACTGAGATCCTCATTTCAACTCCTCCTGGAAGTACCAAGGACCAGGTCCAAACACCAGTCCTTCTCAATCGCTGAAACACTCCAGAACAAGTTGCCCCCCTGAATAAATGAGTTTTCGAGGCTAAAAACTAATTTATTCAGACTGACTCTAAAACACTTTTAAAACTCATTATCACGGTGACACTTTTTTAATGCTTTTCAGCTATTTTATTGTTTGAATGCACACACGCTTTTAAGTGGATTTTATGTGATTTTATGGTAAAGCACTTTGGTCGCCTTGAGTGTTGTAAAGGGCTTATTAAATAAAACTGATTGAAGATTAAGAGATCCTGTATTCATCCCACAGTGGGGAAATTTCAGTGTTGCATCTCCGGTTACAGGACAGAAGGAATGAGGAGCACACAATACAAGATAAGGGAACAAAACTCTATACTAGAATGAAAGAAGCAAGTCTAAATCGTCCAACTTTACCATAATGAAGAAGCGAGTATATATCGTAATCGCACATGACACTTCTCACCAATATGGCACAGCTTTTGTACAGAACAGTCACTTTCTGTATCAGTTCTATATTATATATTATTATACTAAACTCATCTCATGAAGCAATAGGAAATCGTGTGCGCCCAAAGATCTGAGTATGCCTTCTCCGACACCCACACGTTCATCGATCGTCCCGGCATCTCCACCTCAGCGCTCTGATGAAATACCCGGATTAACAGAATCAATATATCCAATAGCTAACGGTGTAATTATAGCCGCCCGTAGCACTCACAGAGAGTATCGGCTTCATATCTGCTTCATGGCCTCTTTCTGCGGACACCTCTAAAGCTCCACTGTGCCTGAGTGATGAGTCCTGATGCTACAGCCACATTATTGGATATGAAATTCCCATGTGGCACCGCGACCAGGCTCCAGTCCAGACATATCAGTTTGGACTGTAATTACACGTTTAAAAAGGCGCCAGACACGAAATGCCACTAGTGTACTCTGAAGATTGAGAGTGTAGATTCCAATATTAGAAGATCATTGGAATATATTCAAGAGATGTATTGTGCACAGTTTTTAGTTTACCATGTTATAATTGTCAAATATCCAATTCAATTCAATTCAATGTATGTGTGTGATAGCCCTAAATCACAGTAGTTATCACAGAGGACTTAACAAAACTGTTGAAATTGCCAAAACAGATTAGAAAATCAAAGAGTTCCAACACACATAGGCTTTGGTCCATTTGGGGAGTTGACCAATGTCCATAAGTGTTGATAAATGTCCATAAATGTTGTTGAATATTGAGTGTCCTCGATCATCACCACAGTCCTTTTTGTTAGACCCTCCTGCATCGGCAAGGAAAAATTCTAAAACCCAGTGGGGGAAAAGTGAAAAACCTCGGGCAGATCCACATTGAGAGAGGGATCCGCTCCACACTAACAGATGGGTTTTAGATCCAGGCCCTAAGCTTACAGAACGAGGACCAAGGCCACGCAGCGCAGGACTCAGGTTGTAGAACGAGGACAGGTGCGGTGCAGGACTGAAGCAGCTCCCAGGGGCGTGGAGGGGGCTGGATTTAGGGGTCCCATCGTCATTTGAATCTTTTTCGCTTCCAGTCAGGCCGTCTTTGACCCAACAATACCTGGCTTTTTCACCTCTCTACAAGGATGATTTTTGAACTGTGATACTCGGCAACTATGCTCATGGGTATCTTTCAGCGCGTGCGGATACGATAAATATCTTAAAAATGCAGTACACCATACGGCACTTATATACAGTAAATACATACTTACCTTTCAGGACTTTCAATTTGATGCGATTCAACACAATATTTTTTCCAAACGACACAAATACACTTCACAGTTGTATGACACGCCGTTGTACGATATTAGATTTCTAGCCATTCTTTCAAGCGGGTTACAAGCTTCCTGACAGAACATACAGACTCAGTTTAAAAGTGAAGGGCTGCGTCGGCTCATGGCATCCCCCAAGAGTGATCCGTATGCATTTATGGGAAAGAGGAGGATTTCTGCGCACATCTGTCAAGCAGCTGGAGATGTGAGGGGAAAGTCAAGGGACCAAATGAATTCAGACTTTTCTCTTAAGGGTGAATATATGATGCACCGGTTTTATACAGCGCTATTTTGAACACTCAAAGGCGATTCACATTTCAATATTCTTTCACTGCATACACAATGGTGATAAATTACTACAGTTGCCCTGGGGCAGACTGACGGAAGCGAGGCAACCAGTATGCTCCATCAGCCCCATCGACCACCATTCCCCCTTGGGAGGCAGAGTGGCACAGAGGTTAACGCTTGTGCTTCACAGCGATAAGATCCTGGGTTCGATTCCACCTCCAGGACCTCTTTGTGTGGAGTTTGCATGTTCTCCCCATGTCTCCCCATAGGTTTTCTCCGAGTGCTCCGGTTTCCCTTACAACTAAAAATATGTACAGTAGGTCTACCCCAGTGAGAGACAAATGCCGCCAATAATTGTAAAGTGCTTTGTGACTCAAAGGCGCTATAAAAAAAAATAAGATTACTTACAAATACTTACATAGCACACATCAGACTCATTCTAGGCAATGTGGGGAAGTGTTTTGCCTAAAGACACAACAACAGTTTAGCACTTTACAGCCACAGCCCAAAGGACTCCCATCGTAGTACTAACCAGGCCCTGTCTTGCTCAGTTTCACAGGTCTGATGGGAGCTGGCTTTCATAGGCTTTCTTAAGGGTGAATACAAATGTAATCAACAAACAATGAAAATTATAAAAGCCATTTCTGTAAAGTGCGTTCTGTACCAACACATTTGCAAAAACGCATTAGGAGATTGGCTACAGGTCTGTGCGTTCTGTGCCAATGGAATCTGAAAATGTGAGGCTAAAGCCGTAATGTAACCTGTCTGGACCAATGCTATCTCTTCTCTGATGAAGATGAATTAGCCTCGGCTGGAACTGGGTCACCTCTAAAGATTGAGAGCTGAGATTCCAATATGTTCTAACGGGATTCTAGTATTTTTGATTTTATCAGTAGTATAGATTACACGATCAATGGAATAGATTCAAGGTTATGTCTTGTGCACACTTTTAACAATGTTATAAGTCTCATTAATCAAATCTTTTTTCACCTTCTTCCCTTTCTTTCAGGTCGCCTTTGTGCCAGCGATTTGACCTCCCTACACTGTTCATTTTTGTTTTAACTGTGACACACTGACGATTCAGCAGCTTTGCTCAGTAGGGCTGGGTATCTTTCAGAGGTGGCTGATACGCTACATAACATTTTATGATACAGGGGACTTCAATTCCAATACCATTTGATACAGTATTGTATTCTAAACAATAAAATACGGTTCATTCAAAATACTGGCTTTTGTCTATGAACCATTTAAACAAAAATACATAAATATGGATGTAGTAATTCAATTTATTTTAGTGTAGTCTTAAATCACATCGACAGTAATCTCAGAGGACTTTACACATTTCTCAAAATCAACAAGAGAATCGAACAAAACAGTTAAATGTTAATAAATGTCCAGGATCCTCACTGTCTTTAGACCCCAAGAAACAACATCAACAAAAAACAGTGGGAAAGAATTTCTTGAAAGTTAATTGTTATAAAAGTCAAAATATAAAAGAGAACAAAAAGTCTGCATGCCTTTTTATCTATTCTTTACTGTTGTAACCGGTTTGCAGTGGGCCAAAGAAAATTCCTAGTTTGGTATAACTTTTTTATCTTACTGTTTTATTTTTATTTTTGTTTGAATTAATGTTTTTAATGCATTTTATGTGATTTTATTGTAAAGCACTTTGGTCGCCTTGAGTGTTGTAAAGGGCTCTATAAATAAAATTTGATTGATTGATTGATTTGGTTCAGATAATAGTAAAATACATGTTTTTAATCTGAAAAAATCTGGAGAAAAATCCAAGATTAAAATAATTATTTAACTAAATACAAAACAATAACAATATTTAGATAAAATACTGTATATATGTTTTTACATATACACACCCCATTGTACAAGTCTAAAAATAAATCACCTGCCTGTTTTTGCCTGCTCTGCTGCTTTGCTGTTACTTTGACACGAATATATCTGAGCAGTTGAACGTCGGTATATTCCTTCCTTTCGTTAGGCCATTTTGAATCAATATCATTCAAAATACCATAATGCATGTAATGCACAATATAAGTGTGTCATCGATAAATAACACGGCCATCAATCACAGGCTTCCCATCTGCCTGAGGTCACGCGTGTACAAGGGTTTGTGAAGGATTACTTTGTCCCTGTACGAAAGCGACAGAGAGATTTTAAGTTTACAAAGAATTACTGGGAAGGCTCCAACACAGAGCTTTGCTCCAGCACTAAAGAGCTAATCTCATATCTGATGGTTACAGTATGGCTGCTGGCTTTATGAGCGCTGCTGAGATAAAACCGTTACTGTCTACATTGTTGTAATACTCTTAATGGCAGAGGAGGGGATGTGGGAGTTCAGAGCATAAAAGAGAAATGTTGAGAACCCCCTGTAGCAGTGAGTCTCAACTGGAGTAGTGTCTGGACTCACCACCAACACAGAACACCAAATTACAATAATAATAATAATAATGCATTGGTTACATGTATATGCACTTCTTTGGACATTCGAAGGCGCTTTACATGTCATTTTTCTTTCACTCCAAACACGGTGGTGATAAACTACTGTACTACTGTAGCCACGGCTGCCCTGGGGCACGCATTTCAGATGAATGCAGCAGTCTGGACAGGCTTCTTCACTGACAATGTTTGAATCCAAGTTAAAGACGGTTCTGTTTGCCCGTGCACACAACTGAAGGACTACTCTTTTTAATGAATTGTTATTATTTATTATCATATTGTGTGATTTTAATGTTTTAAGGTTTTGAATTACCTTTGTGATTTTTATTGTGATTTTTAATTGTGTTTTAGTGTTTTATGTGACGATTTGTGCCTTTGTGATGTGAACTGTGAAGCGCTTTGTGTTGCTCTGTGTTGGAACGGCGTTCTACAATTAAAATTTGATTGATTGATTCTTACAATCAGGAGCTTCTTGGCTCCTGTGAACTCACCAACTGCAGGAGGACCATTGAGGGGCTGGTGCTAACTGTACTGGGTGCAGCTCTGACTGCCACCCGCCGACCCAGAAATGGATTAAGGGGAAGAAAATTGATGGATGGATGATTGACTCTTTTGACTATTATTCCAGACTCTGAAACCGAGCTCTTAAAATAAGCCAGCTTCTTCTCTCTGGCAAAAATTCTCAGCTGCAGCTGCAGGACATGCCCATATGAAACTAGCTTATTTCCACAAGCTGTTATTAGTCTGAACAAAGCATTTATGATCTTGCCCTTGTACTGAAACTGTTTTTGTGGATTGGTTTCACAGTGACAATTGTTTCTTGTACTTTATATCTTGTTATATTCATGTACCAGTCTAGCATACTTTAGTCCATGTATACCGATGTGGTTTTACTGCAAATGACAAATAACCTGAATCTGAAGGCACAAAAGTTTCTTCTGACTTTATATCAGCAGTTATATAAACGGTGTATGTGATGTTGTTGGAGTACACACACAGTGCATGGAAATCACACACACACAAAAAGGCAAAATCGCACACAAGACATCGGCAAAACAGAGAGGCCGCAAAAGTCCATTCCCTCAGTGCAAATAATGTGAGCAATCAAACTGGCCCATTATGATATTACATTAAAAAAAAACTTTGAACACATTTTACTTGGAGCCACAAACTACAATCACAACTTTCCAAAACAACTACACTTTTAATTACGCGCTGGGAGACAATTTATCATTCTTACGAGGAGCACTGATCTCGCTAGCAGCTAATGTGTAATACAAGGACTCGTATTATCTCAGAGCAGCTAAAAAGGCAGAGAAACGACTGTCCTCCACCGCTGCAAAAACTCGTCTCATTACGGCCTACAGCAGGAGAGAGAGAGAGATAAAGAGAGAGCGAGAGAGAGAGAGAGAGATAAAGAGAGAGCGAGAGAGAGAGAGAGAGATAAAGAGAGAGCGAGAGAGAGAGAGACTGCTCTGACAGCCTTGCATCGATTAAAGCAAGTGATTATGAATAAGAAGGAGCCGGCGGTTACCTCTCCTCCGCACAGAGACCTTTCCTCAGGTGGCAGAAGTCCCCGGTGTAGCCGTGGGGACAGACGCACAGATATCCTCCCTCGCCGGTCTCGATGCACGTGGCGTTGGCGGAGCAGGGGCCAGAGGAGCACAGCCGGGTGTCTGCGGGAGGACAAGCCGGGTTAGTGTTCAGGTTACACTGGATGTAGATCATGATCTCTCTACACATGGGTTAGGGTTTAGAGTTAGGGTTAGGTATTAATTCAGAGTTTCTGCATTAATATAGAAGAAATGCAACAATGGAGTAAGTAATTAAGTCATATTTATCGATATATATAGCACAGCGGATCCCTCTCTCAATATGGACCTACCCAATTTTTCGCATCCTGAACAAGGCCAAGCCAGGCTGAAACGCGTTGGTGCGTATTTTAAATTACAGCCATGAAAAGCCAAGAAAATAAAGGCTATTTGGTTGTAATTAACTTTACTCTGTACACTTTTTGCCCATGTTTTGCCTCCTTGTTTGTTATGGCCCTGAGCGAGCCGTAAGTGTGGTGATTATACTGTGTCTGTTTTTAGATCTTTCCTCTAGTAAGACAATAAAGACACATTTTGAACTTGTAATAGTATTAGTATTCTTATTTTTTTGGATAAACGGATCTGTAAACATTCTCAAACACTACATAACAGCTAATGAAGTGCTAATCAGTGTACCCTAATCCTAACCCACATGGGAAAATGTCAGCTGGTAGTTAGTTAGGTGTTTAATAAGGCCATGTACTGATAAGCACTTGATAAATACCAATTAAGAGCTAATAAACCATAGATTATACTCTAATTAGCTGTGAATTTGAGAGGGCTGAACTAAAGTGTGACCACAAATCTATATTGTATCTACAAAAATCAGATTATAGATAGTTAACCACACCCTCACTGTATATATGATTGCAATAAGAATCATTGTAGGGCCCCCATCCAGTGTTTAGCCTTTGTCTGGTTACTGACATCCGTTTCTGTCTCTTTCTATTTTGACAGTGCACTTCCACGTTGTCACTGTGAGCAAAGAGACAGAGAGAAGAAAGTGTGTTCTGTTTCAGACGGAGCAGAGGACGGTGCACTGACAGCAGGTCAAAGCTCCAGTCCAGATACTGCTGCTTCTGCTGCTGTTGCTGCTGCTGCCTCTGCTTTTATAATCCCAGCTCTTTTCATCCATCGCTTCAGGCACAGATTAAGTTCAAACCAGAGAATGAGTTTTGTTTCACTTTGTCAAGAGATTTAATACAGCCTTGTGCTCAACTTGCAAAACCGAATAACTTTCCAAAGACATGCTTTCTCATCGGATTAGGATTGGAAAATCAAGACTTGATCGGTTTCTGTCTGCATTATCTTTGGCACCTGTGGCTCATTATTATATAGTTCTGAAATCTCATTATTTAGATTTTTTTTTCCATGGCGAAGCATCTGCTGGTCACATCTCCACATCTATGGACATTGATCATCTGTGTTTTTATCACTGTATTTCCTGTGTTTAAACAGTTTGATTCTCTGATCTGTGATGGGGAATCGACAGGTCTTCCGAGATATCTGCTGTTGTAATTTAGGGCTGTACAAAAATAGATTGAATTGAATAACAAATCGCAAAGAAAATACAAGCAGAATAAAAAAAAATCCTATAACAGTCACATTTTTGATCAATTGGATTTGGTTTTATTGTATGAAACTAGTGATTGACTGCTGTTTAGCTTGTTGTATATTTTACAGCCTACTCTTATCCAGCAGTTTGTAATCTCTTGGTATGAAATTATCTATATAAAGAAAGTGGATTTGGATTTGAAAAGTCCATATAGCATATAGTTACATCTCCTTTGACATGTGCAATATAAAATCCCAGTTTTTTAAGGTTTTTCTGCCGAGGGGCAACCAATGATATGGTCTGTGTCAGAAGACCAAATATTACACTAAATAAAAATGAATAGTGTGTTCTAATGCCAATCAGATATGAGCAATGAGAGCCCGCTGGGAGAATGGTGAGGTCTCCAGCACGGACCTCTAGGGTAATGATTGGTCCAACCCTCAGGCCAACGGCTCCAATCTCAGTGAAGGAGAGTTCACGTTTCCAATCTCTCAGCGGCTGGATTAATTATGGTAATGGTTCTAAACGAGGAAAGAGGAATGTATTTTGAATTAAATGCAAATTGAAAAATTACAGGCCCACATTTTCCACACTGTAAGTCGCCACAGGGATCAAAGCAGCGTTCCCGGTCGAGAGTGGCAGTTGGCGTTTGGACGGTGGTAAACACAATCTTGTGTTTACCACAAATGCACTTTTTAAAAAGAGTAAGAGCTTGTGAAAACAGTCGTAGCTAATGCTTCTCGACGCAATTCATTTAGTAAAATGTATTTCGTTAATCATTCATTCATGCCCCGTGAAGCAGCAAAAGCGACCCCCCCCCCAACTCCCGTGGGGGGGTCACTGAGAAGGCGTGAAAGACAGGAAAGGATAGAGATGCTAAAGAAAGAAACTAAGTAAGTCATCTTTATAGCGCATTTTTACAGACCAAGGTCATCCAAAGCGTTTTTCAAAATTCCGAGTTCAGATATTTTCTAATTCACTCCACACGGTGATGACAGGAGCAAGACGGAGAACACTCTGGCGCATCAAAGCCACCAACCAACACCATTCACTCACTCATTACATTTAGTAATGTAGTTCGCTGCACTTCACACATGAGTCTGGTACTGAGCCACAGTGGTTGGATTTCAGAAGGCAGGGCCTTGTTAAAAAAATCCTTGTATGTGATTGGATAGACCACTTGTCCGTTATCTAGAATGAAGTCTGCTTTCAACCACTCACATCGAAGCACACGGCTCCCATAGGTTGCCAAATCCCAGCAGGATTTTCCAACCCAAAATCCGCGAGAATACCCAAAAAAAAAAACACTCAGAATGATTTTTTGGCTAAAAACGTTATATAATCAACTTGGGCTATCATGATTCTGTTCATTGTCTTTCTGTTTATTTAATACCTACAAGTCTCTTGGAAAAAAATATGCGGGAACCACCAAACCTGGCAACCCTGCTGCATAGTGTGTAAACAGGAACATTGAACCAGTGCTTCAACCAAACTTTACAGGAACATTTCACTCTTAAAACACACATATATCAACATAGAACCATCAACATCTCGCCTCAAATTGCATTAAAAGTGACATCCGTGTCTTAATTCGATCGTATTTACTCTTTTAAAAAGATTTGCGGACTTTACGTCCGCCATCTTGGATTCCTCTCACTGCTGCATGAGAGAAGCTTGAGGAGGCAGTGCAAACCCCACGTAACGCCGGCAATCCTGATTGGTCGATTAAAAAATAATCTGGGGAAGGCGTTTGCTATGGCGTCGATACCAGACCCATGTGGTTCAGCCAAACGCCTCTGGTGGAGCATGGCGGACCTACAAGTGTCTGGCAGAGCCAGGCTAGGAAACCAGAGCACCCGGAGGAAACCTACGCAGACACGGGGAGAACATGTAAACTCCACTCAGAAAGGCCTTGTTCCGACCGGGATTTTGAACCTAGGACCTTCTTGCTGAGATTCAAATTCAAACAGTCCTTGAAAAACATGGAAACAGTCTTTCAGCGAGGCGGTGATTTCAGAAAGAAAGTCCATAATAACTCAAAAGTTTGACCCACTTATGTGTGTAGAATGTATCTCTGCTCGTCTCTGTCTGCACCATGTGGTTCTCAAAGATTTTGTGTGACGGCGGAGTGGCGTCAGCAGCTGGATTTGTTGTTGGATTTTTACAAGCTGCTGTTTTTTATTATGTTTGTGGAAGTAATTCTTTTGGCAGGTGAAGACCCAGTCACCCAAATGCATGCTATTCTATTCAAATGATGGTTGTCAATCTGAATTTCAAAGTCTCCAACCACTGCGTAGGTGTGTGTTTGAGTGTGTATGCGTGTGTGCATATGTGTGTGGGTGTCAGAGTTTGTGTGTGTGTGCCTGTGTGCATGTTTATCAGCTCAATTCATGTATTTGAGCTCAGAGCAACACACACATACAACAAAGAAGACAGTGTTTGTATAAGTGCCATAAGGAGTTGGCAGAAGTAAAGAATATGTTAATATATCCATGTGAATACGTGTTTGTGGCTCTGTAAGGGTGTGTGTATGCATGTGTGTCTGCGTGTTTGCGTGTGCTTGTGTGTGCTTGTACGTATGTCTGTGTTTGTGTGTATGTTTATGTGTGTCTGCATGCGTGTGTGAACGTGTAGGTCTGTACTGTATGTGTGTGTGTGTGTGTGTATCAGTGTGTGTGTAGGGCATCTCTGACTGTCTCTCCTTCCATTACCTACTACTGTACATTTCTATGGCTATAATTTGATTGCCTGTTTTTAATACCGTTTTGTGACTGCAAATGGAATGGTCTATGTGCAAATGGAACGGTCTATGATCTGGTGCCGAACATCTGTTTGGAAGCTTAATATCTCTGCATTGTCCCTTCAAATACAGACTAATCTCAATGTATATAAGCTTCTGTGGATATATGACCTTCACACTCCTACTTGAGAATGACTACTAAACGTATGTCCTAATTAAAGGTCATATGCAAATGACACGGCTACATCCACCGCAGACCTTGAGACAAAGGTAATAGTTCCTCTACACACACACACACACACACACACACACACACACACACCCGGGCCTCGTCCCCGTGTGTGACCTGATTATGCTCTGCTCTTCCCACCTCGCTCTGACCGTGACTGCTGATGATTCACCAGAGACTCACCTTGGTCACAGAGGCTGCCCACCCAGCCCTCTCTGCACACGCACTGCCAGGCCCGCTCACACCAGCCGTGCACGCAGCCGGGGAATGGCACGCAACGGTCGCAGTTTTCTCCTTGCCACCCGGGTTTGCACCTAAACAGGAGAGAAAAGCTCAACTATTAATACCGCACCCAAAGAGAGGTACAACGCTGTCACCATATCTGAGCAGAGAGGACACGGCTCAGTGCGGGCAGGTCTCTCACAGGTCTATAAGCAGAGAGCGAGACCAGGCGTGTCAACAACTCAGGTCCGGGGGCCAAAAAGAACCGGCCTGTGAGATCATTTTTAGTGGCACCTGAAATGATTTATTCGCAGTATTGATGGGAATGGGATACTTGTTAGATCTGGCCTTCGCACAATGGTCAAACATGAGAACTTATATTCAAGAGATCAGGACTTTAAGGTCACAACGATTTCAGTCATGTCTCTGCTGTTTGGACAAGCTAACACCTGTGCGTGTTTTGCTGTGACACAAATTATCAAATAAAGTTCTTGCTTCGTCTTCGTTTGGTTGGAAACAACTGAAAATACTGTAAATTGAAATAAAGTTCCACGAGCATATCTGCAAGTTCCTGTGTAAAAGTATCATTTACTTACTGATTATGGCTTGTTACTTAATTTTAAACCTTATTTTTTCAGGAACCATCTGTTCTAAATTTCATCTGTTCTAAAATGTTAACTAACATTAGGAATTAGAGATAAAGTTTGGGTTAGGGTTAGGGGGGTTAGATAATAAGATGTATTGTTTGTCTTTAGTTATCCTTTTTTTATGTTTTGGCCCAGGTTTGACTGAAACCAAACTTACTAGAAAATATTATCCAAACTCATGTTGAATAAAATTGGTCAAAACACAAAAATATGTGAAAAGAATTTATATATGAGAAAAAAAAAATCATTTTCATGCTCTTTTTCCCTTTCAGTCACATTTAAACTTGACTTTTTCAGCCCACTGCAGTCGAGATGCTGCAGACTGACAAGCAAAAAAAACCTGGTCTTTAGCTCAGGATACACCAGTGAAAGAAGCAACAACATTTTATTTTAAAACTTTCAAACCGACAGCACAGCTCTGGCCTTTTATTTCCACATCTTTTCTAAGCTTATACTCAGATTTCCTGAACTAAAGCTATGGAGAAAAATCCATATTCTTGAAAGCCTGTTTGAGTGCTCGGTGCCAACAATAGGTGCAGAATCCCCAAAAAGGATTACCCTCTAACAAAGCAAATATTTGACTCAGTACATCTTTAGTAACCGTGGGAACAGCAAAAAGGCACAGGTGGGCGGGTCGACATGAGAACACAGGGTTCATGTCGCCTAAAAAGTTCATCATGTCTGTGGAAAACCGGCTGCAGTGAAGATCAAGCCACAGCTAGAAATCCGCCTTTTGCCAAATGCAACACTATTCAATTCCATGTATTCTTGTATATCCATAAATCACAACAGTAGTTACAAAACTGTTGATTCGCCAACACAGATTAGAGAATAAAACAGTTCAAACACAAGAAATTGATAAAACTATGATTTAAAAAAACACATTGGTCCACAAGGGGCAGATGACGAATGTCTATACAGTAAATGTCAGTAAATGTACTTTAGTGGCTTCATTTATCATTTACCTTGAGCCACAAAATAACAAGAATTAAAAATGTGAACAACATGTGGATTTTAAAATTAGTTGTTTACTTTAGATAAAGGTTTAGGGAAAGGTGAAGATTTTGAATAGTCACACTAGTTGATCCAATGTGAATTTACATAACCAATGAAAGGAGCTGGACATGTTTGGACACACAACATTCAACAACATTTATGGACTTTATCGACACTCATCTGCCCCTTATGGACCAATGGATCTATGTGTTTCCTTCCATTGCATTTCTTGTCTTTGAACGGTTTGATTCTCTAATCTGTGTTTGCGAGCTGACTCCTATATTTAGGGCTATACAAACATACATTGAATTGCATTGTTGTCTCCCAAAACAGCAAATTACCTAAACAAATATACATTTACATATGCTTCTTGCGCATATGCACTCTTTGTATTTTCTGGAGTTAATAACACATACAGTGGGTCCAGGAATTAGACTATCCCTGTAATTTGGACCATTCCCAAGTCCACCGTGTTGTTTCACGCCAGACCTCCTGATCCACTCGGAGGCACGCAGCCAGCCCATAATGCACGCACCTGCACTTCCCCGGCTTCTCACAAAACCCATTCTCCGTGTTGCATCCTGGACTGCACTCCCATCCTGCAATAGAAGTCACAAGAACACTCTCAATGCAACACAATCTTATTCATTCATATATATGTTAACACAGTATAGACCCGCGCGCGTTGGATGACTACTGCACAATATCCAAAAAGAAAAAAACAAAAAAAACAAATCCATAGCTGAGTTTACCTTTCGCGATGCCAGTCACGGCCAGAATAGAGACCACCGCTGCGAGATGCATCATTCCCATCAGCTTCATCCTGTGAAACAAAGCGAATCAAAGAACCGGACCAGGAGGAGTAGTCTTTGGGAGTGCGCGCCGTTTTCATCTAGAGCGTGCATCCCTTAAAAGTTGCTTTGAGGAGAGAACAATGGTAGCTTCACAGATGAGAGATAGTGCAGCTTCCCCTGTGTATGTGTGTGCGTGTGTGAGCGTGTGCGTGTTTGTGTATGACACCGAGGTGGAAAAGGTAATAGCGCCCGCGCGTTTCTCTTCTTTTACGCACAAGAGCCATACTATTCCCGGCGCATCATTACGCACATCCAAAGGCAACGCGTCAGACAAGCACGCGAAATACAAAACAAATGCTTTTCTTTTATATATTTTTTTTACCTATGTGGTGCCAGCTATCCACGTGGCTGCAAACATTCTTTTTTTTTTTAATACAATCAACTGGAGCCAAGGCGTACAAGTGGTAAATCCCAAAAAAAGCCCAAATATTGTATAGGTCCACAGGTGCAGAACGAGCTCCTTTCGCGACCGCAGACCTGGCGCTTTGGATGGGACTGCTGTGTGCGCACGGTCCCAGTGCCATGGCTCCTCCTCCTCCAAATGAGAGAGGCATCAGTGCAAGACCCTCAGCAGTAAGTGGAGCATGTCACTGTAACCCCCCCCCAAAAATACACCTTTTCTATACAGACGTCTATGGCTCTAGCCTATTGAAATCTTATTTGTTTTGTGAGTGACTGCAACTTAAACTTGGAGTCTTATTATGAGCGTTAAGATGAGATAAGATAACCTTCATTTGTCCCTCAGGGGGGAAATGTCAGTGTCATTGTTGTGGATATTACAGGAGAAGAGCACACACATCAAACAACATTTATTATTGAAGTAATTCATATCGGTTGATAACAATATATATTTATTTTTTATGTATTTTTTAAAACGTAAATAAATACATTTGTGGTGTCGGCTAACACATGTTGGCAGCCTTGTTCACAGTCAAGGGGGAATGAGGCTGCAGACAAATGTTCACAAGTGTCTCTCCCACTTTAGTCCTGGTTTAATCCTGGTTTAGTCCTGGTTTAGCTCCTGTTTTGGCTGTTTTCGAGTGTCTTGTGTCCCCGTGGCGGCTCCGGAAAAAGTTCATCTCTTGTTTTTGCCGAATGCATGGAGTCTCTGTACCCACTGCCTCTCCCGCCGCACATGCTGTTTCTCGCACGGACGTGTTTAACCATTGACACGGCACTGAAACACAATCTTTAGATCCATGGCTATTATAATAGATCCATGATCCATGGACGCTACGCATGGTGCGGCTGTTTTTTTGCTTTTCCCAGAAAGTTTCGCGGTTTGTAGTCGGCTGTGATAGGTTGAGAAGCCTTTGCGGCACGGCGGCTGAATGGATAGCACTCTCGCCCCTCAGCAAGAAGGTCCTGGGTTCGAAATCCCGGTCGGACCAGGGCCTTTCTGAGTGGAGTTTGCATGTTCTCCCCGTGTCTGTGTAGGTTTCCTCTGGGTACTCCGGTTTCCCCTACCACTAAAAACATGTACAATAGGTCTGGCATGCGTCTCCTGTTCGGCGACCCCGCTCCCATCTCTGTGTGGAGTGAGATCACAAGTGCCCAAAATAACAATTGTAAACCGCTTTGTGACTCTGGTCTGTGAAAGGCGGTATATAAAAAAAGATTACTTACCTACTTACACACTTAGGCTATATCCACACGAAGACAAAACGCTTATAATTTCAGAAACTTTTTCTGTAAACACGGAGTTAGCTCAGTAAATGTGCGCGTCCATATGAATGTAGTCAATACGCCTGAAAACGCTGTGAAACTATGCCAGACCTGTTGGTGGCGCTGTGACGCAATGACGGGATCAAGCCCAAACTTCCGTGACGGGAACTGGGCATGCGCGGAATTTTGTAAACAGACAACATGGCGAGTGGGCGAGCTGGTACTACATTAGTATGGACGGACGATGAGGTTGAACTGTTGCTTCGGGTCGCACTGGATTACAAAACCAACAAGCTACATTGTTGTTGTCATTATTTTCTGAGTGCGGCGCATGCGTGCTTTAACAAGAGGCGGGGCGATGACGCAAGCGTCTCAGATACATTGCGGAGAGGCAGTAACCACGGAGCGGCATATACGGAGTTTTGAAATCTTTCCACTCTGGGACCTAGTTTCAAAAATGTTCGTTTACACCCCCCCAAAACGCCGGCCTCGTATGGACGATACACTGGATTGATAAAGTATTTTTGCGTTTAGGCCTGAGCTTGACTTCGTGTGGACAGGGCCTTACTTTGCCTACATCCCTCAGAATGCCGTGCGCTTCTGACTCGGCTTGACTTCCTGTGTTTTCTTCCTGTTTTTTTCGAACGGACTGAAGTGAAACTATCGAAGTTCTATCGACCCCGTTTTCTATTGATATCGAACACGTGTCTATCGCAATATATATCGTTATCGTTTTATCGCCCAGCCCTACGTCACACATAGAAAGGCATATGTGTCGCATCCAGAGACAATCAGGACATATCAGAGTCATCGAAAGAACATAACACGTATACACAATCGTAGCGGATACACAATCAGGTCAGTGTGACCTACAGAAGGCCAGATCACTTGTATGGCTATCTAATTCCCATTAAGCCTTTATTACAAATATGTCAGAAAATTTGTCTTTTGCTACCTGGTTTTGATAGCCTATACGATAAGAAGCGTGTCTTAAGCAATACGGATTAAAAGTGATGAATTTAAAGGCAGCAGATAAAGAACGTGGAGTATGCCCTTGAGTTAGCCGTCTGGAAGTTTTCCATTTTGGTTAATACTGTACGTTAGCAGCAAAGAATACGACCAGAATAAAAAATAATAATATGAGCAGCGGGTAAAGGAACGAGGGGATTATCAGTACAGTTGAGATGACATGTGAAACCTCAGCAGTACTCGTTATACAGTCTGACAGCAGCAAGAAGGAAGATTAAGATCCTATATTTGTCCCACAGTATGGACATTTCAGTGTTGCATCACAAGTTACGGACAGTAGGAATGAGGAGCACACAGCACAAGATAAATAAATAATAACTCAGTACTAAAATAAAATAAATATAAAAGGACCTGCAGAACCTTCACTCAGCGAGGGTGGGTTAGTCTGGCACTGAAGCTGCTCTCCATAGTAGACCTAGCAGAGGAGGTGACAGTCACAGTTAGTTTGATGCAACACCTGTGCCTCCTTCTCTCTCATTAACGTTCATTTTGTCTCGTCTTGAACCTGACAAATGAGGAGGAGGTCTGAGATTGCGTCACAGCAAAAGACATTTTTTTTTTTTTTGGGTTAATAACAACACGACCAGAGTTTTCATATGGTTATATACTCAGCCAAAATACAGCAGTTCTTAAACTTAGACTTTGACAGAATGTATTGATCCATGAGGGAAATTGCGTTGTCACAGTAGCTTGCATAGTATTCCACAAAAAATAACAATGAAAATAACAATGAAGTAACAACCTGAAAATAAGAATAATAATAAGATATCGTGAGAATAGAATAATCTTGATATAAGTACTCAGGATGTAAATATGTACACATTTACAGTATAAAATAGTGGATAACAGAATAATACCCAGCATCCCCTCAACCTCCGTCACGTCGCCTATATACTGTATGTTTGTTTGCTTCGACTTTTCCAATAACAGAAACAACAAGTAGAAAATGACTGACTTTTGCATCTGTTGTAATGACCAATTTAGCAAAAAAAAAAAATCCAGCAAGAATTTAATTTGTATCGTCTAAAAGGACAATTTCAATACCAGTTTTATTTGCCAGTGCTTTAGCGATCCCCCATTCTACACCTAAAAGTACACAAGAAATGTCATAACAATATTAAGACAATTTTGTTTCATTTTTTAAATGGTTTCTCTCACATTCGCGCCTCATCAACAACTTTTTTGGTGTGCTGTACTTACTGTCTATGAAGTGTAACATAAAACGCCAACACATTTAAACACTTAAATGTCGAGGAGAGGATTATACATTCTACATTATTTTAATTCAAGTGAAGGAAATGTAACGATGACTATCAATTAATGGAAGCAACTATTCCCCTTTTTAAAGAAATATGACCATCGTGCAGTCTCCAGGTTTGAAGGCTGTTAAGATAATACATAAAACACAAAACAAAATCCCCCTCACACATTTTGCGCTTTCACAGTAATTACATTAGATAAGCCGTGCAAAACTTGATTAGATCATATTTGAGCATGGTTATTGGAAAGCGAATCCTCCTTTCCAACTCGTGAACGATTGAACTTTACCTGTGATCCAGCATAATTGCCGATTCTAATTTTAGTCCAGTTATTACTGTCGACAATCCCAAGAGCAACTGCAGGTACGTTCCTAAGAGCAGACTTCAACCAATACTAATTACGACTTTCCACTGATGTGATTACGGACATATGGCTGCTGCTGAGGAGGAGGGAGGAGGGAGGAGGGAGGAGGAGGTGAAGGTGGCGGCTGAAGGATCTTATGGCCAGTGTAACTCAGAGCATATGATAAACATCTATTGGACTTTATTACGCAATGTCACAATGTCGTCTGAAATCCCATAGCTAACTCGGCATCGGTGGAGATGTCTTCTTCTCATCTGCTTCAAATGCTGCTATAACCGTGGCACAGATCACCTCCGTGTCACAGGTTCATTATCTCAGCCCAATTCCATGCACCTTTTTTAATCTGTAAAAGCGAAATTTTTCCCGGCAGTCATATTGGAAGCATTTTGCAGTTAAACACGAAGCATATTTTTATCTACAGTGGTCCCCCGTCTCTCTCCTGCTGGGGTTATATTCCAAAAATAACCCGCAATAAGCATAATCTGTGAAGTGGCAGCTCTATGTTTTAAGGCAGTAAAACCACTTTCACTTTATTCACTTCAATCTGAGGGACTTAAACAGACAAACAGGGGTTTTGTTAGAATTGTATATTGGTTGGCAATTAAGTGACAATGCATACATTAAAACACATAATGCTGAAGACATTATACTTTTATTACATTTGCGAGATTACGTTTATTGCATGCGGTACGAGAAAAGTGGTTACAATTTGGCGTTTAGACCTCGGCAAGTTACAGCGTGATGATCGATATGAAGATAAATATTATGAGATGAAATTCCCTGGGGCCTGGACACTGGTGGTGGTAGCTATAGGAAAAGTTGTGAAAGAGCTAGCCTAGAACGAGACGGGGATGGGGAGGAGGAGGGTTGCTGCATGAAAAAAAGCTTCTGGTTGAATGAAGTTCTGAAGTCGTCGTGAGTCGTGAGCTAAAATACAGCTGCAGAGGACATCGCGCTCGGAGGCAGGAGCAGGGCTGTATTTTGAGTTGGGAATCAGTTTTTTAACAAGTATTCATTTGTTTAATACAATTGTGTTGAATTAGCTAATGTATTATTTGTGATGTAATGTCAGGTTGGCTTTGATTGGTTGCAACACAGTCAAAGAACGTGAAATCTGTCATTAATCACATTAATCAAATCAACAATCATCAAATTTCCTTTGGTCATAGTAAGTAAAAAAATCTTTATCTATATAGCACATGTTTACAGAGCACAGTCACACATAGCACTTTACAAGACTTCATAAGACTTTACAACAGATGAGTTAAACATGGGCACTTTAATACTCATCAAATACTTTTAGAATTAAGTATTTATTTACGTTTGTATGAGTCATGTATTTTTGCCGCTGGACACTTAATTTCTCCTACCGGGACAAGTTAAGTATCTAAATAGCTATCTATCTATCTATATACAATCAAATCCAAAAATCCACATTTATTTTATTTTCAAATTTAGCTGGTGTCGTTTAGAAAGATCGATAGATAGATAGATAGATAGATAGATAGATAGATAGATACTTTATTGATCCCCGTAGGAGAAATTCAGGTGTCCAGCAGCAGCAAAAATAAAAAATAAAATTTAACATTCTAAAAAGTTAAAAATAGTAATAATCAGCAACAGCCCTTTAGGTCACAGCAGAAGAGGTGGAGTAGCCTCTGGGTGGAGCAGGACAAGTCACAGCAGCAGAGGTGGAGTAGCCTCTGGGTGGAGCAGGACGGGTCACAGCAGAAGAGGTGGAGTAGCCTCTGGGTGGAGCAGGACGGGTCACAGCAGAAGAGGTGGAGTAGCCTCTGGGTGGAGCAGGACGGGTCACAGCAGAAGAGGTGGAGTAGCCTCTGGGTGGAGCAGGACGGGTCACAGCAGCAGAGGTGGAGTAGCCTCTGGGTGGAGCAGGACGGGTCACAGCAGCAGAGGTGGAGTAGCCTCTGGGTAGAGCAGGACAGGTCAAAAGGTGGAGTAGCCGCTTGGTTCGGACCATTTTTTCTGCTCTAGTCCAAAGTAAAATGCTTATAAACAGATTAATGGTCCCGCAAGTAGGATGCAAATGGCGGTGGTGTTAAGGTGGGTCGACTGGAAAAGCAAACATGAAAAACTCGAGCCTCTCTCTCGGTCTGTCTCTTCATCCATCTCACTCTCTGTGTTGGAAGCAGGCAGTGTGGTGGGACAGTGTGTTTGTAGCAGCAGAATAGACATGGCACCATCACTCAGGCTCCCACATACTTGATCTTTGTCTCTTCCCCCTCGGCCGTCAACAAACCAATAATGAGTCACCTGGTCTTATACATTTAAAGCACAGCGTACATGTATATATCGTAATTGCTGGTCTCTAAGCTGCTATTTTTGTCTGGTTAATCTGCAGCCTCTATGGTGATGTTGCCAATGTTTGTATTTTTAACTGCCAAACCTTGTGAAATAATATATGTAAAAAACACAATGGTCCAAGGCACTCTGAATTAACTTAAACATCCTTTATGGTGGAGTATTTAAGTGGGTACATATGCGTACATGTGTGTGTATATACTTTTGTCTGTTATGTCCATATATACAGTATCTTCACTTTTTGATTATTATTATATTTTAAACTGTATTGTGGACTGGTCTTGCCATGTTGCTATGTGCCACCCACAATAAAGAATTTTTAAGATTTTTAAGTTTAAGTTAAGTTTTTCTTTTTGCTTTCTAAATTATTTTCCCACGGATCCTGACTTCTCATTATATTTTTGATCACTCACTCCTCTTGTGTTATTGCTAATGATACTATATGTTTCACAGATTCACCCTGAACCTTTTTTGTTTTGTATTGTCCTTTATTCTATATATTTGTTTCCAGAGTGTGCGCAAAAGTAATAAAGTAATATTTTATGGCTCAACATTGTATGGGCCCCTGGGGTGCAAGAACAGATTTGTATCTTTCTATCAGCTGAGGATGTAGCACACAGCACTTAGGTGTGTTTATTTTAAAAGAGCAGAGAAAGAACCAAAACATTTATATATTTATTTGGAGCCTTTCTGGGTACTCAAGGTCGCCTTACAAGAGGTAGAATACACGGAACTTGTCAGAACAGAGTGGAACAAGAAAATAATGGCCTTATTCTATCATGCTGTGATTGAGAGTAATAAGATGCAGCAGCCTGTGAGGCCGAGGCACTTTTCCTTCGGGACATAATACATTAATCTTGAATCTTGAGAGGAGAGTTTGTGGACTGAGTTTTTAATGGGACACTTGGTTATCATTCATTCATTCATTCAGTCATATTCTACCCCTTTATTAATCAATATCAATAACTAAGAAACCTGATGTACAGATTTATTTGTCGACTGAATCATGTCAGAATGTGATCATAATGAGCCTGACCAACATCAGAATCAGTCTGAACTGTGGCGTCACGGGTACAATAGTCTGCTGTAATCATGTATGCTTATTTTTATGATTATTATTGTTTTTGTGTGATGTCTTTCTTATCTGGACCTCGTGTCTGTAATAAAGTTTAATAAAAATACACGGGTCAATCGGAGTTGCCACCCAATGCCGAGAGCACCAGTCCCTCGCTGATCCTCCGGCAGGTGGTGGGTCCACAGGAAGATGGCTCCTGCTCTGGTAGCAGTGACATAGCCTTGATCTTTCAACAAGGCTTTGGGCACTGTGGGGTTAAGTGTCTTGCCCAAGGACACAATAACAGCAGTTATGGGTGGGAGCAGTTGGAGATAGGTCTTGTGGGGGGATCGACCCCACGACCTTTAGGCTCAAAAGCCAATTCTCTGATTGAGCCACTGTCGCCCCCATCAATCAATCAATCAATTTTTATTTATAGAGTGTCTTTCCTCCACAATGCAACACAAAATGCCTCACGTTCTATATCACATCAAGCATAAATCAATCAAATTATTATCTACATATACATACACAAATACAATGAAAATTCCACAGGACATTAAAAACAAACATTTAGATCTTAATAGATTTTTTTTTTTTTTAAACACACACACACAAGTTATCAAAAACATTAAAATCACACAGGATCAAAAAATAATAATAATAACCACAGTGCATTAAAAAGAGTAAAGCTTCAGTTGTGCACATTGATCTTTAAAAAAAAAGGTTGGATTGAGTGCTTTGATAATTGACAGCCAACAGTGCGTTAAAACATCTAATCATTAAATCATGTTGTGTCCACTTAAAACACTCGTCTATCGGGTGTCTGTTACAATATGAAAACCCGCGGCTTATATTCAAGCACGGCCTATATGTGGACAAAATGGACTTTCTTTTCAAATGTAGCTGGTACAGTTTATACACAGATACGTTTATTATGTCCAGCAGGTTCTGTATGTAGTGTAAGCACAAATACAATGTGTTGTTTTAAGGGTTGCCTTACAATCTTCATTTCAAATAATTACTAAGCACACGTCGATTGTATAGAGCGGTTGTCCTGATGAGAAACTCCTCTTTGTTCTTCACATTGTTTTCCTACAGATCCTTAAATAGCACCTGATTGCATACTTTTCTTATACTTTTTGATCCCGTATGCACTCGCTCCTCTTGTTATAGCATAGAACAGTTATCTGAAATTCAGGTTTCAGTTTAGCTTCTATCGTTGATAAAGAATTGTTCCCGAAAATATGAAAATTAGCCAATTACAATCAATGTTTAGTACTAAGACAAAGACAGGCTGAAAAAACAATGTACAGTGACAGCAGTGTGAGCAGAAGCGCCCGCTCCCACTCACACTTGCTCCAATCTCCTGCCGTTGAGATGTGCCCAGAACCAGTCTCAAGAGAGGGGCCCAGATCAGATGAGCAGTTCCAGTCCAGCTCCTCTCCCTGTCTCCAGAGGAAACTCATTTTGACTCGCTTGTATCAGTGATCTTGTCCTTTCGGTCATTACCCGAAGCTCACAATTTTCATTATGTCAAGGTCAAAGTCAAACGAACAAAGGGCTGATTAAACACAATTGAAATGAACCACATTGTTAGTTCCCAGCCATGGGCAGAGTGGTTAGCCCTCGCGCCTCTCAGAAGCAAGATAGTCCTGGGTTTGAATCCCTGTCGTAATAGGGTTTTTCTGAGTGGAGTTTGCACATTCTCCCTGTAGCTTTTCTCCAGCTCCACTAAAACCATGTGCAGTGGCTCTCTTATGCTGATCTTAGCATACTTGTGAATCCATGTGAGTAATATTTGATGTTTTGTGTTGAGAGCTGATGTTCTGATTGAGGGTGGTCCTCGCTTGTTCTCGTTTCTGTCAGAAGAAGCTGATCTAAAGATGTGACAGAGACCAAAACTATGTAAAAACGAGTGTCAGAAGTCAACTGTTTTGAGAGAGTAGAACTAGTTACAGATTTTAGTACCTCGCCATCCCCCTCCAAATAGCTCCCCACAGAATTCAGAAATTAAAGATAATTTGCTGATTATTCCACAATGTAAGATACCAACTTTGTAATAAATGATAAATAATAACAGTGGACACTGTAGTAACCATACCCAGTCTAAGGCTCGAACCATTTAATTGACCATTTTTCTCCTTGACGCTAAAAAAGGATACTTTTTCTGCCATTTTTGTCCCAAGGCCGTAGTTGAATTTTGTTGTGGTTCCAGCTGTAATGGCCTGTGCATGCATAGTCTATACCTCCCTTTCTTCCACATTGTTTAGCTCAAACAGGTGCTGCACAAACTTAAAAGTTGCCTCAAGACCAAATGACAAGCATCTAAAAAGCAGCCAGATTTGGATTTATTTTCCCTGGCTCATCTCAGGAGGTTGGCGCTGAAAAGCAGCCCCTTCTGTCTTTGCGCTCGCAGACACACCGGCAAAACAAGGACACGTCTGTCACAAATGCCGACAGAGATAAGCCCAGTCGATAGCATCTTCTCACAGGGCTTCCATTTTTCCATTCTCAGACGTGATGTTTGTTTTGGAACCTCCAGAGATGGACCGAGGAGCCCTTTGTTTACTTGTCGGTCAGTGCTTGGAAATGAAACGCCTCAGTCCACCCGTATGTGCTTTATTAAACTGAAGGAGTGAGCCATTGATTTATGTTTTCCTCTGTGATCTCCGGGCGATCTGACCAGTTATCTGCTCCAAGGCTCCAGGCTAAAGATGAGAAAGCCTCAAAATGGTGCTTAATTAAAACGTTTGTTGGATCTCTCTTGGGTATTGGCCGTGATGCGTTTTTATGTAAACACTACTTTTTACAACTAAATCTTTTTATCTAAAAGTCTAGATGTTGTCTCGAATACAACAGTCTGGGCTTTGACTGCTGCCTCTGCAATCGAGCAGTGGATAATTGAGGAAAATGGATGGATGAATTTGAAATTGTAAAGCTCTTTGTGTGACCATGGTCTGTGAAATGTGCCATTTAAATAAACTTACTTATTTACTCACACTACGTGCACAGGAGAAGGCAACAATGTTGCTCATCTGTAAATAACACTGTTAGAATGTGAAATTATGTCTTCAGTGGAAAAATAAGTAGTAAAATTGGCATTTAAGGAATCTAATGCTATCAGTCTGCCATATCCTTATGCTGCCACCAGAGGGAGGTGTAGAATTTTTATTTAGTTTTTTTTCCAAATTTGGAAATTACCGATTGCAACCGCTATCATGGGATTTTAAAGACTGTAGTTTAACTTCTGACTCACTACAGAACTTCAAATCGCTTCTCAAAACCCACCTGTTCCACTTAACTGTTTATTTTTAGCTTTTATTTATTCTTTTTTTTTTTTCTTCTGTAAAGCGTCTTTGAGCGTCCTAAAACGCGCTATATAAGTACAATGTATTATTAGGAACCTCTTTATTTACTTCTGCGTTTCTTTTGTGTTGCTATTATTGTGCTCGACTTTAAGCAGAACTTTTCTGAAATGTGAAGATCAAGATATCTCTTTCATGCACTTGTAACATGTAACATGCTGTTGTTGGATTTCATGAACACAGCTCTCACTCGGGGGAATCGGTCTAAGACCTCTCTAACTCTGAGTCTGATCTCATTTATTCAAGTACCTTTGCGTCTGCGCAACAAAAGAAAAAAGTTAGCCTCACTGGCGCTGCTCACACTTTACCCGCGATGAGCAGTCACCACTAACAGCTTCTTGCTTCACACACAATGTCATCACAAGACCTTCTCCACCGACTCCCACTGATGTCTGCTGTCGTGTCCTTGGGCAAAACACTTTACCCCACTTTGCTTGAAGCCACTGCTGCGAGATCAAGGCACTGACAGAGCAGCCTTCCTCCTGTGGACTCACCACCTGCAGGAGGATCAGTGAGGGGCTGGTACTTTGTGAATTAGGTGCAGCTCTGCCACCTCCGCGACCCAGGAATGGATTGAGGGGAAGAAGATGGATGGATGGATATTAGTCTTGCATTGTGCTCCCAAGTTTGGTTTCTTTTGAGCCATTGTTAATCTTTAATGTTAAACATTTCATTTTGTATTGTTTGTCTCCTTTGCATTTTCCATTGATCTTTGAAAGAGGCTGTGACAAGTCCTGTCTGTAGAGAGGTGAGACCACCCAATCTGAGAGTTTTTGATTCTCCTTTTGCCTCAAGCAAGTAGTGGATCAGTAGACTGTGTGTTTGGAGTGGACTGACTGAGTGTCGACGCCACAGTCGTGTTTGTCAAATGCGGAAAAAGTCGATTTGAACATAAGCTGGAGCCAGTTTCCTTATGGACATTTCTTCCGTGGCGTCCGTAACTGGGGCAGACGTGTTGCTAAGACGGTTGCTAAGACGGTTGCTAAGACAGTTGCTGAGACAAGCTGAAGTTTCCTTGCAAATGTTGGCATCTAATTAACCAATCCTTATAGCTTTTAACTGGATTTACAAAGATAATATCAACATTTAAACACAAGATCATAGAGAGCACTTAACTACTTATTTTTTAAGCCCAAAAAGCTGAGTGTGGTACAAACAAAGAGGAGTTTACTTTTCAATGTAAGTCACTAGTAGCCACAGCGAGTTGGAGCAAAACTGTGTCCATGAGCACTTCTCTATTGGGCTTAATTGAGTTAGCAGGTTAGCATTGTCCATCTACAATATATACAGTGTGTGAGCGGAAAAGTGGTGCACTTTTCAGACTAGAGGCCGATGATGATTTAAAACACGAAAAAAGTCAAGCATTCATTTCAACACTGCAGCAAAGTTATAGAATAAACCAAGGTTCTTCTCATTGCTCCGGCGGCTGCAGAGTGTTTGTGGCTAATGGCCCCATCCATCTCTAACGCTTAAAAACTCAACATTTCACGCTCCACTCACTGAGAAAGTCTTTGCAAAGTGCACCACACATACACACACACACACACACAAACCACAAACGCAGACACTGATTCAATAAGGGCTCATCGTGGAGGGATAAGTAGAGGGTGAGAGGTGCAGTCGGGAACTACATCCAGCCGCTCTCCTAATACTCACGCAGATAAACATTTATGCACAGGCAGTGGAGAGGCCAAGCTGAGTCCCGAGTTCATCTGCAGTGCCGAGCGAGACTGTGGGTGGGAACGTGTCCAGGTCTGAGCAGGAGGCCGTGCTCTCTCAAGGTCTTTCAGTTTAGTCGAATTGGAATTTTTCTGCGAAGTTGGTTTTTAAAAGTTTGGGCTGCACTGTTATAGGGATATTTCTCTTGTTGGGCCAGAGCCAGAATCCTGTCAGTTCAAAATAATCCACTCTCCACTCCACACAGAGATGGGAGCCTGGTGCAAAGTGGCACATTGTTGGTGTGGCCTTAGACAAGACACTTCACCCACATTGCCCAGAATAAGTCTGGTGTGTTTGTGAGAATAGCTGGTGGTGGTCGGAGGGGCCGATGGCACATGCTGGTTGCCTCGCTTCTGTCAGTGTGCCGCAGGGTAGTTGTGGCCACAGAAGTAGTTTAGCACCACCTTGTATGGAGTGATTGAACAATGACATGTAAAGTGTCTTTGAGTGTCCAAAAAAGCGCTATATAAAACTGATGAATTACCTACTGTATTCTCATGTTTTTAGTGGTAGGGGAATCCAGAGCACCCGGAGAAAACCTTTGAAGACACGGGGAGAACATGCAAACTCTACACAGAAAAGCCTGGAGCTCTGGCAATATAGACAAAATATACCTTATTTTAAGAATCCAGTTGTTATAATATGCACACATGTCTTTACCTTTACCTTCAGTGAGAAAACAAGCAATTCAGCATTCAGCCAACTTCAGTTCCATCAAGCAAATAAGGCCCTGTATAGACAGAGACGCTGCAAAGCAAGATGCAAAAACACCAGGCTCCGTATTCAAAGTGCACAGTGTCGATAGGAAATAATGCAGTTCTAGCGCCTCGGCCAGCAGTGGGCAGTATAATCACTTCCCCATCAACATCCTCACCCGCATTTGACAGTAGCTACGAAAATGGAAAACAAAACTCCAGCTTTGCGTGGTTTCGTTTGGATGAATGAAGGAGTAGAATTCTCGTCCTTGTAGCGCTCAAAGCACACTAAGTATTACTCTGCCACCTGCCTGCTCACCCACACCCGCAGACCACATCACCCCTGTCCTCAAACAACTCCACTGTTCATTACCACATCCAATACAAGGTCCTCCTCTTCAAGTCTCTCCATAACCTGACCCCTTCACACCTCACCGACCTTCTTCATCATCGCTGTCCTGCCCGCTGCCTCAGATCCGCAAACCCCAACCCCCGTCATTTCCCTCAAGACTAAACGCCAAACCTTGGGCGGCCGAGCCTTCGCTGCAGCTGCCCCCCTGCTCTGGAACTCACTCCCACAACCATCAGAAACTCCCACTCACTACATACAGTAACTTTAAATCACTTCTCAAATCCCACCTGTTTCAGCTTGCCTTTCCTTAAATGTGTTCTTCAATGTTTAGCTTTATGTGTCTTGTGAAGCGTCTTTGATTCTCAAAAAGAAAGCTATAGATGCTGTATATATTATTATTATTACTATTATCGTTGTTATTAATTTAAAAAATGAATCGCCCAGTTCCAACCCACTCTTGCTGTTCAACAATCTGCTCAGGGAGTACAGGTGTAAACTAGCTCCTGCTACAAACTGGCACTAATCATCTCGACTTTTGGCTCTTGTTTATTGTACACTGTCTGTGTAAAGATTAAAATCTTACTATTGATTGCTGGGATGCAAAATGTAATACACAAGTTGGGGAGGGTGACTGAATAAGGCTGAAAGAAATGCAAAATGTTTGAACAGCTCCTGTAAATAATACGTCAACAATGTTTGTTTGTCTAGACTTGTGTTGACGTATGTTTGAAGTGACAGAGTTGAGAGTTGTGGCACTTTTTAAATGGCATGTTTTACAGCGTTGTTCAAGGAAATTAGGGTGATGCTGTCAAAAGCTCTCAAAATAACCGTATATGTGTAGCAAATGAATTATACAACTGTACAATGGTTAAAAAAGAAAAGTTGTTTTTTTTCCTGTTGTCTCACTTCAATTGTATATTCCTAAATCACAACAGGAGTTATCTTGGACAACTTTCGGTAAAACAGATCAAAGTAAGTAGTAGTAGTAGTAGTAGGTATTCTTTATTTATATACCGCCTTTTCACTGCACATCGGAGTCTCAAAGCGGTTTACAATTGTTATTTTTGGGAGCGGGGTCGCCAGTACAGGAGGCACATGCCAGACCTATTGTACATATTTTTAGTGGTAGGGTAAACCGGAGCACCCAGAGGAAACCTACGCAGACACGGGGAGAACATGCAAACTCCACTCAGAAAGGCCCTGGTCCAACCGGGATTCGAACCCAGGACCTTCATCAAAGAATCAAGCCGTTCAAACAGCAAATGCAATAAAAAGAAAGCCGTAGGAGTCATTGGTTCATAAGGAGCAGCATGACCACTGTCCAAACATATTCATACATATTCTTGATCAGAATTAGAATCATTTAGTGCCTTTAAGTAGCACAGACTAGGAAATTGCTTTGGCTCTCGGTGCTGGTAGAAAAGAGACTAAGATATGATATAGACTAAGAAATTATATTTTTGGACATTTTAGAATGTTAAAAAATTACAAATCATTTTTGTGTTGTAATAATTTGTGACAGTGATCGGTCTGTGAGTGGAGTGTGTGTGTGGGCGGGGGTTCCATCATCCCCTTTCAAACCAAGCAGACTTTGTATTTTTATTTTCCCGTTTGTGTACACCATCCATCCATCCATTTTCTTCCGCTTCATCCGTTGCCGGGTCGCGGGGGCAGCAGTCTAAGCAGAGACGCCCAGACTTCCCTATCCACACACACCTCCTCCAGCTCGTCCGGGGGGACTCCAAGGCGTTCCCAGGCCAGCTGAGAGACATAGTCCCTCCAGCGTGTCCTGGGTCTTCCCCGGGGCCTCCTCCCGGTGGGACGTGCCCGGAACACCTCCCCAGGGAGGCGTCCAGGAGGCATCCGGAACAGATGCCCGAGCCACCTCAACTGGTTCCTCTCGACGTGGAGTAGCAGCGGCTCTACTCCGAGCTCCTCCCGTGTGACTGAGCTCCTCACCCTATCTCTAAGGGAGCGCCCAGCCACTCTGCGGAGGAAGCTCATTTCGACCGCTTGTATCCGCGATCTTGTTCTTTCGGTCATTACCCAAAGCTCATGACCATAGGTGAGGGAGGGAACGAAGATTGACCGGTAAATTGAGAGCTTTGCCTTTCGGCTCAGCTCCCTCTTCACCACAACGGTCCGATACAGCAACCGCATCACTGCGCACGCTGCACCGATCCGCCTGTCAATCTCACGCTCCATCCTTCCCTCACTCGTGAACAAGACCCCGAGATACTTGAACTCCTCCACTTGAGGAAGGGCCTCTCCACCCACCTGAAGAGGGCAGGGCACCTTTTTCCGGTCGAGCACCATGGCCTCAGATTTGGAGGTGCTGATTCTCATCCCAGCCGCTTCACACTCGGCTGCAAACCGTCCCAGTGCATGTTGTAGGTCCTGGTTCGTTGGAGCCAACAGGACAACATCGTCTGCAAACAGCAGAGATGAAATCCTGTGGTCCCCGAACCGGACCCCCTCCGACCCTTGGCTGCGCCTAGAAATTCTGTCCATGAATACAGTGAACAGAACCGGTGACAAAGGGCAGCCCTGGCGGAGGCCAACGTGCACAGGGAACAGGTCTGACTTTACTGCCGGCAATGCGCACGCAGCTCTGGCTCCGGTCATACAGGGACCGGACGGCCCTCAGCAGAGGACCCCGGACCCCGTACTCACGGAGGACCCCCCAAAGGACACCCCGGGGAACACGGTCGAACGCCTTCTCCAAATCCACAAAGCACATGTGGACAGGTTGGGCGAACTCCCATGAACCCTCGAGTATCCGATGGAAAGTGTAGAGCTGGTCCAGTGTTCCACGGCCGGGACGAAAACCACACTGCTCCTCCTGAATCCGAGATTCGACCATCGGCCGTAACCTCCTCTCCAGTACCTTGGAGTAAACCTTACCAGGGAGGCTGAGGAGTGTGATCCCACGATAATTGGAACACACCCTCCGGTCCCCCTTCTTGTAGAGAGGAACCACCACCCCGGTCTGCCACTCCATTGGCACCGCCCCCGATCGCCACGCGATGTTGCAGAGACGTGTCAGCCAAGACAGTTCTACAACATCCAGAGACTTTAGATAGTCAGGACGGATCTCATCCACTCCCGGCGCCTTGGTGACCTCTGCCAGGGTGACAGAAGTATCCGCCCCAACATCCTCAGCCTCTGCCTCCGGAGCGGAGGACGTGACGGGGGGATTGAGGAGAACCTCGAAGTATTCCTTCCACCGTCCGACAATATCCCCGGTCGAGGTCAGCAGCTCACCCCCCGCACCGTACACGGTGTTGGCAAAGAACTGCTTCCCCCTCCTGAGGCGCCGGACAGTTTGCCAGAATCTCTTCGAGGCCGACCGATAGTCATGCTCCATGGACTCTCCGAACTCCTCCCAGTCCCGGGTTTTTGCCTCTGCAACAGCCCGGGCCGCGGCACGCTTGGCCTGCCGGTACTGGACAGCTGCCTCAGGAGTCCCCCGAACCATCATGGCTCAATAGGACTCCTTCTTCAGCCTGACGGCATCCCTTACTGCCGGTGTCCACCACCGGGTTCGGGGGTTGCCGCCGGGACCAGCACCAGAGACCTTGCGACCACAGCTACGAGCCGCCGCATCGGCGATAGAGGAAGAGAACATGGTCCACTCAGACTCAATATCCCCCTCCTCCGCCGGGACCTGGGAGAAGCTCTCCCGGAGGTGTGAGTTGAAAGTCCGTCTGACAGGGGTCTCAATCAATCAATCAATCAATCTTTATTTATAGGGCGCTTTTCCTGCACAGGGCAACACAAAGCGCCTCACAGTCCACACCACACAATGCACAAATCATCACCATTAAAATACAATTAAAAACACATATGTAATTAAAAAGCATTAAAATCACATAAGTAATTTAAAAACATAAAAATCACACAAGTAATTAAAAACAATAAAATAGTTAAAAACACAAAAAGTTACAACAATAAATAACAAGGTGTGTTAAAAAGATAAAATTCTCTAGTTGTATGCACGGGAAAAAAGAAAAGTCTTTAACATGGATTTGAACATTGACAGAGAGGCAGCCAGTCTCACATCCTCAGGAAGACTGTTCCAGACTCCAGCTGCATAAATCTGAAAAGCAGCCTCCCCCTGTCTAGTCCTGACTCTGGGCACTAACAGGAGTCCCGTCCCTGCGCTCCTCAGAGTCCGGGCTGGTTCATATGGGACTAGCATATCATGGATGTACTTTGGTGCAAGGCCATGGAGAGACTTGTACACCAGGAGAGCTGCTTTAAAGTCTATCCTCTGGGCCACGGGAAGCCAGTGCAGAGACCTGAGGACCGGACTAATGTGGTCGTACTTCCTGGTTCTAGTCAGGACTCGGGCTGCAGCATTTTGAATATACTGCAACTGTCTTACTGCATGTTTGGAGATACCTGTGAGCAGGCCATTGCAGTAATCCAGCCTACTGGAAACAAAAGAATGGATAAGAATCTCCAAGTCTGCCCTGGACACAATATTTTTAATTTTGGCAATATTTTTCAGATGATAAAAAGCTGCTGATGTTACCGATCCAATGTGGCTATTGAAGTTTAAGTCAGAGTCCATTATTACTCCCAGATTTCTGACCTTATTTAAGGGCCTTAGGGAGAGAGACTGAAGGTGACAAATGACGGTCTCTCTTTGTTTCTCGGGACCAAAGACAATCATTTCGGTTTTGTCCGCATTTAGCTGGAGAAAATTGCATCTCAGCGAGACGTTCCCAGCAAACCCTCACTACACGCTTGGGTCTGCCAGGTCTGACCGGCTTCCTCCCCTGCCAGCGGATCCAACTCACGACCAGGTGGTGATCGGTTGACAGCTCTGCCCCTCTCTTTACCCGAGTGTCCGAAACACGCGGTCGAAGGTCAGATGATACGACAACAAAGTCGATCATCGACCTCCGGCCTAGGGTGTCCTGGTGCCACGTGCACTGGTGGACACCCTTGTGCTCAAACATGGTGTTCGTGATGGACAGGCCGTGACTGGCACAGAAGTCCAACAACTGAACACCGCTCGGGTTCAGATCAGGGGGGCCGTTCTTCCCGATCACCCCTCTCCAAGTGTCACTGGCGCTTCCCACATGGGCGTTAAAGTCCCCCAGGAGAATGACGGAGTCCCCGGGCGGTGCACTGTCCAGTACCCCTCCCAAGGACTCCAAGAAGGCCGAGTACTCTGCACTGCTGTTAGGCCCGTAGGCCGTCACAACAGTGAGAGACTTGTCCCCCACCCGAAGGCGGAGGGACGCGACCCTCTCATTCACCGGGGAGAACTCCAACACGTGGCGGCTGAGATGGGGGGCAATGAGTATGGCCACCCCAGCTCGCCGCCTCTCCCCGCGAGATACACCAGAAAAGTGGAGCGTCCAACCCCTCTCAAGGAGTTGGGTTCCAGAGCCCAAGCTGTGTGTGGAGGTGAGGCCGACTATCTCTAGTCGGTACCTCTCGACCTCCCCCACAAGCTCGGGCTCCTTCCCCCCCAGTGAGGTGACGTTCCACGTCCCAAGAGCTAGATGTTGGGTGTGCGGACTGGGTCGCCGAGGTCTCCGCCTTCGACTGCTGCCCAGTCCTCTCTGCACCGCTTCACCACGGACCCCTCTGCGGGTGGTGGGCCCACAGGAGGGACTGCCCACGTCGTCCTTTCGGGCTGAGCCCGGCCGGGCCCCGTGGGCTAAGGCCCGGCCACCAGGCGCCCGCTTTCGGGCCCCGACCCCAGGCCTGGCTCCAGGGTGGGGCCCCGGCTGCTCCAGGGTGGGGCCCCGGCTGCGCCATGCCGGGCGACGTCACTTGTTCTTTTTTTGTGCGATCCATGACGGGTTGTGGACTGCGCTTCGTCTGACTTGTCACCTGAGACCTGTCTGCCATGGGAGACCCTACCAGGGGCATGAAGCCCCAGACAGCATAGCTCCCAGGATCACCCGAGTACTCAAACTCCCCCACCACGTTAAGGTGGCAGTCCAGGGGGGAGCCACCTTGTGTACACATTTGAAATAAATGAATAAATGAAATGAAATTACAATTAACTGTCCTGGATCATCACTGTCCTCAGACCCTCCTGCATATAGATTGGCCCGAGGCCGCGTGGTGCAGGACTGAGGCGGGTCCTCGGCAGAGAGGAGGTGCCGTTCAGGAGTCCGGGCCGGAGGAGACCGTTCTGGATCATTTAAAACACTTTTGAAATATAGTGGTTAAATCTGTCCTCATCGTTAGGCCAGTATGCACAAGGCACTCATTTTCCAAGTAATATTTTGGTTATCTGAAGGTTGACTATTGGTGTCGTGGCGGACCATGAGAGGGGTGTCTGTTTTGTTCTGGTAAAAAACCATGTGCACAGAGCAAATCTAAATCAATAAAACATGTCTCCCTGGACACGATCCCAGACCTCCGCATTTCTTGTCCATTTTCCTCACGGTCGACAAGTGCAGATGAAAGAGACCGGATTAAGGGGTCCCATCATCACGCCATGAAATAGACCATGGAACAGTGGGTAAATAGCAAGGAACAGACGACAGCTGAGATCAAACTGATGCCATAAACACATCCTTATCATCAAAATAGATTTAAAAAACTCTTGCTTTTAATCATTTAGCAAATACATTTTCTCGTACATGAATGTTTGGCCTCTGTCACAGCTTTTTAGATTAGCTTTTTCAGAAACAGCCCTCATTTAAAATAGTAAAAAGGTTTTCCCATCACAAATTGTCAAAATGTCATAATGTGTTCATGTGCTGTTCAAAATAACAGATCTCAATTTGTAAAAATAATGGATCTGATTTGTACGTTTCTTTATATTTGAATGAAGTATAATTCAAAAAGTTTATATTTATTTTCTTCATCCTACTCCTGCTCTTCTTTTCATGGAATGTATTACTGTTGTATTTGCTGGATTTTTGTGATATTTAGCTGCATTATCACAAAAAAGAGAAAAAATCCAAGAACAAAATGATGAAAGTAGAATCATATTACAGCCCTCAGCGTGGGCCTGGGAAATGTAGGAACCGTGGACTAATGTACAAACCTGAGCATAATGTCAGGAGTGAGACAAACAGAGGCGCTGCGTACAATGGAGCGTGTGGTGTTCTGTTTATTATTGGACTTAATGGAACGTGTCAGTCACAGCCTCACGAGGTCACAGCTGCGTTTCTATACAGCGCTCTCACAGAAGCAACATCCACTCGGCTAATTGCTTTTATAAAAACTACTATGAGACTTTGCTTTCCCCTCGCTCTTCAAATTCTGATTCACCGTGACTCATACGACGAGCCTGTTCGTCTGCGAGGGTTGCAATCACGTGGTGCGAAGTGGATGTGACAGGCGTCTGTAGGACATGAAGTGGTTTTGTCCTGTGAGATAGACACCGCGATGTGAGAAAACGGACGCAAAGGAGCTTTTTGTGGTTCGATACAACTCTTTTGTTGAGTTTAAACATTTTCAATACAGCGAATGTCTTGTGTAGTGTGTAATCCACATGAAATAGTGGCCCACTGTCCCCAGGCTTTTATTGTGGCGGGCAGTTTTCCTTTAAGATCCCTGCCCCACCTGTCACTCCCCCCTCTCCGGTCCCACTCACGCCAACACGCTGCTCCTGCTGTGGCGTGGACAGGTCTATTTGTGCCTAAAACTGATCCTTTGAAAGTTACAAACAACCCGCATTCCCGTACCGGAGCGCGTCTCTTGTGTGCCGTTCATCTGATCCACAAACAAACTTTTGGGGACCGCTTAATACTCTCCCTCCTTCTTGCTCTACTCACGGGTCAGGTTTTTTTTTTCTACCCTTTTGGACTGCTATTCTTTTTTGACTATTGGATGGAGAGCTACCCAACCACTGCCCTCCTACCTGCATCGCGGTAGGACAATTTAACTTATTTTTATTTAAACTCTATTCTATGTTCTCCAAGCCCTGGACTTCAAACTTTTTTTGAACTGAAACTGAACTTTGATGAGGCATTCCCTTTTCGGGAATTGTTATTATTATTATTTTTGTCTTGCATTCTTTTTTTATGTCTTATTGTCTAAATTTTATAATATTCAATCTATTATTTATACCTGGTTAAAGGAATAGGCCACCGTTTTTACATACTGACATATGTTCTTACCTTAGACTAGTTGATATGTACCTGTCTGGTCTTTGTCTGTGCGCTCTGTCATGCAAACGGAGCACAAACGCAGCCTCTTCCACATTCTGTATAGGAACAAATCAGCTCCCGTTAGAAGCTACCAAACTCTTCCACGTGTTCCTTATTTAAATACAGTTACGTGACGTGTTACACCACCAAGTATAGTAACACAGAAATGTAACATGTCGATTTTCTCAGAGGATAAAAAGGGGTACTATATTGTGAGGCGTAATAATACGAGGAGCGCTACGTCCGCGCACTAACTCCTAAAGACTTCTCTCCCGCTCACTTCCGTCAATAGAAGCAGCGTGACTTGCAGTACGTGATCCTGGTGTTTCCTTTTTTTGTCACACACTTGGGTGGCTCCGTGGCCGGATCTAGTTCTGGGATACACACTGCAGTCAGCGCTCTAGCCTGCTAGCGTTACCGATGCTATGTCTATTTTAATTCATGTTTTTATACCCTGTTTATTCACGTATTGTATTTTTACTCTGGATTTTTTATTACAATACTCTTATTTTTTGACAAAGGACTTGACAAAGTAGTCGAGTCGCCATCACAGATCAGAGAATCAGGACAGTTCGAACTCAGGAAATGCGATAATAACAAATTCATAGGGGCCAAGAACGTACGAAGATGAAGAAGACTGTATATTGTGGTATGATTTCTTCAGAGAAATTTGCTTCTACCTGGATTAAATAAAATGTACTTGTAGGAGCCAGACCAATACAAACAAGATGTCCACTTGGGGCAGTTGAGGGTCTGTAAAGCTGTGCAGAGTGGACCCGGGACAACTTTCTCTGTAATGGATCATTCCTGGACGAGGAGGGATTACACTTTATTCAAGATTATGATTACCACAAGGAAAGTTTATTCCCACCGTGTATGGAGTGAAAGAATAATGACATGTAAAGCGTCTTTGAGTGTCCAAAAAAGCACTGTATAAAACCGTTGCATTATTATTATTGTTATTATAAGCTTTGATGGGATGCATATCGGGGAATTAACTAGGATATTAAAAAAGATTCGCAGAGAGGAGGAAATACAAATGTATACTTTGGCTTGAGAATCAAAGAAAGTCAAATGCAGTCTTCCAAATATCCTCCAGCTCCAGTCATTGTCATTGTACAAAGATTATCCTCTCCAAACGTTGAAACAGAAACACCTCTGTTCGTACATGACTCACTTTATACGTTTGAGCGTTTTGGGGACGGTGAGGACATCCAGGCAGCATTTTAGTCGACAATGAGCACAGAAATAGAGACAAGTCCTTTTGCCGTACAGGTTTCGATCTGATGAAAGAAATCCCTGGAGAGCCGCAGCGGCGCACTCAGGCAACACACTCCGATTCAGATCATTGCATTCGGAATCTCCATTTGGAAAGTGGCGTTCAGAGGAAATTAATCCGGCCATTGCTTTCAAAACATAATTAGTGCAACTACAAAGCACCGCGGGAGACCCAGAACTGCCCCGGTCTGTGCGCTCGGCCTGAAAACCTGCTAATGGACTTTGTTTAGTGGTAATTTTATGCAAAAGTGTCCAGGATTTCACACATGCGGGATTGTTTTGAACTCGTTATCATCCATCATCTTGTTAAACTAATGCTGTGAGTTGGTTTTTACCGACAGTGACCCCCTATAGGTGTACTTGAGGGTATTACAGGGGGAAATGATTTATAAAACATCCAAACATTGACAGATTACATACCCTGCAAAGTATAATTTTAGCTTGATGGGGTGGGGGTGTCCAAGGGTTTACTTCTTTCCCACTCTATTTTGAGCTGACAAAATGTAAATTAGATTTATTTGTAATACATATTGACAGATACATAACACATGGTGAAACTTATTGTTGAGTGATTATATAGTTATGTTTATACATTTGCATGTGTAGGTAAATACTGTAAACAAAGAAGGCAACATTTGAAAAAGTAATGTAAACAAAGGAATGTAAATATTGTAAATACTTATGATTGTAAAATGTTTGCTCGAATGAATAAAATCAATCAAGCCTAATTTGAGTGCATTCTGACTTTCTTAAAACAAGATTTACCAATGCTAAAAAGCCATTTACTCTTCTTTCAAGCTCTTTGTATCTTTTAAATGCAAGATCATTTTTCAGTCAAAATATGAATAAAATGCTAAACATTGTGCCAAATTTCAGCCAATTGTGCCAATTTTTTACTTTTTTATCACTTTTTGCAGTGTTCAAAGCAGGGCTGGGACATCAAATTTCATTGTGTTGTTGATATTAAGATTTGAATATATTTGAATATTTATTTTGACTGATAAATGCTTGTAATATCTCATTAAGTGTAGAAAAAAAAAGATCCACTGGACACGGGGACACAAGCCGGTCAGAGCAAAACACTCGAAAACAGCTAAACCAGAATTAAACCAGGATTAACCAGGACCATAACCCTGTAAGCATCAAATATTCTTAACTCGTGCAGCTCAAATTCAGTCGACGCACGTCCATCCATCTGTGGTCTGAACGCAGTGTAACATTTAAAAATTAATCGCTGTCTAATATTCATTCCAATGTCCAATTATCTTTTTTTAATCAATATTCAAATTAGATTGGAATATAGAATGTTGTTTTCCCACCCTAGTACAAAGAAAATGCTAACATTGCAGCTCAGTGAATCCAATCAGACGCTTTCATTTACGCGGGGAACTCTAGCAACAGGTAACGTTCATCGGTGACCATGTCCATATAAGGAAATTGCTCTAATCGGCTTCGTTCGCACTAAGGCTCAACTCCTAATTCACAGGCTATAGTTCGAGGTTACTATGGGCTGCTATGGCATGTTTTACATCACTTTAAAGCTATTTTCCTCAATACAAAAATTGAAAACAGAGACAGAGTATAGCCTATACGCGTGACTGTTTACATCTGAGGCCTCTCGGCCCCCACCACCCCCCTCCTCCTCTTCCTACCAGCACCGGGTGAGTACTGTGGTGCAAACACTGACCCCTGTCCGTCCTGGCAGTGTAACGACAGTCCTGCCACAGAACTGTGCTGACTCAGTATGCATCTTGAAACTTAACAAAGTACAACAGAGTTCACTTTTTAAACCAATAGAGACTGTGTGTGTTCCTCGCACCAGCATCAGAAATGTGTTTTAACTTGAATAAACACAAATTTAAAAAAGGACAGCAGTTAGACGGTCCCAACTCTGGAAATCTAATTCCAGTTCTTTGTAATCAATCAACTAAACCCACTGACACTGATATTAATTTTAACCTTGCTCTACTTAATGTCCAGATCACTATGCAACAAATCATTTTTAATTAAATATTTTATCTGTTCGTATGATCTTGATTTTATGTTTATGGACTGAAACTGGCTTGACCATAATACAGGAGATGCAGTTTTAATAGAAGCCTCACCACCAAATTTCAAATTTGAATATGAAACACGAGAAAATAAAAGGGGGGGGGCATAGCAGCAGTTTTTTAAAGATCTTATTGTCTCCCATAGGGTGTCTCTTGGGAAATTTTCATCATTTGAGTATGTTTCTTTTAAAAATAGAACAAAAGAAATCTTCTTCCATTCTTATTATTGTTGTGTACAAGCCGCCACAGTCATGCCATAGTTTCACTGATCATTTCACTGAGTTGCTTTCAGTTGTGTGCACAGAATTTTGGGGATGGTTTAGTCATTATAGGCGATTTAATATTCATGTTGGATAATGTTAATGACAGATACGCAAAAGAGCTGAGTTCCATACTTGAATCCTTTGGCCTCACCTCAGCATGTGAGTGGCCCCACCCATAGCAGAGGACACACCTTGGACCTGCTTATCACGAAAGGGGTGAATATTTCAAAAGTTAATGTAGTTGATGTTGCTCTGTCGGATCATTTCTGTTGTATTTTCTTACATGTGTTTTGCTACCAGACCACCCGCTAAATATGAAATTGTAGAAGTAGACACTTAAATGAAACACGGGTGAACTATTTATGGGAATGATCCATTTTGAGAACACATCATGTTCTACTGGTAGATGAACTGCTTAACTACTGTCACCACTAGTGTGTTGAATGTTCTGGACGCCATTGCCCCTGTGAAGGTAAAAATGGTCACAAATAAGCAAAAAGCCCCATGGATAAAAGCAGGCCCGGTCAGGGCACAGAAGCAAGAGTGCCGGAGAGCAGAGAGGAAAGTGGAGAAAGTCCAACCTCCAGGGTGATAGACTCTTAAAAGAGAAGTTGTGTGAGAGACTATAGAACAAGAGAATAATACTTTTCTGAAACTATTGAAGGCTGCAGCAACAATCTGCGTGTTCTATTTTCAACAATCAATAGATTAACGAACCCCCCTGTTGAGTTGCCATTAGAACACTACTCCAAATCCAGGTGTAATGAGTTTGCACAGTTCTTCAGAGACAAGGTTCAGGGTATCAGAAATGCCATCACCTCTACAACACAAGTAACAATGCAACATCCAGTGAGGCTTTGTGAGCTAGCTCAATTTGCACCTGTCAATGATGAAACTGTTAAAAAGATAATCACAGGTCTTAGTTCCTCTACCTGCAGTCTGGATGTACTACCTCCTAGATTTCTGAAGTCTGTTATGTGTAGTCTATTACCCTCATTGACACAAATAGTAAACATGTCTTTTTTATCTGGAACATTTCCAATGGCCCTGAAAAAGGCAGTCATTAGGCCCCTCCTAAAAAAGAGCAGTTTGGATGCTGCGGTACTTGAAAATTACCGTCCCATCTCAAATCTGCCTTTCATGGGAAAAATTCTTGAAAAAGTTGCCTACCAACAACTTACTGAATTTTTAATATCTAATGACTCATTTGACATGTTTCAGTCTGGCTTTAGACCACACCACAGTACTGAGACCGCTCTAGTCAAGGTAACAAATGATATTCGGCTTAACACTGATGCAGGAAAAGTCTCTGTTTTAGTCATGTTAGATCTGAGTGCCGCTTTCGACACCGTTGACCATGAGATTCTCATGCAGAGACTGGAGGACTGGGTTGGTGTTGCTGGTACCGCCCTAAGCTGGTTTAGGTCCTATCTAGAAGAAAGGAAGTACTGTGTGGAGATTGGAAACTATGTCTCAGATAATATGGCCCTGACCTGCGGAGTGCCACAGGGGTCGATTCTGGGACCTCTCCTGTTCAATATTTACATGCTGCCATTAGGTCAGTTAATTCAAAGTATGAAAGTGTCCTACCACAATTACGCTGATGACACTCAGATCTATGTCTCACTGACTGCAGGAGAGCATGGGCCGGTGGACTCACTCCTTCGCTGTATCCAGCGGATCAGTGAGTGGATGCAATGCAATTTTCTCCAGCTAAATGCGGACAAAACCGAAATGATTGTCTTTGGTCCCGAGAAACAAAGAGAGACCGTTATTTGTCACCTTCAGTCTCTCTCCCTAAGGCCCTTAAATAAGGTCAGAAATCTGGGAGTAATAATGGACTCTGACTTAAACTTCAATAGCCACATTGGATCGGTAACATCAGCAGCTTTTTATCATCTGAAAAATATTGCCAAAATTAAAAATATTGTGTCCAGGGCAGACTTGGAGATTCTTATCCATTCTTTTGTTTCCAGTAGGCTGGATTACTGCAATGGCCTGCTCACAGGTATCTCCAAACATGCAGTAAGACAGTTGCAGTATATTCAAAATGCTGCAGCCCGAGTCCTGACTAGAACCAGGAAGTACGACCACATTAGTCCGGTCCTCAGGTCTCTGCACTGGCTTCCCGTGGCCCAGAGGATAGACTTTAAAGCAGCTCTCCTGGTGTACAAGTCTCTCCATGGCCTTGCACCAAAGTACATCCATGATATGCTAGTCCCATATGAACCAGCCCGGACTCTGAGGAGCCCAGGGACGGGACTCCTGTTAGTGCCCAGAGTCAGGACTAGACAGGGGGAGGCTGCTTTTCAGATCTATGCAGCTAAAGTCTGGAACGGTCTTCCTGAGGATGTGAGACTGGCTGCCTCTCTGTCAATGTTCAAATCCATGTTAAAGACTTTTCTTTTTTCCCGTGCATACAACTAGAGAATTTTATCTTTTTAACACACCTTGTTATTTATTGTTGTAACTTTTTGTGTTTTTAACTATTTTATTGTTTTTAATTACTTGTGTGATTTTTATGTTTTTAAATTACTTATGTGATTTTAATGCTTTTTAATTACATATGTGTTTTTAATTGTATTTTAATGGTGATGATTTGTGCATTGTGTGGTGTGGACTGTGAGGCGCTTTGTGTTGCCCTGTGCAGGAAAAGCGCCCTATAAATAAAGATTGATTGATTGATTGATAACAGTTATGGCACCGCCCAAAATGAGTTTACCACCCCCGGGATACGTGGAAAATGTGTTGCCACATCAATAATATAGTAGTGGAAAGCGATTTTTACAAATAATAAATATATAAAGTAGGGCTGTCCAAAATAGCGCGTTATTAACGCGTTAACGCAAATCAATATTAACGCCGTCATTTTTTTTATCGCGCAATAAAAAAAAAAAAAAAAAAATGTATTTTTTTTTTTTTTTTTTTTACTTTTTATTGCAGACAAACACATATACAGAAAAAAAAATAGAAACAAAGAAAAGGACTAGTTCAGATACATTGTAGACAGATTACAAACAATATGTAGTTGGAGATACAGGGGGCCAAAGAAGAAACCCAGAAGGGCACATAGGAGGGGGGGGGCATGAAGTGGGAGATGGGGGGAGGGGTTAATAAAAAAGGCAATACAAGCAAACAGTATACAGTCATAGATATACCGCAGGTAAACAGAGAAACAGCATAGAGTATTTACATGAACAAATTTACAAAATATTTACAGATTGTTTATCATCATCATAATGACACCATGATGTTTCTATACAGTCTATGGTCTATACCCACACATACACACACACACCCACACACACACATCGAAGGGGCTTTTTGTTACCAATTATTTATTTTGTCATCCATTTATTGATGATTTTGCATCAAATGTTAGTGTGTAATATAACACTACACATTGTTTTCAATAAAAAAAGCAATTGCACACAGCACGCAAATGTGTGACTAATTTGCGATTAATCGCGAGTTAACTATGAAATTCATGCGATTAATCGCGATTAAATATTTTAATCGTTGGACAGCACTAATATAAAGTGAATATGACAAAGCTTTCCTGCGAGGAACACTACACAAGCATCTATAATGAAAAGCCTTTTTAAAATTGTGAGTGCATGATAACTCTAAACCGAGCGATAGTGGCTCTAATTCACGTAGATGAAAAGTCTCAAATATTATAGAAGTAAAGGTAGTGCATAATATAACAGCCGCTGCTTTTAGAAATACAGTATATGCCGCAATGAAGGCGTGGGAAACTGGGAAAGTGCTTTGTGTGAGCTCCGACCATAATAGTTTTTTTGTTGAGTTTTGGTTCTACAACAGGTGCCAGAACAACTCTATGAGAAAGGAGAAATAGTTTGAAGAAACGTTTAAAATGGAAATGTCCAAATGTTTTGTCCAGTTGCCACCACACTAGTTTTCACCCTCCTGGTCCAGTTTCAGCTACAATATCGAAGAAAAGATAAGATCCATATTTCGTCCCTATGGGAAATGTCAGTGTCATTGTGCACAAAAACAGCAGAATAGAATCAGAGCACTTGGGTTGTGGAATTTCCCATTGTGGGACTTCAGAAAGGCTGGTGCTAGCTGGCTGTAACGCAAAATCCCTTTAACACGGTACTGTTTTTTTATTGTACAATTAATTTTCTTTTTGGCCGAGCACGCTTTATAGTTTTTTCACACGCAGCAACTAAAAAGGTAAGAATGATCAGCTACCCGACACTTTAAGTTACAAAACAGTAGGAAAAATGTGCATCAGGTATAACACTACTCTTTACTTATAAAGACTTTGGTAGAGCGTTGGTCTTTGGACCTGATTGTCGTGGGTTCGATCCCCCCTCAACTCATGTAACCTGCTCCCACTGAAGTCTGCTTTTGTGCCAGAAGCCCCCATTGAAAGACCACAGCTGTGTCTTCGATGACGGAGAAGCCATCTTCCTGTGAACCCACCACCTGCATGAGGGGCTGGTGCTTTGAGGACCCTGAAATGGATTCATAAAGGGGATGAAAATGACATGACATAATTATATATCATGTAGTTTAATAATAAAACAATGAATATAATACTGTATACTCTAGTTCTAGCTCCAGCTCTACCTTCATTCATATTTCTGTTCAAAATCAACCCTGCAAACCCTTCATCTATCTATTCCTTTGTGAGTGGAGTTTGCATGTGTGTATCTGCGTAGGTTTCCTCCAGGTGCTCCGGTTTCCCCATAGGTTTCCTCCGGTTTCCCCTACCACTAAAAACATGCACAATAGGTATGCATGTAAATGACAGAATCAATGGATGGTGTTGATTGGGAGCTGATGCGCCAGTGTGTTCGGCGACTCGCTTCCGTCATCACCGTGTGTGGAATGATTGGAACAATATCTGAACTCTGAACATCGCCTTGGGTCTGGTCTGTAATATGCGCTATATAAATAAACATTACTTAGTTACTTACTTCCAGGGATTACAGAGGATTTATCTCTAAAGTGAGACTAGAAATCTCACATTTGACAGTTGCCATAGTCACCAGGAAAGACTCAACAGCATCCCTTCACCCTAATGTTAAATTATGGCCTATTTGGAATGCATCCATCACCTCTTCACTCATTTCATTTCAACAAACTACAATTTAACTTATAATTTTTCAGCCTGTCCTTAATCCTTTATTATCTGTAACAATTCCATTTCCCACTCGATGTTTCTTCACCGCAGAGTTTCTCGTGCCGCTGCTGTGGTTTCCTTTCCTCGCTTCAATTATGCGCTTTCAGTCTCGAATGATTTTCGCACGTTTGATTAACAGCAGGGGGATCAAAAGAACAGAGGAGTAAAAAGAGACCGAATCTGCAGAGGAAGCATCGTCTGTTGGATCAGTGGAATCTCCAAATACAAAGTGACTTCCTCTCCTCGCCTCAAAGATGAAACTAAAGCCATAATACATGACATTGAGGAGCCATCGTCTGAATCAGGTACAGTGTGTCCTGCAAGGGGCCGCAGTCCTGGTTCAGTTCCAACACCCACCTCCTCCAGTAGCAGCTCAAGCACTACCTTCCTTTCCTTTTTTATACACATATTGTACCAGCCTGGTCTCACCATACCATCGTACTCATTTCATTTGGATCTCATCTGGATTTGGCAAAATTGAGCTCCATTAACAGGTGGGAGGGGTTATCTCCTTTTGCAGATTTGGGCCCTGTTTATACTGAGACGCTGCGCAGACGTTTCCAGGCTATTAACAGAAACGACCTGGCTCCTAATGCAAATTTCTCAGCGTTCACATGAGGTTAAAAAGCAAAGTAGTTCTAGCGCCCGGTCAGTAGTGGGCAGAGAAACTTTACAACACTAACTGGACCCCCAACCCCGTGCCCAGCCCCCCTCCCGGCAGTATACTCACTTCCTGTACCAGACCCTCAGAACGCACCAACATCATTCTGCCTTTTAACAGCAGCTGTGAAAATTGAAACTGAAACTAGAGCTTTGCGTGGTCTCGTTTGGACGAACGAAGGAGTGGAATCTTCCTCTGTGCCGCGCTGCAAAAAGCGCACGAAGCTAGTTGTTTATGTTTGTTCTCCGCTACTGCACATGTCCAAATTTACGTGCGGGGAGCAGCGGGGAGGCGGGGGTCAGATCCGAGGGGGATTTCACACCTTTTCGCCTCTCGCGGGTGTGAAAGAGCTCCCTGCTGTGCAGCGTGTCTGAGGCTGAGTTTACACGGAGACAATGTGGCAGTAAAACAGTATAGTTGGATGTCGGTTTCTACCAACCGTTCATACGAAGACTGTGTTCCAGGGGGGTCAAAACGTAAGTGTTCAGATCCAGCCTGCAGAGTGGGACAACTCAGATACGCTGCACAGCGGGGGCTCTCTTTCACACCCGCGAGAGGGAAGGTGTGAAATCCCCCTCTGCTCTGACCCCCACCTCCGCGCTGCTCCCCGCACGTACATTTGGACATGCGCAGTAGCGGAGAACAAACAAAAACAACAATGGCGGCCAGTAAACTAACTAGCTTCGTGGGCTTCGAGCACAGCACAGAGGATAATTCTACTCCTTCGTTCGTCCAAACGAGACCAGGCGAAGCTCTAGGTTCAGTTTCCATTTTCACAGCTGCTGTTAAAATGCAGAATGATGTTGGTACTTTCTGAGGGTCTGGCACAGGAAGTGAGTACACCGCCGAGAGGGGGGCTGGGCACGGGGCTGGGGGTCGTGTTAGTGTTGTAAAGTTCCTCTGCCCACTACTGGCCGGGCGCTAGAACTACATCGTTTTTCAACCTCATGTGAACGCTGAAAAATTTGCATTAGGAGCCAGGTCGTTTCTGTTAATAGCCTGGAAACGTCTGCGTAGCGTCTCAGTATAAACAGGGCCTGAGTTGTCCCACTCTGCAGGCTGGATCTGAACACTTACGTTTTCACCCCCCTGGAACACAGTCTTCGTATGAACGCTTGGTAGAAACCGACATCCAACTATATCGTTTTACTGCCACTTGTCTCCGTGTAAACTCAGCCTTAAACGATTGGATCTGAGTTAGCTTTAGCCATCATCTTTGCCACTAACGAAGCCCGTGGGGAGCAGGGCCACAACATATTTGCCAGCAGTTTTATTTTGCTAAACATTCCTCTTGCTTCAACTCACATTTCTTGATATTTGGGAGCCGAACCAGAACAAACTGAAGAGCTTCCTTTACTATCTAACTCGCATTGTCAAACCACAACCAGTAAATTTCAGCGCAATCTCATGAGATCACCGACACCTACCTACAACACCCGCCTTCTTATTGAGTGGACTCGCCTTCTGATTGAGTGGACTCAACTGAGGAAATTGCAGCCACTAAGATCAGACCCAGACGTACAAGTAGAAAAATTATAATTGACCGGAATTTACGAATGGCTACGGCCTTCGACTGAATAAATTATCAGAACATTCTGACTCTTAAAACAAGATTTGCCAAGGGGACAAGCAATTTAGTCTTATTTCAAAAACTGCCACTTTATTTTTTAAGTCCAAGGGAGACATTTCTTGAATCTTTTTAAATCAAGATGATTTTGCTTGTCCCATCTGCAAATCTTCTTATTGGCAGTCAAAATGTGCTTAAATGAAGATAAAAAAATGTTATCATTGAAAATTGTGTTTTTATGAAATTTGCTATATCGATAAAGTGGATTGGATTGGACAAGAACCTCAAATTTGAAGCGGTAACTTGGACCTTTGTGAATTTGTATGGCTTTCTTTTGGTGCGGGTAAACTTGGTAAACTTTTGCAAGCTATGGGCAAGATATTGATACAGAATGAGGAAAGTGAGGTATGTATATGTTCGGAACAGTAAATGTATGGCTCATAGCTGACCCACACATTCAGCGTGTTTTTTGCTTTCATGGCACCTGTCAGCCAATTACATGCAGCCATCTCTCCACACATCACCCTTCAAACCATCCACTCAATATTCAAAGATCATGCACCGCTCTTTACATTTAGTGCAAGTTGTTATGCATGTTAAGCTTAACTGTGCTATACTGTGAAGAAATGGGACTTCATGTTTGTCGTCAAGCTGGAGCATCCATCCTGACCGCATAGACACATTGAATGTTATGTTTACATGTAGTGATTTCATGCATGCGCAGTACGACTGGGGGCAGAAGCTCATTCAGACTCAGTACAATTTTTGATTTTTGTCCCGGGTCATGAAAAATCATCTAGACATTAGTATCGGGCATTGGTCATCCCACTCCCTATGGACCAAAGGCTCCTGTATGTGTTTGGTATTATTGTATTTCCTGTTATCAAACTGTTTGATTCTCTGATCTTCTGTTGTTGAGAAACTGACAACTTTGTAAAGTCCTCCGAAACGACTGCTGTGGTGATTTAGGGCCATACATACATAAACTGAATATACTGTATAAATAAACTTGCCTTGCCTATGATGAATTCAGATTCAGATTCAGATTCAGATTACTTTATTTACCATTGTGCAAAACACATACTGTAGGAATTTGACTTGGCAACATGACAGTGTGCATTCATCTTTTTTCACATATAATTTAACAAAAAAGTGCAAGAGATATAAATAGAATAATGTACTGCAAAAAGTGATGACAAATAAGTCTAAAATTGACATAAGCAATTCTGTTGCTTATGTCAGGGGCACTGTAAACGCTATTTGTAAGATTCCTCCCTCATTAGTTCAGGCCACTTCTCCAGTAAATACATTCTTTCCACCTGGATGCTTTCAATTACACTGTGGCATGTTTTATCTTTTCTAAAATAGCTGAGTTTTAGAGAAAATAAACCTCATTTAAAAAGTGGAGCTCACAGTATTAAGAATAAAGATTGCTTATTGGAGCCAAGAATCAAGAGCCCGATACACTTGAGAATGTATTTTAATGAACAGCTTGTATGTTCAATTACGTGTGTGTGTGTGTGTGTGTGTGTGTGTGTGTGTGTGTGTGTGTGTGTGTGTGTGTGTGTGTGCACTTGTTTTCAACTCCTGGTGGGTTCCATAACCTGAGATTCCACTCACGTCATGGGGACTGGTTTTACGTGGTGGGGCCCGAACACCGGACCCCACTGGTCCAAGCTTAATAATCAATGGGTAATGCTTTTCTAACGGTCCTTATGCAGTCTCTGTAAAAATATGGAAAGGACCCCTGGAGGTTTACTTTCCTGAAAAAAGTGTGTTATGTGTCGGAACCCTGGTGGTGGGTTGCGGGATATCAAGGAGGGGCACACTGGGGCAATTTCAGTCCAGCAGGCTGGAGCCAATCATGGAGCAGCACAACAGAGGAAATCAGGTGTCAGGCTAGAAAAAGGTGCAAGTGTGTGGTTCATTAGGCTGCAAGAAATCATGGAGGAGCACACTGAAGCGCACGCTTACAAACCACTGGTAAGTGCTGACTACAAGTCATGACTTCAAATTGTTATATAGAATGATTACAAATTATTTGTTGTTTGTGCAGCTTAGTCAAGAGTCCCTAATTGATGAAGTCGACTCAGATTCTGACGATTTAACTGTCAAGAAGAAACCTGTAAAAAAGTATGGAAAAAGAAAAATCAAAAACACTTTTCTTCAAGACTCGGAAAGTGACGAACCAAAGGCAAATAAGATTGTTATCATGCAGCTGCAAAAGAAGAAAAATGGGGGGCGAGTTTACAGCAAGAGACACTTCTGCCTCTACTGTTCAATGTCCTGCCACAAAATGTCCCGTCATTTGACTAGAAAACATGGAAATGAAAGTGACGTAGCCAGAGCATTGGCTCTACCTGTGAAATCTAAAGCACGTAAACTTCAGTTTGATTTGATCAGGAATAGTGGAAACCGTGAGCACAATTTTGAGGTTTTAAAGGCCGGCATTGGAACTTTAGTCCCAGCTAAACAGCCAAATTCCCCAGTTAAATCCAGTGAGTTTTTGCACTGTATAGACTGTGGGGCATTGCTTAAGCGAAAGTCGCTGTGGAGGCATGTGGCCAGGTGCCGGCTTTCACAGAAAGATGCCCAGGCTAAACCAGGTAGAAGTAGGGTCCAGTCCCTCTGCTCCCTAGCCCAGCCTGTACCGGAGGGCATCAGCAAAAAGCTGTGGTCTTTAATTTCGGCAATGCATCAGGATGAGGTCACGGGTGTTGTCAAAGCAGAAAAGGGGATTCTGAGACTCGGAGAGCACCTGTACTTAAAACACGGGCATGATAAGACTAAGCATGATTACATTAGGCAGAAAATGAGAGAAGTCGGTAGGTTAATTAACGAAGCAAAAACCGCAGGGAAACTGAAAACAATTAAGGATTTCTTTATTCCTTCCAACTTTAACCATGTGATTGATGCAGTCAGGTCTGTGGCTGGATATGATGAGGAAACAAATCAATACAAGACTCCATCCTTGGCCCTCAAACTCGGCCATAGCCTCAGAAAGCTAGCAGATATTCTTGAATGTGACTCAAAAATGGAGCATTGTGTTGATGAACTATTTATTAAAAACCTCCAACGAAGCCGGCTGCTTTTTGAGAAGAGGTGGGACGTCTGTGTTTCTTCTGCTGCCCTACAGACCCTCCGGCAAGCCAAGTGGAACACTCCGGACCTGCTCCCTCTGACTGAGGACGTTAGAGCCATGCATGCACATATTGAGGTATGTCGACCTGAATATGTGCAAACCCTAATAAGTGAGCCAACGTCTAAGCATTGGTCTAAACTGGCAGTTTTGACTCTTTGTGAGGTCATCATTTTCAATCGAAGAAGGGAAGGTGAGGTTTCAAAGATGCCACTGACAGCCTTTACCTTAAGAAGTAAGACTGGGATCCATTCTGACATTGCTCTGGCACTGTCCCAACTTGAGAAAAAGCTGTGTCAGCATTTTCAACGCATTGAAATTAAAGGGAAAAGAAGTCGGAAAGTGCCGGTTCTTTTGACTCCTGAAATGATTGCTTCGATGGAGGTGCTGGTGGAGAACAGAAGGGCCTGTTCCATCTCTGACCATAACCCATACTTCTTTTCCCGCCCGGGCGCAGACACCCACATCAGGGGATCAGACTCCCTACGCCAGGTAGCCAAAGAATGTGGTGCGGTGCATCCAGAGATGCTATCCTCAACCAAACTTAGAAAGCACATAGCTACTATGTCTACAGTTCTCAATATGAAAGAGAATGAGATGGACATACTTGCCAACTTCCTCGGCCATGACATTCGCATCCACAGGCAATATTACAGACTACCAGAGGGGACACTGGAGCTGGCCAAAATCAGCAAAGTGTTGATGGCCATGGAGCAGGGAAGAGTGACGGAATTCGAAGGAAAGAGCCTCGACCAGATACAAATTGAGCCTGAAGGTAATTCTTGATATTATTAAAATATGTATGATTTTTTTCCCCTAAAGGCCACTTGTATTTTTATTTTCTGTGCGACAGGGAGAGCAGTAGAGATCCTCTCACAAACGGACGGGCTAAAAGAAACTTCAAGCGGAGAACCTTCAACCATTCATCCAGATGCACCCCATGGTAGTGGCAGTGCCCCTTCTGGTAAGTGTACCAGGTGGGGGATTACAGCCAGGCTGCTTGGTCCTCACCCTGGGAGTGTATATTGCTAATATATGTTTATTTCTCTCCCTAGAACGTGTAAGAAAGCCATGGTCTGCATCTGAGGTGAAGGCTGTGGAGAAGACCATGACACCTTTCATACAGACTGGAAAGGTCCCTGGGAAGTCTCACTGCCTGGCCTGCATTAATGCCTCACCAGATGACCTTAGACATCGGACATGGAGTGGCATTAAATTCTATGTCAAAAATAGAATCACTGCAATTCGAAAACAAAATCTAAAATAAAATTCCTTTAAAATAGTTGTTTGGTTTCTATTGACTGTTTTGTATTACTTAAAGTCTTGGTAAAAAAAGATTATGTCTATGGGTCCCATTCTGAACGGCCCTGTCAAAGGGACCCACCAGGTAACAAAAACGTGTGTGTGTGTGTGTGTGTGTGTGTGTGTGTGTGTGTGTGTGTGTGTATCATATTTCTATTATGGACATGCTTACGTCTGGTCTCAGCTCTCTCTCTGGTCCCTGATCTCTGGTTTCTGGTCTCAGTCTATGTTTCAGTTGACACATGGTTTCTATTTGATACTTTAGACAAGAACTGTGCATAATAAATAATAATGATAAAATGATTCAAATAAATAAATCAGAAACGTATTCCCAGACGTTGCTGTAGTCACATGCTGTAGGTGGGGGTGGACCCGGAAAGAGAATTACCCAATGCTTTTGTATGGCGTCTTCTTTCCTCTCCAAAACTGCTTTACAGGATGGTCCAAAAGTCAGCTCTTGACCCAACACTACGTTCCAAATGCGAGTCAACGCTGAGGGGAGTATTTTTTTTTCCGGACGAGTCTAGTTTAGCCGCTGTGGACTTCAGAAGGCACATGTTAAATGAATGGGGCTAGTGTCGGCTAAAGCATGCACAAACGATGGCGAAACAACAGCAGAAGCAGAAGTTCAGGAGAAACTAATCTTCCACAGAGACAGAGGAGAGGCTTGCACTAAAGGAATTAAACTATCTCTGAGTAGGTGAGTATATTTAAGATATGTACGTTTAAGATCCTTTATTCGTCCCATACTGGGGAAATGTTAGTGTTACAGAACAGTAGCAATAAGGAGCACATAGCAAAGGGTAAGTGAACAATAACTCTATCTTAAAATAAAATAACATCTCTAAATATAACATACTATATAAGCAAGTATTAGATCCCTAACATTAAACAATCTATAACTTTAACTTTTGGACTGCACTATTTTAAAGCTGTTTTGAATACGTGAAATTAGTTAAAAGAAACACAGATTTTACACCAGAGGAAGCAATGAATGTTCCAGTACTGGTATGGATATATAAAAATATAGTGCCTGAAGCCTCTGCCGATCTCTTCAATCATTCTCATTGAAACCAGAGCCAGTTGACATTGCTTAAAAGACCCCTCTCAGTCTCCCCTTGTGCTTTCCTCTCATTTGTCTGTTTACATCTGCCCCTGGTTCAAACACATCCCTGGATGCATCTAACTTCCCTCTGCTCACCTCTCTTTTCATGTTTCCTTTCCCCCTCCGGACTCTGTGGTCCTGTGAAGCGGAGAAGTGTGCTATACAAGCTAATTCTATTTCCCTGCTCCTCCGCGCTCCAGCCATAATTAGGCTCAAAGGACCAGCGACTGCCTGGGGACTGCTGGCTTTTGAAATCTGAAAAGATGTCACGTCGCGGTGTCCTATAGCCGCCTCCTTGCATCCCGTTACTAAAGGCTTTGCACAAACATTCTTTTATGTAAGCTTTTAGCAGCTACGGCACAGAACAAACTTCCACTAAAAATCCAGACTGGTGCTACATGAGTTGGACAAAATTCTGCCAGATCTCGGGGCATTGTAAGGTCCAAGAACAAATCGCCTATTTCTGTCTCACTAAAAGTCCAGAAAATGGAAGGGCAGGGGGAGGGACATGCTACAAGCTTCCCACAATCTGGAGTAGATCTGAAACACTCGCTGAAATACTGCAAAAAGTGATGACAAATAAGTCTAAAATTGCACACATTTGGCAAGATGTCTCTTAATTTGAGCACATTTTGACTGCCTTAAATATTTGCCAATGAGAAACGCTAAATGATGCTGTTTTAAAGAGATACCTGAAATGTACAGTATTAGCCCATCCTCCTGTTGACCACAGAAGGATCAGTGAGCTTTGACTGCCACCTCCCCCAACCCAGAAATGGATTAAGGGTAAGAAAACGGATGGATGGGCAAGAAATGTCTCCCTTGAAATGAGAAAACAGTTCTTGAAATAATTCTATACGGCTTTGTTCCATTGGTAAATCTTGTTAAGGCAGTCAGAGTGTACTCAAATTAACTCAATTCAAGCGACTGTTACCTCAAATTTGATATTTTTTTGCAGTGAACCGCTATCCAAACCCATTCTGAAGAGATTTTGAGGCTAAATTTTCAAGCATTGTTCTTTTAGCTTGGAGGCTCTGAGAGAGTTGTGAAAAAGTGTAAGAACAATTTGGCTTGAAAGTTGCATGGACAAAAATTGCTCCAGGTAAGCCCAGTGCTGATGAGTAGTGTGGGTAGCCAAGAACAACCCTGACGGAAGTATTCAATTGTTGATTCTTAATAAGAAATATATATATCAAGTCTTCAAATTTTGTACAAATTAGCTTTTATATAGTTCATTATATTCAAACCGAGTGTCAACCAAGCTTGAACACGGTATAAAGCAAAACTAAACCAACAACAAACCAGGACAAATTCAGGTTTAAACCAGGTCTAAACCAGATCTCATAAGACTCACACTCTCTCTCTCTGTCTCTCTCTCTCTCTCCACATAAATAGTCTGTATACTTTGTTTTTTGTACATTGCATGCTTCTTTTGTAAATTACAGACTTCTGGTTTAGATGAATCCCTTGCTTGCTGTTGGTATTTGTATCTTAGTGAGTGTTTGAGCTTGTATTGTTGTACTGTGTTAGTCCGTTTGTACATATCGCTCATGTCATTTATTTGACACGTCCTTTGTTTTTGTGTGTGTTTATGTCTTATGTTGCTCATATTATTTGACCTGGTGGCAGGAGTACAATTGTCTGAATATGAGCCCGAATTTCAGTCGAGATGGAGTAAAAATGCACCAAAGGATGAAGCCTACATCATGTTCAAGTCCACAACCAATGCATTATAACAGAAGAATCGTTGCCATCAAATCCAATGGTACTGGATCAAAATGACTAACGGATTTTTTTGTGTGAAAGATTTGTGTAAAAACAGATATAAAATTGGGTTAGAAAGTGCCGCAGTGCGATTGGTGAATGTGTTTTAAAATGCCTGGCTGACGCAGGATGGAAAGTGTCAGAATAATTGAGCTGCGTGATCAATTCTACATTAGTGCGGCCCAGCGCACCACGCTCGGCCCTTTTGTGTGTGTTCAATGTTATCAAGGTCATCAGTAACAGCAGGTAAGGGCAGCTCTGAGTCTGAGATGAGGACGACAGACTAGTGCTTTGTGTCTAATGATCTTTTTGTCTTTTTTATAGAGCTGTACTTACAAAGAAGCCAGGTATAATAGAAGCAATATATAAAGGTTATCTAAGATTTTATACTTAATTCTTCTTCTTTATTATGCTAAATTTGTAGATTTTAGACTTGCTTCTTGATTACCCTAAAGTTAGAGATTTGTATTGTTTAATTATTTTGTTCCAACTGTTGTTTAACTTGTGATGCAACACTGACATTTCCACTGACAGGATCTCTTAATCTGAGTAATCATCAAATCCTCAGCTTTACCTTAAAAAAGATGTATTATGCAAAGTACCCATGTTACAAGAATATTCCTGATATCAGTCCCAGACCTGGGGCCGTATTCCTAAAGATTCTTAGTGCTAAAAGTTGCTCCTAGTGGCCAAATTCTAAGAATTTTCTTAGAATCTTGACCAACTCTTAGAATTTCCCCTAAAAGTGAGGAGTAGCTCCTAGTTAAGATAAAAGCTATTCCTAAAAAATCCTAGCTCTTAAGAGTGCTCTTAAGGGGAGATCCCTTAAGAGTTGAGAGGAGGACTTTTAGCAACGTAAAAGTTCCCTAAGAGCACAAAATGGTGGACGGTGGAGACAGGAGAAATATTCTATACACTGGATGACAGTGAATCAGTGAAACGCTACAAATTCAAGCAGGAATCATGTTTGTGGTATATTTAAAAGTCAATCATGTGACCAGCTTCTCATTGGCTGGTCAGCAATAACACCTCATCCATTTTACCTTTGTTACACAAAAGTAAGTAGAAATGGTAAAAGTTGAAAGAGAGGAAAAAGTGGTCCTAAATTGTCACACATTCAGTACGAATGAATGAATACTTTATTTTGAGCCATGGCAAACAAGAAAAAAAAGGACAAAACAAACAAAACAACAACAGAATAGAAGTACAAATATACAGTTTTGTTTTATTAACAACAATCCAGCTCAAAAAGGAGTGGGAGAGGATAAGACTTTTAAGCTCCCTTGTACTTGATTTGTACAGTGTATGTATAATATGTTTATATTAATATTGTTTCCTTAATTCCTTATAAGTCTATACATATCACAGCCTTTACTAATCCTAACGTTATCATTATCATCATTTATCCATATAATATTTCCATCCATCCATCCATCCATCTTCTTCCCTTTAATCCATTTCTGGGTCAGGGGGGTGGCAGTCAGAGATGCCACCCAAGTCTCATAGCACCAGCCCCTCACTGACCCTCTGCAGGTGGTGAGTCCACAGGAGGACGGCTGCTCTCCGAGTGTGAGCATAGCCTTGATCTTTCAGTGGGAGCTTTGGGCAAAGTGGGGTTAAGTGTCTTGCCCAAGGACACAACGACAGCAGTCATCAGTGGGAGTCGGTGGAGAAGGTGCAGAGGTGGGAATTGAACCCACGACCTTCAGGCCTGAAGGCCAATGCTCTACCAACTGAGCTACTGTCCATATAATATTTATAATAATAATTTTCTTTATCATGTATATTATATATAGAGTAATATTTAAATTATATGTGTATATATATATATATATATATATATATATATATATAAAATTATAAGTGCTCATGATATATACGTATTATGTGTGATAAATTGGTGCTGAGCAAGCTCTGATGATGGTGTATAAGTCTAACTTTACTATTCACAGTATTTATGTACCATTGATATATCTGACTTTATAGCTTTTGGTTATTATTTACAATAACACAGTGTTCCTAAGATTAGATTCCATGATTGAGTTTGTCCATTTTAGGGCCCTTATTTTGCCTATTATCATCAAAAATATGTTTGTTCTAACTTTTAGGATCAACCAATCACAGCGTCTGAAATGATGACTCATACCTAGCAACGGGGTCGGCCACGCCTCCTCACTAAGATAAAAGTTGTTGTCAATTCCTTGCTCAGCGTTCTCTAAGAGTGTTCTGGAATAACTTTTAAGCTAAGACTCCTAGCTAGGAGTTTTTAGGTTAAGATAAGAGCTCTCTGAGAGGACTCTCAGAATCTTTAGGAATACGGCCCCTGGAGTTGATTTTAGATGAATCCATGCTAATACTGTTGGGTTTGGGTCTGCTCTGCCTCCCCCCTCCCTTTTTGTTTGTTTCAGAGCATGTGTGTGACTGGGGGCGTGTCTGGCTCTGCAGCAGGTGTGTGGGCTCATACACCTGTCCCTCATCCTCATCAACTCTGCTTAAAGTGGTTCTCACCCCCGCTCCTCGGAGCTTACGTTACTCACATTTCCTGTTCAAATCTTCCTCTAAATGGGCGTAGCCTGGAGGACTGAAGGGGGCGTGAACGAGACTGGGCCGTTTACATTGCTCAGGGCGGGGGGCTGCTGACGTCAGGTCCAACTTGCAGACGTCAGGTCCAACTTCTGTGCCAGTGTTGGCGCCAGATTCAAAATTCAAATGTAGTAATACAGGTCGCCAGCAGATGGCGCCTCACAGACGGTTTTAGGCAGAAAGTCTAACTTTCAACTAATTTGCACCAAAGTGACAAGATTATGACCAGGATATGTAGACAACACTATTGGACACTCATTTATACCGTTTATCAGCAAAAAAAAGTGGATTTGAGGGTAAGTTGTCCTTTAAAGCTCTGGTGCAGACCTCACTTCTCTGCCAGATTATTATATGTATATAAGAGTCAGTGCAGCAGCAGAGTGAGTTTGTGCGGTTGTAGGTTTTTTCCAGTGTTCAGGTCTCCATTTTCCTGACCAGCCAGCCAGCTCCCTGTCTCCACTGCCTGCCTTGTGTTTTTGTTTTATTTTTTGTAAGTAAAACCTTTCTGTAAACCGTGCTCAGTCTCTGTCTCTGCTTTGGGGTCCAACACAAAACACGTAACAAATACAGTATCTACAGCTTTTGACATAAACATGTGACTTTGACTTTCTGTCTAAAAGCTTCTGTCTCAGTCCTATAATACCGTGATGTCATAGTGGTAAAATGACATCATACTATCCCAGGGCAGTTCTGATTTCTACACAAAAGTATTGCTCATGAATTGGTTTTAAGTTCAATATTTGGCGAAACAAACGCCAGTTCTATGGAGTATATACAGTTTTATACAGGATAGCAGATGAAATGTGTCCAAGTGTTTTTAGCGGGTAAATGTCACATTTGGATGCATAACACAGCATGAGTTCATAATTAAAATGCTCGCTGTAACCTCGGAGTCTCTCTTACAAAGAAAAGCCTGTCTACACGGTCCATTTCCTCTGTGTATCGGCCTTCTCTAAAATAGCTGAGAAGCTCCCTTTGTGATGTATTATGCAGCAGCCACACAGGCCCTTAGCAAACGTGAAAACCATAAAATAGAACTTTTTTCAAAAACTCTGCTCCTAAACAGAGGTAAAAGGACCATGTGTGATATTTTCATTTAAAATGACAACGCCATAGTGTATATGTGTCTTCTGACAGGGCTGGACTGGGACCAATAAATGGGCCGGGCATCTTTGCCTTCTTTACGGATGGAGCCGTTTATTTTATTGTTTTTAAATGTTTTACGGTTATTTATATGGAATGCGGAAGCACATACTGTAGAAGATGTGTCATGGTGTGGATTTTGATTTCTGTTTTATTTTGACATTAGTCCTCTGGTTTCATTTCAGTATTCATGTCCTGTTCCCCTGTTGATTGTCTGCCCCGCCCTGATGTGTTTCACCTGTGCCTGTGTGTGTCTATATGTACCCTGTGCTTCTCTCCCTTGTTGCTGGTTCATTGTCTTGTTGATATCTGTCCTGTATTGTCTTCATTCCTGGTTCCGTTTTTTGGAGTTTGAGGCCCCGTCTACACGTAGCAGGGTATCTCACAAACCGAAGATATTTTCCTACGATCTGGCCTATCATCCACACAAACCCGGAGTTTTCTGTCGATAAAAACGAAGGTTTCTGAAAACTCCGGCCAAAGTGAAGATTTGGGAATTCTCCGGTTATGCGTTTGAGTGTGGACATAAATAACCGGAGTATTCGGCTGTACGTCACTACCAGCGTGCTGCTCTGACGTCACACGCGCGACCTGTGTTTACATCAGAAACAACATGGAGGCCATCAAAACCGCTTTTGTTTTTACGATTGTTCAGGCACTTTTTGCTTGCTTGTTTTTACAAGCTCAAATACTGCTTCACGTTGAAGAGCACAGACGAAGGAGCACTTTAAGGTCGGCTATTTTCCGCCAAATAACCATCCCTCGTCCAAGACATGTTCCTCGTCAAAGACGGCAACGGCAATTTTGGGTCAGACCGGGACGCACTGCCAGCTGGTGGGAGAACTTTGAGATGGAAGTCGTCCTCCCGGAGGAAGGTAGGTTTGTAGGTTTGAAATGTAATTGACAACGCATGTATGCGGTTAGGTGTGGATGCCGTTTTTTTAAAAACCGAGGCTGTGTGGACAGAAGTTTTTTTTTAGGCGGAGGGCGGATTTATAAATGCCCTGCTACGTGTAGACAGGGCCTGAGTTTTGTTTTCCTCTGGACTTTTCTTTTATTAAATCTTTATTTTAGGGGCGACAGTAGCTCAGTTGGTAGAGCAATGGTCTTTGGACCTAATGGTCGTGGGTTCGATCCCACTACGACCCATGTCAACTGCTCCCACTGATGTCTGCTGTCGTTGTGTCCCTGGGCAAGACACTTAACCCCAATGTGCCTGAAGTCCCCGCTGAAAAGACCAAGGCTGCATCTGTGTCGAAGGAGCAGCCACTCATCCCACCTCGTGACAAGATCTATGCAATTTCAACAATTAAAAGAAAGTGCCACGGTCTACATTACCGTTAAAGAGTAATAAACATGTCTTTACACAATGAGGAGATGGTCATAGTGCAAAACTATTGGCTATTTCAAAAAAAGTCTGAAATGCATCAAGTCAGGCTGTTGTTAAATCTGTTTGATATGTTCACAGCATTTTCCTTTTGGGCACAACCAACAGGAATTTGGTTGTGTTTCAGCGGGAGACTTTATGTCTCCCCTGGGTCCTGGGGTCCAGCTCTTGGACCTTGGGGGGGCCTGGGGCCTTAGCTTCGTGTCTCCTCTGGGTCCTGTGTCGTCCCCTGTGGCTGCGGGCGGCTCTCTGCTCCTGGTGCAGATAGCCCCTTGGATGTCGCTTCTTCAGCTGGTTACATCTGAACCCTGTCAAGTCTCTCTCTTCATGGTTTTACTGGTGTGTGTGTGTGAGCGTCCATGAGAGCGTGTGTGTCAACTTTTTTCAAGTCATAAACTCCATAAATATGTTTATTGTAGTGCTCTCTACATATCCTGGTCATTTTTTTGACATGTTAGTTCAAATTAGATAAAATATCACTTTTGAGCCAAAAAACGTCTGTGTGGCGCCCTCTCAACCTTTTTGGTGGTACTAGATTTTAATTTGGTCCTGGCCTCTCCATTGACTCTGAAGTTCTCTATGACATCAGTTGTTTTGTATGACGTCAGTCTGTCAGAGCCAGTGATATAAACCCATCCAACTCTCACACACGCCCCAGCTGCAGTTTGGAGTATTCTGGCGCGATCTAGTGGATTAAAATTAAATTACATGAGTGATTCTGAGATTGTTGAGTGTGATTAGGTTCAGGTGTGTAGCTTTACAATTATCTTAGTGTGTAAACAAGGGTGGAATGAGACTTTCTGGTCTGTAAACTATTGCTTTAAGCAGCAATGACAACTGTCTGGTTTTTTTTGTGTGACAAGTGAGCTGTCAACTCTAAGCCCCCCTTCTTGTTCCTCGGTCCTCCAGGCAACGCCCTTTTAAGAGAACATTTTCAAATCTTCATGTGGGCGGAGTAAGGCTGGGCACAGGTGTTTAGTCGCTCTTTAATGATATGTGGTTTGAGGTGGGTCTGTTGGGTGGTCGGGAGGGAGGGTCATGGGCGGGACTGTTTTTAACCAAACTGTAAAGCACTTTGCAGCCCTGACGAAATCTTTTGACGAAACGCGTCGGCTCATAATTATAAAAAACAGTTTTCAGAGTGCCTCCTTCTCCATTTCTTTCATTGTAAAGCACTTTGTGTTGCATTTTCTGTATTAAAAGCGCTTTATACAAAAAAAAATATTTATTGATTGATTGAGACACAGACTCATCATCCTTCTCGGTTTCTTGCAGAGGTGTATTTATTACGTGCACAGGTTTTGCGTAGACACACTCACAACAAGCAGAGAATGGTCCTGTGCGAAGGGTCTAACATTATGACCATGTTAAGGCTACGCGTTGTCAAAGCGGCCCACAGGCCGCTGGAGGCGGGAACCATTGTCATTACAAAGCGCAGCTGCCCCGGGTCAGAACAGTAGGAATGAGGAGCACACAGCACAAGATAAATGAAGAATATTTATCTTGTGGATGAAGAATCCACAAAATAAATGAACAATATCTCTTCCCAAAAAAATAAAATGAAATAAAATCTCAAGCTTTAGCCTGATAAGAAAGCAAGTCTGTAATATCTGTGCTGTCCTGCTCTCCTGTACCTTTTATATCTAATAATGCTCACGCTCAACTTTGCCTTTTTTCATACATTTTTGCCTGATCTTAAACTTACCCGTTTCTTCGTTTGTCTGCTCCAGTGTACTTGGTTTATCGAGCTCCAATGTCCCATCATCCACAGCCTGCCATATCCCGGTCTACCTTTCTATGTCTGCCTCCCAGGAACAACTTCACCTCCTGCTCCAATGAAATCTGTACCCTGCATTTTTGGGTCTGCCAGTCTTTTTGACATAACATACCTGTACACTATATTATTTACTGGCCGTGTAACTGCACCCCAAAGCTTACCATTTCTTTCAATCAGCTTTCTACCTCTTAAAAAATGCAATTCTTGGACCCAATAAGTAACCCTGTTGTGGGAAAAACTCCACTTAGTCAACCTCTTTACTGTTGTTTAAAAGCACGGTTTGCAAATTAGGTTGGCGACATTTTGTTCTCTGGCCATTCAACAGTTGACATGATAGTTAAGTCTTGTGTCTATAAATGTAAATGAGTGATTATTCTTAAAAAGACAAAAGCTTACAGAAGGTTCTGCTTAATTACTTGACATGTTCCAGTGGTTGATATCCGCAAAATTGCTGCACTTTTGCGTAAACATTTTATGAAGTTCAGCAGTTACGAAGATGGCAGTAACAATACAGAAGCAAATTTCAATCTCTCATTTCACCTGTGATCTGTTTCTTCTCTTCATTCAAAGCACTTGTCCAAAACGTCCACTACAACACTGTCCTCAATCACATCAACACAGGTCCAACAACAGAACCCTGGGGCACTCCTGTTACACTTAATAAACCCATTTCATTGTTCCCTTTACTTCATTCTCAAAACAATGAGAATTTTTACCTTGTTTTCATTGAGACATTTTTCACCTGTATTGCAGAAGTGTTACATCATCTCTCCTCCAGCTGAATGGACTCGTCGGTGTTGAATTGTGAAACCTTCTCTGGTGCAGACAGTGCTTTTCCCTAATCCCCATCAAACCCAGACAGCTGCCTTTACCTCAGAATCTAAGGAAATAAAACTGTGTGTTATTGATCCAAGCTTTACAAGGCTTTCTTTTCTATTATTATATTAATTTTTGTTCTTTATGTTTATTCTGATAATGAAACGAAAAGGAGCAACAAAAATATTCAATAGGAAAATAAATAATTAGTACATTTAGTCCAACTTTTCACGGAAACTGATTATAACTGAACTGAGGCCCGGGTGCAGAGCTGCTCTGCCACAACCTCTGAGCCCCCATCTGTTCAGTTACTAGCCTCAGAAGCTAGTCAGATTGAAACTGTGTGTGCATGTATGTGTATGCCTGTGTGTGCTCAGTTACTAGCCTCAGAAGCTAGTCAGATTGAAACTGTGTGTGCATGTATGTGTATGCCTGTGTGTGCTCAGTTACTAGCCTCAGAACCTAGTCAGATTGAAACTGTGTGTGTTCCTCGCTTGAAGTCTAAAGCACTATATGCGAGGAAATCTGACCTAGGTGTCAGACACAGTAACTTAATAAAAGTTCAGACAGACAGAAATAGTTCTAGCGGTAGGGTTGTTAAATGTGGTTTAATGAACGTCAGATCAATCTCGTCTAAATCGCTTCTCATAAACGAACTTATTATAGACAAGGGCTTGGATCTGTTTGCGCTCTCGGAGACTTGGCTCCAACAGGACGAGTACGTTAGATTGAATGAGTGCACTCCTCCGACGCATGTTAACTACCAGAAAGCCAGAGCTACAGGTCGCGGCGGTGGTGTTGCGATTATATCACACACCAACTTGGTTCTTAGTCCCAAAACCAACAACGCTTTTCACTCGTTTGAAAACTTAACACTTTCAATCACCTGTCCTGGGTGGAGAAAACAAAAAGCAGTTTTATTTATAGTTATATACCGACCTCCTGGTCCTTACAGCGAGTTCCTAACAGAATTCTCTGACTTCATTTCAAACCTAGTTTTGGAATGGGAAAACATAGTTATAGCTGGAGACTTCAATATACATGTGGACGACAGCACTGACAGCTTAAACAAAGCTTTCAGCGCCGTACTAGATGGTGTTGGTTTTACTCAGAATGTCGAGGAACCTACTCACATTCATAACCACACCTTGGACCTTGTCCTGACCTACGGCTGTGATGTCTCCAATGTTGACATCCAGCGTCAAAGCTCGTTGCTGTCTGACCATTTCTTGATCACGTTTGATCTCGCTTTGGAGGACTTTCTGTCCCGCAAGATAAAACCATAATGAAAAGAACCTTAAATGATAAATCTATCACAAGGTTCAAAGAACTAATACAGCCTATGTTGAATACTGCTGCAGGTGAACCTGTTCACAGCTGCTGCAGTCCCTCAGTCATTGACCAAACGGTGGGCAACACTATGGAGTCTTTAAAATCTGCATTAAATGCAGCAGCTCCTTTAAAACAGAAAACCATTAGGATTAGATCATCGTCGCCCTGGTACAGTGTTCAACTCCACACTTTAAAACAGGACGTCAGAAAATTGGAGAGGCTATATCGCCACTCCCACTCGGAGCCTGTCCACAGGGAGTGGAAAGCAGGTCTCCGAAACTACAAGAAGGCCCTTCGCGGGGCTCGAACTCAATACTATTCAACTTTAATAGAAGCGAATAAAAACAACAGTAGATTTTTGTTTGGCACCGTCGCTAAACTCACAAACTGCCATAGCGCAATCGAGCCTAAAATTCCAAGCTCACTGAGCAGTGTCGACTTTCTCCACTTCTTTAATAATCAAATTACATCCATCCGTGACAAGCTGGAGGAGGTTGCTCCTGCTGTTAGTGGTGGACAGGTTGAAGCGGCATACGTGACTTCCCACTTAGACTCTTCAGTGGGCCTTGATAAATTCATGGCTGTGAGCCAAGCAGAGGTGATCTCTGTGGTCACATCCTCAAAAGCCTCAACTTGCATGTTAGACGCAGTCCCGACATGGCTCTTCAAAGACATACTTCCTTTGATAATTGAGCCTATCGTAAATATAATAAACGCATCCATACAATGTGGCTATGTCCCACAAGCTTTTAAAACCGCGGTAATCAAACCCCTTCTGAAGAAAACAAACCTGGACCCAGAAATACTTACAAACTACAGACCGATCTCAAACCTCACTTTTATATCTAAAATCCTGGAAAAACTTATAGCTGAGCAGCTCCGCTGCCACCTACAGGAAAATAATATGTTTGAAGTCTTTCAATCAGGATTCAGAGCTCATCATAGCACTGAAACGGCACTAGTCAAAGTCACAAATGACTTACTACTAGCTGCCGATAATGGACAAGTGTCAGTGCTGGTCCTACTGGACCTTAGTGCTGCATTTGACACAATAGACCACAGCATTCTACTGCAGAGGCTAGAATGTGATATAGGTCACAGCCCTTGGCTGGTTTAAATCCTATTTATCAGATCGATATCACTTCGTCAATGTGAATCAGGACTCGTCGCCTTATTCTGGAGTGGAATTCGGTGTGCCGCAGGGTTCGGTACTCGGACCGATTCTTTTTACTCTCTACATGCTGCCACTGGGAAACATTATTAAAAAGCATGGAATTAATTTCCACTGCTATGCAGATGACACACAGCTTTATCTGTCGATGAAGCCTAACCAGACAGATCAGCTAGAAAAGCTCAGTGCCTGCATAAAGGACCTTAAAATGTGGATGACTCTTAACTTCCTACTTCTCAACCCGGAGAAGACAGAAGTGATCCTACTCGGTCCGAAGCGCCTGCGTGACTCCCTCACTAACCAGATGGTTACTCTCGATAATGTCAGTATAATACCCAGTAACACTGTGAGGAATCTTGGAGTCATTTTTGACCAAGAACTCTCCTTCAAGGCTTATATAAGCCAAGCAACTAAAACGGCGTACTTCCACTTACGGAACATCGCTAAAATTAGGAATTTCCTTCCTAAAAGTGACGCGGAAAAACTCATTCACGCGTTTGTCACCTCAAGGCTCGACTACTGTAACGCTTTACTGGCAGCGTGCCCTAAAGCCTCTTTGAAGAGCTTCCAGCTCGTTCAGAATACAGCAGCTAGGATCTTAACAGGTACCAAAAGGAGGGAGCACATAACTCCGGTGTTAAAATCACTCCACTGGCTCCCTGTGGAGTACAGAATAAAGTTTAAAATCCTACTCTTAACATATAAAGCCATAAATGGCTTGGCTCCCTCTTATCTCCAAGACACGTTAGTGTCGTATCAACCAGGTCGAGCGTTGCGCTCACAAAACGCCAGACGTCTGGTGGTCCCTAAGGTCTCAAAGGTCACTGTTGGTGGGGAGAGCATTTAGCTACCAAGCTCCTTTACTGTGGAATCAGCTTCCCATTTATGTTAAGGAAGCAGATACGGTCTCCACATTCAAGGCCAGGCTTAAAGCACTTTACTTTAATTTAGCATATAATTAGGTAATATATAATATGTAGTGTATATATTATATATATATGCTGTATTATGTTATATATTATGTTATATATTATTCAATAATGTATTGTGTTATGTTGTATATTATGTTATATATTATGCTGTATGTTATTCTTTATTCAAGGCTAGGTTTAAAACAGTCCTCTTTAGTTTAGCATATGGTTGGAAGGTAAGACTCGGAGAAGGTTAAACTCCTCAGAGTGTCAGTCAAGCTGCATAGGGAGTCAGTTTGCTGGGAGAAGTATGGTAACTTGAGCACTATCCTCTCCTCCTTCCTACTTTATCTGTTTAGCATTTTTAGGATTCTGACTGTAGTTTGTTCATTGCTATTCACCCGTTGTCCCATTGTCTGTTTCATGGTACGATGACGGGATCTCTGAGCCTGGCCTCTTCCATCTACACCTGCGGACTGCCCCGCCCGACCCGTCTGGGAGTGCTTCGGTCCTGCACCGGACCTGTCCACGTTCAGCGGCCACTGGTCCACGTTCTGTAGCTAGCTTAGGTCCTAGATCATTAGCCTGTCCGTCCGGAGGAGCGGATCCCTTTCTCATATGGGTCTCCCTCCCTGTGGGTTTCCCTAGTGCTCCCCAAGGTTTCTCACGTTTTCCCACTGGGTTTTTTAAGAGTTTTTCCTTTTTCGATGCAGGAGGGTCTTGTTGGACAGTTAGTGTCCAACAGAAAGGATTGGTGATGATCAGGACACTTTAGCATTCTACAACATGTATGGACATTTTCTTCTGTGTGTGCTTTATATTCTCCATGTGTTTTGGCTGTTGATTCTCTGACCTGTGTTGGTGATTTCAATGGTTTTGTTAAGTCCTCTGAGATGACTTCTGTTGTGACCTAGGGCTATACAAGAATAAATTGTATTGTATTGTAAATTGTATTGTATTATAGTGACTTGACTGACACCTTACAATTGTGATTCAGTGTTTTATTTCTCAAATTAAACCTAACTTTTACGTCTATAAATTTCAGGTTTTGCCTCAGGACTCCAGTCTCCTGTATATATTAAGGTTAACCGTAGGGACAATAGAGTATACCTAATTACACTAAATAATAGGGCTTTGACTCCGAATTTTGATATTGGAATATCCATCCATCCATTTTCTACCCTTTAATCCATTTCTGGGTCAGGGGGGTGGCAGTCAGAGATGCCACCCAAGTCTCATAGCACCAGCCCCTCACTGACCCTCTGCAGGTGGTGAGTCCACAGGAGGACGGCTGCTCTCTGAGTGTGAGCATAGCCTTGATCTTTCAGTGGGGGCTTTGGGCAAAGTGGGGTTAAGTGTCTTGCCCAAGGACACAACGACAGCAGTCATCAGTGGGAGTCGGTGGAGAAGGTGCAGAGGTGGGAATTGAACCCACAACCTTCTGGGCTTAAGGCCAATGCTCTACCAACTGAGCATTGGAATATAATTTCAATATTTAAAAAATAGTGCCCACTATTTGAATATTAGGGGTGTCTAATATTCATTTAAATATTCATCCATCCATCCATTTTCTTCCCTTTTATCAATTTCTGGGTCGGGGCGGTGGCAGTGAGAGATGCACCAGTACACACCAGCCCCTCACTGATCCTCCTGCAGGTGGAGAGTCCACAGGAGCCTTGATCTTTCAGCGGGGGCTTCAGGCAAAGTGGGGTTAAATGTCTTAAGGACACAACGACAGCAGTCATCAGTGGGAGTCGTGAAGTAGGTGTTGTGGTGGGCTTGAACCAATATATAAATGATTATGAATATACTGTATGAATATCTATATATATAATATACAGTATATTAGGGCTGTCAAAGGATAGCAAATATTTAGTTGATTAATCGCATAGTAATAGTGAGTTAACTCACAATTTTAATTTTTAACATTCTTTATCAAATCCATTCTATATCAAATCCACTCTAATTGAAGTTTAATGAGATTACCAAATGTGATGACACATTGTCATTCATACCAAATGTACTTAAATCTGTTTGATTTGCTCACAACTTTTTACTTTTGGGCACAACCAACATGAGCTGTCAATGAAAGAGTAAATGTACGTACCACAGCTTTAATTTAGCTAGTTTAGTTGCGTTTCAGGAAGAGACACGGACACTTCCTGATGCTCCATAGTTCAGCTTCAGTGGTGTATTTGCGTTCACAGGTTATGCACAGGTTACGCAAAGACACGCACACAGCATGCAGAGAATATTTCTGTGGCGTGTATGGTCTTGGATCACGTTACCGCGGTGCCATTCGCCAAACAACAGCAAGTGCCCCGCGGTCACGCGTGTGTATTCTTTTAAAACTTGAATTCCCAGAGGGCGGGTCATTCTTAGTGATACTATCGGATACATGGGCGGGTCATTCTGAGTGATATTATGGGATACATGGGCGGGTCATTCTGAGTGATATTATCGGATACATGGGCGGGTCATTCTGACATGCGTTAAACGCGTTAATTTTTGATTGACACATTAATGAAAAATGTAATTAATGTGAGTTAACGCGATAAGTTTGACAGCCCTAATATACAGTATATACATATATTCAAACAAATATTAGACAGCCCTTCATATGTGAAGCTGTAATGTCTTTTTTAAATGATATGCTGGTTTTTTAAATTAGATTTCGGGGCCTCTTTCACGCCTGGTGAATTTGTGAGGGTATACAACAAGGAACAGCTAGGCTAGCTACCTAAAAACTAGAACTCTCTCGAACTACATGAAAACTAAAAAAAGAATTCTGAACAGTAGTGGTGAGTGAGCCATATATATACTCACCCCAAATCCATACTTCAAATGTGTCCTATAATGTTAAAGTTAATGGTTACTTCCGGGTTTACTGCAATCGCTTATTATCACATTAAAACAGTACTTTTGTCGTGAAAACGTTAATGAATATTTCTGAAAAAAACCTCAGTGCATGTTTTTTAAGAATGTAAAAATATGCGTAATTATTTGTGTTTATAGCCTCTCTAGCAAAGACAGTGTTAGCGATGTAGCCCGATGTGACGAAGTGTACGAACTACTTGCCACACACCTGAATTACAAACACAGATTACGTTGCCATGGGCAGCGGTCATTATTGGTTTGAGAGGTCCGTTATAAAAAAAAAAAGATCGGTAGAATGTTTTGAAATGCAGCCAGCGGAAATTCAATTTGGTAGACGTCAGCCAAAGGCAACCCCTCCAGGCCGGTTCTCATCCCCAGCCTATCGCACAGCAAACGCCCCCTTCCAATCACCGTACCGGCCAGGCAAGCCGCTTAAAAGCGGAGAAACTCCCACTCTCTGCCTTCTCGAAGCCTGCAACCACCGCCTCCCCTCCTCCTCCTCTTCACCCTGCCTTCAATCTGCCTTCAATCTGCTTCCCGCTGCCAAATGCCGCCACCAGTGCCTAGGTCCCGGGGGATTGGCACGTATGGAGGACCAAAAATGACTAAAGTATAAATAAATAAATAAATACAGGAGTATATTAATAAATACATTCATTTTGGACAATAAAAACTAAATATTTACATTGATATGCTAAATTTTACTCTGAAATCAAATAAATATACTTTTATTTAGGTTATTTATCAAAATCTAAATTTTTTCCTTTATTTATTTATCAATTTATTGCATATATTTATTTATGTATTTCTACATTTCTTCATTTATTTATTTATGTATTTCTGTGTCGCTACATTTCTTCATTTATTTATTTATGTATTTCTACATTTCTTCATTTATTTATTTATGTATTTCTGTGTCGCTACATTTCTTCATTTATTTATTTATGTATTTTTGTGTTCCTGTATGCTAATTAGGTGGGCGGTGCTGAACTCAATCTAGAACAGGATTGGTTAGGATTGCGTGAACTCTGGTCTCGATCATTCCTGCCTCACATTACGGTACTCTGTTAGCTAGCTAGAGATCCTCTGTGCACTTTTGTGTGGTATGATGGCAGTTTCGAATGTAAGTTTTTTAGGAGCCATTGCTCATCAATTAAGAGCATTAGCAAATGATGTTAATGATGTTGAGCATAATGCACCTGAGGACTATCTACTCTTTCGGCTGGAAAGACTATTAGATGTTTTAGTTCATCACAGTGCTGACCCAGAGGTAGACTTTGATGCAACTGTGCTGGACGCTCTTCAACAAGCTCTACAGCAGCTTCACATCCTCTCACAAACCGAGAAGGCTAAAGCCAAGCGTACATCGGACTGGCAACTGATTATATCCGTCGCATATGAGTTGCTGCCCCGCACACATCGACAATCTGACGAAAACGGGCAACTCCCAGTAGCAGACCAGTCTCGGGAATAACAGCGCGTACATCGACAGCAACTGGCCTCAACTACAGTGTGTTCTCTGACATAAACTGTTGCGGGCTCGCAATACACGCAATACACACACGTTGTCAGAGCGGCGCATGGAGCGCGCACATCGGGTCATATCTCTGAAACTGAGGACAACTAGTTGCCAAAAAGTAGAACACGGGCAACTGACTGAAACTGGAGACCGACTGTTCATCTCCAGTTGTAAGAGCGTGCACATCGACCGATTTCAACTGATCATCTCCATCATCTCCTCTCAGTTGCCAAAAGCCGCCTTGCAACTTGTCTCTAGTTTCTCTGTCGATGTACGCTAGGCTTAACTTTGCTTCTGTCTGGTTGCCCTGGCTGACCTACTGCCCACCAATCCTGTTCTAGATTGAGTTCAGCACTGCCCGCCTAATTAGCATACGGCAACACAGAAATACATAAATAAATAAATGAAGAAATGTAGAAATACATAAATAAATAAATGTAGAAATACATAAATAAATAAATTAAGAAATGTAAAAATACATAAATAAATAAATGACGAAATGTAGCGACACAGAAATACATAAATAAATAAATGAAGAAATGTAGAAATACATAAATAAATAAATGAAGAAATGTAGAAATACATAAATAAATATATGCAATAAATGGATAAATAAATAAAGGAAAAAATGTAGATTTTGATAAATAACCTAAATAAAAGTATATTTATTTGATTTCATAGTAATATTTAACACATCAATGTAAATATTTAGTTTTTATTGTCCAAAATGAATGTATTTATTAATATATTCCTGTATTTATTTATTTATTTATTTATTTATACTTTAGTCATTTTTGGTCCTCCATAGGCACGCTCCATCGCAGGAGCCCCTCCGATCTGAAGGCCGCACCGGGGCCTAGGGCGCCAAACCTCCTCCCAATAAAATACTCAAAAGCTTCTTGTTTTCTCGTCTCTCCAAATTGAAATTACATTCAAATCAGCGTTCTGCTGCTGCTGTATCACTATTATTCTAATATATTCTAATATTTAAACGAATAAACAAAAAAACTTCAAATATGATTTTTATGCAAAAGTCCAAGCCCTACATAATAATAGATCAAATTGGTTGCTTTTCAACAGTTTGTTGGTTGTTTTAATCATTTGTTAGTTGTGTGCCTGACCAATCTTTTGATTTAAACAACCATTCTATAAAGGGTTGTGTGTTCACTGGACAAAATCTTGTTGTTCCACTTGGCAAAACACCACCAATCAAACAACAATCTCACTGTGGCACCTGGTGTTCTCAGAGGTTTTCCATCACAGAACTAATCAAGGCCTGCCCTACTTTGCTTCTGAGATGTGACAGGATACAATACAATACAATACAATTTATTCTTGTATAGCCCTAGGTCACAACAGAAGTCATCTCAGAGGACTTAACAAAACCATTGAAATCACCAACACAGGTCAGAGAATCAACAGCCAAAACACATGGAGAATATAAAGCACACACAGAAGAAAATGTCCATACATGTTGTAGAATGCTAAAGTGTCCTGATCATCACCAATCCTTTCTGTTGGACACTAACTGTCCAACAAGACCCTCCTGCATCGAAAAAGGAAAAACTCTTAAAAAACCCAGTGGGAAAACGTGAGAAACCTTGGGGAGCACTAGGGAAACCCACAGGGAGGGAGACCCATATGAGAAAGGGATCCGCTCCTCCGGACGGACAGGCTAATGATCTAGGACCTAAGCTAGCTACAGAACGTGGACCAGTGGACGCTGAACGTGGACAGGTCCGGTGCAGGACCGAAGCACTCCCAGACGGGTCGGGCGGGGCAGTCCGCAGGTGTAGATGGAAGAGGCCAGGCTCAGAGATCCCGTCATCGTACCATGAAACAGACAATGGGACAACGGGTGAATAGCAATGAACAAACTACAGTCAGAATCCTAAAAATGCTAAACAGATAAAGTAGGAAGGAGGAGAGGATAGTGCTCAAGTTACCATACTTCTCCCAGCAAACTGACTCCCTATGCAGCTTGACTGACACTCTGAGGAGTTTAACCTTCTCCAAGTCTTACCTTCCAACCATATGCTAAACTAAAGAGGACTGTTTTAAACCTAGCCTTGAATAAAGAGATTCATGGATTGCACACCAGGTGTGCAAACCGATCCAAGCAAACCTAATTATATATTATATATCATATACATCATATATACCATACATACCATATATATCATAAATAATACACAACATAACATACAGCATAATATATAACATAATATACAACATAACACAATACATTATTGTATAATATATAACATAATATATAACATAATACAGCATACATATATAATATATACACCATATATTATATATTACCTAATTATATGCTAAATTAAAGTAAAGTGCTTTAAGCCTGGCCTTGAATGTGGAGACCGTATCTGCTTCCTTAACATAAATGGGAAGCTGATTCCACAGTAAAGGAGCTTGGTAGCTAAATGCTCTGCCACCAACAGTGACCTTTGAGACCTTAGGGACCACCAGACGTCTGGCGTTTTGTGAGCGCAACGCTCGACTTGGTTGATACGACACTAACGTGTCTTGGAGATAAGAAGGAGCCAAGCCATTTATGGCTTTATATGTTAAGAGTAGGATTTTAAACTTTATTCTGTACTCCACAGGGAGCCAGTGGAGTGATTTTAACACCGGAGTTATGTGCTCCCTCCTTTTGGTACCTGTTAAGATCCTAGCTGCTGTATTCTGAACGAGCTGGAAGCTCTTCAAAGACGCTTTAGGGCACGCTGCCAATAAAGCGTTACAGTAGTCGAGCCTTGAGGTGACAAACGCGTGAATGAGTTTTTCCGCGTCACTTTTAGGAAGGAAATTCCTAATTTTAGCGATGTTCCGTAGGTGGAAGTACGCCGTTTTAGTTGCTTGGCTTATATAAGCCTTGAAGGAGAGCTCTTGGTCAAAAATGACTCCAAGATTCCTCACAGTGTCACTGGGTACAATACTGACACCATCGAGAGTAATTATCTGGTTAGCGAGGGAGTCACGCAGGCGCTTCGGACCGAGTAGGATCACTTCTGTCTTCTCCGGGTTGAGAAGTAGGAAGTTAAGAGTCATCCACATTTTAAGGTCCTTTATGCAGGCACTGAGCTTTTCCAGCTGATCTGTCTGATTTGGCTTCATCGACAGATAAAGCTGTGTGTCATCTGCATAGCAGTGGAAATTAATTCCATGCTTTTTAATAATGTTTCCTAATGGCAGCATGTAGAGAGTAAAAAGAATCGGTCCGAGTACCGAACCCTGCGGCACACCGAATTCTACTCCAGAATAAGGTGACGAGTTCTGATTTACGTTGACGAAGTGATACCGATCTGATAAATAGGATTTAAACCAGCCAAGGGCTGTTCCTCTAAGACCTATATCACATTCTAGCCTCTGCAGTAGAATGCTGTGGTCTATTGTGTCAAATGCAGCACTAAGGTCCAGTAGGACCAGCACTGACACTTGTCCATTATCAGCAGCTAGTAGTAAGTCATTTGTGACTTTGACTAGTGCCGTTTCAGTGCTATGATGAGCTCTGAATCCTGATTGAAAGACTTCAAACATATTATTTTCCTGCAGGTGGCAGCGAAGCTGCTCAGCTATAAGTTTTTCCAGGATTTTAGATATAAAAGTGAGGTTTGAGATCGGTCTGTAGTTTGTAAGTATTTCTGGGTCCAGGTTTGTTTTCTTCAGAAGGGGTTTGATAACCGCGGTTTTAAAAGCTTGTGGGACATAGCCACATTGTATGGATGTGTTTATTATATTTACGATAGGCTCAATTATCAAAGGAAGTATGTCTTTGAAGAGCCATGTCGGGATTGCGTCTAACATGCAAGTTGAGGCTTTTGAGGATGTGACCACAGAGATCACCTCTGCTTGGCTCACAGCCATGAATTTATCGAGGCCCACTGAAGAGTCTAAGTGGGAAGTCACGTATGCCGCTTCAGCCTGTCCACTACCAACAGCCGGAGTAACCTCCTCCAGTTTGTCACGGATGGATGTAATTTTATTATTAAAGAAGTGGAGAAAGTCGCCACTGCTCAGTGAGCTTGGAATTTTAGGCTCGATTGCGCTATGGCAGTTTGTGAGTTTAGCGACGGTGCTAAACAAAAATCTACTGTTATTTTTATTCGCTTCTATTAAAGTTGAATAGTATTGAGTTCGAGCCCTGCGAAGGGCATTCTTATAGTTTCGGAGACCTGCTTTCCACTCCCTGTGGACAGGCTCCGAGTGGGAGTGGCGATATAGCCTCTCCAATTTTCTGACGTCCTGTTTTAAAGTGTGGAGTTGAACACTGTACCAGGGCGACGATGATCTAATCCTAATAGTTTTCTGTTTTAAAGGAGCTGCTGCATTTAATGCAGATTTTAAAGACTCCATAGTGTTGTCCACCGTTTGGTCAATGACTGAGGGACTGCAGCTGCTGTGAACAGGTTCACCTGCAGCAGTATTCAACATAGGCTGTATTAGTTCTTTGAACCTTGTGATAGATTTATCATTTAAGGTTCTTTTCATTATGGTTTTATCTTGCGGGACAGGAAAGTCCTCCAAAATCGAGATCAAACGTGATCAAGAAATGGTCAGACAGCAACGAGCTTTGACGCTGGATGTCAACATTGGAGACATCACAGCCGTAGGTCAGGACAAGGTCCAAGGTGTGGTTATGAATGTGAGTAGGTTCCTCAACATTCTGAGTAAAACCAACACCATCTAGTACGGCGCTGAAAGCTTTGTTTAAGCTGTCAGTGCTGTCGTCCACATGTATATTGAAGTCTCCAGCTATAACTATGTTTTCCCATTCAAAAACTAGGTTTGAAATGAAGTCCGAGAATTCTGTTAGGAACTCGCTGTAAGGACCAGGAGGTCGGTATAAAACTATAAATAGCACCGCTTTTTGTTTTCTCCACCCAGGACAGGTGATTGAAAGTGTTAAGTTTTCAAACGAGTGAAAAGCATTGTTGGTTTTGGGACTAAGAAGTAAGTTGGTGTGTGACATAATCGCAACACCACCGCCGCGACCTGTAGTTCTCGCTTTCTGGTAGTTAACATGTGTCGGAGGAGTGCACTCATTCAATCTAACGTAGTCGTCCTGTTGGAGCCAAGTCTCCGAGAGCGCAAACAAATCCAAGCCCTTGTCTATAATAAGTTCGTTTATGAGAAGCGATTTAGACGAGATTGATCTGACGTTCATTAAACCACATTTAACAACCCTACTGTTAGAACTATTTCTGTCTGTCTGAACTTTTATTAAGTTACTGTGTGTGACACCCAGGTCAGATTTCCTCGCATATAGTGCTTTAGACTTCAAGCGAGGAACACACACAGTTTCAATCTGACTAGGTTCTGAGGCTAGTAACTGAGCACACACAGGCACACACACACATGCACACACTGTTTCAATCTGACTAGCTTCTGAGGCTAGTAACTGAACAGATGGGGGCTCAGAGGTTGTGGCAGAGCAGCTCTACACCCGGGCCTCAGTTCTGCACCGTCATTTGAGCCGGGCAGAACAGTTTAGAGCCAGGGCCAAATTCTTAGCCAAAAGGGATGTACCCGCCAACGTTGGGTGGATATCATCCGAGCGGATGAGACCGGGCTTTCCCCAGAAGGCACTCCAATTGTCAACATGAACAACACCACTTCGAGGGCACCAGCCAGACAGCCAGCGGTTGTCTTCACGTACAAGCAGCGCTCTATGTGGGCAGCTGTGCATTTGTTGTCGGTTCAAGTTTTCACGTACAAGCAGCGCTCGATAGACACATATATTCCACTATACCCTGGTATTGGTTTTCGCAACCAATCTATTAACCAATCCAACCAGAATTGATTGAATCAATTAAATTGATTGATTTTTAGGCCTAAAGTGTTTTTGACTGTAGCATAGAAATTAAAAAGAATTTAGAAATTGAGAGTTTGTGTCCCTGCAGGGGCCAAAACTGCATGGCCTCAGCGTCATAGAAGTCATAGGGAAACACTAAAAAGTGAAATCACAAAAAGCCTGTGAGAGCTTTGAAGAAGTGTAATGGATGTATAGTTCCTCTTTTTACTGTGATAATCTGTCATTCCCATTAAAAAGAATAAAGAATACACACTCCACTAAATCATTCTCTAAAATCCTGCTATAGCACAAACAATTCACATCAGTTAAAACCACTTCAATGTTAACTTCAGATGATGTGTCCTTTAATCTAGACCCCTGCTCTATGTGGGCAGCTGTGCATTTGTTGTCGGTTCCTTGTTTCTGTTGTATATTTTAATATTTGACCATTTGAACATCATAGCCAGAAAGACCTCCGTGCACTCAGGAAAAACCCCAAGGACACAGGATAATCAGACATGAGTCATAAAGATAAAATGCTGTTTAAACAGGGCGAATTATTAACTTTAAATAATAAACATTTTGACGAGGACAAGAGTTCAGAACCTGAATCTTGAGGCAGACTGGGAGATTCACCAATTGCATTCTGACACCTCCCAGTGGACAAGGGACGTCAGCACACCCGGAAACTCCACCCCTTGGACGCATAAGGATGACGTCATCGGAAGTCTCCCTCATGAGCCCCTGTGTGTGTTTTTTGAGGTCAGACAGGACAGGGCACGGACAGGGAAAGAGCAGGCCTAGAATAGGAGCACTTTTGTTGAACATTCTGTATCTGATTGTAAAGATAATTAAATGCAGATGTTAAACGTGAAGATCTCTTGTCTCGCTCTTGCATCGATTTTGGATACGTCAGTCAAAGGAAATTATTGACTTCATTTTGGTGAATCCCGACGTGATCGGGGCAGGAGCGGGACAGAGATGAGCTCAGTTATAGAGACTGGATTTGTGGGTTTGGAAAAATCTCTCTGCTCTTCAAAAAGGTCGCTTCTAAGGTAAGCGGATCACAGTTTTGGAAATCTGCACATTGTTTTAAATAGAAGAGAGAGAGATTTTGGCTCGACAGACTGCAGCGTGGCCAGGCGACCGCCGTGACGGGGCGTTCCATCGGACGCGATAGAACAATAGTCAGGTTTAGACGTTTTTACCCTTGGGGGAAGCATGGGTCCCTCCAAAAAAAACAGAACAGATGATGAAAAGAGCCACAGGGGTATAAGTGCAAAAGAGGCACAACTGTTTAGATAAATAGGATTAGAGAGATAGGGATAGTTAGGGTCAGAAGTTATAGGATAATAAAAACTCCATATCCCCCGGGGGTGGGGAAAAGGGCACAATTAATTTAAACAGAAGAAAAGCCAAGTATTTAAAATGTGGATTCTGATAATAATGATCTGATTAATGAGGAAAAAGAGAGCCTCTTGGCTGTAGTATACGAGTTTCATGTGAAGAAATGATCAGTTATGGAAGTTTTTCTCTTATTCTGATGTAATGTTTAATAGTCACAGAGAATCAAAAAAAAAAAAAAAGAGATTCTGCTGGGACTATTACTCATGTAAGCAAATAGTAATGTTTTCCATTACTGACGTATTTAAGGATAAAATGTAAAGTGTCGTTTGACGTGAGAAAAACTTTTACTACTGATTTAAAACCTTGTCACGAGAAAAACGAGGCATGCTTCCTTTGTTCGGGAGGCCCCTCCCCTCCCTCGTTCTGTCCTCTCTCTCTCCCCTTTTTCTCTCTCTCTCTCTCTCTCTCTCTCTCTGTCTCTCTCTCTCTCTGTCTCTCTCTCGTGAAGAAAGAATTTTTTGTAGAAAATTACATTTATACACACGATAATGTTACTGACATGGAGTCATAGGATCACAGAACTTTGAGTTAGATTATAAAGAGGCATTATTTTATTTTTATTTTTTATCTCCAAGGCGTCTAGACAAGTTTTTTCCCTACATTTTGGTGATATAAAAGTTAGAATGATCTTAGAGAGCATTATACTTTTGGAAAAATAGGGCTTAGGATACCAGTTGAATGCAGAATTGGTTTTCAGAATTTAATGTTTAAAATGTTAATATTAATTATTTCATAGGTTTATTTTGAATTGTAATTAATCATTGGTTTCGTATGGTAATTAACACACTTGTTTGTGCTTCTTGTTTGTCTGTTTTTTCCGAGAAAACTTCTGTCTGTCTCATTTGGCCAAAATCGTCTGCCACAAGACCTCAATCGGGCGCCATCAGCACGGACCATCTGCGTCTCCCCCGTTTCACCCACAGGGGGCAGCAAAGACTGCAGCATCGGCTGCAGCAGCTAACAGGAACTCTCGAAGAAGACCTCTCCGGCCTCCATTTCATGGAGAAGAACCAGACTTTTGCACAAACCGAGTGGAGTTATGTGCACGGAGAAGAACGTTGTGTAAACCTAACAAGAAGAAGAAGGACACACACTGAGACAAAGAAAGACATGAGAAAGTGATTGAAAGAAGAAAGAAGGTGATTATTGAAAGAAGAAGAAAGAAAGTGATTGTTTAAAGAAGAAGGAAAAAGACATGGAGACAAAGACATTGGACACTTTGAGACAAAAGACATTGAAAGACGCCATGAGTAAAAGAAAGACATTAACGGACATTTGAGACGTGGCTGGCCTAAATGAGACACACAGAAGGTAAATATACAGACAGGCAACAAACGCACAGAGACATATTAAGTCATATTTACACATTTAGGTCATTCGTTCATAACACCACATTTAGCTGCATGAAAGAATACAGGACAATCGTTAAATTAATTCGACTCTTTAGCATGAGACACAAGGAGATTAGAACAGCAGTATATTTAAAATAGAGGAGCTCTATTATTGAAACTAGTATTATTATTTAAAGTTATAGACGCGGAGAAGTTTAGAATTATTGATTTTGACTGCATGATCTTGGTAATACGGATATTTAAAGCAGTGTTTTCAACCTCTGAACCGTGGCTCGTTAATCATTTAAAAACAGTCACATGCACAGATGAAACTGGTGCTGGAAAGAGAACTGCAGCTTTTAATGGACGTTGCATTTAGTACAAAATGGTTTGTTCAGACAATTAAAGTTTGAAAAATGATTTAAAGCATTTCTGAATTTTGGCTAAAGGTGATATTGGATCATTTCTGATAACACATAGACGCAACACTGTTCATTGGTTGAAAACACGGATGTAGGGACATTTTATGAAATCTTTTATGACATGTTTCTCTTCCAAATAGCTAAATTAGAAACAATTAGGACAATTATGTCTTTGATAACTGTTGGCAGTTTATCTGAGACATGATTGGCGCAAGTACACACACATAAAACAATGGTCTTTTCTCCACATGAACGTGAAACAAGGGTGAAGTATTAAAGTTTGAAACTAATTTACATTTTTAAGGAATCCGAACTGGCTTTAAAAAAAAAAAAGGGAAAAACATTTATTGCACGTGCATGAGTTTTTTTTTAGTAACAAGAGCTCATTAAAAATATAGGGGACACAGTTTGTGACAAGCCCGAGTAAAGACCACGTGGTTTAAACACTAAAGTTTGAAATGGATCCTTTTAGGAAAAATCTCTCAAAGCTTTGCATGTTCTGCAGGCTCTGAAAGTTGCAACTATAAAATAGCTCATGAGACAATTGTAATTGGACATGGAAAAATATAACAAAGTTAAAATTACAGGCCTCTTGTGTTGTCTATATGTTTGTGTATGTTATATGTTTGTGTATGTTATATGTCTGTGCGTCATGTCCAATACACTACGTTGACCTTAACAAACTGGACCAATACTAACGTGGGGTGTTGTGAGTGTGTTGTGGAGTGAACGAGGAGTGCTGAACGGAATCATGGAATAACAAAAGTTTTCTGTAATGTTTTAATGTGATCATGGAATAATTATTTTTTGTCAACAGCATACGGTGTAAGTACTAGAGATTCAAAGATGACAAGCTTTATTGAACAGGTGTAAAAGTGAGAGTACTCTGGGATGAGTACTCTGAGAAAAGTACTCTGCGGAAAGTACTCTGAGATGAATACCTTGCTGAAGGTATTGGGAGTCCCTCCCTCTGCTGTATGCCCGGACAGGGATTCGGTCCAACCGCAGTGAGCGGTCGTTGGTTGGAGGACAACTTTGGTTTGTAATTCACATTTAGGGGAGTATAAAATTAGAAACATACATATTGTTAAGTCTGTATTTGGCTACAGCCTCTGCCCTGATGCCACACACCGTCTGTCAATGCAGTTATGTTTTGCCCAATTGGATTGATTGACAGGCCGCACCATGCGAAGAGAGGAAAGTGGGCGTTTCTTGTGTTCTAATGTTTGTTTTTCAGATGAAAGATAAACTGCACCTGCTTCAGGGATAACACAGTAGTATGGATCATAAGGAAAATGAGCCTCTACTTTGGCACCAAAGCCCACAATATGAATTGAGGACGATCCGGGAGGAACAACTGGAGAGGATTGGAACAGTAATCTACACACACACACAGATGCATGTTTTATACTTTGGACCACGACCAACAGAGGGAGTATAGTAATGTTATTGTCATAGGTGGTCATGGTCCTTAACCTTCTAAATCATTAGAAAGAAGTGTAAAACATATATTTACAAGAATAAATAAATAATAGAAAGGGCAGCCTAAAAAAGCAAAATGGGAAAATTATTAAGTAATTTTCGGAGTTGCCAAAATGAAATAAAATTCTATATTTGTCCCATAGGGGGTCATTCTAAATTTAGTGTTGTGCAAATTTAAAAGGAGAAATAATAGCGCTTATAACATCAAACAGATCTACTCTTTAAGATAATAGATCATACAATAATAGAATAGAATGAAATAGTCTGGAGCTATAATGTCATTGGATTCGAGGAGCTATAGGTTGAAAGGTCGCTAGGAAGAGGTGTCAGAATAAACAATAGTAATAATAGTTAGACTAGTGAATAATCAAAATAGTTCTATTGTGGAAATAAGTATCAATAAGGTCAAATTGTTCTAATAACTAAAGTAAAAAGGAATCAAATGGAGTCAGATTTTAGATGTTTCTGTTTTCCACATCTGTAGGAACTGGTGCAGAGGTGTTTATAGAGAGTAGTATTAAAATGCAGACATAGAACGACAGGCTTTAACACAATTTTAAATCTAAAAATAGCTCAAATATAACATTGCTCTTGACGCAGCCTCTGAGCTGCTCCATTGGAGAACAGGTTAAATGTTATTGTTTATTACAAACAGCTGATGTATTTACACACATTAAGTTTGGGACAACTCTTTAAACAGTTATAAGCAGCGGACAGAAGCCATGAATGTGCTTTTGTTTATTAAATAATTAATTTCATAGCCTTATAATCGTAGAGAACGTTTTAAAATAGTTAAAATCCCTTTCAGGCAACTTGATTTAGATGTATGTCTTTAATATTGGAGAACGACTGTGTTGTTTTTGGAATTGTCTGAAATACAATACATAGAATAGTGATTTGCAGAACAAGAACCAGCCAATGAAAAATCGTCTATTGCCAATGCTATTGTTACAATCAGAACTCAAAAATTGGGAGTATACCTTTGCTCAAGCTGCAACCGAGCTTTAGAGTCACAATAGAGTAAAAATAGGAATAGATAAATGCATCAACCATAGATGCTTTCAAAAATAGAGATTATTTTTAGCCAAGGCTAATATCAAACGGTAAAAGGACCATTTCCTTCATATTATGTCCAAAAGTATTTACTTCAAAGGTAGATAAAGTTCATTACAGTTTATGCACAGGTTTATTAGATACTGTCAAATTCGCTTGTTTCAAACATAGGTGAATGTTAACAATGCCAAAAGTTAATGAGATAGATTAGAAACAACAGAGATTCAAAAACATTTAAAAGCATTTTAATGTATTTGGGTATAGCACAAAAGTAGATATTTAGGTATTTTTTGAGAATTTTAAGAGCTGTCGACTTGTCAATATGGATTAGAAAATCGAATACCATGGTAGAGTAACTGACCCCAAAAACCTGCTAAAATAGATTAGCTCCTGTACGGATAATACCAATTTGATTAACGATGTACATTTATCCCAAACGGTCTGAGAGGAGGAAGTGACAGCACTTCCTGGTTCAACAAAATGTGTTTGGAAAAATGAGCAAAGCCCCACAAAATGGCACAGAGCCACTGATAATGAAAGCAAACCACAGTATAGATAGATTTATTAGATAAAAAGATATGTTTAAGAATATGGCTCAATAAAAGCAAAGATGCAAACATATTGGTAAATAGATTAGAATAGTTTAAACTATAGTGAATAGTTTTAGTGCATACATTACAGACGAGGTTGAAGAAGAATCAGAATGACAGCAGTGGTCATCAAAGAGTTTTGTGAAGGAATGTTTCGAATGTTGTTGTGTGTGTATTCTTTCTGTATTAACTCTTCACAGATAACGAGCCAGAACCAAGAACCAAGGCGATGATGGACGAGCTCCCCAGTCTCGGCACCCAGAAGGAATATTGAAAGATTGTGACCTAAATTGGTTTAATATAGGTCAACAGAGGGGAACTGTTGTATATTTTAATATTTGACCATTTGAACATCATAGCCAGAAAGACCTCCGTGCACTCAGGAAAAACCCCAAGGACACAGGATAATCAGACATGAGTCATAAAGATAAAATGCTGTTTAAACAGGGCGAATTATTAACTTTAAATAATAAACATTTTGACGAGGACAAGAGTTCAGAACCTGAATCTTGAGGCAGACTGGGAGATTCACCAATTGCATTCTGACGCCTCCCAGTGGACAAGGGACGTCAGCACACCCGGAAACTCCACCCCTTGGACGCATAAGGATGACGTCATCGGAAGTCTCCCTCATGAGCCCCTGTGTGTGTTTTTTGAGGTCAGACAGGACAGGGCACGGACAGGGGAAGAGCAGGCCTAGAATAGGAGCACTTTTGTTGAACATTCTGTATCTGATTGTAAAGATAATTAAATGCAGATGTTAAACGTGAAGATCTCTTGTCTCGCTCTTGCATCGATTTTGGATACGTCAGTCAAAGGAAATTATTGACTTCATTTCATTGATTGGAATAGCTCTAATCTCACTCTCTGATGTTAAAAAGGTCAAAACAACAAAACCATACACATGTCTTCTTATTCCCACCGGCGGTATTTGTGGAATTTGCCATCTGCTTACAGCAAGAGCCAGTGTTCCAGGTTGCGCAGACACTAACTAAATTTCACTAATGGAGGTAGCCGGGTCGTTATCTCTATGGCAACTGTAGGATGAGCTCGTCGAGGCAGAGGAACATGACTTATAGCCAAAAAAAGAAGGGAGAGGCAAAGTGGGAGAAGTGGAGAAATGCTGTCTATTCCCAGTTATTCCTCTGCTGTGTTCACTGCAAAAGATGATAAAATAAGAGGTGATAATTGTTTGAATCAAGGGTTTTTAATGTGAGAGTACATTCTGACTGTTAAGATTTGTCAATGTAACAATGGAATAAAACTGTCCTAGTCCAAGAACTAGATCTTAATTTTCTCCTTCCAAGGGAGAAATGCAGCTCGTGGAAATTCAATTTAGAAGACGTCAGCCAAAAGCTACCCCCTCCGGGCCGACTCGCATCCCCAGCCTATCGCACAGCAAACGCCCCCTTCCAATCATCCGTGCCGGACAGGCAGCCGCTTAAAAGCGGAGAAACTCCCACTTCACGGCCTCCCGAAGCCTTGCAAAGAATTGTTCTGGAGGAATCACCTTCGTCTACTCACGCTACTCGTGCGTGTCCCTGGTGTCCTCCGTCTTGCTGCGTTGTGGTCTGCTCCTCCTCCGCGTCCCTGCACCTGCTGTGGTTCGCGTGTCTCCACTGCTCTCCTCCTCTGCGGGCTCTTTCTGCGGGCTGCTCTGCGGGGGCCCTCCGCGGGTTCCGTGCTGCTCGTTCCTCGTGGTCTGCTGCCGCGCGCAGACGGTCTGGCGGTGCCGTGCGTGTCCCTGCCTCCGTCGGCGTGCCGCGTTGTCCCGTTGCTTTTCCCAAGTCTCCTGGCATGTGTGTGTGTTGACCGCGGACGGATTAATCCCAGAGTCTGGGCTGCAGGCTTGGTCTTTGCCCCGCGCACTTGACTGCAGGCGTCAGTTTTCGCCCCGTGCTTGGTCTGCAGGCTTCGTTTTCACACGTGTTTGAGCTAACTGGGGGGCAATGCATATTAAATGGCATCAATCTCTATCGTCTGGGGATATAAGAGGAGCAATGTGCATTAATTCAGATTCATGTTCTGCCACTTGCAGTAAAACCACGTCGAAAAAAAAATCTGTAAGACTACCCCATTGTGCTCCAGACGGCACACACCAGAGCTCTTGCCACGGCGCCATCTTTACAGCATTAATCTCATTACTCGCAGGTCACTATTGTTAAATGATTGTATTAATTTCGTCTATCTGCAGGAGGAAGGAGGGGCCATGTATTTAAATAGCTAGGTCACTGGTATTCAATTAGGTAACTAAACTGCAGTTGTTGCATTTGAAAGTGCAGCAGAAAGAAAAAGGGCCCAATGTGAATCTGCAATGGGTTTGAAGTGGAGTTGGAGCTAATGAACGCGTGGAAAAGTGATCGTTCATGCGTATCTGCCATAACCAAAGCAGCAAGATGGCTCCAGGGGACGTCTGGTATTCGCATGGGAATGTTTCGGATTCGGGTTGATTTATTTCCTCAGGCTCTTAAACAACCATGGGCATGGTTCTCTGACCGCCGCTGCTGCGGTCCCTGCTGCCGTTCCTACTGATGCCTGATCCCGCTGCTGCCTGTTCCCGCTGCTGCCTGTTCCTGCTGCCGCTCCTGCTGCTGCCTGTTCCTGCTGCCGCTCCTGCTGCTGCCTGTTCCTGCTGCTGCTCCTGCTGCTGTCTGTCCCCGCTGCCTGCTCCTGCTGCTCCTACTACTACATGTGCCGCTGCTGCTGTTCCTGCCGCTGCCGCTCCGCAGGCTCCCAGGCTGCACCTGTCTCTACGGCTCGGCTCTTTCAGACACGTATGTAACCTGGCTCACGGAGACAAGCGGCGCACGCTGGCGTGACACGTCTGTTGTTCGTATGAATCGCATCGTGGTGCTGCTGCTCCCGCTAATGCTGCGTCTGCTGCTTCATACTGCTACCGCTGCTGCTGCTTCTCATGCTACTGCTGCTGCTGCTGCTGCTTCATACTGCTACTGCTGCTACTGCTGCTGCTTCATACTGCTACTGCTGCTACTACTGCTGCTGCTGCTGCTTCTTTTACTTTGCCATCTCTCTTCACTTGCATCTCTTTTTCTGAAACACTGAACAGCTACAACAACATTCTACTGCTGTGGCTTAGATACAGAATTATTACTGTTATTTCTAAGGACGCTGCTGCTGCTGCTGCTGCTGCTACTGCTGCTGCCGCGGCTTGATACAGGACTATTGCTGTTATTATCTGAGGTTACTGCTGCTGCCGCTACTGCTACTGCTGCAACCCACTCTCTCAGAAGCTTATCCTGCTTCTAATGGACGCAGCCCGGCTGAGTATGCCGCGCTGCGCCGGACTCGCACCTATGCTCCCAGGGTCGCTTCGGCGGTCGTGCTTCATCTCTATACTTAATCTTCTGATTCTATCAGATGCAGCTGGCCGAGTAGCTGCGCTGAGCCGTCTATCGGACTCCTAATCAAAGGCATCCATACCTGTTTTCTTCACTCTTCTGATCGCAGGCTCCCCATCACGCTGCCCATCCTGCAGCGGCTCTGAGCGGCACTGAACTCCGGCTCATCTTCCAAGTACATGTCCGCCCTCCTCGCAGCATCTTCCTGCTCGCCTTCTATGACTTCTCTGCATAAGCGTTCACTACTGCTCGCTCAACCTTCATGCGGTCCGAGACACGGCTTTTCCCGACCATCCTACTATCCTGATTATCTACTCTCCAACCCAAGATTCTAAGCGTAAGGGCGCCTGCAACATCAATGGCCCTCTTCGATATGTCTCTGCCCCTACAGGTCTCCGCTTCTACACGGACGTGCCCCTTCCGTGGGTTTTGGGGGGTTCTTCCAGGACCATTGGGTTGCCGGGCCTTGGCCGCTACCTTCCACCGGAGCATCTCCTCTGCCCTACACGAGATATTCCCAGTGGTCGTGGCCTGCGCGCCGTGGAATCACACGTGGCAGAGAAAGAGGATCTCTGTCATGCGTGATAATCTCGACGTAGTGGAAGCATCACACAAGGTTGCTCTTTTTCACCCAACATAATGTCCCCTGACCATTTCAACCTCCATCTCAAACATTCAAAGACCAAGGCGCCTGCAACATAATAATAGCTCGCTCCGACACATCTCTCTGCCCCTACAGGTCCATGATGCGTTACACTCGCCTCCGCGGCAAAAAGGAGATTTTAACGGACCTCTAATTCTCACTCCAGACAACCTTCCCATGACAGCAACCTGGTTCAGAGCTCAGCTAAGATCCCTACTGCTCCTCTGCAATTGTCTCCCCAGCTCTACACAGCCCACTCCTTCAGGATAGGCGCTGCCACACCTCTCTGCAACAGCTGGGGCGCTGGTCCTCTTCGGCTTTCTCCGCCTACATCAGGCCAGACGCGTCCGCTATCCTGGCTGCACAACGTTTACTGGCTTCCTCGTAAGCTCCCAGCAAAGCAATACGAAGCAGAGTATGTGAAGCAATAAGTTCTGGTGGCGGCACGCACTTTTCTCAAACACTCTCCGCTGCCGCAGCGTCTGACGGAACGTGATGCGAGCGCTCACGTTCCCAGCGCGCAAAGATAACCCTGCCGCAGCGTCTGGTTGATCGTGATGCGAGCGCTCACGTCCCAGCGCTCAAAGATAACCCTGCTGCAGCGTCTGGTCGATCGTGATGCGAGCGCTCACGTCCCAGCGCTCAAAGATAACTCTGCTGCAGCGTCCGGTTGATCACAGTATATAGCGATAGCGGTCACAGCATATAGTGATAGCGGTCACAGCATATAGCGATAGCGGTCACAGCATATAGTGATAGCGGTCATAGCATATAGTGATAGCGGTCATAGCATCAGTGATAGCGGTCATAGCATCAGTGATAGCGGTCATAGCATTAGCGTTAGCGGTCACAGCATAGCAAAAAATGGTTAGCGCATAAACGGTCACAGCATAGTGATAGCGGTCACAGCATAGCGATAGCGGTCACAGCATAGCGATAGCGGTCACAGCATAGCGATAGCGGTCACAGCATAGGGATAGCGGTCACGACGTCTGTCCCCTGCAAACCAGGCTGCAAAACTCCATCAACACACAGCCTTTTGGGGATTGTACGCGCTCCATCGCAGGAGCCTCTCCGACTGAAGGCCGCACCGGGGCCTAGGGCGCCAAACCACCTCTCATTAAAATACTCAAAAGCATTTTCGTTTTCTCGTCTCTCCAAATTGAAATGCAGCTCGCGGAAATTCAATTTAGAAGACGTCAGCCAAAAGCTACCCCCTCCGGGCCGACTCGCATCCCCAGCCTATCGCACAGCAAACGCCCCCTTCCAATCATCCGTGCCGGACAGGCAGCCGCTTAAAAGCGGAGAAACTCCCACTTCACGGCCTCCCGAAGCCTTGCAACCACCGCCTCCCCTCCTCCTCCTCTTCACCCTGCCTCCAATCTGCCTCCAATCTGCTTCCTGCTGCCAAAATGCCGCCACCAGTGCCTAGGTCCCGGGGGATTGTACGCGCTCCATCGCAGGAGCCTCTCCGACTGAAGGCCGCACCGGGGCCTAGGGCGCCAAACCACCTCTCATTAAAATACTCAAAAGCATTTTCGTTTTCTCGTCTCTCCAAATTGAATTTCTTGTATATTTCTAAAACAAGATCAATTTGGTTGTTCCATTGATAAATCTTTTTTTAAGGCATGTGCTCGCTCAAACCAAGAAACTTTTTCACTTATTTACCATAACTTTTTTCAGTGTCCCCAATTATCCCTGCCCTGTTCCCATGGTTTCAGACAATGCTGCTCTCAGGTTTTCCTCTTGCTGCGTGTTTGCATCATTAGGATATAACCAGTGTGTAACCTTTTCAACCTGGCGGGGGACGATGTAGTGATCAAACACACAAAGACAGAAAGGGCCCATTAGAAGTGACGCGTGGTGAGGCTCAAAGCCCAAAAGCCTTCGCGCGGCGACCATTAGTCACAACGCAAATTGATAGCAGTGATTTGGAGACGAGCCGCCGGCTGCAGGTTAACTAAGTGAGCAGAGTGTGTTAGCTGAGGGCTGCGGCCTTAATGGGGATGATCCGTCTCCTTACTGTAACGCGACCATAGCATGTTAATTTATAAGCGAATTGCTTTGGTTTTAATCAATCTCCGAAATCGTTCCCAGAATTACACTGTTGCTAAAGGTTTAATAGGAGATGTGCAGTTCTCCTCTGGATTGAACTTGCTCTGGATGGAATTATACAGTAACGCAGCATGTGGTTAACATTCAGGGTTTGAAGGTTCGAATTCTGAGTGAAGGACAGTGGTGATGATCCAGGACATCTTTGGACATTTATGGACATCGTAGTCCTCTGAAAAGGCGCATAAAATAGTCCTTTTAAACTACTAGTCTCAGAGGACTATTCCATGTGCCTTTTCTTTTTACTCATGCCCTCCACACACTGCTGTTGGTGGATAAGGATAAGACGTCTTATTATGCATTCTAAAAGATCCTTGTGAGTCTCAATGTGTCTCCCAAAAATGCAGCTTGTAAGGTTTTTCATTCAAGATTATGCTGTTCCCTTTGGAAAAAGTCTGACCTCAAACATTTCTCGTCATCAAAAGTTTGATTCAGAGCCATTTTCATCAGACATATTTTCTCACAAGCCAAAAAAAAGTCCCTAAAAAACGTGGTTGTGATTTTATCCAGATCATTTTATTTTTAGGATGACAGATGTTCCAATATTTGACAGAACAAAATCCGTCAAACTGCCTCCATTTGTCGCTGTGTCCTCTGTGTTACCTCAGGATTTTATTTAACCAGACCTGAGTCTTTTAGCAGTGGTTCATAATCTGTAGATATATGGACAGAAGGAAAGGAAGAAAGAAGGAAGAGCATTTATTTATACAATACCTGTATATGACATTTCTCACAGAAAACGCAGCTCCATGTGCCTAACAAAGGGCAACACAAATCTGGTATCAAGACATTTAACAGAGACAACAGTATGAGACATGCTTTATACAAAAACTGAATTTACTCTACAAGAAAAGAACATGAACATTCCAAAAAAAAAAAAATCAGAATGACATAGTGTGTAAAACGTAAATTCACAGTAGCAGTTGTTTCAATTGTGAAATGTAATTATACAGTATGAAACACAAACAATTGTTCCAGAGAGTAGTGGGATGACCAATTTCCATAGATTCCAAAGATGTTCACACATGTATTGGGTCACCTCTGTAATAATGTGTTCTTCGGTGTTGGAAGTTGCACATCTCAGGGTGCACATCACAGTCAGATCTGAGAACTACATTCAGAACCTAAGGAATTCACAAAAAGACAGTGTTGCATTTTCCAGCAATGACCAACAGAGCTATGTGGTTTTCAGAAGAAAAAATATGGACATACAACAGTTCAATTCACTGTATTCTTTTATAGCCCTAAATCGCAACAGTAGTTATCTCGGAGGACTTAACAAAACCGTTGAATCACAGAATCAACAGTTCAAACACAAAAACTATAAAAACACATTGAGCCATTGGTCCATGAGGGGCAGATGACCAATGTCCATGAATGTTGTTGAATGCTGAGTTGAGTGTCCTGATCATCACCACTGTCCTTGTAGTTTGACAAGGGTCTAACAGGCCCTCCTACATTGTAAAGGAACAATTGGAAAACCCAGTGAGAAAAATTGAGAAACCTCTGAGAGGCCCACATTGAGAGAGAGAAATCCGCTCTCAACGTTAACATACAACGTCCCAAAGAAGACAAGTGCTGAAGCTGAGGGCAAGTGAGCTGGGTTTCCCCAAAAGGAGATCAGTTGAAATAACTCTTTGACCCCTCCCTGTTACTTGTAAAGCGAATTTAGGAAACCTCTAAAATTATGTAGGGAGACACAGGTCGCTTCTGCTGTCCAAACTTTGTCGGCCCATGCATTAACGACTAAGTATCCAGTCTGGGATTCCTTGCACTGTTGATCCTTTGCCTCTGATATTCTGTCCATCTTACATCTTACAGGCCAACCACTTATGAGCAGTTCGGGTTTGGGTCAGGACCACGACTTTATTCACTGTTTTTTGCAGGAGGATCCCAAGTCCAGGTTGAAGTGGCTGGGTCCAGGGGTCTCTTTCAGGTGGGACGTGCCCAGGTCCTCTGCTGAGGGTGGACGATGTTGTCCTGTTGGCTCCAATGAACCAGGACCTGCAACATGCACTGGGACGGTTTGCAGCTGAGTGTGAAGCGGCTGGGATGAGAATCAGCACCTCCAAATCTGAGGCCATGGTGCTCGACCAGAAAAAGGTGCCTTGCCCTCTCTAGTATCTCAGGGTCTTGATCTGGTGTGAGGGAAGGATGTGTGAGAGTGACTAATGTAATAACGTTTGTATAACTTACAGAACATTTGCAAGAATTATTTAAACCAAATTTAGAAAATGCATCAGTTTAGGCATGACAAAGGAAAAATTAACTGAGTATTTTGCACATCCTCCTTTTGCTGCTTCCAAACACTTCCTTTAAATTTCAACTACAGGCTGGATTCAGACGCAAGGTATTTTGGACCGATGGCATTTTTGACAATAATCTCTAGTTCAGTCAGGTTTAATGGGTTCCAAGCACGGAGTGCCTGTTTGAAAAAAAAAAATCAATAATATTCACGCCTGGGGTTTGGGTGCCGAAACTTATGCATTTAATGTACCTTACCGAGCCATGTTCTAAAACAAAAAGGAAGATTATATGCCTGGCCGTTAATGTGGAGACTTAAATTTAAATTATTGTTCTTATTCTTATCCAACTGAGACACAACGTTTGCAAAGCAGCAGAATTGGGATTTCTTCCGCCCTCGCCCCTCACATAACAAGACACGCTTTGTAGCAGGATCGAAGCATCCAGCACTCGCCCAGCTAACACATCAGTGAGCTGTTTCATGGGGAAAGCCAATTCCCAAAGGTGACATAAATATTGGGGCAGGCTCCCACCTGCAAGAGCTGTTTTATTTCTGGAACGCATAAATCTACAAAACAATCCACTGACATGAGTAGGGCACGTAAAGTTATCATGAAGCTGGAGCATGAACTGATCCGATCACTGCTGCTGTTTTTACTCCCTGACATTTCAGATAGATGACCCAATAGAGATCACACAATCGTCAGCCTCCCCATTCTCCACAGCATCTTACAGCCTCACCAAGGAATGGAAAGAGATTCCTTGCCTTTTGTGCAGTGTTGTATCATATCTAATAAAAAGGGAGCATGTTGTAGGCGAATGTTAAGTGCATATAAAGGCACAGGCATCGTTGGAATAAGATTAAAAAGGGGTATTTTTTTTTATCCTGTAGTTCACTTTGGAGAGACCCAAGAGGGAAAATGCAGTTAGAAGTTTGTTGATTGAGTATGTTTGGCGCCCTAGGCCCGGGAGAGATGCTGATGAGTGCGGCGCTTGCTCGCGCGCATAATCCCCCCCCGGGGCCTAGGCACTGGTGACGACAGAGGCAGTAGGCAAGCACGCTTCGATGAGAGAAGGAGGAGGTGGGGCGGCGGAGGCTTTGCAAACTTCAGAAGGCCGGGAAAGTGGGCGTCTCCGGCTTTTAACTTGCTGTCCTGGTGGTTATTGGTGGATTAGATGTGGGCGTTTTGCTGGTGTAATGAGTAGAGGATGAGCAGGCTTGTAGATCTGGCAGCAGTGGCCGGGTCTACGACAGTGAACTTTCGCGAAGAGCTTCATTTCACTTTGGAGAGACCCAAGAGGGAAAATGCAGTTAGAAGTTTGTTGATTGAGTATGTTTGGCGCCCTAGGCCCGGGAGAGATGCTGATGAGTGCGGCGCTTGCTCGCGCGCATAATCCCCAAAAACGGGCAGAGTTACCTTTGCACGCCGGGACGTGAGCGCTCGCATCACGATCGATACCAGACGCTGTAGCAGAGTTGTCTTTAAGCGCCGGGACGTGAGCGCTCGCTCACGATCAACCGGACGCTGCCTGGGACGTGAGCGCTCGCATCACGATCGATACCAGACGCTGTAGCAGAGTTGTCTTTGAGCGCCGGGACGTGAGCGCTCGCATCACGATTTAACCGGACGCTGTCTGGGACGTGAGCGCTCGCATCACGATCGATACCAGACGCTGTAGCAGAGTTGTCTTTAAGAGCCGGGACGTGAGCGCTTGCTCACGATCGACCGGACGCTGTCTGGGACGTGAGCGCTCGCATCACGATCGATACCAGACGTTTGTAGCAGAGTTATCTTTGAGCGCCGGGACGTGAGCGCTCGCATCACGATCAACCGGACGCTGTCTGGGACGTGAGCGCTCGCATCACGATCGGTACCAGACGCTGCAGTGGAGTTATCTTTAAGCGCCGGGACGTGAGCGCTCGCATCACGATCAACCGGACGCTGCAACAGGGTTATCTTTGAAGAAGTGCGTGCCGCCACCAGAATCTTATTGGTTCACTTACTTTGCTTTGCTGGGAGCTTACGAGGAAGCCAGTAGCCGTTGTGCAGCCAGGATAGCGGACGCGTCTGGCCTGATGTAGGTGGAGAAAGCCGAAGAGGACCAGCGCCCCAGCTGTTGCAGAGAGGTGTGGGGGAGCCCCAGCGAGGCCGCGCACGTGGCGGCGCCTATCCTGAAGGAGTGGGCTGTGTAGAGCTGGGGAGACAAATTACAGAGGAGCAGTAGGGATCTTAGTCGAGCTCTGAACCAGGTTGCTGTCATGGGAAGAATGTCTGGAGTGAGAAATAGAGGTCCGTTAAGATCTCCTTTTTGCAGCGGAGGCGAGTGTAACGCATCATGGACCTGTAGGGGCAGAGAGATGTGTCCGAGCGAGCTATTACTATATTGCAGGCTATTTGATTTTTGAATGTTTGAGACGGAGGTTGAAATGGTCAGGGGACATTATGTTGGGTGAAAAAGAGCGACCTTTGTGTAATGCTTCCACTACGTCGAGATTATCACACATGAGAGATCCTCTTTCTCTGCCACGTGTGATTCCACAGCGCGCAGGCCACGACCACTGGGAATATCTCGTGTAGGGCAGAGGAGATGCTCCGGTGGAAGTAGCGGCCACGGCCCGGCAACCCAATGGTCCTGGAAGAATCCCCCAAAAACCCACGGAAGGGGCAGCGTCCGTGTAGAAGCGGAGACCTGTAGGGGCAGAGACATATCGGAGAGGGCCATTGATGTTGCAGGCGCCCTTACGCTTAGAATCTTGGGTTGGAGAGTAGATAATCAGGATAGTAGGATGGTCGGGAAGCCGCGTCTCGGACCGCATGAAGGTTGAGTGAGCAGTAGTGGACGCTTATGCAGAGAAGCCATAGAAGGAGAGCAGGAAGATGCTGCGAGGAGGGCAGACATGTACTTGGAAGATGAGCCGGAGTTCAGCGCCGCTGCAGGATGGGCAGCATGATGGGGAGCCTGCGATCAGAAGAGTGAAGAATACAGGTATGGATGCCTTTGATTAGGAGTCCGATTGACGGCTCAGCGCAGCTACTTGGCCGGCTGCATCTGATGGATCAGAAGATTAAGTATAGAGATGAAGCACGACCGCCGAAGCGACCCTGGGAGCATAGGTGCGAGTCCAGCGCAGCGCGGCATACTCAGCCGGGCTGCATCCATTAGAAGCAGGAAAAGCTTCCGAGAGAGTGGGTTGCGGCAGCAGCAGTAGCAACAGCAGCAGCGGCAGCAGCGTCCTTAGAAATAACAGTAATAATTCTGTATCTAAGCCACCGCAGTAAAAAGTTGTTGTAGCTGTTCAGTGTTTCAGTAAAAGAGATGCAAGTGAAGAGAGATGGCAAAGTAAATGAAGCAGCAGCAGTAGCAGCAGTAGCCGTATGAAGCAGCAGCAGTAGCAGTATGAAGCAGCAGCAGTAGCAGTATGAAGCAGCAGCAGCAGTAGCAGCTGATGCAGCATCCGTAGATAATAACAGCAATAAACCTGTATCAAAGCCAGAGCAGTAGAATATTGTTGTAGCTGTTTAGTGTTTCAGTAAAGGAGATGCGAAGTGAAGAGAGGTGTCAAAGTAAAAGAAGCAGCAGCAGCACGGCAGCAGTAGCAGTATGAAGCAGCAGCGGCAGCAGTAGCAGCAGTAACGGTAGCAGCATGAAGCAGCAGAAGCAGCATTAGCAGGAGCAGCAGTAGCAGTATGAAGCAGCAGCAGCAGCAGCAGCGGTTGCAGCATCCGTAGATAACAGCAAAATCCTGTATCAAAGCCACAGCAGTAGAATATTGTTGAAGCTGTTTAGTGTTTCAGTAAAAGAGATGCGAAGTGAAGAGAGGTGTCAAAGTAAAAGAAGCAGCAGCAGCACGGCAGCAGTAGCAGTATGAAGCAGCAGCGGCAGCAATAGCAGCATTAGCGGCAGCAGTAGCAGCAGTAGCGGTAGCAGTATGAAGCAGCAGAAGCAGCATTAGCAGGAGCAGTAGCACCACAATGCGATTCATACGAACAGCAGACGTGTCACGCCAGCGTGCGCCGCTTGTCTCCGTGAGCCAGGTTACATACGTGTCTGAAAGAGCCGAGCCGTAGAGACAGGTGCAGCCTGGGAGCCTGGGAGCCCGCGGAGCGGCAGCGGCAGGAACAGCAGCAGCGGCATATGTAGTAGTAGGAGCAGCAGGAGCAGGCAGCGGGGACAGACAGCAGCAGGAGCAGCAGCGGGAACAGGCAGCAGCAGGAGCGGCAGCAGGAACAGGCAGCAGCAGGAGCGGCAGCAGGAACAGGCAGCAGGAACAGGCAGCAGCGGGATCAGGCATCAGTAGGAACGGCAGCAGGAACAGGCAGCAGCAGGAGCGGCAGCAGGAACAGGCAGCAGCGGGAACAGGCAGCAGCGGGATCAGGCATCAGTAGGAACGGCAGCAGGGACCGCAGCAGCGGCGGTCAGAGAACCATGCCCATGGTTGTTTAAGAGCCTGAGGAAATAAATCAACCCGAATCCGAAACATTCCCATGCGAATACCAGACGTCCCCTGGAGCCATCTTGCTGCTTTGGTTATGGCAGAGACGCATGAACGATCACTGTTCCACGCATTCATTAGCTCCAACTCCACTTCAAACCCATTGCAGATTCACATTGGGCCCTTTTTCTTTCTGCTGCACTTTCAAAATGCAACAACTGCAGTTTAGTTACCCAATTTAATACTAGTGACCTAGCTATTTAAATGCATGGCCCCTCCTTCCTCCCGCAGATAGACGAATTTAAATACATCCATTTAACAATAGTGACCTGCGAGTAATGAGATTAAAGCTGTAAAGATGGCGCCGTGGCAAGAGTTCTGGTGTGTGCCGTCTGGAACACGATGGGTAGTCTTTGCACATATTTCCAACGTGGTTTTACTGCAAGTGGCAGAACATGAATCTGAATTATGCACATTGCTCCTCTTATATCCCTCAGACAATAGAGATTGATGCCATTTAATATGCATTGCCCCTCAGTTAGCTCAAACACGTGTGAAAATGGAGCCTGCAGACCAAGCACGGGGCGAAAACTGACGCCTGCAGTCAAGTGCGTAGGGCAAAAACCAGCCGCTTGCAGCCCAGACTCAGGGATTAATCTGTCCGCGGTCAACACACACACTGTACTCACATGCCAGGAGACTTGGGAAAAGCAACGGGACAACGCGGCACCGCCAGTCGGAGGCAGGGACATGCACGGCACCGCCAGACCGTCTGCGCGCGGCAGCAGACCACGAGGAACGAGCAGCACAGAACCTGCAGAGGGGCCCCGCGCAGGGGCCCCGCGGAGGGGCCCCGCGGATCAGCCCACAGAGGAGGAAAGCAGTGGAGACACGCAAACCACAGCAGGTGCAGGGACGCGAAGGAGGAGCAGACCACGAGCAGCCAGACTGAGGACAGACGGGCCACGCGCACGAGCAACACGTGAGCAGAAGCGACCCCTCCAGAACAACGCATGCATTTGCGAACAGGTGCGTTAGCGACATGCACCTTGCAGACTTCAGAAGCTTGCAAACTTCAGAAGGCCGGGAAAGTGGGCGTCTCCGGCTTTTAACTTGCTGTCCTGGTGGTTATTGGTGGATTAGATGTGGGCGTTTTGCTGGTGTAATGAGTAGAGGATGAGCAGGCTTGTAGATCTGGCAGCAGTGGCCGGGTCTACCACAGTGAACTTTCGCGAAGAGCTTCATCATACTAAGGATAAAAGGTTTTATTTGTGGTGTGCTATTCATACAAAGAGTTCCAAAAAGTGCTTGCCAATTCCTAAACCAACAACCCAACACAAAACGGGAAAAGAAACAGCAAAATCACAAGGCATTAAAATCATAAATCATAGTGCATTAAGCAAGAGTGAAGATACAATTCTTCAGTTGTGTGCAAAGCTAAATTTAACTGTTTTCAACCTGGGTTTGACCATTGTTAGAGTAGAAGCTTGTCTCATATTTTCAAGAAGATTTATCGAGATTTTGGGTGCAATCTCATCCTGTGTCATCCTGGGTACAAGCAGGAGACCAGTCCCTGTGCTCCTCAGAGTCCGAGTTGGTACTTATGGCTCTAACATGTCATAGATGTACTTTGGTGAAGGACCATGGAGATACTTGTTCAAGAAGAGCTGCTTTAGTTGCTTTTGATTAATTCCAGGTCCAAGCTGACGTACTTTTGGAATTTCTGAACACTTTCACTCTTTCCACAGGGTTTCTGATGGGTTCCTTGGCCATGCAGGGAAGGACATTTATTAAAGGACATTTATTAACAATATATTGATATTGGTTGTCCCGCTCGCTATGACTCTTATGTGTTAGGATTGTATTTCCTGTGTTCAATCAGTTTTATTCTCTGATCAATTGTTGAGCCATCAGCCACTTTATAAAGCCCTGCAAGACCACTGCTGCTGTGGTTTAGGGCTATACAAAAATAGAAATGTATTAAATCAATACTTCCCTACGGCCCCTTAGAAAGCCTGATTTTACTTCCAGCTCCTGAAGCTCAGTCCACGTCCATCCATTGACGTAATTTCCAAACTGGTGCAATAGCTGTGGACGGTGCGTAAAGTTTTTGACTGTGAAGGACCTGTCACGACTCTGGCTCAGCATTCTCACTGGTGAAATATTAATGTGGCCTGGAGCCTGTGTACTAGGGACAGCCAAGTGCAACATGTCCAACAATAAAACATGGCCACAAACCAAGCTAATTATAAAATTATGTAACTGGAGCAGCGTCTGAAGCATCCTCTAATGACTTCCTACTCAGGCACCAAACAAAAGGCAACAACGACAGGAACTTCAACTCATTACAGCTTTTATTAGGCATGACTACGGCTGTAAACAGCAGGCACATGACTAACCCCAAATTGCTAAAAGAAAAAGTATCCATTGTCTGTGGGTGAACAGCGAGGGCCTCCACAGACAGACAAAAAATTGATAAATCGATCACCTGTGGTTGGTCTTAACAAGCACCCAGAAGAAATGGCTTCAACACGCAAGAGAATATAACTGACAGGCTGACGCAAAAGAGTGACCTGTGAATAATGAATATTTCTCACAATAGAGTATTTTGTATCCAATCACTCTATTCAACACTTAGTGGCTCAAAAAAATTGGGGAACATTGTTCTAGATTGAAACAATATCGGGACACACAAATCAATTCCATAAACTTTAAAAACAACTCAACAGAAAAAAAATGCCACTCAAAATCCAAACAACTATTTTGTAAAATAATGATCAACAATTGCGCCTGAACTCCTGTTGAACTGCCACACATTATCTTTCTCGCTTCTCTGCGGGAATCTTTTTGGCTTTGTTTGACTCCTTTTCAACACGATCCAGATGATTAAAAAGCCCTTTTGTATGTCACCGTCATCTCCACTGCAAAAACCCAACACACAGTGACAACTCAATTAACCAAAGAGCCCCTTCTCCATATGTCGATGGCGAGAATATTACAGTCAGGAATGTAGCGATTGTTCACATGCCTTGAATTGAGTTAGATACGTGGATATGTTTTCAATAGGTTTAGTCAGTGAAGCAGAAATGTATAAAAGCTGAGGTCTCTCTGTCTTCAAGGCTGTTAGACTCTCACACTCTCTCAGGGCACGCTGAGAGACGGTTGTGCGGTGAACAAATACCGCTGCTGTCAGGGAAGCTGAATATTCTCCCTGATGTATATTGCCAAGGACAGATCTAACACAATTAGCCATCATTCCTTCACTGACGGACGTGTGTGTGTTCAGGCAATTTCCAAATCAATTAAACTGAGAATATTTTAATTAGTATAGTTATTGTTCAATTATCTTGTGCTCCTCATTCCTACTGTTCTGTAACCTGTGATTCAAAATTGAAATTTCCCCACGGTGGGAGGAATAATGGAGCTCTTAATCTTAATCTGATCCTCTTTGGAAAGAGATCAACGGATTCCTGAATGAGGTGAACATTATTTTTAATATGGTTAGCATACAGGAATTGTAGTTGTCAACTATTGAATGCAATTTGATGTATTTTTGGATAGCCCTAAATTACAACATGTCGTCTTGGAGGACTCAATTCTCCAGCACAACAGTTCAAACACAGGCAAATGCAATGAAACTAAACACATAGAGCCATTGGTCCAAGGGGGTGGATGACCAATGTCCATAAGTGTCCAAAAAAGTCCATAAATGTCTTGGATCATCACCACTGTCCATAGACCCTCTCGCATCGACAACTCTTCAGCATGATTGGTCTTGTTTTCCCTTTTCTGTTGTGCGCAGACAGTTTAAAATGTATTATTTACGTTACCTGAAGGCTTGTGCTTATGTTGGCCAATTTATTTTTTCATGACTGAAGTTTTGGGTTGTTTCAATCCTGCTGGTAGCTTACGGAGCATGTGTTTTCCTATTCTGGACAACAGTCTTTAGTTGGTGGGTAAATTGCTGCAGTCTTGATGCGTAAGAATATGTTTCTATCGTATTGTGTTGGCATTGGCAGTACCATGCCAAGCAACAACATAATCCTCAATTTTTCACTTTCCATTTTATGTGAGTTACCCAACTGAATCTCATCTGACCCATCACCCAGAATCTGTCGTAGCAGCCGGTTGTCCAATCACGGCTATGAGGAAAACCTGTCCTTGCAATCTGGCTCCATGCTTGTCGTTTTGACTGCGGAAGCGTACAGCAATTTTCCATGAGTCAAAAATACAGATTTTATATGGTTCAATACACGGCTTTATGCAATGCAGTGGGGGCAGATTTGTTTTTATCTGTTTTTGGACAAGGTGTATGATGTTTTGTCACATGACACTCTCCACAACAGCAGTTCCAGCCGCATGCGATCACTGCATGATTGGCACTACTTGACACAACCCACAGGGGGAGCTGAAATCACTTTTTTGAGTTTTCCCGAGAGATATAGCTCATGAAAGTCTGTAACCCTGAACAGGAAAGATAGTCAGTAAGAAGTAAGTAATCTTTATTCATTTAGCGCACAATCAGCGTCACCCAAAACGCCATATAATGTTTTGGTGTACAGATAGTCTTCCTTTTACTAACAGACACAAGCCTCCACTCATTGCCATCTATTCACTCACTCATTTACATTCTTACCTATTGTGCATGTTTTAAGTGGTGGGTAAACCAAGGCAGGCACGGGGAGAAAATACAAACTCCACACAGAGAGTTTGGAGGTAGATTTTTTAACTTTTGAGCTTCTTGCACCATAGCAGAAGATGAGATAAAATAAAAATGTATTCTTCCCTCAGTGGGGAAATTTCAATGTGATCGCTGCGCTCACTACAGTAGAATAAAGAGCACTCAGGTTATGCACACATCCAACAGGATCTATCATTTCAAATAATAATAATAACTCTGGATCCATAATTGCAATTGGTTCAAAGATAAGTCGCTTGTGGAGTATACACTGTAGTTTGCCGCATCAGGAAGTATTTACAGATGTTTATATTGTACTTTAGCAGCAAAGAAAATGACAGGAATAAACAACAGTAGAATTGAAAATAGCAGTGAATTATTAGATGGATGGAATATGTAAGAGCCTGTTGCAAAAGTTGCTTAGAGAATGAACAATGAATGACAATATACCGCAGTGCAGGTTGGATTGAATTAGCTGTATACCCAAATGTAAATCCCTTCTGAAATAACCACAAGAATAAAAGTGATTGCAGTGTTGGCGTAGCTCATTTAAGGTGAAGGCGTGTGGAGGGGCTCTCTTGTGATTGCTTTGCTCACAGTTCTCACCATAACTACTGACTGATGCAGCTATTCCATACTTGCTCTGAAAAGACCTCTGCGGCTCTGTCTCCGCTCAGCCAGCACAGCCTCTGACACACAATGAGTCGATGGAAAGACATGTAGAAAAAAAATGGGATAAGCAAAGTCATAGAGGACATATAGATTGATGAAGTCGAGCAGAGGGACGGGTTTGAAGGAGAAAAAGGACGAGGGACAAGCAGAACATGGCGTTTTGTCTTATTGTTTGTGCATGGGACAAGGAGCATTTATCTCAATTACACAATCTGATATATCTACTCGTGAACCGTAATGCCTCATTATTGCATCGTCTTATATGAAAAAAAAGAAAACGTGCCCTTGAGCAAGCCCTGGTATTCAGAAAAGTGTCTCTGTCATGTTTCTTTCATTCCAGTAAAGAAATCCATAATATATATCAGAACCTGTTAATAACTGTTTTCACCTCATGTCAATTCAAATCAATGTATTTTTGTAGTAATCTATAATAGTTGTAATTAGGGCCGGGACTTTAACGCGTTAATTAAGGTTAATTAACGCCACCGATTGTACTGGAGCACCAACTCGAGCTATGTGACTATTTTTGTTCAAAAGTACATTATTACAAGTACAGACCAACTTTAGCGGTCTAGCTGACTCCTGTGTGTGGGCCGGTGTGAGTGGAGGCAAAGGAGGAGGAGTGAGACAGAGGTGTGTGTGCTGCTATTGCTTATGTTTAGTCCGAATGTGCACATTAAAAACTAATTATTAAAGCTTTAGCAAACAGCGCATGTCCTGCTTTCGTGCTCCCTGTGAGTGCAGAGGATTTTGGGCATAAAAAGCGTCTGTTGTGGTCAGAGTCTGTGGAGGCGATGACAGATACGTTATCCCCTTATCCTCCACAATGAACATGTGTTGCTTAAGCTTATGTATTCAGTCATTATTCAATGGTAAACTAAAAATCCATGTGAAAAAAATTACTTCTCACAGTTCTCAGGTCAAATATTTATATGCGATTAAAATGCAATTAATTGCGATTAACTAATTAACAAAGCCTCTAATTAATTAGATTAATTTTTGAATCGAGTCCCAGCCCTAGTTGTAATACAAAGTTGTTGATTAGCATAAACAGATAAGATAATCAAACAGTTCAAACACAGAAAATGCAATGATAAAATCACATAGAGCCATTGGTACATAAGGGGCAGATGAACCATTAACCCTATATGCCCGCGTGCATCGGCGCCGATGCACGCGTACATGTTTTACAAATGATCAATTTACTCGCGAACGGTAAAACGTAGCAACTTACTTTTACTCTGTGAAGTGCGTATTCAGGGCTTTCCAAAACTAGTTTTGATTTGTCTGTGCGATGCACGGAGGATAAACTACGTTTGTCTGAAAGTCCGTGTCCAAAGCGTGACCCGTGAGGTACAAACAGCTGTGAGATACAAACACACGGGGACTGCCAAAGATCGTCAGAGAGTGAGATCTCTCACTCCTCTGTGTTTCCTTGTTCTCCCACAGTTGAAACTACAGCTGCGATTGCAATAACTGGCTGAAGAGTGCGCATTATTGATAAAGACGATAATAAATACAGTAAAATGACATTATGTGTATATGATGTATATAAATATATGTATTATATAAATAATTGATGTTTTTTTTTTTTTTTGGCTCAGTTTTGTATGTTTTACGTTTTTTACAGCTGTACTACAGAAGCAACCCCAGCATTATAGACAAACTGCTTCAGGAAGGGCATCAGGAGTACAGAGTTTTTTGCTTTTATAGTGGAATTTTGTAAAAAGTATAATAGTTAGAGATTCAATTTTTTTCCCCATTATCCCCAAGACCATAAATAACATTTCTATGCAGTGTAAAAAGTTGTTTATAGCATTTCATTGTGTTTTTTCAATACATTTTTGTTAAATTGATTTTCCGTTTGATTTTTTTCTTTGTCTTTATGATTCCATCATTTTTATATAATTCATATGACAGCTTTACAATATGAATATTCTAAAACCCCAGGTTGTACTGAAAAAAACAAAGTATACTGCTTGACTCTGCATCAAAAGATGACTGTTTTATGAACAATTATACACAAAGAAAACCAGGCGAGGAAAGTTCCCTAAAATGACCCATGTGCATAGAGGGTTAATGTTGATTTATTCATAAATGTTGTTGACTGTGTCCTGGATCCTCCCCAGTGTTCTGAACTGAGTTTTCTCTTGCGTTTTCTCATTTCATATAATCACGATGGAAAGGGGCGCACACTCACAGTCCATCTGTCGCCTCGTCTACTACGGTTATGTTCTCACAAACAGAAAAACTACCATCACAAATACATCTTGACAACTGACTTTACCATCATCATAATCAACTTGTATACGTCACAAAATGTCCAGCACAATAAAATAAGTAAATTCAATGTGTTTGATGTTCTCTTGGCCGTTCTGTACTGTTTCATTGTGGCATGAAAAGTTTAATTGTGTAGAGTTTTTGGGGGTGAGGGGGTAGGCGGTGCTCTTAAGCTTCTTGCTTCAGCCCACTCCCTTTGAGCAGAATGAATACTGTTCAAGTAAATAAATCAAGTACATACTTTTCCTTGAACCAAGTGCAAATATATCTCCAGAGTGTTCTTTATCAATAAATATTTTATTTTCTATGATCTTAAATAATAGATTCTGTTCGATGTGTGCAACCTGAGTATGTGTGAGATGTGATCTCTGCCTGACTAATTAGACAGGCAAAGATTATGTCCTTTACTCTCAGTGTGAGCTCCTCCCATCAGGCCGCCACTACAGATTGCCAACTAATATTAAGAAAAGATACCTCAACTGCTATAAAAAATCCTTTCTACCCATATCTGTGAACCTCTTGAATGCGGGTCATGGAGCAGAGCGGTGATGGTTCATGACTGTGTTGTGTCTGTCTTATGTGAGTCCAAGACAAATTTCCTCCTGGACATTTTCTCTAGTTATTCTCCGGTAATGTGCGCAACGATGACATTGAAATTCTCCCACTGTGGAAAGAATAAATGTTTCATACATCGGCTACGGCCCGCAGAGGTCACAGAAGAAGCCGCTAATAGTGCGGCGATTACTATACTGCAGTGTTAGCGCCAACGAGAGAGCTCTCACTGCCGCTCCGTCAAACTAAAAATCGATGTTTAAAAAAGGCATATTTGACAGACCATGAATCAAAACTAAACTGATTTCATCTCACTAAATCTTGACTACTTGATTCCTTGATAAGGACACGCTGGGACACGAGCCGGGGCCAGTTGTGGTTAACTGTAATATTTGAAAACAAAGTCTGTCGATCATCCCCATGAGAGCAGCGTGGCGGGACACACGCGTCTCTAAGTGATTGTAATTGTGTGTTATTAGGCACACAGCTGCCGCACCATGATTGGTTTCTTTTCTGACACATTCTTTTTGATTGACTGCGGAACCTTCCGCAGTCAACCATTGGTTTTGGTGTTCTTTATTCCGTCTTTTTCCTGATTTTTGACACGTTTCACAGCTTTCACATTTTCAACAATTTCCACAAGTTATACATCAAAACGTTCCACATGTTTGGGAGATTATTGCTATTACTTTTGGGACTTCAGCGATTTCCGGGTTTTCCGCAATCGGACAAAAATCGGTCGATTTTTCCCATTGACTTATAATGGGGCTTCCACAAATTCATAGTTTTCAGAATTTTCTTCAACATTTTCAGCATTTTCTGCAGTTTGTGCATGTTCAGCTTCCACAACTTGTGAGTTTTCAGAAAAAATTAGAGTTCTGCAGTTTTCCAGTTTTTTTCTACGGGCTTGGGAATTCTGCCATTAATTTGCATTGAGAATTCTGCAATGCATTTTAATAGGCCCATGCATTTTAATAGGACTTCAGCTCTTTCAGACATTTCTACAGTTTCAATGATTCAACAGTTTCAAGGATTCAACAGTTTCAAGGATTCAACAGTTTCAAGGATTCAACAGTTTCAAGGACTTCAGCAGTTTCAAGGACTTCAGCAGTTTCAAGATTTCAAGAGTTTCAAGGACTTCAACAGTTTCAAGGACTTCAACAGTTTCAAGGACTTCAGCAGTTTCAAGGACTTCAGCAGTTTCAAGATTTCAAGAGTTTCAAGGACTTCAACAGTTTCAAGGACTTCAGCAGTTTCAAGGACTTCAGCAGTTTCAAGGACTTCAGCAGTTTCAAGGACATCAACAGTTTCAAGGACTTCAGCAGTTTCAAGGTTTCCACAGTTTCAAGGTTTCAACAATTTCAAGGTTTCAACAGTTTCAAGGTTTCAACAGTTTCAAGGTTTCAACAGTTTCAAGGTTTCAACAGTTTCAAGGACTTCAACAGTTTCAAGGACTTCAACAGTTTCAAGGTTTCAACAGTTTCAAGGTTTCAACAGTTTCAAGGACTTCAGTGTAATCATGCAACCTAATAGGGATTTTTCCATGTAAACCAGTATAATGCAACTTAATGGGGATTTTTCCATGTAAACCAGTATAATGCAACTTAATAGGGTTTTTTTCATGTAAACCAGTATAATGCAACTTAATAGGGATTTTTCCATGTAAACCAGTATTATGCAACTTAATAGGGTTTTTTTCATGTAAACCAGTATAATGCAACTTAATGGGGATTTTTCCATGTAAACCAGTATAATGCAACTTAATAGGGTTTTTTTTACATGTAAACCAGTATAATGGAACTTAATAGGGTTTTTTCCATGTAAACCAGTATAATGCAACTTAATAGGGATTTTTCCATGTAAACCAGTACAATGCAACTTAATAGGGATTTTTCCATGTAAACCAGTATAATGCAACTTAATAGGGTTTTTTTCATGTAAACCAGTATAATGCAACTTAATGGGGATTTTTCCATGTAAACCAGTATAATGCAACTTAATAGGGTTTTTTTCATGTAAACCAGTATAATGCAACTTAATAGGGTTTTTACATGTAAACCAGTATAATGGAACTTAATAGGGGTTTTTACATGTAAACCAGTATAATGGAACTTAATAGGGGTTTTTACATGTAAACCAGTATAATGCAACTTAATAAGGATTTTTACATGTAAACCACTATAATGTAACCTAATAGGGGTTTTTACATGTAAACCAGTATAAAGCAACTTAATAGGGATTTGTACATGTAAACCAGTATAATGCAACCTAAAAGGGATTTTTCCATGTAAACCAGTATAATGCAACTTAATAGAGATTTTTCCATGTAAACCAGTATAATGCAACTTAATAGGGATTTTTCCATGTAAACCAGTATAATGCAACCTAATAGGGATTTTTCCATGTAAACCAGTATAATGCAACCTAATAGGTTGCATTATACCACCAGACCAAGACCCAAACGAAGACTCAGACCACCACCAGATAATGACCACAGACCAGGTTTCCTTAGTTACAGGAACCAAATTGTTTCAGCGGTGAGGGGATTTTTCAGTTTCAAGGACACTTTCAATACATTCAGTAGTTTCAAGGATTTCAACTGTTTAAGAATTTAACCAGTTTCAAGGATATCAGGAGGTTCAAGGATTTCAGGAGTTTCCACACTTTCAACAGTTTCCAGGTTTAAAAAAGTTTCAAGGATTTCAGGAGTTTCAATGTTTCAACAGTTTCAAGGATTTCAGGAGTTTAAAGGTTTCAACAATTTCAAGGACTTCAGGAGTTTCAAATATCTATCAAGTATTTTAACAGTTTCAAGGCCTTTTAAAGGATTTCAAGGATTTTTTTTTAGCAGATTTCCACATTAGATCTGTTCCGCAGTCAATCGCAATGGCTTCAGCCATTGCAAGTTTCTAGTTATTTTTATTGATTGACTGCGGAACCTTCCGCAGTCAACCATTGGTTTTGTATTTCTTTATTCCGTCATTTTTTTTGACACGTTTCACAGCTTTCACATTTTCAACAATTTCCACAAGTTATACATCAAAACGTTCCACATGTTTGGGAGATTATTGCTATTACTTTTGGGACTTCAGCGATTTCCGGTTTTTCCGCAATCGGACAAAAATCTGCATTGAGAATTCTGCAATGCATTTTAATAGGCCCATGCATTTTAATAGGACTTCAGCTCTTTCAGACATTTCTACAGTTTCAATGATTCAACAGTTTCAAGGATTCAACAGTTTCAAGGATTTCAGCAGTTTCAAGATTTCAAGAGTTTCAAGGACTTCAACAGTTTCAAGGACTTCAGCAGTTTCAAGGACTTCAGCAGTTTCAAGGACTTCAGCAGTTTCAAGGACTTCAGTGTAATCATGCAACCTAATAGGGATTTTTCCATGTAAACCAGTATAATGCAACTTAATAGGGATTTTTCCATGTAAACCAGTATAATGCAACTTAATAGGGTTTTTTCATGTAAACCAGTATAATGCAACTTAATAGGGTTTTTTTTCATGTAAACCAGTATAATGCAACTTAATGGGGATTTTTCCATGTAAACCAGTATAATGCAACTTAATAGGGGTTTTTACATGTAAACCAGTATAATGCAACTTAATAGGGTTTTTTCCATGTAAACCAGTATAATGCAACTTAATAGGGTTTTTTCCATGTAAACCAGTATAATGCAACTTAATAGGGTTTTTTCCATGTAAACCAGTACAATGCAACTTAATAGGGATTTTTCCATGTAAACCAGTATAATGCAACTTAATAGGGTTTTTTACATGTAAACCAGTATAATGCAACTTAATGGGGATTTTTCCATGTAAACCAGTATTATGCAACTTAATAGGGATTTTTCCATGTAAACCAGTATAATGCAACTTAATAGGGTTTTTTCATGTAAACCAGTATAATGCAACTTAATAGGGTTTTTTTTCATGTAAACCAGTATAATGCAACTTAATGGGGATTTTTCCATGTAAACCAGTATAATGCAACTTAATAGGGGTTTTTACATGTAAACCAGTATAATGCAACTTAATAGGGTTTTTTCCATGTAAACCAGTATAATGCAACTTAATAGGGTTTTTTCCATGTAAACCAGTATAATGCAACTTAATAGGGTTTTTTCCATGTAAACCAGTACAATGCAACTTAATAGGGATTTTTCCATGTAAACCAGTATAATGCAACTTAATAGGGTTTTTTACATGTAAACCAGTATAATGCAACTTAATGGGGATTTTTCCATGTAAACCAGTATTATGCAACTTAATAGGGATTTTTCCATGTAAACCAGTATAATGCAACTTAATAGGGATTTTTCCTTGTAAACCAGTATAATGCAACTTAATAGGGTTTTTTTCATGTAAACCAGTATAATGCAACTTAATGGGGATTTTTCCATGTAAACCAGTATTATGCAACTTAATAGGGATTTTTCCATGTAAACCAGTATAATGCAACTTAATAGGGTTTTTACATGTAAACCAGTATAATGGAACTTAATAGGGGTTTTTACATGTAAACCAGTATAATGGAACTTAATAGGGGTTTTTACATGTAAACCAGTATAATGCAACTTAATCGAGATTTTTCCATGTAAACCAGTATAATGCAACTTAATAGGGATTTTTCCATGTAAACCAGTATAATGCAACCTAATAGGGATTTTTCCATGTAAACCAGTATAATGCAACCTAATAGGGATTTTTCCATGTAAACCAGTATAATGCAACCTAATAGGTTGCATTATACCACCAGACCAAGACCCAAACGAAGACTCAGACCACCACCAGATAATGACCACAGACCAGGTTTCCTTAGTTACAGGAACCAAATTGTTTCAGCGGTGAGGGGATTTTTCAGTTTCAAGGACACTTTCAATACATTCAGTAGTTTCAAGGATTTCAACTGTTTAAGAATTTAACCAGTTTCAAGGATATCAGGAGGTTCAAGGATTTCAGGAGTTTCCACACTTTCAACAGTTTCCAGGTTTAAAAAAAGTTTCAAGGATTTCAGGAGTTTCAATGTTTCAACAGTTTCAAGGATTTCAGGAGTTTAAAGGTTTCAACAATTTCAAGGACTTCAGGAGTTTCAAATATCTATCAAGTATTTTAACAGTTTCAAGGCCTTTTAAAGGATTTCAAGGATTTTTTTTAGCAGATTTCCACATTAGATCTGTTCCGCAGTCAATCGCAATGGCTTCAGCCATTGCAAGTTTCTAGTTTTTTTTTGTCATCGCAGTTTTGTTCACTAGCTCTCTCACATTAGAGTGAAACAGGTGAGATCAGTCGGAGTGGGACATCTGGATTCATGTTGAGTGCAATTAACAAGCTTACTAACAGCTCAAATCTTATTCCTTCTCTACAGTAGCATGCTTCAGTTAGCATGGGATGCTTTTAAGTTTTAAAGAAGACGTATCACATGTTCATTGTGGCCATAAAAATGTAATCAGAATGAATTAAATGTGAAATTATATGTTGAAACAAGCATCAAGATTAAATAATGCTGTTAAGATGAAAGCGTTTTTTGTCGCTCAGTGAAATGTCTGTCATTACACTTCAAACAATAATTATTTAAAGGCGCTATACCCGTTTCTGCAATGTTTGAATGTTTAGCACTGCCCCCCAACTCGCTCAATGGCTTCTCATTTCCCCTACGCTCTCATAACACGGAGCCACCTAGTTGATTGACTGCGGAACCTTCCGCAGTCAACCATTGGTTTTGTATTTCTTTATTCCGTCATTTTTTTTGACACGTTTCACAGCTTTCACATTTTCAACAATTTCCACAAGTTATACATCAAAACGTTCCACATGTTTGGGAGATTATTGCTATTACTTTTGGGACTTCAGCGATTTCCGGTTTTTCCGCAATCGGACAAAAATCTGCATTGAGAATTCTGCAATGCATTTTAATAGGCCCATGCATTTTAATAGGACTTCAGCTCTTTCAGACATTTCTACAGTTTCAATGATTCAACAGTTTCAAGGATTCAACAGTTTCAAGGATTTCAGCAGTTTCAAGATTTCAAGAGTTTCAAGGACTTCAACAGTTTCAAGGACTTCAGCAGTTTCAAGGACTTCAGCAGTTTCAAGGACTTCAGCAGTTTCAAGGACTTCAGTGTAATCATGCAACCTAATAGGGATTTTTCCATGTAAACCAGTATAATGCAACTTAATAGGGATTTTTCCATGTAAACCAGTATAATGCAACTTAATAGGGTTTTTTCATGTAAACCAGTATAATGCAACTTAATAGGGTTTTTTTTCATGTAAACCAGTATAATGCAACTTAATGGGGATTTTTCCATGTAAACCAGTATAATGCAACTTAATAGGGGTTTTTACATGTAAACCAGTATAATGCAACTTAATAGGGTTTTTTCCATGTAAACCAGTATAATGCAACTTAATAGGGTTTTTTCCATGTAAACCAGTATAATGCAACTTAATAGGGTTTTTTCCATGTAAACCAGTACAATGCAACTTAATAGGGATTTTTCCATGTAAACCAGTATAATGCAACTTAATAGGGTTTTTTACATGTAAACCAGTATAATGCAACTTAATGGGGATTTTTCCATGTAAACCAGTATTATGCAACTTAATAGGGATTTTTCCATGTAAACCAGTATAATGCAACTTAATAGGGTTTTTTCATGTAAACCAGTATAATGCAACTTAATAGGGTTTTTTTTCATGTAAACCAGTATAATGCAACTTAATGGGGATTTTTCCATGTAAACCAGTATAATGCAACTTAATAGGGGTTTTTACATGTAAACCAGTATAATGCAACTTAATAGGGTTTTTTCCATGTAAACCAGTATAATGCAACTTAAAGGCGCTATACCCGTTTCTGCGATGTTTGAATGTTTAGCACCGCCCCCCAACTCGCTCAATGGCTTCTCATTTCCCCTACGCTCTCATAACACGGAGCCACCTAGTTTTATTTGCGATCTGATATGTATGCTAACATTAGCATTAGCGCAACTTCTTGTAAGCTGTGCAACAATCACTGATGAAATGGCACTAAAGCAACGCACTGCTAACACAATATATAAGTAAAAGAATACCGCTAGTTTTGCGTCCTAATGTATTAATTTAAAACCTTAGAATATATTCTAATATTTAATTATAATTTGTTATAGAGCTACTCAAAGCAGCAGCAGCAATTCTTCCGATCATTTTTCTTGATAACAGAACTCTCAAACCAATAATGACCGAAGCCCCAATGCAACCTCTGTTTGTAATTCAGGTGTGTAAAATACTGCCATTACTCTGCAAGTACAAAACGCTGTCAGCGCCTGTCACTACACACTCGTCTGTGTAGAGAAGCCAACGGAGCTAGCGGAGCTAGCCACGCTCAATAAACAACTACATATCTATAAATCAACACCATTAAACGTCGATCGGACAATACAGTACACATATACATCCTTAACACACATGCACGGATGATTTCAGAATTAGCTGTTTACGTTTTCATGACAAAAATACTGTTTTAAAGTGACAAAAAGCGATTGCGAAAAACCCGGAAGTTACCATGAAACAACTAGCTAGCTTAGCTGTTACCTGCCTAGCACGTCCCGGTGAAACCTTTGGGAGCTAACTATTTTATTTGCAGTCATTCAATACATTTCGAATTACAAGGGTTGTCTAATATTTGTTCAAATTTTTTTATTCAATAATTTTTTTCATCATTTTTTATTTTAGAATTATATTCGAATTTTGAAGTCCAGCGCTGTAGAGGCTAGAGGACGCAGGCTGTTCGCTGCTCGTTCTGTGAGCGGAGGAGAAAGAGCGGCCCGCTCAGACTCTACTCAGCACTTTTCACTGCTTGTAATTCTTACACAGCTGAATCAATGACCTCGAGTTTTCAATTAAATGATGTATTATGATACAACTTGTATGTAGTAAAAAGCATTTTTATGAACTACTTAGAAAAAAAATCGGGTATAGCTTCTTTAATAGGGTTTTTTCCATGTAAACCAGTATAATGCAACTTAATAGGGTTTTTTCCATGTAAACCAGTACAATGCAACTTAATAGGGATTTTTCCATGTAAACCAGTATAATGCAACTTAATAGGGTTTTTTACATGTAAACCAGTATAATGCAACTTAATGGGGATTTTTCCATGTAAACCAGTATTATGCAACTTAATAGGGATTTTTCCATGTAAACCAGTATAATGCAACTTAATAGGGATTTTTCCTTGTAAACCAGTATAATGCAACTTAATAGGGTTTTTTTCATGTAAACCAGTATAATGCAACTTAATGGGGATTTTTCCATGTAAACCAGTATTATGCAACTTAATAGGGATTTTTCCATGTAAACCAGTATAATGCAACTTAATAGGGTTTTTACATGTAAACCAGTATAATGGAACTTAATAGGGGTTTTTACATGTAAACCAGTATAATGGAACTTAATAGGGGTTTTTACATGTAAACCAGTATAATGCAACTTAATCGAGATTTTTCCATGTAAACCAGTATAATGCAACTTAATAGGGATTTTTCCATGTAAACCAGTATAATGCAACCTAATAGGGATTTTTCCATGTAAACCAGTATAATGCAACCTAATAGGGATTTTTCCATGTAAACCAGTATAATGCAACCTAATAGGTTGCATTATACCACCAGACCAAGACCCAAACGAAGACTCAGACCACCACCAGATAATGACCACAGACCAGGTTTCCTTAGTTACAGGAACCAAATTGTTTCAGCGGTGAGGGGATTTTTCAGTTTCAAGGACACTTTCAATACATTCAGTAGTTTCAAGGATTTCAACTGTTTAAGAATTTAACCAGTTTCAAGGATATCAGGAGGTTCAAGGATTTCAGGAGTTTCCACACTTTCAACAGTTTCCAGGTTTAAAAAAAGTTTCAAGGATTTCAGGAGTTTCAATGTTTCAACAGTTTCAAGGATTTCAGGAGTTTAAAGGTTTCAACAATTTCAAGGACTTCAGGAGTTTCAAATATCTATCAAGTATTTTAACAGTTTCAAGGCCTTTTAAAGGATTTCAAGGATTTTTTTTAGCAGATTTCCACATTAGATCTGTTCCGCAGTCAATCGCAATGGCTTCAGCCATTGCAAGTTTCTAGTTTTTTTTTGTCATCGCAGTTTTGTTCACTAGCTCTCTCACATTAGAGTGAAACAGGTGAGATCAGTCGGAGTGGGACATCTGGATTCATGTTGAGTGCAATTAACAAGCTTACTAACAGCTCAAATCTTATTCCTTCTCTACAGTAGCATGCTTCAGTTAGCATGGGATGCTTTTAAGTTTTAAAGAAGACGTATCACATGTTCATTGTGGCCATAAAAATGTAATCAGAATGAATTAAATGTGAAATTATATGTTGAAACAAGCATCAAGATTAAATAATGCTGTTAAGATGAAAGCGTTTTTTGTCGCTCAGTGAAATGTCTGTCATTACACTTCAAACAATAATTATTTAAAGGCGCTATACCCGTTTCTGCAATGTTTGAATGTTTAGCACTGCCCCCCAACTCGCTCAATGGCTTCTCATTTCCCCTACGCTCTCATAACACGGAGCCACCTAGTTGATTGACTGCGGAACCTTCCGCAGTCAACCATTGGTTTTGTATTTCTTTATTCCGTCATTTTTTTTGACACGTTTTCACAGCTTTCACATTTTCAACAATTTCCACAAGTTATACATCAAAACGTTCCACATGTTTGGGAGATTATTGCTATTACTTTTGGGACTTCAGCGATTTCCGGTTTTTCCGCAATCGGACAAAAATCTGCATTGAGAATTCTGCAATGCATTTTAATAGGCCCATGCATTTTAATAGGACTTCAGCTCTTTCAGACATTTCTACAGTTTCAATGATTCAACAGTTTCAAGGATTCAACAGTTTCAAGGATTTCAGCAGTTTCAAGATTTCAAGAGTTTCAAGGACTTCAACAGTTTCAAGGACTTCAGCAGTTTCAAGGACTTCAGCAGTTTCAAGGACTTCAGCAGTTTCAAGGACTTCAGTGTAATCATGCAACCTAATAGGGATTTTTCCATGTAAACCAGTATAATGCAACTTAATAGGGATTTTTCCATGTAAACCAGTATAATGCAACTTAATAGGGTTTTTTCATGTAAACCAGTATAATGCAACTTAATAGGGTTTTTTTTCATGTAAACCAGTATAATGCAACTTAATGGGGATTTTTCCATGTAAACCAGTATAATGCAACTTAATAGGGGTTTTTACATGTAAACCAGTATAATGCAACTTAATAGGGTTTTTTCCATGTAAACCAGTATAATGCAACTTAATAGGGTTTTTTCCATGTAAACCAGTACAATGCAACTTAATAGGGATTTTTCCATGTAAACCAGTATAATGCAACTTAATGGGGATTTTTCCATGTAAACCAGTATAATGCAACTTAATGGGGATTTTTCCATGTAAACCAGTATTATGCAACTTAATAGGGATTTTTCCATGTAAACCAGTATAATGCAACTTAATAGGGATTTTTCCATGTAAACCAGTATAATGCAACTTAATGGGGATTTTTCCATGTAAACCAGTATTATGCAACTTAATAGGGATTTTTCCATGTAAACCAGTATAATGCAACTTAATAGGGTTTTTTTCATGTAAACCAGTATAATGCAACTTAATAGGGTTTTTACATGTAAACCAGTATAATGGAACTTAATAGGGGTTTTTACATGTAAACCAGTATAATGGAACTTAATAGGGGTTTTTACATGTAAACCAGTATAATGCAACTTAATAAGGATTTTTACATGTAAACCACTATAATGTAACCTAATAGGGGTTTTTACATGTAAACCAGTATAAAGCAACTTAATAGGGATTTGTACATGTAAACCAGTATAATGCAACCTAATAGGGATTTTTCCATGTAAACCAGTATAATGCAACTTAATAGGGATTTTTCCATGTAAACCAGTATAATGCAACTTAATAGGGATTTTTCCATGTAAACCAGTATAATGCAACTTAATAGGGATTTTTCCATGTAAACCAGTATAATGCAACTTAATAGGGATTTTTCCATGTAAACCAGTATAATGCAACTTAATAGGGATTTTTCCATGTAAACCAGTATAATGCAACTTAATAGGGGTTTTTACATGTAAACCAGTATAATGCAACTTAATAGGGTTTTTTTCATGTAAACCAGTATAATGCAACTTAATAGGGATTTTTCCATGTAAACCAGTACAATGCAACTTAATAGGGATTTTTCCATGTAAACCAGTATAATGCAACTTAATAGGGTTTTTTTCATGTAAACCAGTATAATGCAACTTAATGGAGATTTTTCCATGTAAACCAGTATTATGCAACTTAATAGGGATTTTTCCATGTAAACCAGTATAATGCAACTTAATAGGGTTTTTTTCATGTAAACCAGTATAATGCAACTTAATAGGGTTTTTTTTTCATGTAAACCAGTATAATGCAACTTAATGGGGATTTTTCCATGTAAACCAGTATAATGCAACTTAATAGGGTTTTTTTTTTTACATGTAAACCAGTATAATGGAACTTAATAGGGGTTTTTCCATGTAAACCAGTACAATGCAACTTAATAGGGATTTTTCCATGTAAACCAGTATAATGCAACTTAATAGGGTTTTTTTCATGTAAACCAGTATAATGCAACTTAATAGGGTTTTTTTCATGTAAACCAGTATAATGCAACTTAATGTGGATTTTTCCATGTAAACCAGTATAATGCAACTTAATAGGGATTTTTCCATGTAAACCAGTATAATGCAACTTAATAGGGATTTTTCCATGTAAACCAGTATAATGCAACTTAATAGGGATTTTTCCATGTAAACCAGTATAATGCAACTTAATAGGGGTTTTTACATGTAAACCAGTATAATGCAACTTAATAGGGTTTTTTCATGTAAACCAGTATAATGCAACTTAATAGGGATTTTTCCATGTAAACCAGTATAATGCAACTTAATAGGGATTTTTCCATGTAAACCAGTATAATGCAACTTAATAGGGATTTTTCCATGTAAACCAGTATAATGCAACTTAATAGGGGTTTTTACATGTAAACCAGTATAATGCAACTTAATAGGGTTTTTTTCATGTAAACCAGTATAATGCAACTTAATAGGGATTTTTCCATGTAAACCAGTACAATGCAACTTAATAGGGATTTTTCCATGTAAACCAGTATAATGCAACTTAATAGGGTTTTTTTCATGTAAACCAGTATAATGCAACTTAATGGGGATTTTTCCATGTAAACCAGTATTATGCAACTTAATAGGGATTTTTCCATGTAAACCAGTATAATGCAACTTAATAGGGTTTTTTTCATGTAAACCAGTATAATGGAACTTAATAGGGGTTTTTACATGTAAACCAGTATAATGGAACTTAATAGGGGTTTTTACATGTAAACCAGTATAATGCAACTTAATAAGGATTTTTACATGTAAACCACTATAATGTAACCTAATAGGGGTTTTTACATGTAAACCAGTATAAAGCAACTTAATAGGGATTTGTACATGTAAACCAGTATAATGCAACCTAATAGGGATTTTTCCATGTAAACCAGTATAATGCAACTTAATAGAGATTTTTCCATGTAAACCAGTATAATGCAACTTAATAGGGATTTTTCCATGTAAACCAGTATAATGCAACCTAATAGGGATTTTTCCATGTAAACCAGTATAATGCAACCTAATAGGGATTTTTCCATGTAAACCAGTATAATGCAACCTAATAGGTTGCATTATACCACCAGACCAAGACCCAAACGAAGACTCAGACCACCACCAGATAATGACCACAGACCAGGTTTCCTTAGTTACAGGAACCAAATTGTTTCAGCGGTGAGGGGATTTTTCAGTTTCAAGGACACTTTCAATACATTCAGTAGTTTCAAGGATTTCAGCTGTTTAAGAATTTAACCAGTTTCAAGGATATCAGGAGGTTCAAGGATTTCAGGAGTTTCCACACTTTCAACAGTTTCCAGGTTTAAAAAAAGTTTCAAGGATTTCAGGAGTTTCAATGTTTCAACAGTTTCAAGGATTTCAGGAGTTTAAAGGTTTCAACAATTTCAAGGACTTCAGGAGTTTCAAATATCTATCAAGTATTTTAACAGTTTCAAGGCCTTTTAAAGGATTTCAAGGATTTTTTTTAGCAGATTTCCACATTAGATCTGTTCCGCAGTCAATCGCAATGGCTTCAGCCATTGCAAGTTTCTAGTTTTATTTGCGATCTGATACATATGCTAACATTAGCATTAGCGCAACTTGTAAGCTGCACAACAATCACTGATTAAATGGCACTAAAGCAATGCACTGCTAACACAATATATAAGTAAAAGAATACCATTAGTTTTGCGTCCGAATGTATTAATTTAAACATTAGAATATATTCTAATATTTAATTATAATTTATTATACAGCTCCTCACAGCAGCAGCACTCCACTGACTTGAATGCAATTCTTCCGATCATTTTTTCTTGATAACAGAACACTCTAAAGTGACAAAAAGCGATCGCGAAAAACCCGGAAGTTACCATGAAACAGCTAGCTAGCTTCGCTGTTACCTGCCTATCACGTCCCGGTGAAACCTTTGGGAGCTAACTATTTTATTTGCAGTCATTAAATACATTTCGAATTATAAGGGCTGTCTAATATTTGTTTTAATATATATATATATATTTTTCAACTTTTAGAATTAGCTGTGATATACGAACCCTGGTGTTGAGCAGCGCTGTAGGGGCCAGAGGACGCAGGCTGTTCGCTGCTCGTTCTGTGAGTGGAGGAGAACAAACGGCCCGCTAAGACTCTACTCAGCACTTTTCACTGCCTGAATTTCATACACAGTGGAATCAATGACCTCAAGTTTTCAATTAAATTATGTTTTATGATACAACTTGTATGTAGTAAAAAGCATTTGTATGAACTACTTAGAAAAGGTATAGCTTCTTTAAGATGATATATATATATATGTATATAAATATATTGCTATTTTTTCCTGATATATATCCATATATCTCCTAATTTGAAAATTACGGAGAGCAAACTCAGCTGTCTGATTGAAATGAATGTAAATATCAAAACTGATTTATGGGCAATGATTTTTTTTTTTTTGATACATTTTTTATTATTATTTTCAAGGAGAGTGCAGGGATGAGTACAGCTCACACACACACACACACAAAAACACACAAAAAACACATCATGTATATGTTCTAATAAAAAAAAATACTAAAATACTAAAAAAACAACAACAAAAAACCAATAATAATAATAAAAAAAAAATAATAATAATAATAATAATAAACATACATTTTCCAAGCAGTGTTAGAATACCACCTATTGAAGCTTTTAGTAGCTTGAATGCGTACAATTTAATAGAACAGTACTGGGAAGGAGATTAAATTAGTGTGTAAACAATGACAACAGAGAGAAACAAAAGGGAGCAAAGCAAACCTCATCCCCCACCCCCTAGGACCCGAACTCTCCGCACCCTCCGGGCAATTATTTTTTTTAATGTGATTGATTCCAATTCCATGCGAAAATTCCAGCCTAGGTTACCATGCTGAATGTTGCTCTGTAAATATATATGTAAGGTGACACGACTCAGCAAACGCGGCCCCATGGAAGACGTTAACCAGTACACGGATAAAGTAAACATGCGATCTGGGAATGTCCATCCCAGAGCTGCATCCAAGACATAAAAGGGGTCAAATGGAGGACTATTCCCCCTTTCGTAAACATGCCCTCCCAAGGCCCTGACACTTCAAACAACCTACGGGTCATTGGGAGGCCCGGAGGAGCAATAAAACAACAGCACAACCATCTGCGTGCCCTGTTGGCCAACAGAGGCCTGATACCAATCAACCATTGTCGCCCCTCCGGGACATTCCACAAACGCCGGGATTCACCCACGGCGCTCTGGCGCCCCCCAGTGGATACTGGACACCATCATACCCGAGACGGACACTCGAAAAGGACATTACTCGGTGATATTATGTTGATAACCGTTACAGACCTTACATGTGTGTATCAATGTCAGGTGATGAAATGCGGTGTGTGTTTGTACAATGTGTTACGCTCGTCTGTATTAATCCTATGTGTTTCCCTTGTAAACTGCATGTTGTGGGAGGGTTGTCGCACACGGATGACGTCCAAGACGCGCCCACTTCTTGAAGTCAATATAAACACGCACAATGTAATAGAACAACCTCTTGGTTCTTCCCCGAAACCACCATACCAACCATCCCGTTTGGTACGTGTCCCCTACACGGCCTACGCCCGCCACCATCTCGGGCCTGTACATCCACGAGGACAGCAACCACTCTCGCTGTCGGAGACGAGGGCCTTCTATCGCCAGCCACTTTCGGGCTCCCGGGAACACCCCACCGCAACGCTATTCTAGACTGTGTTGTGTGTGGAACCCACGCCTGGATCCGATCTGCTGGCCTCCTCCTGCTCCCTGTTCGAACAAGGACCACGTGGATGAGGACATCGCCTCCATCCTATTCTTCATTCTCACCCTCCATCTCCATCCTCATCCTAATCACCCATCTCCCTCTGAACGGCTCAAAAGTAAGACTGTTCTTTGTTAAATGTGCGATTTGAATGAAATGTGTACAACTCCTGCTTAAATGTGACCAGAAATCCCTTTTCGTTATATTTTTACCTTCATTTTTGTAATCAATAAAACCCCTTTTCTTTAACTCAATCCTATCAGAGTCGTGTTGTTAGATTTCGGTATATCCCTGGCCGATTTACGCATTCACTACCTTTTGATTATAAGACTGACTCGAGGCAAAGTTGGTTTGGATCTGTGCAGAAGTAACTGCTGGTGCCCTAAAAATTAAAGCAGATCCCCCCACTCGAATAGGACGGCTAGCATCTGCCTTGGAGACTAGCCGCACTATCCTTCTCTTACAATTTATAGCTTACTGTAATATTATTACCCTACATATAAAAAAAATATATTTAAGGAAACAAAATATAGGTATTTTTTAAATGTTACCATCAGACAAATGTAGTTAGGCTGAATGGGTGGTGCTCTCGCTTCTCAGTAAAAGCCGGGAGGGTCCTGGGGACCCTGGAACGGGGTCTTTCTGAGTGGGGTTTACATGTGAAGAAGATGACAAAGTCTGGGATCGCGTCTTAAATTCAGACAGAAGACATGTTTTATTGTCAATGGTAGAGACAGCACGAACAAAACACACGATCACAGAAACAATAGAATGCAAGTGTATTATACAGAGCGGAGGCATGGAGACCTCCAATCAGCAGCTTCCACAGTGTGCTTGTAGCTTGGCCTTCAGATAGACAAAACAAGGGAAAAGTACTGGCTTCTGCACATTGATAGAATGATGAGTTTAACTTTAACAAAAGTTGCTTCAAAGTGTTATGAAATCTCACACATGCTCTCCCCTTATTAGCGTTGGTTTCCAAAAAATATGTACAATAGGTCTGACATAGGTACTGCCGACCTTGCTCTCTGTGTTGACTGGGAGACAAATGCCCACAATTGTAAAGTCTTTTGTGACTCTGATCCGTGAAAAGCACTAAATAAATATAGATTACTCACTTACTTAAAGCAAAGGAAGGTTTCTCACCCATCATCTGTACTTCTTAGCAAGTTTTCCCGACGTTTCGTCCTCAAACCAGCGGACTTCTTCAGGGAATGAATTCTCGGACCGCGCGTTGGAGATTTATAACCTATGGGTGTGGTTAGCCACACCCTAATCCTGATACTAACTCATAAACAATCTAAGGTCTGTTTGATGTAGAATGGAGCAGATCTAACGACCCTGCTGAGGCTAACGACCCTAACTCCTTAGCATGTCACAGACCTATTGTCTGCTGGGATGCTCAAGTGGAGTGCAGGAGTGCCGGAGTGCAGTCATTGGGGCTGATACGCCAGTGTGTTCGGCGACTCGCTTCCGTCATCACCGTGTGTGAAATGATTGGAACAATATCTGAGCTCTGAACGTTGTAATCTTTGTCTGTAAACTGAGGGCTTACACAAACTCACTTACTTACTTACTTACTCATCTCAGAGGACTTCACAAGGCCGTCAAATTCGTCAACACAGACCAGAGAATCACAATATAAATTGAAGTAAACCTTATTTGGTTCCTTCCACACACACATAAACCAACAACAACTCTCTTTTCCCGCTGAGCAGCAGCAAGAGTCACCAGGCACTTTAAAAGCGGATTTGGCACTTGCCCTTTGTCACCAAGATGACACACGGCTAAACGGCTCGGGCAGTTCATGAAGCAGCCAACCATTCGTCGCTGTTTTTTTTGTGGAGTGATGTGAAATACATGGGTCTTAACACAAAAAGAGAATGTATTCTTTCATGTGTAGAGCTTTGGTCAAGGTTACATGAGCGATGATTGGATTAGGACGGAGCAACAAGTAGTAATGTTTATTTATGCAGTGCAGTTTACAGACAAAGATTACAACGTTCAGAGTTCAGATATTGTTCCAATCATTCCACACACGGTGATGACGGAAGCGAGTCGCCGAACACACTGGCGTATCAAAGCCCCCATTCTACAGTAAGTACATACAAAGAAATCTTCCTTTTTGATACAGGAGGGTCAAAGGACAGTGGTGATGACCCAGGACCATCAACATGCAACAACATTTATGGACTTTGGGCGGCACGGTGGCTGAGTGGATAGCACTCTCGCCTCTCAGCAAGAGGTCCTGGGTTCAAATCCCGGTTGGACCAGGGCCTTTCTGAGTGGAGTTTGCATGTTCTCCCCGTGTCTGCGTAGGTTTCCTCCGGGTGCTCCGGTTTCCCCTACCACTAAAAATATGTACAATAGGTCTGGCATGTGCCTCCTGTACTGGCACCCCCACTGCCAAAAATAACAATTGTAAACCGCTTTGAGACTCCGATGTGCAGTGAAAAGGCGGTATATAAATAAAGATTACTTACTTACTATTACTTACTTTTATCAACATTTACGGGCATTGCTCATTCGCCACAAATGGACCGTTGGGAAATTCAACAATTTTGTTTAGTCCTCCAAGACAACTGTAAAGGTGCACTTTATTGATCCCCGTACAGCAATTCATCCTCTACATTTGACCCATGCCGATGCCGCTAAGGCTTACTTCAGGAGCAGTGGTCGCCGTAGTGCAGCGCCCGGCTTGGTCAGGACTACCAGAGCTGGAGGATTAAACCTAGTGAGCATGTTTTTAGTGGTAGGGGAAACTGGAGTACCGGACGAAACCTATGTAAGCGCGGGGAGAACATGTAAACTCCACTCAGAAAGACCCTGTTCCAACCGGGATTCGAACCCAGGACCTTCTTGCTGAGAGGCTAGAGTGCTATCCACTCAGTCACCGTGCCGCCCACTTAACTAAATGTACTTTTTACTTGTGATGTAAGACGACCTTGAGTATCTGGAAAGGCGCCTGAGTAAAATCAAATGTATCATTATTATCATTAACTACTGTTCTGATTTAGATATGTACAAGAAATTGAATCGAATTGATAAAGTACATTGAGGCTTTATACAGCCTTGGATCTTTACAAATGATTTTGAAAAGCCGTTAATGAATTGAATGTGTTAGAATTGCCCTGTTCTATAGTCTGTGTCTGTATATGTGAATGGTTCAAGGCCTCCGCGGTACATCAGGAACTCTTTCATCCATCGTGTATTGTGGGTGTTCGTGTATTGTGTATTGTATGTCCGTGTGGTGAATAGAAACAGGTCTCAGAAGGTTGATAGTGTTGCAGTGTAGAAAAGCGTTCGTCCACTTATACTTCAAGGTCACCATATAAAACTTCTTCCTTGTGAGTTCCACCCAAGGCCTTTCTCTGATATTTGTATGATGTTTAGTTTAGTTTACTTTTTTAAAGCGACAGTGTACAAATGAAGCTTAAGCAAAAAATCAAGCTGGTAGACAACCACGAGGGCTAGGTTGTCTACCAGCTTGAATCTTTGCTGAGGCTTCATGATGTGATTGGCTGAGGAAGGCACCAGGCCCACGCCTTCCTCAGCCTTCCTGCTTCATCAGAATCAGAATCATTTTTATTGCCACGTAAGTAACAGGAGGTCACAGACTAGGAAATTGCTTTGGCTCAGTGCAACAGTCAAAAAGAGATAATAAAAATAAGAATAAAAAACACTTCTAAAGAATACATTTAAAATAGAGTTACAGTTACTATTTACAATATACAAGTGCACATGGTGCACACAATGTAAGGTGACAGCAGTACAGTGAAGTAAAGTGACGTATGATGGGCAGTAAAGTGACTTTATAAAGGGCGGGGGGACAGGTTAAGAAGTGTTCAAGAGTCCAACAGCAGAGGGGAAGAAACTGTTCTTGTGGCGGGAGGTTCTAGTCCTGATGGACCGCAGCCTCCTGCCTGAGGGGAGTGGTTGGAATAGTCCATGTGCAGGGTGAGAGGGGTCGGCTGTGATACGACCAGCCCGGCCTCGAGCTCGGGCGACGTACAGGTCCTGCAGCGATGGGAGGCTGCGGCCGATCACTTCCTCTGCAGAGCGCACAATACAATACAATACAATACAATTTATTCTTGTATAGCCCTAGGTCACAACAGAAGTCATCTCAGAGGACTTAACAAAACCATTGAAATCACCAACACAGGTCAGAGAATCAACAGTTAAAACACATGAAGAATATAAAGCACACACAGAAGAAAATGTCCATACATGTTGTAGAATGCTAAAGTGTCCTGATCATCACCAATCCTTTCTGTTGGACACTAACTGTCCAACAAGACCCTCCTGCATCGACAAGGAAAAACTCTTAAAAAACCCAGTGGGAAAACGTGAGAAACCTTGGGGAGCACTAGGGAAACCCACAGGGAGGGAGACCCATATGAGAAAGGGATCCGCAATGCGCTGTAGTCTCTGTTTGTCCCTGACTGTGGCTCCAGCGAACCACACGGTGACGGAGGAGGTGAGGATGGACTCGATGATGGCCGTGTAGAACTGCACCAACATCTGTGCAGGCAGCTTGGCTTTCCTGAGCTGCCGCAGGAAGTACATCTTCTGCTGGGCCTTCTTGATGAGGGAGCTGATGGTCGGCTCCCACTTGAGGTCCTGGGTGATGGTGGTGCCCAGGAAACGATAGGACTCCACAGAGGTGATGGGGGAGTCCATCACGGAGGGTGGGGGCGGGGGGACAGTGCTCTTCCTGAAGTCCACAATCATCTCCACTGTCTTCTGGGCGTTCAGCTCCAGGTTGTTACCACTGCACCAGGACACCAGCCGGTCCACCTCCCTCCTGTAGGCGCACTCATCGTTGTTGGAGATGAGTCCAATGAGGGTGGTGTCGTCCGCGAACTTGATCAGCTTCACGGAGTCGAACACAGCCCTGTGGGGCTCCTGTATTTATAATCCGAGAATCCGAGACATTCTTCCCCAGACGCACTCGCTGCTTCCTGTCCGTCAGGAAGTCAGTGATCCACCTGCAGGTGGAATCGGGCACGTTGAGCTGGGAGAGCTTGTCCTGGAGCAGGGATGGCAGGATTGTGTTGAAGGCAGAGCTGAAGTCCACGAACAGGACCCTGGCGTAGGTCCCCGGGGAGTCCAGGTGCTGTAGGATGTGGATGTGGTGGAGGGCCAGGTTAATGGCGTTGTCTACAGATCTGTTGGCTCTGTAGGCGAACTGCAGGGGGTCCAGGAGGGGGGAGGTGAGGGACTTGAGATGGGAGAGGACCAGGTGTTCAAATGACTTCATGACGACAGACGTAAGTGCTACAGGTATGTAGTCATTGAGTCCTGTGATCCTGGGCTTCTTCGGGACGGGGACAATGATGGAGGATTTGAAGCAGGCCGGGACATGGCAGGACTGCAGAGAGGTGTTGAAAATGTCAGTGAACACAGGAGTAAGCTCACTGGCGCAGTGTCTCAGAGTGGCCGGAGACACGTGGTCCGGGCCAGGAGCTTTGCGGGGGTGCAGCCTCAGGAAGAGTTGTTTAATCTCTTTAGCGGCTATTGTTAGGCTGGGGGCAGGGCTGATGGGTGGGTCGTTAGAGTAGTGGGGGGTGGGGGAGGGAGAAGTGTCAGGGGCAGCATCAAAGCGACTGAAAAATAAGTTCAGTTCGTCAGCTAGCTTGTGGTCGTCAGCACAGGGGGGGGGGGCTTTGGGTTTGTAGTTGGTGATCTCCCATAGGCCCCTCCAGACAGAAGCAGTATCGTTGTTACCAAACTGCTCCTGTAGTCGTTCTCTGTGCCGGGACTTGGCTGCTTTCAGTTCTTTCCTGAACTGATATTTAGCTGCTTTGTAGCCGCTGCGGTCCCCCTCCCTGAAAGCAGACTCCTTTGCTTTCCTGAGCTGCCGGAGTTTAGCAGTGAACCAGGGTTTGTCGTTGTTATAGAAGACCCTGGTCCTGCCTGGACCCTGGTTGGAATGATGCTATCCTCGCAGAAGTGGATGTATGTATTCATCGACTCCCTGCTAGCCGTGCTAATCAATAACCTGGCAAGAGCCAGATTGATGATTGTGTAGAACTCTAATGCGTTCTCCACAATATCAATCTGGGACTTCTGCAGGAGAATCCTTTTGGGGAAAGGAGGGATAAGCAGCAGAATACTTCAAGCTGATTGGGCGAAGTGACGCTGTGTGCCCGCCTACCAAGGTTTGACTTGAACCAATCCCGGTAACATTATGTCGTCATCGGCGTAGGTAAAAATGCACAAACATCTTTGCCGTCCAGAAATGCACAAAGCGCCTCTCGCTGTTCATCTTTCAAAAAAAAATTGGAGATTCTGCTAAAACTGACTTGATGCCTCAGCTACGCGTCCGTCCTCCTTCGTAGCCATGTTTGTTTTGCTTCGGCCCGGTACTTCTTGCTTTCGTCAAACCCGGATATCCCGCCCTAAACCCCCAGACTGGCGCGTGATTGGCTTGAACACCTAGAAGATCTACGCGAAAAGGGTTGGCGGGAGCGGGGCAAGATGTATTCTCGAGTGTTTGTGAACTCACAAATACCCCGAGAATGCAGCTTGCAGGCAAGGTTAGCTAATCAAGCCAGCGCTCAAAAGCAAGACACTGTGCACCAAACAGCCTTTCAAGCCTCAAACACCTCCGGAGCAGGATGCTTAGGACGTTCACATCCACTTTGCCCTGTTGCCATCACCAGAGTCTGGGCCCCGGGGATCATAATCTGCACTCAAGCACAGATCCTCACAGACCAAGGCCACGACCAATAAACTACAAACAAACTCGCAATCAATATATCTTGTAAACACATCTTGTCTCTTGTAGTCTCTCTAGATTGAATATTGACATTGAACAACAACTTCAAAGGTAGAGATGTATTGTACAAGGTTGTCAGCCAGTGGGGACGGTTCCCGGCTCTAAAAGGGTCCATGAGCGCGTGCACTGACATGCATGTAATCTGATGCTGAGGGGAGTATTTTCTTTTGGACCAGCCTAGTTGGACTTTTAAATGCATTCGTTAAATGAATGGCACTTATACCACATTTTCCTCTTTCCTGCCGGAGGGGCCACTTGTGGTCATTTAAAAAAAACACAAGGTAAAAGTGATGGCACATAAGTTTCAACACATAGTTAATAATGATAGTAATTCTTATTAATTCATATTACAGGTGAACTCACAAAATAAATTAAATCACGTAATGTGTGTGTGTGTTTGTCCGTGGGCAGGATTGAATTGGGTCGAAACCCATTATTTAGACAAATTGTGGATTTTGAGGAAAAATAGCTTGAATTAGGTGGATAAAAATCTTGTTTGTTTGGTCTTAAAACAGGACTTTCCGTGGAGACACATACAGCACTTGTGCAAAGAAGGTTGTGGGTTCTAGTCCACCTCCAGGCTTTTTTGTGTGGAGTTTGCATGTTCCTGGTTTCAGCAGGTTTCCTCCAGGTGCCTCAGTTAATCCTACCACTAAAAGCATATACAGCAGGTCTGAGTGGCTTTTTCTAACAGTTTAGTTTCCTTTAGCCTGACCAGCCAGACACATGTTTTAACAACAGTCAGAAAGAAGGTCTGGCTGGTCAGGCTAATATTTCAAGCTTTATATCTAATATTGAATAAGTAATAAACCAAATGTATTTAGTCCAATAACCTTCACACTGATCATGTCTATTTCCTTCACGCTCGGCTCCTACACATGACCCCGCTCCATGTTTTCTATTCTCATTGGTTCTCCTCGCTGCAGATAATGAAACAACTCGCGCTCTTTCAACTGTAACCCACGGAGATGGACCTAATTTCCGCGCCCGCAAATGTGTTCCCAGGATGCAACAGGCCGAGCGTGCCGTCAACCCCTGAGTGAGAGAGGGTTATCGCCTGGAAAGTGATGATGGAGGAGCTGCGTTGAGGTGCTGTTGACCTGGTGATTCATCTTTTTATGTGGAAGTGCTGCCAAGACGCATCAATCTGTACCAGTTGTGCGTTCAAGTCAGACTGTACGACAAGGTGGTAGTAAGTGAGCAAGTGTTATTTATTTATGTAGCACATTTTTACAGACCAAGGTCACGCAAAGCACTTTCCAATGTTCAGAGTGCAGATATTGTTTAATTCTTTCCACACATGATGATTGTGCATGTTTTGAATGGTAGGGGAAACCGGAGCACCCAGAGAAAACCTATGCAGACAAGGGGAGAACATAAGGTAAAGTAAAGGTGCAATTCACCCTCTGCATTTGACCCATTTTGATGCCGCTAAGTCTTGCCGTAGTAACAGCGCCCGGGAACCCATCTCCAGATGTATATGCTCGGCTTGGTCAGGACTACCGAGGCTGTAGGATTTTACCTAGTGTGCATGTTTTTAGTGGTAGGGGTAACAGCACCCAGAGGAAACCGTAGCACCCAGAGGAAACCTACGCAGGCGCAGGGAGAAAATGAAATCTCTCTGAAAGGCCGCGTTCCGACCGGGATTCGAACCCAGGACGTTCTTGCTGAAAAACAAGAGCGTTCTTCACTCAGCCGCCGTGCCGCACAGTGCCGGTGGATCACTTTAGTCTGTTTATTGCATCAACTAACAGAATAGAAACGAGGTCAAGTCCGAACCAAGACACTCAACAAGGACACTCAACTTCCTGATGTCGTACCTACTCGTAAAGAGGACAGCTTTTTTTTTTGGAGAAATACTAATGTACGAGTCATAAAGGTATCACTGAAGCATGGACCAGGGGTATGCAGTTGTGAATGATTCTAACAACAGTTTCCCTGGATAAAAGCAATCAATCAGGCAAAGTTTAGGTTTCTTTTTACTTGCACAATCACTGCCTCCTCCAACACATCTCTGCCCTTTCTTCCAGCACTCAAGGTTTATTACAAGAAGATACAAGACCCACCCACATGCATTCGAAGGAACAAAGCACAATCTTCAACAAACCAATCCTTATTTACATATAAACATTCACCCGTTTTGGAACAAAGACTTCACCGAGAGAGCGTCTCTGGTGAACTCCCATTCCTGGCCCTTCAGTACATTTCCACAATCAAACACAAGTGGCCTGTATTTCAGCCACATGGGATTTTTAATCAAACTGAACCACATTCACATTCATTAATATCTTAACATAAACAACGTTCCATTAACAGCAGGGGTTGTGTATTTCATTACATTAAAGCCAATTCTTTCAGGACAGAAAGAATTAGGAGTTTGGGCTTAATCTTGATATAGAATGCAGCTATGGAAACCCATGCACCAACCACTTACCAACCACCCATTTCTCTTACGGAAGGCATTTTAAAGATGTATTGGTTGGTAGTCATTCACCCCATGTTATTGACCATGTTTTTTACATTGTATATGAAAGATGACTTAACTTTCTATCTATCCATCTATCTATCTATCTTTCTATCTGTCCATCTTTCCAACCTGCTACTAACGAAAAAGCATGCAAATATAAAAGTGTTTCATAAAGTGTGTGTGTGTGTGGGTGATATTTAGTGTTACAAAATACAAATAGTAAATTATTGTTTTGATCCTCAACAAAGTTTGTTTATACTTAGTCCTTTTAAGTCTGGAGCTGATTAATGTTTACATACTATCTAAATTCATTTGTATTTGCCTTTTTTTTAGTTTAGCAACTCTGAAAACGTACAGGATTTTTCTAGTTTCGTAATTTCTTCATTTATCAACCTTTACCTGTCAGTGCATTCGAGCAAAAAGCCAGATTGCTCCGACTCCAAGCGGAACTCAGCATTCCCCCACAAAAGCAGAACGGAGGAAAGAAGGAGTAATGGTGCCTGTCTGCAACATTGTTGAGAGATTCAAGTTCCCTTTCTGTTACAAAGTCAAAATTAAAAAACACAGCACTAGAATTTCCTATCACCTCTCGCACCAGGCAATTTTTTTTTTCCATAGCTCTGAAAACCATAGTTTGTGAAAATAATATATAGAGTATCAGGACAGGATTGACCGAGTGATACGTCACCGTTTGCAGGATGAAACACATGTTTTCTAATCCCAAAATGGTGAAAGTGACAAAAACAGTGCTATGTGTACTCAGGTTTAATTTTCAAAGAGAAGATAACTGGTTAGCATTGTCCATCTACGTATGAGCTTTGGGTAATGACCGAAAGAACGAGATCCCAGATACAAGCGGTCGAAATGAGCTTCCTCCGCAGAGTGGCTGGGCGCTTCCTTCGAGATAGTGTGATGAGCTCAGTCACACGGGAGGAGCTTGGAGTAGAGCCGCTGCTACTCCACATTGAGAGGAACCAGCTGAAGTGGCTCGGGCATCTGTTCCGGATGCCTCCTGGACGCCTGCTAGAGGGACTAGAGGGACCCTTGGAGATCCGTAGGAGACGCAGGGGCTCCAGAGGAGGCCGAAAGAGAAAGAGGAGACCGTATCTCCCCTCCATCATCATGGGGAACGTACGGCCCATCTCTAATAAGACCGAGGAGCTGACCGCACTGGTCCGCCATCAAAGAGAGTACAGACAATGTGGACTTATGTGTTTCTCTGAGACGTGGCTGTGTGGGAATATACCGGACTCTGTGGTCGCGCTGGAGGGATTTAAACTTGTGCGAGCGGACCGCTGCGCGGAGGGGAGTGGGAAGAGCAAAGGCGGGGGTGTCGCGGTCTACGTGAACGAGCAGTGGTGCATCCCGACGCACGTGCATGTGGTTCAGCGTACATGCACCCAGGACCTGGAGCTGCTCGCTGTGAGCATGAGACCCAGGTATCTGCCGCGGGAGTTTTCACACACCGTGGTTCTGTGTGTTTACATCGCCCCGTCAGCAGACGCGGCCGCAGCATGTGAGGAGATGCACAGAACTGTGACCCAGATCCAGACCCGCAGTCCCCGCGCTCTGATTCTGATCAGCGGAGACTTTAACCACGCCTCCCTCTCCGCCACTCTCCCGACATTCAAACAGTATGTCACATGCCCAACTCGTGGCAATAAGACTCTGGACCAACTGTATGTTAATGTGCGGGACGCATACGCCTCCTCCCCCCTCCCCCCTCTCGGACGCTCTGATCACAGCCTGGTCCGTCTGTCTCCGGAATACACACCAGGGGTGAGAAGAAATCCAGCGCAGAAGAGGATTGTAAAAGTGTGGAGCGATGATGTGGATAAGATGCTGAGAGATTGTTTTCAAAACACTGATTGGGAAATGATCTGCAGCTCTCATGGTGAGGACATCGAGAGCCTGACACACTGCATTACAGACTATATTCTCTTCTGTGTGGATAACACTGTACCAACTAAGAAGGTGCGGTGTTTTTCTAACAACCACCCATGGGTGACCCCTGAGCTTAAAGCCCTCCTGAACCTCAAGAAAAGGGCTTTCATCTCAGGGGACAGGGAGGAGCAGAAGAGGATCCAGCACGAGCTCCAGTGGAGGATCAGGAGGGCCAAGAAGGACTATGGGAAAAAGCTGGAGCAGAAGCTGGCCCAGGGAAACGCCCGCGACGTGTGGAGAGGCCTAAAGAACATCTCCGGCTTTGGACAGAGTGCCAGAGGGACAGCAGATGGAGACCAGCACCGGGCGGATGAATTTAACCAGCACTTCAACCGGTTTGATTCTCCCCCCTCTCCATCTGCCCCCCCTCCCGCCCCCACCTCTTCACACGTCCCCAGCCCAGTGGACACCGCCCTGTGGACACTGCCTCCGGCTGCCCCGGGCCCTCCTGCCCCCGCATCCCCAGCCCCCACCTCGGACAGTACATCCCAGTCCCCCCCCCTCTCCATCACACCGGACCAGGTGAGGAGTCAGCTCCAGCGCCTGAAGCTGAGGAAATCCGCAAGACCGGACGGGATCAGTCCCAGGCTGCTGAGGACCTGTGCAGACCAGCTCTCTGGGGTCCTCAGCTACATGTACAACCTGAGCCTCAGCCTGGAGAAGGTCCCTGTCCTGTGGAAGACCTCCTGTGTGATCCCGGTTCCAAAAACAGCACACGCCAAGGAACCGGCTCACTACAGACCAGTCGCACTGACCTCCCACCTGATGAAGACCATGGAGCGGCTCATCCTCACCCATCTCCGCTCTGTGGTCAGCCCCACCCTGGACCCGCTGCAGTTTGCCTACAGACCCAACATCGGAGTAGAGGACGCCGTCATCTACTTCCTGCAGCGGACGCTCTCCCACCTGGAGCCCGCCGGGAGCGCTGTGAGGGTCATGTTTTTCGACTTCTCCAGCGCTTTCAATAGCGAACTATCTGAATGACGTCACTAAGACACGCCCCCGCCGCCTGTCAACTCCCGCCCACATGTTTCGGACAAACACTGCCAAAATGAATCAAATACCTCTTGTCACTTTAGACGAAAATGATAAACCAGGGGCAAAATTCCACCATCAAACCATCAGGGATCATAGTGTAGACCAATTAAAACTTTGGCTTGAATGTCGTGGTCTTCCAGTAACTGGTAGAAAGTTTGATTTGATAAAAAGGTAATGGTGAGGATTATGCTAACATTATCTAGTCATTTAAATTGCAATGTTAGCGCCTTCTTTGTTTATTTTGCTCTGATTAACTTCCATTTATCAAGTTGTTTTTTGTACTGTCCATTTCGTAATTAGTTTGATCATTTAGTTAACTACAGTCAGCCGATATTATAATAGATCCATGGGGTCACAACGGGCTACACCACTACTGTCTCTGAGAGAGAAACTATCGGAGCTAGCCACACTCAGTAAACGCAAACGACAATCAATCAACATATTTAAATGTTAATGCTAGAATATAATATTCATACAACACACGTGCACAGAGGTTTTCAGAATTATCTGTTAAGGTTTTCATGACAAAAATACTTTTTTAATGCGACTAAAGCGATCGCTTTTTTAAAGTAGGTGAACTAAAACCTTTGGGAACTATTTTCTTTGCACTCATTAAATAAACCTTTTGGCATGAATAGTGACAGAAGTTTATTTTGTGTGTTCAGTTGGTACAAAGCCGTATAATAAGCGGACCCCAACGCGCTTCGTCTGTGCTTATTTTCCGATAGTCACGAAGTTGAAAAAATCCCTCTCATCTTTCTTCAGGTGTGAGAATTGTATACATTCTGGATTAGGACAAACAATACTAATATGGATTGATGGGGCTAACTACATTCAGAAGAGCTCAGACGGACCTGATACAGCGGTCCAGGTCCAGTCCCAGCTAAACGTAGCTAGGACTGGATCTGGAGGCTCCACAGTTGGTCCAGCGAAGTGTTTTGAAAAAACATGTCCTTTTTAACATTGTCATGAGAGAAATTCTGCTGACCACAAGCACCCACCTGGTCTGATCTGGTCCTGGTCTGGTCCTGGTCTGGTCCTGGTCTGGTTCGATGGTGTGGTTTAACGAACAGGTTGAATGTTACTTCTTTCATATAGTCCTTTTCAGAGTATCTGAAATCGCTCCCACAAGCACCATAACTGCAGTGTTTTGTTGTCACCATGATTCAATGATTTAGCCCAAATAAATACACACGCTTATGTGGAGAACACAGTAGTACTCAACGGAGTCGGACAGAGTTTGTCCGAAACATGCGCGCATGCGCAGTCATTGGAACTATTTTTAGCACATTTCGGAAACCGGACAGTGCCCTATACCATCAGGCCGGCACTGCTGCGGGGGAAGATGGAGGACGCGGGAGTGGACAGTAGCCTCACTGCATGGACCATCAACTACCTCTCAGACCGACCACAGTACGTGCGGCTGCGCAGCTGTGAGTCTGAGGTGGTCGTCTGCAGCACTGGGGCCCCTCAGGGCACTGTCCTCTCACCGTTTCTCTTCACCATCTACACCTCAGACTTCACACACGACACACACAGCTGTCACCTGCAGAAGTTCTCCGACGACTCCGCCATCGTGGGCTGTGTGTCTGAGGGGAACGAACTGGAATATCGGTCGGTTATCAAGGACTTTGTCGACTGGTGTGAGCGCAACCACTTGTGCTTGAACACCAGTAAGACCAAGGAGATGGTCATCGACTTCAGGAGAAAACCACTTTCCCACACGCTGCTGAACATCCAGGGGGAGGACATTGAGCTGGTGGACAGCTTCAAGTACCTGGGTGTTCACATTAACAATAAACTGGACTGGTCCCATAATACAAACGCCCTGCACAAGAAGGGCCAAAGTCGCCTCTTCCTTCTGAGGAGGCTGAGGTCCTTCGGAGTGAGCAGGCCTCTGCTCAGGACTTTTTATGACTCGGTGGTAGCTTCTGCCATATACTACGCAGCCGTGTGCTGGGCCCCGGGCAGCACAGAGCGGGACAGAAACAGACTGAACAAGCTGGTCAGGAGGGCCAGCTCCACTCTGGGCTGCTCCCTGGACTCTGTGGAGGAGGTGAGGGACAGGAGGTGCTAGCCAAAGCCACCTCCATTATGAACAATACCTCCCACCCACTGCACAGGACTGTAGAGGAGCTGAGGAGCTCCTTCAGTGGAAGACTGAGGCACCCTCAGTGTAGGAAGGAGCGCTACCGCAGGGCCTTTATCCCCACCGCTGTCAGACTGTACAATAAGTCACTTTAAATGATCACTGTGTGAAAACCTGCACTACTATTGACACTGTTTCCAATTGACACTTGTCACTTTTGTTGTACATAATTATTGTCACTTTATTGTACATATATCCTGCATGTAACATGTTTGCACATTTCCTCCCTTTGCACAATCTGAGTGTCTCTATCCATGCCAAATGTGACATGTAAATTTCTCCTCTGTGAGATACAGTAAATAAAGCAATCTTATCTTATCTTATCTATGTCTTTTAGCTGGCCTGGGAACGCCTTGGGGTCCCCCCGGACGAGCTGGAGGAAGTGTGCGTATATATGGTATGGTTTAAATCAGACCTGGGCAAAGTGTGGCCCGGGTGCCCCATATGGTCTGATTCACGTTTCCATGAGGCCCTCTGACCGTTTTTATACTGTCTATTTAAAAGAATGGGAATCAACCCAATGAAGGCTTGCAACTAACTGCAACAATCACAAGTCATAGTCTTCCTCTGTCCTCAATGCTTCTTCGTCTATACGTCTTTTTGGCTTTAGCCATCCTTTGGTTTAGTCCAAGAAAGAATTATAATACTGTACAAAGGAAACTATATAATAATTAATTAATAACCATATTTAATCAAATAAGAATCTTCTCACCTTGCCTTTCCATATTGTAACAGGTTAACGAAAATATAGCAGCAGATGAATGAGTCAACAATGTTACGCAAACACAAAGATAACATTCTCTCTCCTTCCCATCTGTGAATTTATTTGTTTATCAAGTACAAACATTGTTGTGACATTTTTAAACGAAAGTAGCGTTGTTATTCCATATGTTATCCGGCCTTCCACATGATGCTAGTCTCCCAATGTGGGGATAATAATAGTTGCAACCTCACAAACCTGACTTTTAATTGCCTTTTCTATAAAAAAGTATTTTCTCAGGCTCTAACCTTCAACATAAAATAATCTCTGTTTAAATGTTCAGGAAGTGACCGTGCTCCTATACATGATTCTTCCTCAGCTGGCTTATATCAATGGCTGTAAAGTTGTATAGTTTTGGCAGCTTTTAATAAATCCATTAAAACCTTTTTGCCTTTTGTTTATAGAACATTTAAGATTAAGAGATCCTTTAAAGGTCCCACAGTGGGAACATTTAATTGTCACATCACCAGTTACAGAGCAGTAAGAATGAGTGGCACACAGCCCAATACAACTTTAGTATAATAAAGAAGCAAGACTAAAATCTCCCACTTTAGTATAATAAAGAAGCAAGTATATTTTAGTGCAAGACATATATATTTATGTGTTTACATCTGTACATGTTAGCAGCATGTGGGTCTGGGACAACTGGACTCATGTGACTGTCACTGAACACATGTGGTTTTAAATTGCACATTCTGTTCAAACTATTGAAAATTATTTCCATTGGCAGCATGAGGTTTAATAAAGCTTGTCCTTGGGCTATGATTCTTCCTTTCCTCTCGATAGGAGTGAGGAGAGCCCATGTGGCGTACACACAGGAGGCTGATGCTGCTCACTGGACTGAAGGAGACTCTGTAAAGTGCAATGACAAATCCCCCACTCAGTGAACGCACGGAAAACGGTCCCAGCGGAGAAGCAGAGTCCAGGTCCAGGGCTCAGGTCAGACAGAAGAGATTTGAGAGCACTCGCACTTTTGACGGTATGAGTAATCTGTGCATATGTACCACAGACCGGACTGGACTGGACTGGTCAGCTCAGGCCAATGCTGTCTATAAGGAAGGTATTATGCTGGTATAATGGTATAATGCTGGGATAGATAGATAGATAGATAGATAACTTTATTTGCAGACTCAAAACACAGAAAAGAAAAAGAAATATAAAAAACAGACAATAAAAACCTCTAAACTTTCAAGAGGTAGTTATACCAATGTTTCCACAGAAGTAAGGTGAACGTACTGGGCTGCACACAACAGTATAATGCTGTCTGCGAAAGGTCAGAGCACTTCCTGAGAAGACTGAGGTCTTTTGATGTGAGCAGTCAGATGTTGCACATATTTTACCAGTCTGTTGTAGCTAGTGCCGTGTTCTTTGGGGTAGCGTGTTGGGGCGGCAGTCTGACCTTGATCAGGAAATGTGTCTCTATGATGGTCAGAAGTGTGGACTCTGTGGGAGCTGTGCTGGAGAGAAGGATGAGGGCTCTAATGCAGGGCATCTTGGGTAACTCCAGACATCCTCTGCATGACACTATGGCCGCTCAGGTGAGTCATCGATGCAACAGGCTCCTATCACTGCGCTGCCGAACGGAACGTTTTAAGAGATCCTTTGTTCCTTCGGCTGTCAGACTGTACAACAAACCTGGATGAGTCTTCTGCTGCTGGACACCTGAATTTCTCTTCGAGGGATCAATTAACTATCTATCTATTGATCTATCTCTCTACAGTATGTTAATACAGTGGACGTACCAAGTGGATGGTTGTAAGGTCAAAGTGCTTTACGATGCTTTGGAGCACACATATTTTTCCTTTCATTCCACACACACAGTGATGACAGAAGGGAAACGGCAAAACATCAAACTTTTTTTGCATCATTTGCATTATTTCCAGGTCTGACAAATCATGACACATCACAATGACAATTCAATACAAACAAGTTGCACCAACAAAAACCAAAAAAAAGTCTTCTGCAACCAACAAAAACAGGCATAAATCAATGAAAAAAGGCTGAACAAGAGAGGATGGACAAGAATAGGTGGAATTGAACTCAGGACTTCTCTGCATGTGCTGTTCCATTTAGACAGAAGGGACGGATTTGTGCCAGCTCCTGATATCAGCATGGATGAAAGATCAATATTGTATTAGTGGCTGAGTGGTTAGCACTCCCGCTTCTCAGCAAGAAAGGCCTTTCTATGTGGAGTTTGCTTGTTCTCCCCATGTCTGCGTGGGTTAACTCTGGGTGCTCTTTTTTTCCCCTACCACTAAAAAAATGCAGAATAGGTTCAGAGGGACAAAAATGTATTGTAAAAATGTATAATTGTGCAAGTTCTCAGGCCTACCATTTGTATCACACTGTAGGTATAGGTCAACTATGAGACACAGAAAAAAACCCTAAATAAATAACTTTTTGCCCCACTGTAAATCCTCCAGCTCTGGTCCTGACCAAGCCGAGCACCAACATCTGGGGATGGGTTCTAGGGCGCTGTACTATGGCGACCACTGCTCCTTACAGAGGCCCTAGTGGCATCAGGATGGATCAAATGCAGAAGAGAAAGTTCCCTACGGGTTGAATAAAGTGCACAATTACATTTACAAGAGCCCATGATTTGTCTCCTTTAAAACAGATCTGTGATGTTATTAAAATGTTTGTTTCTTTATGAATGTGATTATTTATTTCTGTGTTGCCGGGTGCACAAATTCTAAAAAAAAATTGCTTTGCCTATAAAAATCATAAAACAAGGTTTCACAAAAGGACATGTTTGATACATTCTTCAGATTTGACATTTCGTATCAGCTCTCTTGTGTCCTCTCATTTCCATTTTTTTTATCAAAACAAAACAACACACAGATTCACAGATAGCACAAACAGGTGTTGAATAATGCCATCAGCGAATGTGAAGCGAGCACAAATCTGTTGCTTTTCGACCACAGGAGCCGACACTGAGCACGTTTAATATTTCATATCTGATCCCAGCGTGCCAGAATGGGAGAGAGAGCCGGCCCTTATTACCTCACAGTTATCCTGGGGCCATCAGGGGGGTCACTGCCATCCCACAGAGGAAAAGAGAAGAGTCTATTCCACCGTCTCTCACTGAACCATGAATTACAGCGACCAAACACTGGCGCTGCAATCCCAGAAAAGAGAAGCAGCGATTATCATGTGTATATCAAGGCAGCTGATCTAAAACTAGGGTTAGGGTTGGGCCACATTATTGATTTACAGTGGTCCCTCGTTATTACACGGTTCACCTTTTGTGGCCTCGCTGTTTCGCAAATTTTTGAGTGTGCAATTTTGCTTGTTTTATTTTATTTTTTTCACGCTGTGCCCCCTTGTTGTCATGTGTATACTCCGACAACATCACACTACATACAACATGATGCCACACATGCCTGGACAAAGTGCGGCCCGGGGGTCACATCCGGCCCGATTCACATTTCTCTGAGAGAAATGAGTCATTACCCAATAAAGACTTGTAACTTTACATTTATTCTGTTCTAATTGATGAAGCTGAAATGTTTTTAGTAATAATTAGAAATAGCCTTTTATTAATTTAGACCAGTAAAACATGAAGTAAGAAGAACACTTTTGTGGCTCGTATGCACCGCTGGGATTAACCTTTTAATGTTCACTCTTTGAAAATAGCTACGCATTTTTTTGCTGTTTGTATTTCCCAAGATATATGGCAATATAATTATGTTTTTTTTAATTATAGATCTTTACCAAATGGTTGAGATGCAGATTGATGTAAAAGTCCCTAAAACCAAGTGAGATGTTTCAAAAAGGGATATTTTAGTTCCAAGCAATAGGAACACGCCTCAAAGGAAATCCACCAAATGGTCGAGGAAACTATTAAAGGGTTGATTCAGATCTTATTCATGTATTTATTTGTCCAAGTCATCATATTACATACATCATGTATGTTTTAAGAAATTAGTATAAGTTATAGATTTTATACTTGCTTCTTTATTGTGCTAAAGTTAGGGATTTTAATTTATTTGAGTATGAGTTATTGTGACTCATCTTGTGGACTGTGGGACGAGGATCTCTTAATGATTGATTGTCTTTACATTCGTGAAGCTCGAACGAACAGGAAAGGAAAAGAAAGACAACAAAATCTTATATTTCCTGCCCCTTGTTTTGCTGGTTTTTTTTACATTTTCCCCTCAAAGTCACACTCAGTCCTGTGTCCTCTGGAGCTATATTTTACACTATACGCACAGCATGGATATGGAAAATGTGATATGCATTTAAATTGGACTAAAGGCGAATAGTGGCTGCTGCTGCTGAAAAGATGATGGGAATATATACAGAAGGTGAGGAGCACATGCAGGTAGTCACCACACTGCAAAAAATTACAAAATATAAGGTAGCAAATGCTTGAATCAAGGGTTTTTATTTCAAGTTGAGTTTTTTGTCTTGACACATTTTTTTCAATGAAAGAAGTAGTTTAGTCTCCTCTCAAGGACTGTTTTCAAAACTTCTTAAAACAAGAAACTATTTTTGCTTGTCCCATTGGCTAATCTTGTTTTTACACAGTCAAAATGTACTCAAATTAATATAAAAACACGTGATTCAAGCATGTATCACCTTATTTCTTGTTATTTTTTTGCAGTGTAGGAAAGGAAAATCATTAGGTAACAATAATAATACATTCAATCTTTGACCCAACCTTGAAAAGCCCCCAATCATTGAAACGGTGTGATGCCAGAGTGGAAATGTCCATGGTGTTGGAGAGGACATTTGCATTCACGTCAACGATGAGAATCACTTTATATTAAGGCCTCGGGGTGCAGACTATATTTAGCCAAAAGTATGGCTGCATGGGGGAGTCATTGTTCTGCAATATGTATGGGGCTCAGAGAAGCAGAGCGTGAGAGCAGAGGGGGGTAGAGTGGATCCTCACCAAAAATTACACCTTACATTCTGCTCTATTTCTTGCCTGCGTTTGTGTATCTTTGTGTCGGTCCATGTGTGTGTATGTGTGTGTGTTTGTGTATGTGTGTGTGTATTTGCTTACATGTGAATTTCTTCTGCGATGTTAGCTTCATGCCATAACAGGGGCACACGTGTTGCTATGACAGTTGCCGAAAGAAAGCTGGGGTTTTACCGACCAGAATAAAAGGTCATGGGATGATTTACAAAAACAAAAAATGTTACGGCCCCCTAGTGGACATACATTTTAATGTCAATGCGGCCCCACACTGAAAGTCTGGGCAAATATGGCACATTATACATCGTTCTAAAGACATATTTATCAGTAAAAACAATCACGCCTTATAATTAACGTTGAACCCTGAAGGCAACAAGCAATAATTCAAAGTACACATTACTAAACCCGGTCTACAATACTCTGCCTCTTTGCTTTTCGTCCAGTTTTGTTTCAATCCAAGTTCAATCCTGGACTCATTTTCTTCATAGAAATAGATACAAATAAATTCACAGTGATTATAAGGTCAAAATGCATTCATGATTCTACAAAGTCACCATGAACTGTAACACTTTCCACAAACGCTGAATTCTTTACACACACAAACAACACACACAGCTTCTTCCAGGCTTGACCTCATTCGGCTCAGAGATGAACTGAGTTTGAAACGCCTGCTTGGAAGTAATGTATGTGGAAATAAAACCTCCAGCTGCCAAGTTCTCAAAGTTAGAAAAGTCCATTACATTTCTACATCTACATATCTGTTTCCCAGAACACAAACTAAACAACACAGAAATAAAAATGTAGTGATTTATTTATTTTCTTTGACTTGCAAATGCTTCCCAAAGCTTAATAACAAAGCAAAACATCACACATATTTCTGCTCTCTCTTCAGGGCAGGAGACGATCACAAAGGACTTTTGTTGGGAACGCATAATTCGGAGCAGAGCCACGATGACAAAAGTGTCTCATTGCATCACAGCTTAGAGACGACTGTGAGTGATCTGCAGGAGGTCTGTACTGTACACGTCTCTACACAGCCATAAAAAAGTAATTTTTATTGGATTTCAACTGTTAAGGCGTATTATCGAAGGAAATAAGGGAGATCTGTTGGGCTTCTGTGTCATTAGGGATTAAGTATAAACCAACACTGCAAAAAAAGCTAGAAGTAATAAATGCTTGAATCAAGTGGTTTTAATCTTCTTAATCTGAGTACACTGTTACTGTCTTTAAACACAATTTGCCAATGAGACAAAGCCATTTAGTCTTAATTTTTGTTTTGTTCTCATTCCAAGGGAGATATTTTTTGTATCTTTTTAAAACTAGATAATTTAGCTTGTCCCATTGGGAAATCTTGCTTAAAGGCAGTCAAAATGTATTCAAATTAAGATACAATTAGCAATTTTTTACTGAGTTTTCATTACTTTTTGCAGTGAATATGTTGTTCTTTGGTCCGATTTGTTGCAGAAGTGAAGATATGAGAAAAGTGGGTTCAGTGTTGTAAACAAAGCAAACAAAGAATAATAATAATAATCCCATAAAAGTATAAGAAATAATGCAAGTTTCATTTTCTTCAATCTGACGTGTGTTCCAATATGGATAGATAATGTACGTCCCAAAAGGTTTTCTTTTTCCCTTTACTCATATCACAATGAAACTTCACACAATGGAAGTTTCAAAGGAAAGAATAAAATAGATTTATTCTAAAGTGTATTGGAATATGCAAATATGTTCACCATTATTCAGATTTGTCCCAACATATTTTTGATTAGTATTGACCTCATTTGCATATTCAAATTAGTTTCATTGTGATCGGAGCAACAGGGTAAAAAAGCCTCTTCAGTCGCCTGGCTGTATAGGCACACATTGAACTGATGAAAATTAAACCTATTTACCCAGCAAGGATTTCTCAGCACTTTTAGAATGCTTTTGTAGACGCCTCAAAGAAATGTTTCATGGTGGAAGAAAAAACTGTTACATTTTGTCCATTATTTGGGGCAGACCTGCTTGAGAATGAGATGCTGCATTACTAACGCTCAAATCTCTTCTTTTGTTTAACTTGCCTCCAATGTCTTCTTTTGACTTGAAACAGGTTGAATATATTCATATACATATTCACATCATAGTTCTGTTGTATACACTTTATTGCCCCTCTATGGAAATATGTCCCATTTCTTTCTATTTTTCACCCTTTGATTTATCCATTTCTGGGTCAGGGGGGTGGCATTCACAGCTGCCCCTCAATTCACAAAGCATCAGTCCCTCGCTGACCCTCTGCAGGTGGTGGGTCCACAGGAAGATGGCTGCTTCTTCAACAAAGTTACGGCCTTGGTGTTTCAGCGGGGGCTTCAGTCAGAGTAGGGTTAAGTGTCTTGCCCAGGGACACAACAATAGCAGACAGATCGTCTTCTCCCAGAGAAGACGACATGGGTTGTGGGGGGGACCAATTCTTTACCAACTGAGCCACTGTTGGAAATGTGTCCTCTACAATTGATTTGATTTTGCTGAAACAGAAGAAATGTATGAAAGTGGCTCAAAAACAGAGCCAAACTCAAAAGGCGGTTTATTGTGGGCCTTTGTCTCTCACTCCACACAGAGATAGGAGCGAGGTCGCCGAACAGGAAGCGCATGCCAGACCTATTGCACATGTCTTCAGTGGTAGGGGAAACCTACGCGGACACAGGGAGAACATGCAAACTCCACCCAGAAAGGTCCCGTTCCGACCAGGAAGCAAATTCAGGACCTTCGCTTTTTGCTGAGAAGCGAAGGTGCTTGCAGTACACGTTCAATTTAAAGCTGCACTAACTGACTTTGGGATTTAGTGCCCGCACCCACGAAGCTATCCCCCCCCCCACACACCCACTGTTGTTGACGGAGCTAGCGTCTCCCAATATGGATAAATACATGGAAATGGATTTGCACGTTTCTTTTGGATGGCTGTTTTGCTGTATAAGCAGTAACCGATGACGAAGACAAGGAAGCTTCAGGTTAGCTCCGCCGCTTGTTGTGCTAACTCAGCCGTCTATGCTAACGGACCTGTAGATTTCTCACGAAAGTAGGGGCTAGTGGTCCGCTGTGATTGGTCACAATCTGCGACCCAAAACACATTCTCTTCCTTGTTTCATCAAAACACAATCTAAAATATAATGTCACGCCAGCACAAACCTGCGCTACTTTTTCTTCAAAAGGACGTATATCCCAATGCACTGCATGGACATGGATAGCATTTTCGTAATGAATACAAAAATAAAGTCAGTTAGTGTAGCTTTAATTCAATTCAGCTTATTCTTGTGTAGCCCTAAACCACAAAAGTTATCTCAGGGGGCTTTATCAAACCGTTGAATTCGCCAACACAAATCAAAGAATCAAACAGTTCAAACTGAAAAACAAATTTGACATTGGTCCATTAGGGGCAGATGGCCAATAATGTCCATAAATATTGTTGAATGTTGTGTGTCCTGGATCATCACCGGACAAGAACATCTTAAATGCCAATCTCTATTCATAAGTGATTGCAAAATGTCAGAAAAAAAATATTTCCCTTTGACATTTGCCTTTCTGTGTCTTCACATCACATGGCACGAGATCAGATGGAATATGCTAAATACACAACATATCTGAAACACTATGAGCAGCAGAACCGCAGCTCCATGACTCTGAAAGTTACAGACACACAGAGAACACAAGAGCAGAGAGTCCAAAACTGTGTGTCTCAGCCTGACGCTTTGTCTATTTATTTTCACAGTATGGCAGAGGAAGAGCGGCTTCGAACCTGAAATACACAACCCTTTGAAAAATAGACAAGAATCTTTTGGTGATGCTATAGGGGGAGCTTTTTGTCTGCTCTAGAGGGAGCTTGAGCACGGCCAGCCCTAACCCTCCTTAGCGCCGCTGCTGGTGTGTGTGCATGTGTGTGTAGGTTTTTGTCCACAGGATATGACAGAAACACCTCTATAGACACTTGTGTTCGCCCTTCAACGCGTCTGTGACAATAGCTGTGAAAAGAGCGTGGCAGCAGCTCCAGCTCCAAAGGCACAATCACAGGAGCACCAGGCTTTCAGCAGCTGCGGCTTTTCCGTATGGTCCTGATTCTGACCTGATTTTCTCACTGTTTGTTTCAAATGTATGTGTGTGGGTTTGTCTCATTTTAAAGATTCATTTTACGTACAGTATTTTCTACATGAGGTTCTTACACTGAATCTATTGAACCTTCCCTCAATGTAATTCAATTCTATTCATTGTTGTATAACCCAAAATCACAATAGTAGTTATCTCAGAGGACTTTGCAAAGCTGTCGATTCGCCAACACAGATCAGAGAATTGTTGAGGGTACAGCTGAGTAGAGTAGAACAACAGGACTGGTAGAAAAGGGGTTTTTGCAGTACACATTCTAAAATATGAAAAGCCAACATTCTCAAGAATATCTCTAGATCAACCTTTTCAGATAGAAAACCGAGAAAGAGAGGATCACCCTTACTCAGCCAATCAGCTCTCAGCTCAAAGAGTCAACACGTTTCTTCTTTTAAATTGGCTAAACCCTCCCAACTTGAATGACAGATTATACACAGATATTTCATTTAGAAAATGCACATTATTAAGAATCAAAGCAATAATTATCAACCAGTGGTATAAAAATGTTCATGGAGACTCATTTCCGTCTCGGATTGTATAATGCCGGTGATCTGTCGAGTTGTGCCACCTCAGCACTTTTTGATGTAATGCAAACCTGCGCATCCGCGTTTCACGGCAGCCGAAGCAATCCAAGATGGCGGACATAAAATCTGCTAATTGTTTAAAAACTTTAAATTTAAATATGAACAAATAAAGACACAAATATCACTTTTAATGCAATTTAAGGCGAGAATTTGATTGTTATTTGATTGTGATTTGTGGGTTCTAAGAGTAAAAGTTTTGTGTAAAGTTTGGTTTAAGCAGTCAACTGCTCCTGTGAAACCAAACAGCTACTGTGTGACAGCAGTCCTCTTGTCGAGTTGAACTGCCGCATACGTAGTACGCATACGCAGGTTTGCACTATCAGAAACAGCTGAGGCAGCACAACGCGACAAGCAGCACAACTTGACAGAACACTGGCTCACAAAGACAGCAGGTGGCGCTATTTCGAACCTGAAATCCCCGGTAGTGGTAGGGGAAACCGGAGCACCTAGAGGAAACCTACGCAGACACGGGGAGAACATGCAAACTCCACTCAGAAAGGCCCTGTTCCGACCAGAATTCGAACCCAGGACGTTCTTGCTGAGGGGCGAGAGTGCTGTTCACTCAGCCACTGTGCCGCCCGTTTTTAATCTGCAAAAAACAGCTTGTTTTGACCTCTTACCGTTCTTGAGCAATCTGTCACAGAACATAACATATGTAGTTCAATCCAAAACACAAGTCTCAATGTGTCCAAACCCGGGTCATCACGGCGCAAGCGCTACAACTTTACCACTAGACCACTATTACTGTACATTCAATACAAAATTGTTCCCAGGCACGTTTTTCAACTGTTAACGGAGAACTGTTAATGGGGGGCGACGGTAGCTCAGTTGGTTGAGCGCTGGCCTTTGGGCCTGACGGTTGTGGGTTCAAGTCCACCATGAAACCTACTTCACCGGCTCCCACTGATGTCTGCTGTCATTGTATCCTTGGGCAGGACACTTACCCCCACATTGCCTGAAGCCCCCACTAAAGGCTGTATCGTCACTGACAGAGCAGCCATCCTCCTGTGGACTCAACACATGCAGGCCTCAGCCTATACCAATCCATTCATAGACAAAGGTCTTGCTTAGCTCACTTAAGCCTAGCATTTTAACAATGTATCTTAAAATCAACGTTTCCTTCATGTTATTCTTGACAATTTGCATATTTCATATCTAGTCTGTATTGTGTATACTTCATTAAATCTACAAAACCATCTTTGTCTGAAAGTGATATTTGTACTTTTAACTCCAGAAATTGGGTCACTGATTTGTAAAAGAATTCACTACCTTCAGATTCTATTGAAGTGAATTGGACTAATTAGCTAATTAAATAATGAAAGGACTCATGAGATTACTTAATCAATAAATGAGCCAATTAATTGATATTGTGACGTCATACTGTATGCACGTTATCAGTTGGGAGTTATTCCCTGGTGCCCCTAAATAAAGCTATTATCAATTATTGTATTTATTACATGATTGTTTTTGATTACATGATTGTTTTTGATCCAAATCTCCGATATCAGGTACATAACTTATGTTACAAGTTATGTGTGATATCGACATTTTCTCACCCTACATTCCTTTGGCAGAAAATGATGTCATATGACTTTTGATGACAAAGGTTGCAGACGCCTGATCTTTATTATCTAGCTATGTCGATTTATTTTTATTTTAGCATTAAATGTAAAAAAAAACTGTGTGATTTTTTTATATTGTTGAGGACTTTGATGCTATACCTTGAAATTAGTGTTATTCTTACTTGAATACATTTTATTGAACTGATGCATCATGAAGCACGTCTTCCCATACTTTATAGCTTGAGTTTATGCAGAGACACGGAGCACCATTTGAATGAAAATATATTCATTTATTTTAGATTTAGAGTTCACATTCAGTTCCCGGTATGGGATTCAATCAGACACAAAGCTCAGTCAACATCAGGCAGAAGTTTCTGAATTATATATAACGCACACAGCAGAAGAAGGAGGATGGGATTTTAGTTTTAAATGTACATAATGGAAATGGGCTAGAATCCTCCCATTAAACGTGTCTATATACTGCACAGGAAGACACAAGTAGGACCTGTTTGAGTAAATGCAAAATGTCAAATCACCTGTTCATCTCACTAAAATCCTTGCAACCAACCCACAACAAACCCTTTATCCGGGGAAAGTCCTTGGTAAGCTTGGCTTCCAGCTGCCCAATTTTTGAAGGACCCATTATACGCTTCTTGACTTTTCTCTGGTTTAAACATGATAACAGCGCTATTTGTCCTTCATACACATACCCAGAGTGGTTTTTTCATCGATTCCCTGAGGCTTTAATTAGAGAGTGATCTTTCTCTTTCTTTCTCGAGAGGCTCAGAAAGATTGTATTGTATTTTGCTCCATCCACCTTCCCATCAACTCTGTCACTCTGTCATACACTAGTGGCCTTGCTGAAGAAAAGCATCCCCACAACATGCTGTCACCTTCATATTTTACACTGGGGATGAGGCATTGAGACAGATAAGCAGTGTGAGAGTTATATTTTGGTCTTACAACAACCATTTTGAGGTTTCCCCTGCCTTGCTTCTTGAGGCTTTATTTCAACACTCTATTTACCACTCATCCGTAGCAGCCACATGTGTGTAGTGTATGACTGAAGCCTAGCGTACATCGGACTGGCAACTGATTATATCCGTCGCATATGAGTTGCTGCCCCGCACACATCGACAATCTGACGAAAACGGGCAACTTCCAGTATCAGACCAGTCTCGGGAATAACAGTGCGTACATCGACAGCAACTGTCCGTCACCTACAGTGTGTTTTCTGACATAAACTGTTGCGGGCTCGCAATACACGCAATACACACACGTTGTCGGAGCGGCGCATGGAGCATGCACATCGGGTCATATCTCCGAAACTGAGGACAACTAGTTGCCGAAAAGTAGAACACGGGCAACTGACTGAAACTGGAGACCGACTGTTTATCTCCAGTTGTAAGAGCGCTCACATCGACCGATTTCGGCAACTGATCATCTCCCACCATCTCCTCTCAGTTGCCAAAAGCCGCCTTGCAACTAGTTGTCTCCAGTTTCTCTGTCGATGTACGCTAGGCTTAATCTTTGCCCCATGTAGAGATTCTCCCAGATGAGCTGTGGATGTCTGCAGATCCTTCAGAATAACCAGTGTAGTCCTTGTTGGAGCTGTGAGTTTGGACAGACAGCCGAGTCTTGGTAGATTTACAGTGTCCGTCCTAGATAATGGATGGATTGAACATGCACCAATGACCTCTGACTTTTGTGGTGTGCCCCTTGGCTTTCGGTCGGAGTGTTTTGGTCACTAAACAGCTTCATGATGCTGTTTAGTAACCAATACCAAAGCTCTGAGGCCCACACAGTACAGTACTGTGTCGTTCTGGCAAGGTGTGGACATTCAACAGTCAAAAAAAAAGTGTTCTAAAGACAAACAAATTGATAACCTGGCAAGAGCCAGATTGATGATTGTGTAGAACTCTAACGCGTTCTCCGCGATATCAATCTGGGATTTCCCCCGGAGAATCCTTTCGGGGAAAGGAGGGGTAAGCAGCAGAATACTTGAAGCTGATTGGGCGAAGTGACGCTGTGTGCCCGCCTACCAAGGTTGCCGTCCAGAAATGTACAAAGCGCCTCTCGCTGTTCATCTTTCAAAAAAGAAATTGGAGATTCTGCTAAAACTGACTTTGCGTCCGTCCTCCTGCGTAGCCATGTTTGTTTTGCTTCGGCCCGGCACTTCTTGCTTTCGTCAAACCCGGATATCCCGCCCTAAACCCCCAGACTGGCGCGTGATTGGCTCGCACACCCAGTGGTTCGACTCGAAAAGTGTAAGCGGGAGCGGTACAAGATGTATTCTCGAGTGTTTGTGAACTCACAAATACCGCGAGAATTCAGCTTGCAGGCAAGGTTAACAAATTGATGCATTGGCAGAAATTCACTCATAATCATAACATATTATACCCATAGAATACTTTGTGGTTCCGGTGGTGCAATGATTTCTTCAGGGCAGGAAATACGAAGCCGTGTCTATTCCCCGCAACATCCACAAATAGATACATTTTTATGTTTCTAAGCAACCTCAACACCATCAGTGACTTTCCACACGGTGATCCAGCAAACCATTGGAGTGTGAAGTTTGTGAACTGGTCCTTGTACTGAAAATTAAACTCTCAAAAAAAACAATGGCATCACGTTCACTTTATATTATCCGTTTTGCTCGTGCGTTAATTAAAGATGATATTTTCCAAGCCCAGCTGGGTACGCAGTCTCCAGAGCCAGAGGTCGCAGTTGTCTGCTGTGGCATGTTCGTCCAAGCGTGTGCAGATGAGAGCCTTAAAGACTCATTAAATCTGCTGCTTTCCTTTACAGCTCATCACATGGTGACCGTGGGGAAAGTTTAGCACTCGCTGGTTTAATGACAGTGGCAGAAATGAGAATTATGTGTTCTTTGTCGGTTTGTTGGACACTTCTAGTTTCCGCGGGTTCAGCAGTCTGTCCTCTGTGCACTGGACAACGCTGCGATTCTAAAAGCCAAGATCATATTCAGTAATGATTTGTAGCTGAGGAAACCAACTTTCAATCCAATATTTATGGATATTATGTGAATTTTTTTATTCTTTTTTTTTTATTTTAATTCTTAATTGTTTGACCAAATAGACAGATAGATAGATAGATGTATCAGATAGATAGATGTATGTATTGTGTATTGTACTTTAGCAGCAGAGAATATGACGAGATTAAACAAAGCTAATAATAGCAGCAGGTAAAGTGACTCGTAAAGTGACAGAAATATCAGTTGAATGGATATGTGGATATGCATGTAGTGATAACAATCATAATAACAATAACAAACCTGTAAAGTGATGAGTGAATTACTATCAGAACAGGAGAGTGGCACAGAGAGTGGATGGAGTTCTGTTATGCTGAACATAAACAAGACTCATCAGTCGCTATTGACGGCAGCAGGACTCACTCTGGACTCATTAGCAGTGGCAGATGTATGAGCTACATAAAAGACTGGTACCGTTTCCAGGCAACAGTAAATTAAAGTGAATAATAATTCTTCAGGGTGGGAGTCAGAGACACTATCAGCACAGATCGCACAGACAAAGAAATGAGAGATTACCTCAAGGGAGACACTTGTCATTCAGGGAACAGCTTAATTACAATTTAATGTGTTTTCATAAAGGAAATGTAATGAGCTGGGGTAGTTTGTCTGCGTGGATTGACAGACTTCTGCTGATTGTGTTTCTTACTCGTAGGTTTGTATTCTGATCTCGTAGGTAGGAATGTCGGGAGGTTGTTTCTATTCATGTCACTACAGTAATTATGAATGATTTACGTCCGTCAAACTCGTTGTATGAAACCTCGGAAAAATAACTCCAAAAAGTCCATTCATTTCTGTAATTCAGCCTAAACTAAATATAAACTCATCTCAGTGGTAATGATCAAGGACATTTAAGGACATTTATGACCATTTATGGACATTGGCATCCCGCTCCCTATGAACCAATGTGGTTATTATTATTTTATTATTTCCTGTGTCTGAACTGTTTGAATCTCTGATCTGTGGTTGGAGAATCAACAACTTTGTAAAGTTTTCGGGCTTTACAAAAATACGTTGGATTGAATTATCCATCCATTTTCTTCCCCTTAATCCATTTCTGGGTCGGGGGGGTGGCCAGAGATGCCACCCAGTCCACAGACCACCAGCCCCTCACTGACCCTCCTGCAGGTGGTGAGTCCACAGGAGCTGAGATCTTTCAGTGGGGGCTTTAGGCAAAGTGGGGTTAAGTGTCTTGCCTAAGGACACAACGACAGCAGTCATCAGTGGGAGTCGTGAAGTAGGTCTCACGGTGGGATTGAACCCACGACCTTCAGGCTCAAAGGCCAATGCTCTACCAACTGAGCTACTGTCACCCCCTGGATTGAATTAGTGAGATATATATACTGTACGTATATCAAGCCTTCATTTTTTATAATGTTAAAAAAACTTTTTTCACAGCAGTAAAACAAATAAGTAATAATAAAGATCTCAGAAATAAGAATATATTGCAAAATGGACTGTAAGATAAGATAAGATATTCCTTTATTTGTCTCACAGTGGAGAGATTTCAGTGTCATCGTTGCGCACATTACAGCAGGAAAGAAGGAAATAAGAGCGCTCAGATTGCACACATCAAATTGACTCTTTTATTTAAAAAGCCATAATCATCAACTTTAGAACAGATATGTGTTTGGATTATGTAATGAGTCTATGCCATAGACATGCCAAAATTGTTCTGTGAATAATTGTTTTGACTTGATGCACAAAAAGCTGATAATGTGTTTGAGGACAAGTGAAATAAATGTGAACTGTAGTCTATTCTAAAAAGGAGGTGATTAGTATTCAATTAATTTACATAATGTTAGTCAAAAGAGAACTTCAGTCAAATATTGCTGGGATATGATTTTTAGTATTAGAAACTAGGTTTTTGTCATTGTGTGAATTATGAGATGACATGCTGTATTTTTTCCTCTAATATAATACAAAAATATCACTGAATTATAACCATCTGCAATGTGTAAATAGATATATGTATGTGTTAAGTAGATATATGTATATAAGATAGAATGAAAAAAGAAGATCAAGCTGTATTTGGTTCCTTTTGGCAGTAAAATGTTTTAATGCTGATTAAGATTTTCTAATTAAACTGTATTTTCATATATTGTGAAAAAAATTAAAAATCCGACGCAAAGGCAGTGTGCTTTGACAACAGAAAGGGGCCGCGGCAATCAAACAGAAGTGTGGATCGTGTGGAGCTTGTTACTTAAACCAAACTTCAGACAAACATTTTACGTAACATATCACGACGTGGAACCATCAACATCTCGCCTCCAATTGCATTAAACGTGACCTTCCTTGGTTTGCAGCCGAGTGTGAAGCGGCTGGGATGAGAATCAGCACCTCCAAATCCGAGGCCATGGTGCTCGACCGGAAAAAGGTGCCTTGCCCTCTCCAGGTGGGGGGAGAGGTCCTTCCTCAAGTGGAGGAGTTCAAGTATCTCGGGGTCTTGTTCACGAGTGAGGGAAGGATGGAGTGTGAGATTGACAGGCGGATCGGTGCAGCGTGCGCAGTGATGCGGTCTCTGTATCGGACCGTTGTGGTGAAGAGGGAGCTGAGCCGAAAGGCAAAGCTCTCAATTTACCGGTCAGTCTTCGTTCCCTCCCTCACCTATGGTCATGAGCTTTACAATACAATACAATACAATACAATTTATTCTTGTATAGCCCTAGGTCACAACAGAAGTCATCTCAGAGGACTTAACAAAACCATTGAAATCACCAACACAGGTCAGAGAATCAACAGTTAACACATGGAGAATATAAGGCACACACAGAAGAAAATGTCCATACATGTTGTAGAATGCTAAAGTGTCCTGATCATCACCAATCCTTTCTGTTGGACACTAACTGTCCAACAAGACCCTCCTGCATCGACAAGGAAAAACTCTTAAAAAACCCAGTGGGAAAAAGTGAGAAACCTTGGAGGAGAACTAGGGAAACCCACAGGGAGGGAGACCCATATGAGAAAGGGATCCGCTCCTCCGGACGGACAGGCTAATGATCTAGGACCTAAGCTAGCTACAGGACGTGGACCAGTGGCCGCTGAACGTGGACAGGTCCGGTGCAGGACCGAAGCACTCCCAGGCGGGTCGGGCGGGGCAGTCCGCAGGTGTAGATGGAGGAGGCCAGGCTCAGAGATCCCGTCATCGTACCATGAAACAGACAATGGGACAACGGGTGGATAGCAATGAGCAGCACGGTGGCTGAGTGGATAGCACTCTCGCCTCTCAGCAAGAAGGTCCTGGGTTCGAATCCCGGTCGGACCAGGGCCTTTCTGAGTGGAGTTTACATGTTCTCCCCGTGTCTGCGTAGGTTTCCTCCGGGTACTCCGGTTTCCCCTACCACTAAAAATATGTCCAATAGTTCTAGCATGCGCCTCCTGTACTGGCGACCCCGCTCCCATCTCTGTGTGGAGTGAGAGACAAATGCCCAAAAATAACAATTGTAAACCGCTTTGAGACTCAGAACTGCAGTGAAAAGGCGGTATATAAATAAAAACTTACTTACTTACTTACAATGAACAAACTACAGTCAGAATCCTAAAAGTGCTAAACAGATAAAGTAGATAAAGTAGGAAGGACCCACTAAGCAAGCCGACGTTGAATCAACGTAATTTGAACGTCGTTGTCCGACGTAGAATATAGGTCACGGGTGGGTGCAGAATGAAAGTTTTCTCGACGTCGTTTCCCGACGTCACCTCAACCTCCAAATGTTACGTTGATGGCACGTCAATTCAAGGTTTGAATGTGGTACGGAACCGGTCGGGTCTGACGTCCTATCAACGTCTCATATGACCAAAATATTGACGTTTATATGACGTTCGTTTTCAGTTGTTCCCACTAAGCAAGCAGATGTCAAAACTATGTCATTTCAACGTCATCTGGACGTTCATTCAAGGTTGCAATGTGGTACAGAACCGGTCGGGTCCGACGTCCTATCAACGTCTTATATGACCAAAATATTGCCTTCATATGACGTTCGTTTTCCGTTGTTCCAACTAAGCAAGCAGATGTCAAAACTATGTCATTTCAACGTCATCTGGACGTTATCTGGACGTTCATTCAAGGTTGCAATGTGGTACAGAACCGGTTGGGTCCGACGTCCTCTCGACGTCTTATATGACCAAAATATTGACGTTTATATGACGTCCATTTACAGTCCTATTGACCTACTTAACCTCTGCAGAATCACTCACTGGTCGAGACATACTTTTTGCAATAGGCCAGGCAAGTTTATTTGTATAGCACAGTCAAAACAAAAGGAAACTCAAAGCACTGAACAAAAGATAGAAACAATCAAACAAGGCATTACAATTATAAATATTGACAGTAAAATTAAAAAGATACAAATAAAATCTCTCATAAAATCTCTCAGTTGAAGCAGAAACAGAAGTGTTTTAAACCTGGATTTTAACATTGTCAAAGAAGAAGCCTGTCTCACATTTCCAGGAAGACCGTTCCAGATTTTAGCCTTGTGAATCTGAAATGCAGCTATATCATGTTTAGTTCTGACTCTGGGCAATAAACGATAAACACAGCATTCAAAAATCATTAGAACAACTGTAGGAGAAGGATATCAGTCATTATTGCAAATGGAGCTGCATTAAAAATCATGTTTCTCTACATCAAAGTACAAGTTAAAGCACACAGGGCACAGTGTTATGAACACTACTGTACTGAACAGTTCATGCCAAAGTAAAAAAACATGATTGTAGCGCCTATGTTTGGATCAGTATTAAAACAGGCACAAGCTACACTCTAGGTTCCCCAGATGTAAAAACACAATCTGAAAGGCAGAAGAATGCATTTATTGAATGTTGATGTTCCAACATGTGTCCTCTCTTGGTCTTCAGTCTCTCATCACAAGGTCCAAGCACAGCACCTGAAAATGTGGAACATGTTTAGTTTCAACGTAATGTGGCAAAGTGATATAACAACACATAACTTTCTATTAATGCCTCAAACCACTCGATTCGTCACCATGTGATACAAACCTTGGCACTGCACTAGCTCGAGACACTGGAAGACACTCCGTCTGAGAAACTTGGGATAAGGCTTTGGTCATTGGAGTAATTCCATGTAAAAACAATTGCAAATGTGCATTTGTTTTGCACATGGACACAAATGAGCCCTGAAAGCTACTTACCCTGTATTACTCTACACATGTTGCATTTCCGAGGGGGCATCTTCCCCTTGTTGCTCTTTTCCCTCATCTTGAGTGAGTTGCTGAACAATCTGAGAAAAAGATAGATGTTTTCAAAGAGAATACACCAAATAATGGTTTATTCTAAAAACAACATATTAATACAGAACAATAATCAATGTGTGAGAGTGTGATTCTTACCTTTGAACACCTTCAACACAGTCTGACACCTGTAAGACTCAAACACACATGACACATTAGGAATACACACAGAACATTAGTTATTGCAACAATCATGAAATTATACTCTATGGATTTCACAATTATTGACTGCATTAGCAAAGGTAAATGTATTTTAATTAATATATGGCTGGTTTTAAAGTTTATAAGAAAAAGTAAGAAATTGAATAGAGTTGCAAGCGCTAGTTAGCTTGCTACCAGCAGATGAATGGATATTTAATATTTGCAGCTAACAATAACAAAAATAACAACTGTAGTGGCTCATTTAAACAGCCACAGTGAGAAGAAGTGAAAGTCTCTGACATTGAAGATTTAATGGGAAGACATTAAATCCATTTATTAAACAAAGCAATACACAAACATTAAACTCTCTTTCTGCAGCAGGTAACATCTGTGTGCTCCTATGGTCCCACATGGTCCCACACCTGAACTCAACTCCAACTGATGACATCACAGGTGTCTAAATGATGGGAGTGTCCCAAATATTAAAGCTGATCTCCCTGTTTTTAAACTTAGTTTACTAAGTACTGTTGTCTTTTTGCAGTTTATAAACCATTGTGAAATATACAGTAACTTTACATTTTGGAATTGAATTATTATTTTAAAACTCAAGAATCTTAACCTTTTTTAACACATACTTTGTTGGACAGTCTAACCTAAGAATTTTAATGTGTTAAAAATAGTTTGAAATATGAAAAACAATATCATATTTTAAACTTTAACTTAACTCAGACTGCCAGGCATTTTCAGATTTGAGAAGTGCGTTCTGCCAGCAATTTCAGGTGATTTGACCCAACTTTGAAGTGCCACAGAATATTCATTTTTTAGACGATGTAAACACCAAATTAAAGATTAACCTCTCTGCTTTACTCTGAAAAAAACAGTTTGTTTCTACCTCTTACCGTTCTTGAGCTATTCGCCATAGAACAAAGCATACTTTCACCCACAACACCTGGTCTGAGCAAGAAAACAGAGAAAACGAGCTGTATGTAAACAGGAACATATCAAGCAGAAAAGAGACTTTTAGATGCATTTTTGCTGCTTTAGTGACAACTCAAAACATCTTCACACTTGTTCCATTACAAAAATTATAAAAACATGACTCTGAAATAATACTTTTGATGGCAAATTGTTGGCAATTTATTCACAGATAGAAAATTTTACTTTCTTCTATACCATCAACCAAAACGTCAAACAACAACAACACAAAGATCAATAAAACTATAGCTGTATAAAATAGAATGAAGCATGTGAATTTGAGTGTGTGTGTGTGAATGTCAGTGTGCGAGTGAGTGTCTGTGTGTGTGTCTGTGTGCGTGTGAGTGTGTGTATGAGTGAGTTTATCTGCTTTTTCAGTCCTCCCAGTGGTTCAGCTTTGAGTTGTAGAGGTTGAAACACTGTGTGCAACGGAACACGACACGCTGTGTACCATTTGTAGTTCTCCCTCTGTGAAGAAGAGCTCCAGAAAGTCTGGATCAGATGAATCCAGCTCCAGAAAGTCTGGATCAGATGAATCCAGCTCCAGAAAGTCTGGATCAGATGAATCCAGCTCCAGAAAGTCAGCTGGATCAGATGAATCCAGCTTCGTAGCCTCTGTCCGCAGCCTCTGAGGTCCAGGAGCTCCTGTGAAGGGCAACTGACTCGGCTCCCACTGATCCTCCTGTCAGCCATCTTCCCCAGAGCTTCTGGGTGACGAACGTGCTGGAAATTTGATACACACAATAACTATATTATACAGTGAATTTGTTACAATAAATCAATACATAAAATACAATGAAGGCCTTCCTCCCACATTATTGACTGACTGCTTTTGGACGAAACAAGTATACTATATTATTATTATTATTATATTATATTGCCATGGGATGTATAAGAATAGAAATAGTAGTCCTTTTACCTTTTATGTGCACAGCAACTGCCTCTCGATGCACCACCTGTAAATAATATAAATTTGTAAATCACTATACCAGGAGAATATATACAAAAATATGTACAATGGTATGAGGAGGCATTATCTTTACCTCCATGCCCTGTCAACCCCAATGGGGGAGGGCTCTTTTATCAGAATCTGTGAATGAACACATTTCATTTAGTCAGAGCTATGACACTGCAACAAGATGTTCAAGTATGAAATAACTAAACATAAAAATAATAAATACAACAATGATAAAACACATAACTGGCATTTACTAAAGAAACAGTAGGATTTGAGCTCTGTGTTACTTAGAAGATCAGAGCAAGTTTCCGCGCCTTTCCCTCCTCTCAAGTTAGCATATTCTTGGCAATTTAGCAAGTTCTTACCTTCGACTCTTTGTGGAGCTTCTGGAGAGGATGCTCTGCTGGTTTGAGACTGCAACCACTCATCCGATAAATCATGATCAGGTTTGCTGAACGAATCCGAGGCATCGGTAACAACAGCAGCTGATACGCTGCGAGAGGCGGAAGGTGCGTCCCTGCTCCGGGCTCTGGGCTGCGAGAGGCGGAAGGTGTGCTGCAGAGACGGACCTCCACCGGGGTCTCCACTCTCTCCCCTCTCGACCTCACTCACTGATCCGCGAGTCAATCTCTGAAGCAGTGTCAACTGCTTATAACTATTCTTTTTCGCCATCACTCTTGCTATACTATCGCTAAACTAGATCGCTGATCCGTCTCAATGCTACGCTATCATCGCTCGCTCTGCTACAGCAGCACGCTTTCCAAACACTCCCACACTCCTCCTTCTCTCCACTGACTTATGACCTCTCCTGTGGTGCAATACTGCATCCTACTGGTGTTGATTTATCATTACAGGTACATTTGCACTGTATATCAGTATTGTGGGTCATTCACAAGGTGCGCCAGACATTACTGTAGCCTCCCGTGTAATAACATGAAAAACTCGTCAAACTCGTCATGGGCAGTGAGCGTTACTATTCAACATGACGAGTTTTGTCGTGATTGGGCAGTGAATGAGTTAAAAACTAAAAAAAGGTGTCTTCCTTTCAGCTGAGCAGTGCCAGCCGTTATTATTATAGATTCATGCACTGGCAATTCAAAATACAGATAATATACAAAATATACTTAACAAAATCCACGTATACGTGAGAAAACAACTTACTTTCTGTCTCCAACTCTTTTCAATGTGGAAATGATACATCTATATCTAAAAACTGTGCAGACTGTGTACTTACTAGAGAGGGTGATTCCAAGTAAATAAAGCAGGGCAGCGACAGAGGTACAGATTCAACGTCATATCAACGTCTGGGAAGGCATTGCTTTACGTCCAGACCTTACGTCGTTTAGACGTGGAAAACAGGTCCTCGACCAACTCCCGTGTCAGGCTGTAACCTCAGTGTTGCCAACTTAGCGACTTTGTCGCTAGATTTAGCGACTTTTCAGACCCTATAGCGACTTTTTTCAAAAAAGCGACTAGCGACAGATCTAGACAAAGCATTAAAATCATTAAATGTTGTTAATGTTGAAATTATTTGTGTACATTTGTAGTTCTAAACATATTTAGGGTGTTTTTTACTCACTTTTGTCTCTCCCACGACGTTATTCCTCTCTCCTACAGCGTCCGTTACAGTTATTTGCAAAAAGCCAATTATGCAAATTAGGCGATGACGTCATTTAGCGACTTCTAGCGACTTTTGGGACAGCCAATAGCTACTTTCCTTACTGAGGAGTTGGCAACACTGTGTAACCTCGCATAAGTGTGCGTCGGTTGTTTAGGGTGTTATCTATTATTTTTTCCCAGTAGTCAGAAAACATTCAGTCGCAACGACGCGGGTTCATATCCGAGATGGAAATATTTTGACTTTTCACTTTTTAGCGAAAAACGAATAAACACTCAACATAAGATTATGTAGTGGCTAATAATAAAACTTGTGAACCCATGCATTTGCATAAAATCTCAAGTGCTCACCCCTTATTTGCAAACTTGAGATTGTTAGCACAACAAATGCATACATTCACAAGTTTTATTATTAGCCACTACGTAATCCTATGTTGAGTGTTTATTAGTCTTTAACCAAACAGAATAAAATAGTTCGTTAAAAATCAAAACAAATATGTAAAGATAATAATACACACACGTGGGCTCGAACTCACGTAACCAAGACTGCACACATTTGCTTAACCACTACACTACCGTCAGGTACACTGAGATTGCTTCACAGCCTATATATTGTATTGCTAGATCAAGACGTACTGCGTCGGTCGGCCGATGACCTGTTTTCGACGTCTAGGGGAGGTCGGGATTGGACGTCATATCCACGTATATGGGAGGTCATTGTTTTACGTCCAGATGCGCACCTTGCACAGACGTCGTTTGGACGTAAATAAAAGGTCACGACCGACCGACGCGATATTGACGTGATCTGGAGGTTGAGTGGACGTCGGATGTTTAGTGGGTAGGGACCACCAGACGTCTGGCGTTTTGTGAGCGCAACGCTCGACTTGGTTGATACGACACTAACGTGTCTTGGAGATAAGAGGGAGCCAAGCCATTTATGGCTTTATATGTTAAGAGAAGGATTTTAAACTTTATTCTGTACTCCAAAGGGAGCCAGTGGAGTGATTTTAACACCGGAGTTATGTGCTCCCTCCTTTTGGTACCTGTTAAGATCCTAGCTGCTGTATTCTGAACGAGCTGGAAGCTCTTCAAAGAGGCTTTAGGGCACGCTGCCAGTAAAGCGTTACAGTAGTCGAGCCTTGAGGTGACAAACGCGTGAATGAGTTTTTCCGCATCACTTTTAGGAAGGAAATTCCTAATTTTAGCAATGTTCCGTAAGTGGAAGTACGCTTTGGGTAATGACTGAAAGAACGAGATCGCGGATACAAGCGGTCGAAATGAGCTTCCTCCGCAGAGTGGCTGGGCGCTCCCTTAGAGATAGGGTGAGGAGATCAGTCACACGGGAGCAGCTCGGAGTAGAGCTGCTGCTTCTCCACGTCTAGAGGAACCAGTTGAGGTGGCTCGGGCATCTGTTCCGGATGCCTCCTGGACGCCTCCCTGGGGAGGTGTTCCGGGCACGTCCCACCGGGAGGAGGCCCCGGGGAAGACCCAGGACCCGCTGGAGGGACTATGTCTCTCAGCTGGCCTGGGAGCGCCTTGGGGTCCACCCGGACGAGCTGGAGGAGGTTTGTGTGGATAGGGAAGTCTGGGCGTCTCTGCTTAGACTGCTGCCCCCGCGACCTGGCAACGGATGAAGCGGAAGAAAATGGATGGATGGATGGGTGACGTTCCGTGTCTTAATTTGTTCATATTTAAACTTTTTAAACAATTCACTGTTGTTCTGCAAATGAGTGTCTGTCATTGGGCCAGAGGCAGATCCCAACAGACATGTTTAAGAAGAAAGTGACATTGATTTATGCAGCTCTTTACACAGCCCAGGGTCACCCACAGTGCTTCAAAATGTGGTCTATTTTTCGTTTGAGTGGCGCACAGCTGGCTCCAGAGATCAAACAGTCTTATGTGTTCACTTCTCCCTTCAGTTCCACCTTTCACAGAATATTTTATGATTGGCACTTGACTCAACACACTGTGATGTCATTATTTTTGCGAATGAAACATGGAAAACACGGCTATGCTTTTTCATGACCTTATATATCAAGGTGAACAAGAGGAATAACAGATTTTTGTATGGCAAGTCAAGAGATACTACATGATTTAAACTAAATGTATTGGTTTCAACATTGCTAGTCCTGTTAAACTAGGAGAATATACTTTAAAAAGGACACACAGGTAAGTGGTGACAAATAGGCAAGGTTCCATTTTTACATTAACATTTATTTGCACATTTTAGAATTTATGTTGACACAATAGAATCAGTTCACATCTCATTTATTGTTCAGTTTCTCTCATTTCTTCATAGTTACGTTGAATACATTTCTTTTAGTCCTTGTTTCATTGTCTGCTGCTTCCTTCCTGTGGACATTTCTCCATCAAACGTTACGTCACAGAACGGAAGAGAGACACAGACGGACATCAGGCCGACGGGAATGCATTAAGAGTGGCAGAGCCCGTCTGCAGGTCACACTGCCACTTTTGCAACAGTTTACCTGCAGTAACATGCAACAAGCAGTGACATGTTTGAATTATAATTATTTATTTAAATGTTTTTGAGATATTTGTTCACTTCAGCTGATGATTATTTAGCCATGACTTCTGAAGGCCCGGGTGAATGGCCCAAAACAGATTTTTACTCCTTATGCTCGCTGTATAAAGCGTACAAAAGAACAAGGAGTGTTTACTGCTTACTTGAGACTACGACGAGACTTGTCTGACAAACGTTTATTCTAATTCAGCAGCTGTCCTCCCCAGATGCTGGGAGCTGTCAAGAGCCCCCTGGAGCGCAGAAGCACCACAGGGACCCCCAGGGGCCAGTGTCACTAGCACTGTGCTGGAGGGGCAGAAAAGAGAGAGGAGACCAGGAAATCAGAGGATTAAGAGGGAGAGGAGGAATAGAGAGAAGAGACTAGAGGAGGGAGAGCTCTCATGAGGATGTGAGAGGGAGGAAGAAGTAGAAGGATATGACCTATTTTAATGATAGGAACACGTGCATTTCTGGTCAGGATTTGAACCCGGGACCTTCTTCCACTCTGCCATTGTATCGCCCTAATATCAAGACACTGCCACTCACAGGCAAGACACTCAGACACTTCTCTATGTCTTAAGGAAATCAGAATAAATCTTTTATTTGAATGTGCAGCTAAACAGAAGTGAAGTCTGTTTCACTATTTTTCTTGAATAAATAATTTTGGCTGCATGAATCTGAAATGCTGGCTCCCCTGTTTAGTTTTGTTTGCAGCAGCGGGAGGTCAGTCCCTGGGCTCCTCAGAGTCTGGGATGTTATGTTGTGTTGCTTTTTGAGACTTTTTATTTTATTTTACTCTGACTCTATACCTGACCAAACTGCAAATATTGAACATGAGAGGACCTAGAATCGACCCCAGTGGCCCTCAACCCCCAGTGGCAATCATTCAGGTAGATACCTTTGTAAACAGATGGCAAGGCAAGGCAAGGCAAGTTTATTTATATAGCACAATTGCAGTATGGCTACTATTGTACGAACAGAGGTGGGAAAGTAGGACTGAGATGCTTGGCCTGACTGTCCTGAGAACTCAAAACGTGGAGATTCATAATAATTTTATTTCTCTGCTGTAGTTTAAAACCAATCATGCACCAAGAATAAATAAGCTTGTGATTAACTGCATTTTTCCAGTCAAACTCCCGAAACATAATAGATGTTTGCAACGTTTCTTCAGGAGGCGAATGACTCACTAAAACGAAACACGTCTTTGAGCTCCAGTTAAACTGACAGAAGCCTTCATCCTCAGCGTGAGACTTTTACTGTGCAAAGCCGACTGTATTAAACATTAGTGTGTCTGGTGGGAAACAGAACCCCTGTGGATCCTAACGTTCAGCAGGAGACAGCAGCAGGCAGCAGGGGACAACAGACACCCAGAACCCGGGCGTGCACCTCGCCTCCTCAGCGTGGGAGGAAGGAAAGGTCACAGAGGAGAGGGAATTTGTCAGTTATCGGTCAAAGCAACCGATCTTCCTCAAGACTTCACTTGTGTCTTTACAAAATGTATCAATAAGAAGGATGAATGGATCAGCCTGATGCCAATTTAAGACGTATGGATACAGATTGTGCATGTTTAATGTAACTCAATACCTCCCGAAACAGAACTTTTATACAAAGAGCATCTGCTACACTGCAATAAATATCAAAACAATTTTAACAAAGGACTTTTCTTTTTGATGTTAGTAATTTTAGTCAGTGTTAAAACAAGATTTGCCGATGGGACCCACGAAAATTACTTGTATTGTAAGAGACAAGATGAATAGACCTTTTTTAATTTGAATTTAGGACAGTACATATTAATCAATGTACAAAGATAATAACATATAAATTAAACATACAAACACACAGTTTTATTTTCCTTGAGGGAAGTTGTCACATAAATACAACACAGAAGAATACAACAATACACTACACAGAAATACACTTATAATGAATGTGTACTACAGGGATATTGGCAATATTACAGGTTGTTCCTTCCTGAATCTTATCCACTTTAATGAAAGCACGTTCTAACTTGGAATATATCTATCCTTGGTAACACAAAAAATTGTATTACCACATTTCCTGTGTTTCAATTTCTTCATTGTGAGATCAATAAAGTTTTTCGTATCTTATCTTAAGTGTAAACTGTAACTTTGTAAAGTCCTCCCCGACGACTGCTGTTAATAAACAATGACTTGAATTTGTAATCTATACCATTTATAAACCAACATTTTCTAAAGTGCAAATAGTGCAAAAGAAGATGCAAGGTAAGTATATATTATAAAACATGCAAATTCGAAATTGTTATGTTTGTGATTTTCCAACAGTTCGACTTGAATTATGAGCTATGAAGCGCGCAAAGAAGACACAATGTTATCTTCATTTTTCTATCTATACTCTTATAAATTAGCTAAAAACAACAGTTGTGAAAAATACCGGTCCAATATCTGATAGAGCCAGGGGATTTAGGCTGACGTGACCTGTATCGATCCAAACTGTCACTGGAATATCTAGCTTGGTTTACAGTTGGCACCTGTGACAGCTTCTCTCCTGACCCGGACCACACCATAGACCACATATCAGGACTCATCGACTGCTGACGTCACCATAGCAACAGCCTTAATGCCGAAAAAGGGTGATTTGAACAAAAGCTAGGTGGCGCCTTTCCTTACACAGCCATTTATTCTGACAACATTAGCATTATTGGTTTGGTCAATCCTCATATGGCTCAAACATTGTATTCATAAAGATATTATCAAAAATGATAAACACCAGGATTAAAGCCCTGAATGGTTTGGTGTGACACAAACGGGCAATGAGCTAGAAGTCAATAAAGGCCAGAGCGAGTTGGAGCAAAACTTCATCCATGAGCACTTTGCTATTGGGGTTCACTGAGATAGGGAGTTTGCCGTAACCAAAAAAAATGTCTTAAACTCACCTATAGCACCAAGAAGTTTCAGAAGAGACACATTGTGATCCGTGCTAAGAAAAACTGCAGAATTTTTTTTGTTACATACACTTTCACAAATAATAGCCAGTTTTTTCTCTATAAAAAATAATGGCGATCGAATATCCAGAAGACTCATCTTTCTTTCCAGACATTCCCCTGGGCCCACTTCGACGTGACCTGTATATCCATCCACTGTCACTGGATTATTGAGTTGGGTTTATGGATCGCACCTGTGTGGAAAGCCTCTCTCTCTCCCAGACACACACACACACACAGACACACACACAAACACACACACACACACGCATGTCATTTTCATATAGAAACGTCTCAGTAATTGGCGTCTGCTGTGTTCCATTTGCCCTGTCATGTCCGACCGCCCACAGAGCGACGAGGTAAATGTGACACGTGTGTTGTTCCAGCTCAGAGGGCCATGTTGCAGATACGTACGTGGAGAATGCACAGGAATTATAGATTGCAGATATACAGATACTTTATAGCTCATCGATTTGCAGTGCAGTTAACTGGGACTTTTATACTTTTATCTATGTTACGTTTCGAAGTGATTTATTCAATACAATTCAATTAAATGTATTCTAGCATAGCCATACTGTAAATAACAACAGTCAATATCTCCGAGGACTTTACAAAACTAGCAAATTTGCCAACACTCAAACTCAAGAAATGTGATGATAAAAATGTTTTTATGAATGTCGTGTGTCCTGGATCCTTTCCACTGTCCTTGGACCGTCCTGCATCATCAAGGAACAATAATAATAATAATGCATCAGTTTTATATAGCGCTTTTTTGGACACTCAAAGATGCTTTACATGTCATTATTCATTCACTCCAAACACAGTGGTGATAAACTACTGCTGTAGCCACAGCTGCCCTGGGGCAGACTGACAGATGCGAGGCAACCAGTCTGTGCCATCGACACCTCCGACCACCACCAACCATTCCCACACACACCATACTCATTCTAGGCAATGGGGGTACCCAACGGTAGTTTGGCACGTATAGAGCCGCAGCCGCCCCACTGTGGCATCAGGTGTTCCCAGAGGTTAAGTGTCTTGCCAAGGACACAACGACAGCAGACATCAGCAGGAGTCGGTGGAGAAAGTCTTGTGGGCTCGAAACCACGACCTTCAGGCTCAAATGCTCCACCAACTGAGCTACTGTCGTCCCACAACTCCAGTGGGCAAAAAGTGAGAACAGACGGGCTAATGATCACGGGTTCAGGCTGTAGAACGAGGACCGAGGCCACAGGATGCAGGCCTAAACATCCAAGTATCTACAATATTTACATTCCTTTGTTTTTGTGCCGAACATTTTGTATAATTTTTTATTTTGCCTACTGTGCTTTCATAATTTACATACACATGCCAATATATACTATATACATAAATATACAATCACGCCATAGTCTTTTCCATTGTTTCATCATGTGTTTATATTTTAAAAAATGTATTTCTATTTAATTATTGTCTGCTCTAAATGGAAAGTAATAATTCCACACATGAATGAATTTAGTAATTTAAGTGAAGAGCGATGACAAGTGTTGTGAAGCTGAGAGAGATTGCCTTGAGGCTTTTAGTCCTTAAAATATTTATTCATTCATTCATTCATTAATTCATTCATTTTCAACCCCTTTATTTGTCCATTTCTGGGACAGGGGGGTGGCAATGAGAGCTGCCACCCAACGCTCATAGCACCAGTCCCTCGCTGATCTTCTGCAGGGGGTGAGTCCACAGGAAGATGGCTGCTTCATCAGTTGAGAAACCGCCTTGATCTTTCAACGGGGGGCTTCAGGCAACGTGGGGTTAAGTGTCTTGCCCAAGGACACAACGACAGCAGTCATCAGTGGGAGCAGTTGGAGTAGGTCCCATGGTGGGAATCGAACTCACGGCCTCCAGGCCCAAAGGCCAATGCTCTACCAACTGAGCTACTATCGCCCTTATTATTTATGGTTCGTCCCAAATGCATTTTGACGTGATAATTTACGCATTTTGTTTCCGCTGTCGTGAGAGCACCTCCAGTCGTCTCCATGGAGATGGAAGCAGCTTTAATGTACTGTCACTCGGGCTCAATCAGTCCAACTTTAATTAGAATGTAATGTTTGTAGGTGCAGACAGCTGGGAGGGTTGATGATGTAGATTGGCGGACTTTCTCCTGCTTGTTGACCCCGGGGCAGCTGTGGCTACCAACCGTCTGTGAAGTGCCCTGCATCAATTTGTTTCAAGTTTATACACAGGAAACGTATCTACAAACAAAGGGAACATTAAAATCATAAACTAGGGCAAAAACATAAATAATCACAAAACATTAACAACAAGTTAAATTATATGCACAGCTAAACATAATGTTTTAACCTGGATGTGAGCATTGCCGTTGTTGGAGACTGTCTCACATTTGCAAGAAGACTGTTCCAGATTTTAGCTGCATGAATCGGAAATGCTGCCTCCAGCCGTGTTTGAGTCTTTTCTATTTCTTTACAAGTGGAGAACATGCAAACTCCTCTCACAAAGACCCTGAAAGTGATAACCACTCACCCACTGTGCCGCTGTAATAAAAAGAGCACTCAAACAAGATATATGAAACAAAGAAACAATGTAAACAGCTGAAATATTTAGAATGACACAAACATTTGAAATACTTTTGGTTATTGTTTTTTTCTAGTGTCCTTTTATACAAAGACAAAAGTACTGTTTAACTGATCGAAGCCCACAACAACAGAAATAAAGACATTTCTAAAGGATTTCTGTAGCCTATTTTCAAAACTTTTCCCTGTGTTCTCTGTCTGGAACTTCATTCATAAACCTCTCATCGCATATCCCAAAGCCCATTTTATGTCACAAATCAAATCTGTCAGACTTTGTAGGCGCTATCGCTGTCAGTAATGGACCAGACTGAGCGGAAATATTAACTTAAACGTTTTGTCCTATGGCACCGCAATAAGTCTAAAGAGAACGTGAGCGAAGGACGGCAGCGCGCTTTACTCATCTCACAGATAATTGGTCCCTCTGCGGTCCTATCGTCGCTGTATCCAGGGCAACTCAGACCTGCAAGGAAAGCCCCATTGTATTACTGAGCTTTTTACCATGTTGCAATATTGTTCCCTCATCAAAAACAGACCTTGATTTTTGTTATACTTGCTTCTTTGTTATGCTAACGTTCGAAATTTTAGATTTGCTTCTTTATCCCCCTGTGTGTTAGATATTTTATTTTTGTTTAGTGTAGAGTTATTGTTCATTTACCTTGTGCTGTGTGTGCTCTTCATTCGTACTGTTCTGTAACTGGTGATGCAACACTGACATTTCCCTGCTGTGGAACGAATAAAGGATCTCTTAATCTTCACATGGCAGAATTCATTCACTCTGTACACAGCTGTGATAAATTCAATTCACTTTATTTTTGTTTTGCCCTAGTTTACATCTGCAGTCGTCTCGGAGGACACAGTTGTCGATTCGCCAATGACTGATCAAACAATTTAGAACACAGGAAATGCAATGTTAACCCAATGGAGCCATAGTAAACAGGACGACTGACTATGGCCATAAATGTTAATGAACACACAAACTACTACTGCAGCCACAGTTGCCTTGGGGGAAAGTGGCAGAGGTGTAAATGTACCTGGTTATATTTTGCTGTTTAATAGTAGTTTGAGTTTTGCTTCCTATGTTTATAGTTCGCCCCGCGCTGATGTGTTTCACTTTTATCCCCCTGTGTGTAAGTAATTTTATTTATACAAGGCATTTCTATGGATCAAGATCATTTATTTATTTGTTCATTTGAACGGGGACGAGTCCACATTATACACCGTCACTGTAAATGTGTCAGTATCACCTAAACAGCTAGTTTTCAACTGTAGTCGGAAGTGTAAAATGCTAATGTCCTGCATTTGAGTTCCTACTTTTCTTTTCTCAAGCGAGGCAAACACTATGTTTGCCTCGCTTGAGGCAAACATAGTGCCACCCTGAAAGGTGGTATGATGTCATTGTACCTGTATGACATCACACAACAAAAATATTCCCCATGAATTACTTTTGGTAATTTATCAGGTGAAATTATATTCTTTACAATCACCTGGCTGTGGTTGCAGATGGTAGTTTTCTAGTTTGGAAAAAACCCTGGAGCCGCAATAAAAATAGCAGCCTCGTAAAAAGCTTTTATGAAGGCAACTCAGGCTGTAAGCTGTTCTAGCTATTTTAGTCTACTATCAAAATGTCTATGACACGGCTACAAATACATAATGTGTATTCATGTTAATGAAATGTCTATTTTCACTGCAGTGCATCTCGAGAGAATAACGCACCACGTTCTGCTTTAAGATTAACTTTATTTTGATGCGTTCATGCAATTGTAGAAATATAGTAAATAAATCTGCTTTGTGGCTCAGAGTTCACGTACCTGCCTTTCAGCACTGTCTGTTCATATCGATCTCGTCTCGTCTCGTCAGCCTGGAGTTTGCTGGAACTGAATTAATGTCCTTCATCGGTCCTTTCTTTCACCATCTTTGTAGAGGTTTTTGAAGTGTGAAAATGGGTGCTCCAATATTTTGATGAATGAACCACTGTGAATTGTGTTTCGCGTTTCATTGTTCCTTGTGTTGCAACAGAACTTCTCATTACACAGAAAACATGAAGCAGTTCTTCCTCATTGGCAATGAAAGCAAATGGTTCAATCCATTCTTACTTGAATTCTTGGTTCTTATCAACTCTCTCTCTGTTTAGCTTTGGGACCCACATTGGACCTATGAGATTTCATAACACTTTTAAGCAACTTTTGTTAAAGTTAAACTCATCATTCTATCAATGTGCAGAAGCCAGTACTTTTCCCTTGTTTTGTCTATCTGAAGGCCAAGCTACAAGCACACCGTGGAAGCTGCTGATTGGAGGTCTCCATGCCTCCGCTCTGTATAATACACTTGCATTCTATTGTTTCTGTGATCGTGTGTTTTGTTCGTGCTGTCTCTACCATTGACAATAAAACATGTCTTCTGTCTGAATTTAAGACGCGATCCCAGACTATGTCATCTTCTTCAGACCCTCACACACAGCGGTTTGTTTCCAACAGGGCCGCGAATCTACCTTGACAGAAATGTTGAAATTTAATATTTCTTAAACACATTTCTACAGCATTGGAAAACGTTAAGAATGTTTTTCCTCCTACAGAAACCACATTAAAACATTTTCAAACATTTTTGAAGCGGCTGAAGGAGCCACTCGAGGAGCAAAGAGCTGCAGGCTGCTGACCCTCGGTCTAAAGCCTGGTTCACACGAGACGATTTTAAAATTGTCGGCCGATTTTTCTCCGTGTTAGACCCCACACGGGGAGATTAAAAATCCTGCGTCTAACCACTTTGGTCGTGCAGTGTGTGGTGCGTAGCCACACGGCAAGATCACGCAAGCCACAAACATCACACACGAACCGACACCCCCCCCCCGAGCATTCCCAGGTCAGACGGAAATCTCACAAAATCTCTCGAGATCAAGCGTGACTTCAGAGTAAACAGTCATGGCGGACGAAGAGGATGCAGTGGCGATAGTGTGCAGTTTGTTGTTAACAGAGAAGAGACGTAATCCAAAGAAAAGGCAATGGTCAAAGCCATGCTGCTGTGTTTTGGTTTTTTTCCGGTGTTTCCTCACCGGCTTGTCACCTCGTCTTCTTATTGGCTACACGCCGTAGTCATGGCAACGCGCTCGCTTGTCCTCGGAGGACACCACACACAACGAGAAATCGGCCCAAAACAATCCAACATGTTGGATATCCCCGATTTGAGATCGGGAGCAGTCCCGATGTCCTTCCGAGCGACGAGTGCAGTCTTAACACACCACACACGGCAGGATAATCTGTAAGATTTTGTTACGGAAATCGGAGCGTTTCTTAGGATTGTCGTAAGGGGTAAATCGGCCTAAATATCCTGCCGTGTGAACCAGGCTTAAGGACAAGTGGTGATGATCCAGGGCACTCAACATTTATGAACTTTGTCAACATTTATAGAAATTGATCATCTGCCCCTTATGGACCAATGCCTCAATGGCTGAATTGAATGTAATAATTTACTTACCACCACTATCTAATTTTATAAAATAGTTCTTGAACATGCAAAAACATCATTTTTTTAGCCTCAGCATGATTAAAGGAGCTATACCCGATAAAATCCTTAATTTAAATGAAAACTTGAGCTCATTGATTCAGCTTGTGTATGAATTCAGGCCATAAAAAGTGCTATGTAGAAACTTTGACGCTAGTTCCCCTCCACTCACCGAACGAGAAGCGGCGCTGTTACAAACAGGCTGCCTCCTCTAGCGTCTACAGCGCAGGTAAACACAGCAGCATGGAGCTGAGAGCGGCTATAGCTCCTCTGGCTGTAACTTCAAACACAACATAACAGCCCAAACGACGCAACAGAGAGGAAGAGAAGAGGGAACTAAAGCCTAAAAAATGATCAAAGAAAAAATCAAACCCGGGTTAATAGTGGTAATCTTTTAGATATATATTTTGTTAACAGCGCGTTGCTTTTGTACTATTTCATCAGTGATTGTTGTTCAGCTTATTAGAAGTTCCGCTAATGCTAATGTTTGCCTACGTATCAGATTGCAAATAAATCTAGTTGGCTTCGTGGGAGGAGAGCGTAGGGGAGAGTGAGCGAGTTGCGGGGCGGTGCTAAACATTCTAACTGAAAAAAACCTTGCTGAAATTGATATAGCTCCTTTTATATAAATCTCCTCTTTCCCCCTGAATCCTTCAAATCAGGTCAGAAAAGAAAAATAGTCTCGGAGATTTTTTCCTTGCATTTGTCTCTTTGTTAGACGACTGTAACGGCCTGATCCCTGTTCTTTCCTACTGAGCTGCAGGGACATATGTTTATGTGATCAGGGCTTATTATTTTGACTCCACCCACTTTATTATTGTCAAAATAGATTGGTAAGTTACAAGTCCCAACATGGAACACTTGATTTTGCCTCCTCAAGAGTTCATGGCACTTTTTTACCTTTAGCTTTGATCATCATCATAACAAGTCAACAGTGCAGCAAATCATGTGGTGTCCAGTTTAACAGTCTATATATTTTTTTCTCCATCAGCCGTTTGGTTAAAGGAGCAATATGTAATATTTGCATGTCAAGTCATCATTAAATGACCCGAATATTTCAAAAGGCATTAATAAATCATGTTCTTTTCAAACACATCTTTAACTGATAACAGTAGTTCATCCGAGATATTTGATTATCAAAATTAGTTTTACGACGCGTAAAAGTTGTTATTGTTTTGATTTTGATGTCCTACCCTCCGCCGTTTCGCCAATCAGGAAGTGTCATGTAAGTCCGTGATCGGGTTGCCAGAACTCCGCGCGGCTCATTAATCTCAGTGGTAAAATAACATGTGGCGCAGAACTAAAAAAGGTCTTGTTATGACTCTCAAATCATTAATGACAAAACAAAGACTAAAACCAGGATTTATATCGGGATGCCTTTGAACAATTGAGACAGCTGATAAAAGTTCACGTGTGATGCAGAATTTTCTAGTTTGACTCCGTTCTTCACAGTGAGTCTAACTGTGTGAAGCGGTGGTCTAGTGGTCAAAACTGTGCGCTTACGATGCAGGATCCCGGGTTCGATCCCGGGCTATGTCTTTTTGTATTTATTGCATGTTATCACATTCTATGACAGATTGCTCTAAAAACGGTAAAAGACGAAGGTCAAGACGTTTTTTTGCAGATTACAGCTTAATTGTAAAAATAATCATTTCAGACCACATGTACCCCAATTAAAATAATGTTAGTCTCTTTTTGATGTGGGACTTTTACATGTTTGTCTAAAAGATAGGGAATAAATAAAATTGAAAGGTGATATCCTCTTGAGCAAACCCTGATGTTGATACGCTGAAGAAATACGTTCCAACATCCATTCTTCCCACTCCTATTTTGGACATCAATTGCTTATGTATTTTGCATAAACTATGTATAATTACATTGCTTTTATTTTGTTTTTGTTTTTTTATCTCAAATGTCCAAATAATAATAATAAAAAAACATGAATCAAAACATTCATTCAGCATTAGCACGGCTGTCATGGCATGTGAATGGAGACGGACAAACAACTGATAAAATAATTCCCTGTGTTTGCTGCTGGATTTGGTGTGAATCTGGCAACCTGAGTCAGGGAGAGTGGGAGAGGACTACAAAATATTGACTGTGACTGCAGTACCACTTTTGGCCAGATTTTTACATATTGTTCCTTTAAGTGTTTATTGCATCGTGAAAATCTGTGCTTATATTAAAGTTCGGTGAGTATGTGGGACATATGTGCTTAATAGTTTAGCAAATACTGTGTTTTGAAAAATCCACTGATCCATAAAAAGGAAAATACCTGGCAGTAAGTAGCACATTATGAGTTTGATTTGTCCAAAATTAGTCAAAAACATAGTTGTGGTCATTTCTGCTTATTCTCCTAGATCCTCGAAAAGAAAGAGAAGTCAAAACACACATCAACATGCTGCTAGCTCCTCGGGGCGGCTTTCAGGTTAATCAAAATATTAATGAGTTGAGATTATCTGTGGCGGATGGAGCACAGGTCAGCGTTAGACACCACTGAGCCTGAGGTGATCTAAATGAATACGCTTAAAGATTTTTCCTCATCTAAAGCCTGAATAACGATGCTGGGATTTCCACAAAGCAGCCGCAGGTAGCAGAAGGGGGTATTATGTGCAATGATTGATTTGAGATGTGTTTGAATGTCTAAGGAGAAAGGTGTCTGAGCCTAACTTTCAAAGCACAGTAAATGGAACTAATGGAATTTCAGTACGTGGATTACTGGTGCTGGATTACTGGTGCTGGATTATGGATTATGTAGCTGGTGTGGTTTATAAACCACACCAGCTATATTTGAAGAAACTGGTTTTGTCGACATGAAGGCCGCATCTGAATATGTGAAAGTGTGAAAGTTTTAACAAAATTTAATTCAACTTTTTCTGTTTTGTTGCAAAAGTAACTGTCCATAAAAGGCTGTGAAAGAGAGACCAGAGAGAGAGACTGCAGAGAGACTAGAAAGAGGCCAGAGAGGGAGAGAACAGAGAGAGAGATACTGGAGAGAGCGACCATAGAGAGACCAGAGAGAGACTGGAGAGAGAGAGACTGGAGAAAGAGACTAGAGAGAGACCAGAGAGAGACTGAAGAGAGAGACTGGAGGGAGAGACCAGAGAGAGAGAGAGACCAAAAGAATCAATGTTACACCCTTCGAATACGTGTGAAATGTCCCGACCAGAATGCTTGGGCAGAAATCTGTATTGTATAGTTTCGAGTTGAATTGATAATTTTCACATCATTTTATTCCTATTAACTATAAACTTGTTTGATTTCTTTTTCTAATAAAAAAATAATATCTTGTTACATTCTGTTATTTTTAGCCATCTGCTGGTATTAACTCATTGACTGCCATTGAGGTATTTGTCTTCTATCTTTCAGAATCTGATTTCATATTTCACATAATCATAGCACAAAATATTCCGTGGGTCTTTGAAAATAATGAAATCATCAAAAGCGGCCTGCAGTCAATGAGTTAAAGAGGTCGGCGTTCGAGCCAAACTAAACATTTTTCACAGAGACATTCAGTGACCGGTCGTGCATGAAAAGCAGTACCTAATAGGAGTAGGACCACACATAAACATTCTATAAATGCTGCAACCTGAACCGCTAATGGAAGCATTATTCAATCCAATTACCAACGATATGAGCAGTGGCTTTGTCCATTTGAAAGCATCCTGTTAATACATCCAAGAGATTACCAGAGCGAGAGCCATAAGAGGCAATTCTACATTTGTCATATACTTGTTGTTCTCCTCACTGTAATGACTGCGCTGATCACACGTCCACACTGCTGTTTGTCTAATACAACCTTCTTTGTCCCACAGTGGTCAAATGAAAAGGTAAAATAATATAATATACTTTTTTTTAAATCTCTAACTTTAGAATAATGGAGAGAGAGACCAGAGAGAGAGAAAGGAGAATAGAGACCAGAGAGAGGGGGAACAGATAAATTAACTCAACTAAAAAATAAAATAAAATACAATCTTTAATCTATAATAAGGAAGCAATTCTAAAATATTTTTCTTTTGCATAATAATAATAATAATTATTAATAATTAATTAATTAATTAACTAATAATATTAGGAATCAAAAACACTATCACCTCCACAGCACGTATAACAATGCAACAGCCAGAGAAGCTTTCTGAGCTAACTCACTTTGCACCTGTGGATACTGAAACTGTCAAAAAGATAATCATGAGTCTGAGCTCCTCCACATGTAGCCTGGATATATTGCCCTCTAAATTTCTGAAGTCCGTCCTGAGCAGTTTGTTACCTTCACTGACACAAATAGTAAACATGTCTCTGTCGTCAGGAACATTTCCTATGGCCCTAAAAACAGCAGTCATAAGACCTCTCCTAAAAAAGAGCAGTCTGGATCCTGCGGGACTTCAAAATTATCGCCCCATATCGAATCTGCCGTTTATTGGAAAAATTCTTGAAAAAGTGGCCTCCCAACAACTTACTGAATTTTTAACAATGAATAATTCTTTTGATATGTTCCAGTCTGGGTTTAGACCCCACCACAGCACTGAGACCGCTCTAGTGAAGGTAACAAACGACATTCGACTTCACACTGATGCAGGTAAAGTCACAGTTTTGGTCATGTTAGATCTTAGTGCCGCGTTCGACACTGTCGACCATGAGATCCTCATGCAGAGACTGGAGGACTGGGCTGGTGTCACTGGCACAGCCCTAGACTGGTTTAGGTCTTACCTGGAGGATAGGAAGTACTCTGTGGAGATTGGAGACTGCGTCTCAGATGATGTGGCCCTGACCTGTGGTGTACCACAGGGGTCGATCCTGGGACCTCTCCTATTTAATCTCTACATGCTGCCGTTAGGTCAGTTAATACAAAGAAACAAAGTGTCCTACCACAATTACGCTGACGACACTCAGATCTATGTCTCACTGACTGCAGGAGAACATGGACCACTGGATTTGCTCCTTCACTGTATCCAACAGATCAGTGACTGGATGCAAAATAATTTCCTCCAGCTAAATACAGACAAAACCGAAATCATTGTCTTTGGTCCCCAGAAACAAAGAGAGGGCGTCATTTGTCAACTTCAGTCTCTCTCCCTACTTCCTTCAGACAAGGTCAGAAATTTGGGGGTAATACTGGACTCAGACCTAAATTTCAATAGCCACATAAAATCAATAACATCAACAGCTTTTTACCATCTGAAGAACATTGCCAAAGTTAGAAATATAGTGTCCAGGGCAGACTTGGAGATTCTTGTCCATGCATTTGTCTCCAGCAGGCTAGACTACTGCAATGGCCTGCTTACAGGTCTGTCCAAACAGACCTGTAAGCAGCTGCAGTACATCCAAAATGCAGCAGCTAGAGTCCTGACAGGAACCAGGAAGTATGACCATATTAGTCCGGTCCTCAGGTCTCTGCACTGGCTTCCTGTGGCTCAAAGAATAGATTTTAAAACGGCTCTGCTTGTGTACAAGTCTCTCCATGGCCTTGCACCAGAATACATTAGTGACATGTTGGTGTCATATGAACCAGCCCGGACTCTGAGGAGCACAGGGACTGGCCTCCTGCTGGTGCCCAGAGTGAGAACCAAACATGGGGAGGCTGCGTTTCAGATCCATGCAGCTAAGATCTGGAACAATCTCCCTGAAAATGTGAGGGAGGCGTCTACTCTGTCAATGTTCAAATCCAGGTTAAAGACTGTTCTGTTTGCCTGTGCATACAACTGAAGGATTTTATCTCCATTTTTAATGCACTGCTGTCATTTATTTATTTATTTAAATTTCTTGTGTAATTTTGAAAGTTTTAATGGTTTTATTCTTTTGTGTGATTTTAATGTTTTAATTGTGTTTTAATCTTTTGTGTGATTTTAATGTTTTAATTGTGATTCTGGTGTTTTTATGTGATGATTTGTGATGTGGACTGTGAAGCGCTTTGTGTTGCCATGTGTATGAAAGGCGCTCTACAAATAAACTTTGATTGATTGATTGATTGATAAAGAAGCATTTATCAAATCTAGCTTTAGCATAATGAAAAGCAATTAGAAAATCTATAGCTTTAGCATAATAAGGAAGCAAGTCTAAAATATCCAACTCTAGCATAATGGAGAAGCAAGAATTAAATCTAAAATCAAATCTAAAACAAATTCTAACCAAGTTATTTTGATAACTTATTATGTCCAGGGGGAAATGTGTCTTGGACTCACAGGCCTGCGTTCAGGAGGTTCACCGATAACGGGGAACGTTCTTATACCAGTTGAGGACAAGTTGGGACTCACCACAATAGTCCGATACAGCTCTGACTGCAGACGCTGTTCCTTCTCCACCACAACAGGACCACATCCCTGCACATCCAGGGAGGAGCATCCCATTTCAGTTTATCCCTCGTATAAAAATTACAGCCCTGCTTTTGTATCTAGATTATCGGCATTCCCCTGCCTTGAAAATGTCGCTCTCTGCTGATGTTTTTAGAGATGCAGCAGGTGTGGGCCTATTGTGTGTGTGTGTGTGTGTGTGTGTGTGTGTGTGTGTGTGTGTGTGTGTGTGTGTGTGTGTGTGTGTGTGTGTGTGTGTGTGTGTGTGTGTGTGTGTGTGTGTTCCCCCCACTGTCACCAGGCCCTCCCCCCACTTTTTTTCTTAATCTGCACAATCGCTGGCTGATGATCGCTCATATTTTGACGGCTTGCTTTCTCGCTTCCTCTTGAATATTCCACCCATCTCCAAACATCCAAACCCCGAGCTCATCCATATGCATGAGCGCGCAGCATTTCTATAAATAAGAAGCTGGTGCTGACAGTTTGTGCGCCGCCTAATGAAACTGTCTTCTGTTTGTGCGCTCTTGAACGCACCACGAGGCCTGAGCAGGTTTCAGACTCTTTGAGATTCTGGTCACAGTGGAGCTTTTCCAATCTCCACGCGTCTCCTGTGTATAAGCCGTCGTATATTTCTCATTGATATGCCCGTTCATACGTAAAGAAGAGATGTGGCCTGATGGGTAATGTCGTTGAGTTTCAGTGTGTTGCTCGCAGAATGCAACCGTGAAACCGTCTGGACAATTTCGCACGTTTATGCAGTTTCAAAGCTTTAATGTCATGTTTTGTTGTTGTTTGGCTTGTGAGAGCGAGGGGGACATACATCTCCCTGTGGTGACTAGGAACTCTATACACAATCAAACTAGACAGGAACTGACAGGAAAACACTGCTTCCTCTGGATACGTTGGGAGGAATGTCTATGGCAGAGGGAAGTCTGGGACAACGGAAAGTGGATGGATAGATGATGAGACAGAAATCATCTATTTAACGTTAAGATCGGTTACGATAGTGTGAAGATAGAGGCGTTTTTTGAAATTTCCCCACTGTGGGACGAATAAAAGATATCTTGATCTTAATCTTTTTGTATGCATGCAAAAGGTTAGACCTGCACCCTACAGGAGAGAGGATGTGGGTTCAGGGGCCCCATCATCACGCCATGAAACAGACAATGGGACGGCGGGTAAATAGCAATGATCAGACTACAGCTGAAGTCAAATTGATTAAAGATAAAGTGGGAAGAGAAGAGGAGAGTATATATAGATAGAACATGTATTGATCCCTTCAGGAGAAGTTCAGGTAGTCTAGAAGCAGCAGAAACAAATCCAAAAAACCAAAACAAATAAATAAATAGATCAAAAAGTAGCTAACAATAGTGGGGCGACAGTGGCTCAGTTGGTAGAGCATTGGCCTTTGAGCCTGAAGGTTGTGGCTTCGATCCCCCACAAGACCTACTCTAACTGCGCCCACTGATGCTGTCATTGTGCCCCGGGCAAGACACTTAACCCCACGTTGCCTGAAGCCCTCGCTGAAACAAGGCTGTGTCACCGCTGAGGGAGAAGCCATCTGCTGACCCACCACCAGCGAGGAACTGGTGCTATGAGATCAGAGGAAAAAGGTTTTGTCATCATGAAGGCCGCATCTGAACATGTGCAAATTTTAACAGAGAACCTGCTTTCTTTGGTAAAATTCTCAAATAACTTTTTACTGTTATGTTGCAAAAGTAACGGGTCATTAAAGGCTGTTATAGAAACCAGAGAAAGAGAAAGACCGCAGAGAGACTAGGGAGTGGCCAGAGAGAGAGAACAGAGAGAGAGCAGAGAGGGGGACTAGAGAGAGAGACCAGAGAAAGAGACCAGAGAGAGACCAACAGAATCAATGTCCATGTATCCTTCCTGCTCTAGTCTGGATAAGTGATCAGCAAGAAAAATAACAATCGTGAATTACAAAATCATAACTGTTTTAGAGATACTTAGGACTTGGACTCTGCACCTTCAAAAATAAAAGGATAGTGCTCAGGTTACCATACTTAGCAAAGTGTCTCTAAAAGCAGCTTGATTGGTCTAGCGCTCAGACCAACAACAAACAGGTTTAGGTATCTCTACGATCGCATTTGACCAGTCGTGAGTTTGGGAGGTTAGAAAAGTGAGTGTGAGGAGTTTTACAGCCTTGAAACATACAGCTGCTATGTGTCACTTTTATTGCCCTACAGCACAACAATAGTTATCTTAGAGGACTTTAGAAAGTTGTTGCTTCGCCAACAAACATCAGAGATTCATCAAACACAAGCAATGCAACAACAAATTGGTCCATAAGGAGAAGATGATCAATATCCATAAATGTATCTTATTACAAGTTATTTTCATGTAACCCCCACGATAAACAAGGGAACATTGTATACTTCATTGTTAAACCACGTTTTGCCCAAATTCCATGTCAAGTTCAAATATTATCTCTGTAGAAACTAAGCAAGGTCAAGCTTGGTCAGTGCTGGGATGGGAGACTGAGGTTGTTGTGACTGACCAGGCATGTCAGACTGCCTATGGTCCTAATTAGGCCAAAAAGACCCTTTTCAGTGGCCCCTGAAATGATTTTAAATTATTTTATTAAGTTGCAGCTTTGATGGTATGTTATACCTCTTTATAAATGTAGTGTTCTCAAGAAAACAACCATATCATATAATGTTTGTGATGTAAGTTATATTGGTAAATATATACTGTACTAATAATTGCCTGAGTCTTCAAGTACATCTCTTGTTAAAGTGATAGTCTGTAACTCTAAATGAATTACAATTTTTAAGAATTGTATTAAATTGACCTCCTGGCCTTAAATGTTGATATAAAATAAGTCATTTTATCAATACTAATATTACGGGTAAGTCCCGCCTTCCCTTCTCTTAGCTATTGTTCAGAATCCACGGTGCCGTCCACGTTAACCAATCAAGTGATGCCAAGGGCTGTCAATCATCAGCGCTGATGCTCGCAGCTGCGCGCATGCTCAGTTGTTTGTTTTTGCGGAGCCTCTGAATCAAGCCTCATAGGCTCTGGAACTACATGAAAACTGAACAAAGAATTCTGAACATCCGCGCTGAGTTACCAATTTATATACTGAACCTATATCCATAATCAGATCCTCTGCACATGTGTCCTATAATGTGTAATTCATGATAATAGCTTCTTCCGGGTTTACCGCGATCGCATTTTTTGTGCATTAAAACATAATTTTTTTCATGAAAACTTTAACAAATAATTCTGAAAACCTCTGTGCATGTGTATTAATAATGTATATGTATAATGTGTTCTCTGATTAACATTTAAAAGTGTTATGGAAACGTAGGTGTAGACCAATCAGAAAGGAAGGGGGAGGAGCTTGCGTCGTTTTTTTCAAATCCTGTACCTCTTTCTTTCTTTCTGACAAACTGCAGACAATCACTTTAATGTTTTAACTGAACTAGTTTTGGTCATAAAAAATATATAAAAAAAGAATATGCAATCTAACTAATGCAAAACTAATGTCTTACTAATAATTATCAACATACTTTACTATAATATAATATACCACATGTGCATTATAAAAGACAACTTTCATCCTAGCCATTACACAGCTGGATTAGACTCATTCTCATAAAGCGAAACAGAGGAGCAACATAAAAGTACGCAGTTATCTCAGACCAGCGCATGAGGTGAGATCATATTATCCTCAAATAGATGTGTTCAAACACCTTTTTTTTGGACTGACACAACAGCAGAAGTGATGAATGAGAGTTATCCTTGTGAACAGTGAAACATTTCAGTGTTTCATCAACGGTTACGGAACAGCAGGAACCAGGAGCACAAAACACAAGTATAAAATCTATATATTTAGCATAAAAAGGAAAAAAGTCTAAAATCTCTAGCTTTAGCACACATTGTATTATAGTGGAAGAAGTTGTATGTACTGTATGTAAGTGAGAGTGGACACGTGTGGTTCCATATTGCACATTCTGTCATTAGTCCGCGGTGTTTGTCAGTCCTCAGATCAGAGGCTCCCTGGTCCCATATGTCAACACTGTTCTTGCCCAAAACACTAAGGAGCTATCAACCGTTTTCATAAATAACTCATGAACTGAATGTGTGCTGTGTTCGCCTCAGGCTGTTGTTCCAGTGCCCCAGGAAGCAAAAGAGATCTCAATTTTCAATCTGCCCTCCCATCATGTTGTTTATTTAAAAGAGTCTCATAATGTTACACAGAGGAGGGATTTGAGAAATAACTATCTTAAAGAACCACACAACTTAAATAATGCTATTGGAATGTCGGTGACACCCTTCAGGCCTCACTTGTCAACAGTTGATCAAGTGCTAATTAATGCACCCACGCTCACTTTAATCTTAACCCTCACCCACAAGTGTCAGTTGTGTAAGGCTGTGAAAAATAAGAACTAGTAAGTGCTTAATAAATACCAATTAACTGATGCAGATTAACCATGTTTTTGCGTACATTTTGTTGACAATCTCCAAATAGATGTTTTTATTTTCTCTGATAATTCTAAATGAAAAAAACCCATTGCATTCAAACCTCTTCGCTCTTTTTGAATTCTATATTTTTCTTATATATGTAGTCACTGATACATGTTTTCCCTGTGTCTGTGTAGGTTTCCTCCAGGTGCTACGGTTGTCCCTATCACTAAAAACATGGGCAACAGGTCAAAAAAGCAATTAGAATTCAAGATTTGCCAATGTGGTGAGTAAAGTATTTCTTCTTTCAAATAAAGAAGCCATGTTCTGCTTGTTTTGAAGAATCTGCTTTTCTTTCTTTTTCTTTGACATTTGGCAAATCTTGATCTACAGTAAGTACCTTTTTGTTGATCTTAAAACAAGATAAATCCGGCCTAATAATTGCAATCCTGTTTTGTTTAATAAAATAAATAAAAACGCCAAAAATATTTGAATTACATTAGGGGTTTGAGATGTCCGCTGTTGAAATCGAGGGCAATAATAGCCAAAGAAATGTGCCTTTTGGTAAAATATGTTAAAAAGCTCTGGTGTACATGATATGTTTGTATTTGTAACCCTTTTTATAAATCATGTCGAACTAATACACCCAGAGGTTTAAAGTAAATGCTACTTTTCGCTTTGTGGCCAGAGAGAGCAAGAAAGAGAATGTATTAAAGCACGCACTGGTTATCTCTGATTATAATCCTGTCCCTTTCTGTCCATGTGCACTGGGGAAACTCTTAATAGCTACCACCCCAGTGTATACAGTGGCTAGTTTCTGGTACTATAGTCCCATGTACCTCTAGATAGATCACCCTCCAGCCGCAGCTCCTGTGAGACTCCCTGCTCCTGAGATAAATAGATTTCGCCACACATGGTCCACATGCAGTGCTCCTTGCCGCCACTGGAGAGCAGTGTTGCATGCATAACCACTGCCTTACTCTCACCTCTCCCATCACATCAATGAATATTTCACAAACTGTATATATTCTACTTGCTTGCTTTTACTGCTCAGTAAAAGCAAGCGGCAACAAGAGCTATCAGCATTCCCTGAAAAATAACATGTTTTTGTATTGAATGTCGACATATATCTTTAGCCTACTTTTAAAGGGGCATGCACCATTATTTGTCCAAACAAATGACTGGTGATCGCACTCCCAGTTTCCATGGCGACAGCGGTGTTGACACGACGCATGAAGACTGGCTGTAAGGCTGATAGAAGACATGCATTAAAAGGTGGAGGACAGAGGCGTATTGCAGCTGCGGCAGAGAGGCCCCTGCTGCTGGTTTTAATATGGCTTTAATACGGACCAGATTAAGATTAAGACAGTGGAAATTTCAATGTTGCAGCACACATACAGGACAGTAGTAGAGCACACAGGGAGCTCACAAAAAAAAAAGAAGTATGTTTCTTAGCTAGCTGTAAATGCTGTAAATACTTTAATACCAGTCGTTCAAAATATATGTATATATATATATATATATATATATATATATATATATATATATATATATATATATACACATTCGATTGTAGTACAGAGTTGTATAGTATACATGTAGGGAAGGATAATAAGTAGATCATTTAAAGTGACATTGTTCAGTGGACATTCTGCAGTTCTCATCGCACAGTCTGACAGCAACAGGACGGAAAGACCCTCGGAACCTCTTCTTCACACTGGTGGTAATGGTCCCACAGTGGGGAAATGTCAGTGTTGTATCACAGGTTACACAGCAGCAGGAATGAGGAGCACACTGCACAAATTAAGTGAATATTGAATATAACAATATTGCACTAGTCTATACTTTAAATTTGTCTTAATAAAAAATCAAAGTATATATACAAATGTACACACATGGTATAAACCTGTGTACTCAACCTGCAACCTGTGGTTCATACCTGCTTTCAGGTAGCTGCCCTAAGAATTGAAGAATGCAGGGATACTGTACATGTGTTTTCCTGTTATGGTGTGGATTTTGCCCCGCCCCACCCTTCTGTGTGTCACCTGTGTCTTTGTTACAGTCTATGGTCTCCATCTGTGTGTACCTGTGCTCATCCCCATTTGTTGCTGGTCCATTGTCTTGGTTTGTTCATGTCTAGCTATGCTTCTGGTTCTGTTTGGATTTTGAGTTTTTTTTAACCTGGGACAGTTTTTTTTAAAGTAAACAACTGACAAGAGTAAAGTGGACTGAGCGTTGTGTAAGGGAACCTGTCAGAAGGTGGGTCCAAAACAAATGCATAGAACACCAGCAACTTGATCTAACATCTGAAAACTCGTAGTTTAGCACCGGATCACATTAACAACTGGACAATACAGCATTTGTATGAGCGGAATGTGGCAGTGGCTTTTAGTGGTGACTGTTAAAACAATTGCTGGAATGTTTAATTGTTCAAACGTTTTCTTAATGTTGAAATGAGAAATAAAACATTTTAAATTTCAGTTTTTTTAATTCCCAGGGATAACACAATTTACTCTCATCAGTAATCGGTATTGGCAAGTACTCCAATGAAAGTATCCGTTTTGAAAAATGTGGTATCGGTGCATCCCTAGTTATGTTTATAGACTCCAAATGCATTATGACTGCTAAAAGAGCTCTCCATTTCTCTTGTGGTAGTGCAAAGAATATACTTGTAATATGAAGTACACTCTTGTGCAAAAATATTGAAGTAATCAGTCAATAGCTCTCTGGGTTCTGTGAAGATATGTTGCGTGACCAAATCAGTGCACATATAAAACTATGTATCATTACATTACATTTATTTACCCTCAATAACCTTAGCATTAAAGGAGCATTATGTAAAGATCTGGCCAAAAGTGGTACTGCAACCTCTCCCTGACTTATGGTGCTTTCACACCGCCAACGCTGAAACGCTGAAGCCCCGCTCACCAGACGCGCATTCTCTAGTTTTCAGACGCAGGGGTCTTCACACCAGAACGTCCTGACACGAGCCGGAAGTACCGGAAGTACCAGAAGTACCGGAAGTACCGGAAGTAGCCGACCGGCTCTGATGCTAACAGAGCTATGCTAGCGGCTTCTTGTGTACAGATCTTCTCCAATATTCAGCTTTGCAGCGTGTCTTTGAACAGAGACGTTCCACGGGCTTTATACAACAGTAGTATGTGTTCACGGAGGTGCGCCATACGTTTTTTCATATTATTAAACGGAATTTCCGCATCGGCGAACACACTCGAAGCAGTTGCATAAGGTCACGGGAGCATGACAACGCATATACAATCACAGAGTTCCCCATTGTCAACCCTGGTTTGAGTTCTGGTGATGTCTGGTGTGGGTTTTGTTTTGGGTGTTTACGACTATTTTCAGTCTGCTCGCTCAGTCCGCTAATGTCCCCGTGACCACTTTGAGGCTCTCTGATTGGTTGTCGCACGAACGTCCCAAGGAAAGGATGAGCAGAATCCATCTCCTGTGAGCGTTGATTTTTCACTCCTGCTCCTCCCTTTTCACTTTCCCGCCAAGTCCGTGCGTCATTATTGAACAGTCCGTTTGTGCGTGCCGAGCGGTCTGTGCGTTGCGACGGCCGAACGCGCGTCACCATAGACTTTGCATTGAAACCCAACATAACGCATGATCCGGTCTGAAAGCACCATCAGGTTGCCAGATGTGCAGACAAATCCAGCTGGGACCATAGTAACTGAATAGACAAGAGTTATGTCAACAAAAAATCTATAATCAAGTTTTTTTTCACAAAGCCATCCATGAAAGAAATCCTGGTTTTATTCCTTGTTTTGTCCTTATTTGCTGTGGCCACATCTTTCTTTACCAGTGAGATTAGCTCGACGCAGTGAGTTCTGGCAACTCGGATCACAGACTTTCTGATTGGTTAACGGTGGAGGGCGGGACATCAAAATAAAAACAATGAAGTTTTAGGGTCTGTAAAACTAATTTTGAAATTAAAATATCTCGGCTGTACTACTATCATCATTTAAAGAAGTATTTGAAAAGAGCATGGTTTATTAATGCCTTTTAACAGATTGGGAACATTTAATGATGACTTGACATGAAAATATTACATACCGCTACTTTAATACATCCGTTTTTTTGTTAGTGCTGTCCATTGATTACATTTTTAATCCCGTCTAATGGCGAGTCAGAGTTCACTCGCAATTGTTGACGGCCGACATGCAGTAGCTCCCCATTTGGCTATGGCTGCAATAAGTTTGTTCTTAGCCACCTGAAGCCATCTATGGTCGCCTGGTTGTCTTTTTTAAACTAAACTATCCATTCAGAAGTTTGTTAACATCCATTTCGGCATTTCTCGCTTGACAAACTTGCTCTTTCGCAGCCAGCTATAGGCAAGACAAGCAGGCAAAACACAAACCACAGACTAGCATAAAATTCCTGTTTCTGGTTTATGCAGTTTTTCTAACGCTACTATTAGTGGCCACAGATCAAAATAAACAGCAAGTAATGTAGGTCACTCTAATTAATCGGGCGATAAAAAATGATGTTAATATTGATTTTAGAAACATTTTGGACAGCAGCCGTTTTAATAATTCTGAATGCTGAAAATCTCCATGGTTTCAAGTGATGATGCTACTGTACATGTTAGCAGCATGAGGATTTGGACTGAAATTGCACATTATTGCACAGATGAATGCTATGTGAGGTCAGGGATTGAAACGAAGGTTCTTAATGCACACTAGCCCATTAGCTAAAAGGGGCAAACATACAACTAATCATTGTCATGGGTAATAAGTCCATTGCGATGATTGAATATTGCAGCCCATGTCATTTGCGATGACATTTTTTAATCATGCATTATGCAAATGAGTTGGCAATGAGAAAACGGGCAAACAGCTCTTGTCATTTAAAAGACATAGAAACCATGTTGAGCAGTAGACAACAGAATGGCTGAGAAATCTCTGAATGAAAGAGCTGTTTGAATTTAGTCTTGGTGTTTAATGCAAAAATGATCAAGTATGAGGTAATAATTGCTTAATCAATGGATTGTATCTTATTTTGAGTCAATGGTAGTCAATGAGACGAAGCCATTTATTCTTATTCCAAGAAATATTGCTTTTTTTCTCATTCCAAGGGAGACATTTCTAGTATCTTTTAAACCCAGTATAATTTTTCCAAATTTTAGCATTTTTCTTACTTATTTTTATACTTTTTTGCAGTAAACCCAGGTTTAGCAAAGGATAAACCCAGGATCCTTTTGCTTGTTCCATTGGCAAATACTGTTTTAAGGTAGATACATTTTTCCAAATTTTAGCCTTTTTCTCACTTTTTGTATACCTTTTTGCAATGTGGACCCACATGAAACCAACAAACATTCATGATTATAACCCAGATTATGATTGCTTTTTGAAAGAACACTAACACAAGAACTAGACCATTTCTAATCTGTGTGAGTCACTATTGAGTTGTTGGGCTGAGATCTTTCCCGGCTGAGGGCCTGGTTTTCCCTGCTTGACTTTTCTGTCTGAAAAATCTGTGGCAACAATCGTGCATGATTACTTTGTGTTTAAAATAGCTCAAACAAGGCTAGTCTGAGGGAAATAATACTTTATTAGTGGACAGATGGTAGAGTGTTTTTGTGTTTGGTGGTTCCACATCTCCACTGCTGAAGCATGAGTTCATTAATGGGTTAATTTAAGCCATTTTTACTTTTTGAAACTGATGCAAATATGGAGCTCCACAGACTTTATTTCAGAGTTTTGATTCCACCTCCAGGACCTTTCTGTGAGGAGCTTGCAAGTTCTCCCCATGTTTGCATAGGTTCCCTCAGGGTGCTCCGGTTTCCCCTACCACTAAAAACATGTAAAACAGGGGAGGGTTGAATGAGTGTGTGTTTGTGACTTTGGGATTACAGATGGAAATTAGACACTTCTGATGTATTTACAGCTCCTGGTCTTCATGATTACGATTTGCCCTATCCAAATAAATAAATTAACATCTAATGTGTTTTAGGGAAGTCTGGGCGTCCCTTAGACCGCTGCCCCCGCAACCCGGCAACAGATGAAGCAGAAGAAAATGGATAGATGGATAATGTGTTTTATAGAGGAAATCAAACAAGCACAAAAAAAGCTTCAAATCTTCTCACATGATTTTCCCTTCACATTGCTTTGATGATATTGGCAGGTGATATTGGCACACAAAAAAATCTCAAGGCACACGAGCGGGCCACGGCCTACTGGTGGAAAAACACTGACTTGAACTCTGATTCACTTTTGGGGGTAGCTGTGATCGTACTCTTAGGAATTAACCATTAACATAATTTACCGCCTGCTAAAGGAATGAATAAAAGTATAAAATTTGAGTATATAGAGCTTTTCATTCAATTGTTCAATTTGTGTCTTGTGTTGTGTGCTCCTCATTCCTACTGCTCTGTAACCAGTGATCCATCCATCCATTTTCTTCCCCTTAATCCATTTCTGGGTCGGGGGGTTGGCAGATAGAGCTGCACCCAGTTCACAGAGCACCAGCCCCTCACTGATCCTCCTGCTGGTGGAGAATCCACTGGAGCCTTGATTATTCAGCAGGGGCTTCAGGCAAAGTGGGGTTAAGTGTCCTGCCCAAGGACACAACGACAGTAGTCGTCTTGTGGTGGGCTCGAACCCACGACCTTCAGGCTCAAAGGCCAAAGCTCTACCAACTGAGCCACTGTCACCCCACAGTGTGGAAGAAGTCTGTAACCGGTGATGCAACACTGACATTTTGCCACTATGGGACGAATAAAGGATCCTTTAAAGTTAAAGGGAGAAAACTCAATGAAATAACAGACAATTTAAGCAGAAACAGAAACAGAAAACTGAAAAACCATGCCCTTAAAGCTGGAGTACATAACTCATCATTATTATATTTTTGGTTGCCTCAAAATGCTTTTGTTATCGAAAGCATTATATTCTCGTGATTTCAAATGAAGGTACCTCAGCTTTAATATTCTGCACATTTCCCACACTGACATCCCATACCATCAGCTTTTTTTTGCCGCGGCTGTATATTGTCTACACAGTCGGTGCAATTACACGAACACAACATACGGTTGCAGAACACACATGTGCAGACACATATGAGCACATGTCATTCCAGAGGTTATAAATAGAGCCAACCTGTCAATTACTGTATGGAGCAGGAAGCAGCCGGCCACTATTGTGCGTCAATAGGAGCCTGAATGTACGCACTCTGTACAAGTAGTGCGTCTATTGTGTTGCATTGTGAACGTATAAAGGCATTATAGAGCCACATAGTTTAGCCAGAGGAGGAGCAGCAGGTCCAGTCCAGGCCCTGATCTCTTTGTCTCTGTGACTGTGGAGAAGTCTCTGGGGAAAAGTGATGAGTCGGCACATATCTGATTAGTCGCTCAACAAAAGGGGGCCGTACGCGAAGGCTCTGGCTCTGGCTAATGAAACAATAATCACCATTCTGTGGGTTTCCATTTGCGTTTCCCTGCTCTCTCCATTCTCCCAGATCGTGTGTGAATGCCAGGACCCATTTTGAAAGCTGAAATAAAGGGGTGTACCGACGCCAACTGCTGCGCAAGGATTAAAGAGAATAATGGATAATGTGGGAGGAAGAAGTGCAGATGTAGAGCGTTCATTCATGCCTCGGTCGATGTGTTCTCTGTAGCCATGGCTGCCCCGGGGCAAAGTGATGAGAGATGTGGGCGACGTTGTGGGCGCCTCTTAGACCACCTTGAATTGCAGGGGACAGAGGGAGACATTTACTGAGAGAGACCAGAGAGAGAGAAATCATTGAGACCAGAAAGAGGGACCCATAATAGTGACCAGAGAGATAGACCAGAGAGAGACAAGAAAAACGACCAGAGAGGGAAAAAGTTTGAGAGCAGGGAGCTGACACGCACACTGCATGCTGGGATCTATTACCCTTTTCTATGCAGTGTTGGGAAAGTTACTTCTAAAACGTGATAAATTATGTATTACTTTACAGTATTACACTACAACAATAATGACTCTGAATTGTAATGCATTACAATACTTCTGCTTTACTTTAATTTACTTTCACCAAACACATATTAGGGCATATAGGGCGGCATGGTAGCTGAGTGGATAGCACTCTCAGCAATAAGGTCGAATCCCAGTCGGAAACAGAGCCTTTTTGAGTGGAGTTTGCATGTTTTCCCCGTGTCTGCGTAGGTTTCTTCCAGGTGCTCCGGTTTTCACTACCACTAAACACATGTACAATAGTTCTGGCATGCGCCTCCTGTACTGACGACCCCGCTCCCATCTCTGTGTGGAGTGAGAGACAAATGCCCAAAAAAATATATCAATTGTAAAAACCGCTTTGTGACTCTAGTCTGTGAAAGGCGGTATGTACAGTAAATAAATATTACTTACTTACTTACTATATACATCCATCCATCCATTTTCTTTCGTTTCATCCGTTGCCGGGTCGTGGGGGCAGCAGTCTAAGCAGACACGCCCAGACTTCCCTATCCACACACACTTCCTCCAGCTCGTCCGGGGGGACTCCAAGGCGTTCCCAGGCCAGCTGAGAGACATAGTCCCTCCAGCGTGTCCTGGGTCTTCCCCGGGGCCTCCTCCCGGTGGGACGTGCCCGGAACACCTCCCCAGGGAGGCGTCCAGGAGGCATCCGGAATAGATGCCCGAGCCACCTCAACGTGGAGTAGCAGCGGCTCTACTCCGAGCTCCTCCCGTGTGACTGAGCTCCTCAGCCTATCTCAAAGGGAGCGCCCAGCCACTCTGCGGAGGAAGCTCATTTCGACCGCTTGTATCCGCGATCTCGTTCTTTCGGTCATTACCCAAAGCTCATGACCATAGGTGAGGGAGGGAACGAAGACTGACCGGTAAATTGAGAGCTTTGCCTTTCGGCTCAGCTCCCTCTTTACCACAACGGTCCGATACAGCGACCGCATCACTGCGCACGCTGCACCGATCCGCCTGTCAATCTCACACTCCATCCTTCCCTCACTCGTGAACAAGACCCCGAGATACTTGAACTCCTCCACTTGAGGAAGGACCTCTCCACCCACCCGGAGAGGGCAAGGCACCTTTTTCCAGTCGAGCACCATGGCCTCAGATTTGGAGGTGCTGATTCTCATCCCAGCCGCTTCACACTCGGCTGCAAACCGTCCCAGTGCATGTTGTAGGTCCTGGTTCGTTGGAGCCAACAGGAGAACATCGTCTGCAAACAGCCGAGAAGAAATCCTGCGATCTCCGAACCGGACCCCCTCCGGCCCCTGGCTGCGCCTAGAAATTCTCTCCATAAACACAGTGAACAGAACCGGTGACAAAGGGCAGCCTTGGCGGAGGCAAACATGCACCGGGAACAGGTCTAACTTACTGCCGGCGATGCAAACACAGCTCTGGCTCCGGTTATACAGGGGCCGGACGGCCCTCAGCCCCGGACTCCGGACCCCATACTCCCGGAGGACCCCCCAAAGGACACCCCGGGGAACACATTTGAACGCCTTCTCCAAATCCACAAAGTAAGTAAGTAAGTAAGCTTTATTTATATACCGCCTTTCACAGACCAGAGTCACAAAGCGGTTTACAATTGTTATTTTTTGGGCACTTGTCTCTCACTCCACACAGAGACGGGAGCGGGGTCGCCGAACAGGAGGCGCATGCCAGACCTATTGTACATATTTTTAGTGGTAGGGGAAACCGGAGTACCCGGAGGAAACCTACGCAGACACGGGGAGAACATGCAAACTCCACTCAGAAAGGCCCTGGTCCGGCCGGGATTCGAACCCAGGACCTTCTTGCTGAGAGGCGAGAGTGCTATCCACTCAGCCACCGTGCTGCCCAAGCACATGTGGACAGGTTGGGCGAACTCCCATGAACCCTCGAGTATCCAATGGAGAGTATAGAGCGTTCCGCGGCCGGGACGAAAACCACACTGCTCCTCCTGAATCCGAGATTCGACCATCGGCTGAATGTCAGATCTCTACTTACTATATATGCACACTAAATGTAGCTTATTATAGAGCTTTTGGTTTCACACATACAGTGCACTTCACTGTTATGTCCCACATCTTTGTCTACAAACTCAAAATAATGGGAGACTGTTGAGCTTGAAAATGAAAATTGGTCACTGGTGTACTTCTGCTTCAGCTTCAGCTTCAGCCATCTTCTACTTTTACTCCTCTGCTGATCTTTTGGTGGCATGGTATAAAAACTAAAAACTATTTATTTGTTTTGGGTTTAAATGCAATCTAACGCACATTACTGACCTTTGACTTTATTGATCTCACAATGGAATTTTTGCATGTCACATAGCATAGATAGAACCAAAACATGAAACTTTTTTTTGGAATGCCTTACATTACCGTGTTAAAGAAAAAAATCAATACATTACCTTAATGACATCACTTTTTTACATCACTGTTCCCATGGCAGCCTCATGCACCTGTTGGCAGCATGAAGGTGTGATACTACTCTATATGTTAGCAGTATGTCAGCAATAACAAATTCATCTTATGACAACCCAAGTGAGAAAACTCTCTAAAACATCAATCAAATCTTTATTTGTAGAGCACATTTAAAACAGCCTAGGCTTACCAAAGTGCTGAACAGACAGCGAGGAAAAATTATAAAATAAAAACACATAAAATACAGAAATGTATATACAAAAAGAAATCGAAAAATTTGTCTCTGTCTACTTGGTAGTAAAAGCCAAAGAAAAAAGATGCGTTTTAAGCAGGGATTTAAAGTGCTCGAGTGATTGTGCAGTTCTGATGTGCAAAGGTAAAAAGTTCCACAACTTTGGCCCTATAACAGAGAAAGCTCTGTCTCCTCTGGTCTTCAGCCTGGTCCTAGGGACGACAAGAAGGTGCTGATCTGCAGAGCGCAGTGCTCTGGAGGGAAGGTGAGGCTGGAGGAGTTCATATAAATAAGAAGGTGCCATTCTATTAAAACTTTTAAAAACGATAATAAGAATTTTAAAATGAATTCTAAAATATACCGGGAGCCAGTGCAGGGATTGCAAAACAGGAGTGATGTGCTCCCTGCGCTTTGTCCCTGTTAAAAGACGGGCTACATCCTTAACACTTCCAGAATATCACATGTATCTTTTAATTGAACATTGTGAGAATAGAACAAGCGCCTCAGCACTCGCCACTGTGGATGTGGGATTTGGTCTCAATAGTCACCACAAGCACTTCTCTGCATATCAGCGATGGACAACACGGCCTGCGCTCACCACCGTCATAATTAAAACCTCTTCTTCTCACCGACGCTCACTCTTGTAGCCCGAAACAAAGGCAGTTCGTTCCAACACGTTAGGATCAGTGCGGGCGTGAATGCACATCAGTGGTTTGGTGTTTGGAAACAGCCGCTTTGTGCTGCTGCAGCCTTGCGTCATTTCACTCAAATTGTTCAGTGAGATAAAACTGAGAGGAACAGAGAGAACGGAACAAAAGGCAATCAGCGCGACTCACGTGTTGGTTCTGAATCAAGCAGGGACAGGACTGAAGCGTGGAAGAAATGTGTGAATGTATATGATTGTTAAGAGACATGAGGCTGTGTGTGATATAGATACGTATCCATTCACCATCTCTGCTTTAACGGTCTCAAAACCTGTCATAATATATCTCCAAATGAGTTTCATGTTGAGTTTTGGATCTGTTCATTCTACCTCTACTTGGTCCTCTTATGACCAACCGGCGCGCCGGCGGCCGTTTTTATGTTTTTAAATGTTCTGCTGGCAATAGCAGATGTATTTTGAACACCAAACCCCAAAAGCTGTATATCATTTTAAAGCTTATTTTCTTATCTACATTTATATACAAGTGTAAAATGTGGGCACAAAATAAATCAATTCCAAAATAGTTTTTTACCTTTGGGCTTGTGCTGTACAAATAAATCAGCTCTCCTCCCAGCTTGCAATACATCATTCTCTCTGGAACAGTCCAAAGGAAGATTATATCCACTTGTATTTCCCAAAGTAAAATCCATTCTCCAGAAATAATCCAAAAATGTGCATTTATCTTTAGCGAAAAAAACTAAAAAAAAGAGCACAGATGTTGTTCTTTCACTTTTAACGGACTTTTAGCTTCAAAGGATGCAGAGGGAAATAGGAATGACAAACATTATTTTTGTGTTTTTTTACATAAACTAGAAGGCTCTAGCTTTAAAATGATGCATCACACAAGCATGTGAGATGTAAGATGTGTTTTTAAATAAGCAAAGACATTTGGGTATGGCCAACTTTTGTGCACGAGCCAAAATGAGGCGGGTTTTAAGAGGTTAGAGGAAGCTAGCCATGCATTTAAGTTCATCCATAAGATTTTGCACTAGTTAGCCATAATTCTAAGTTATTTAAAACACCTTTTAAAGTGGTTAGCCATACTTCTAATTTTGTTCTTACAAGTTTTAAGCGGTTGACCTTGCTTAGAAGCTCATTTAACCAATTTGTCATTTGCTGGCCATGCTTCTATGTTCAGAAACATAAGCCAGAAATGATCAGAGTAAAATCATTCCTCATTTTACTCTGACCATTTCTGATATTGCATGAAAATGTATGAATGTATTACTTCAATAGCATCCATCCATCATCCATTTTCTTCCCCTTAATCCATTTCTGGGTCAGGGGGGTGGCAGTCAGAGCTGCACCCAGTACACACAGCACCAGCCCCTCACTGATCCTCCTGCAGGTGGTGAGTCCACAGGAGCTGATTTATTTCGATAACACACAGTTGCAAATTGTAAAAGTAATCGATTGGATCACTGATATTCCCTATTACCAACATCACTATACTTCAAACTGAAGAGGGCTTGTTCACACTAAAGGGTACAAAAGTGAGACAGAAGGCCAAAAGCATTATTTTAAAAATCTGAAAATATATTCATATTTTTAATTTAGCCAAAAACCTCTTCTGTCCTTTAATAGTTTCTAAAATATACGTTCTATAGTGGCACTGTTTATCTGTGTCACAGAAGATATGATTCTTTGATGGAATGAGCTGCGGAAGTTTGTTTCATATTTTCAGATGTTCACATTTGATTCATAGATTCTTTTTTTACACCGAGTAAAAACAAAGTGATTACTTTCATACAGTAAACCAATTAAATGTGATTGTTTTCTCAAGTTCAATTTTTAGGAAAAAAAATTCAGAAACCATCATGTGCGTTACCCACTTTTCCTCTATTATGTCTATGATAGTCATTTTATCATTTTAGTAATAAGGTGGGCTCAAACCCACAACCTTCAGGCTCAAAGGGAAATGCTCTACCAACTGAGGCAATGACACTTTACAATACAACTTAGTATTATTAATAATAGTAATTATATTTGTTTTATATAGTGCTTTTTGGACACTCAAAGAAGCTTCACAACATGTTAATTTTCTCCATACACAGAGGTGATGAACTACCACTAAAGTCACAGCTGTTCTGGGGCAGTCTGACAGAAGCGAGGCAAGCAGTACATGCCATCAGCCCCTTCGATCTCCTCCAACCATTCACACACACACCAGACTCATTCTAAGCAATGTTGGTGAAGTGTCTTGCCTAAAGATACTTAGTTTGGTACTTTAGAGCTGCAGCCACTCCACTGTCGCACCAGGTCTCCCATCCCAGCACTAACCAGGCCCTGCCCTGCTTCCTATCAGAGGTCTGACAGGATCTGGCTTTCCCATGCAAATAGAGTCACAAAAATGTTTTATAGTTTAGCAGATGTATTTTATTACCTTTTATTTGAATACCGCTTTAGTATGCGTTATTTTCTTCCAATCATCTCCTGTTTTGAAAACTTAATGGTAAGAGCACTTAAAAACATAGTAGCAGCACCTAAAAGGAATTATTTGGCGAGACTGATTTGAGCTATGTGGAAAAATAGAGGTCACAACTCTTCAAATATGTCCTTAAAGTTCAGTGCACTCCAGGAGACGAGAGAACTTTGCCTTTAGTTATTCAGAAAGCTTCTTAATCTGGTCGATTCCCACTAGTGAGATCTTATCAAAGCAATTCCGTATTTACTGTGGTCATTTCGACAGAATTGGGACAACAGCCTTCTTTTATTATCCTTTCAGAACAATATGCAGATGCATATTTAATAGCTGCAGCACTATTGTTTGAAAAATAGAAGTAGAAGTAGAAGAGATAGAAGAGAAACTTGGATGTGTTAAGGATAGAAATACTTTAGCCCTATCTCAATATTATATTATCAATCCAGAGTATCATCAATATGAAGATGGCATTTTGGGAGTCTGAAAAACACATTTTTAAAGCAAGTTGTGGAGTGGAAAGATCTTAAGACTGTAAAGTGATCCCTCATTTATCATGGGGCTATGTTCTAAAAATAACCCGCAATTAGCATAATCCACAAAGCAGCAGCTGTGTGTTTTAAGTCTTTAATACCCCATACCACACATTTCATAGAGTTTTCAAACCACCTGAACTCATGACTGCTAAAGTGCGATCGTGAAGATATCAAATGTTGGTTGTAGGTCTGAGCTCTGCTGCAGCTGTCAAAAGCCAAGCACACAGTAAAACACAGCTGCAGTAGAGGAGATGATGCATACTGTATGATGTTGGAGTATAGGGTGAAACAGCGAGGCCATGAACTGTGAGTTATAGCAAGGGACTAAACACGCAGCTCAATGGTTACTGTCTCTCTACTAGGATTCTGAGACCGTTACCTTTAGAACATGACAACAACAATGTCTAGAAAGGCCGATTAATGCTATTACAGCTAAATTTACTTTTGATCTATTTGGGCGGCATGGTGGACAGCAATCTTGCTTCTCAGCAAGAAGGTTCTGGGTTCAAATCCCGGTCGGAACAGGGCCTTTCTGAGTGGAGTTTGCATGTTCTCCCCGTCTCTGCGTAGGTTTACTCCAGGTATTCCGGTTTCCCCTAACACTAAAAAAAATATATACAATAGGTCTGGCATCCGCCTCCTGTACTGGCGACTCCGCTCCCATCTCTGTGTGGAGTAAGAGACAAATGCTCAAATATAACAAATGTAAACCGCTTTGTGACTCTGGTCTGTGAAAGGCGGTATATAAATAAAGATTACTTACTTACTTACAAACCTCTGTGCAAGTGGGCATGTTCGTTCAATCTATTTCTAAGATCCTGCCACATGCAAAATAGGCTATCACGTTCTGAGGATATGAAAACGTACATTTTTTAAACCAAGTTCTCGGGTGGAAAGATTTCAACACTCCTCATTTTCTGCTGGTTACTGTCTCTGCTCGGATTCTAAGAAGGTTACATCATCACCCCGTCTCATGATTGACTGAAAAAATCTCTTTTTTGTCTCTTTACAAATTTCTGCACAAGTGAGCATGGCTATTAAACCCCTTCACAAAAATCTGGTCTTGATCCTCATTGCATCACAGCGCCACCAACAGGGCTCGCATAGTTTCAGGCTTAATGACTTCATTCAAACAATTACAAAAACTAGAAGCGTTTTGACTTTGTGTGAATGCAGCCTTATCTTTGAGCTGGTTTTGTTGACAGCTACAGGAGCAGGTGTGAGGAGAGGTAACATATGCTAGTGAGGTTTGTGTTCAGCCTGACATTTGGAACAGATGGAACCTCTCGACCGTGCTGCAACCATGAATTTCCCATATGAGATCGTTTAGAAATGGCTTCATGTTAAAAGTTGAAACTCAGGAATTTTCATCAACTCACTTTTGTTAATGATAGTGACTTTTTTTACCCTGATAAGTAAGTTTTTGTTAAACACAGAATTTTAACAGTCTCTCCTGCACACAACCAAGCAAGTAATTGGATGCGACCAGACCGCAGACAAAAGAAAAAAGATAACACAAAAATATGTATATTGACATAACTGCATCCTACTTGTTGAGTCAAATTGTACATTGAACGAGATATACACACACGTATGACCAATTCATTGTATCGTTATATGGCCCTGAATCAAAACAGCAGAAATCTCGGAGGAATTAGTATCAAGAACAGTTTGAATCCTGGAAATATATTAGTTACAAACACATAGGTCCATAGGGAGCGGGATGACCAATGCTCATTAATGTTGACAAATGTCCTTAAATGTCCCAAATAATCACAGGAGCAGCCACATGAAAGAGGTTGGATTCAGGGTTTCATCCAAAATGGTTACAAATACAAGTTAAGAGTTATTTGCATAATCCATCCATCCATTTTCTTCCTCTTCATCCGAAGCTGGGCGGCCGCTGTCCAAGCAGAGACATTCCTAGCCATACTAAAGTTAAAACTAGTCCTTAAAACAATATGTGGAAGTCAGTAATTTTCAACTTGATTTTTGGTTTTCAGTTTTGGTAATGAGTAGTTCAAAGAAAACATTTTTATTGGCAACACGGCAGATGCTGAGGAGAACTGCTGTATTATGAATGGGTAGAAAACCATGTCAAGGCCGCAAAACTCTGGTTGTGCGTCGTGTGACAACAATAAAACTTCTGCTATATTGTCTTCTGCTGAGACACGATCCCAGAACTCCGCATCTTTTGTCATTTTCTTCAGTTGGTGGAGAATATGGACATGTCTGAACAGCTGAACATCTGATCAATATGACTTACCCAGTACTGTACATAACAAACATAGTCAGGATGATATGGATTATTCTCCTTTATAACATATATTTCTGTGACACAACTCAAGAAGAATGCATCCAATTCAATCTAATCTCCATTATCAAGAATGTTGAGAAAATTGTAACACTAAGGATGCTTAAAGAAAGCCATCAATTTGTCGTCAATGTATTCCCAATAACGTAAAAGACCTGCCCTTTACATGCACTGAACAAGACTAGGTTATGTTTTTCTCTATATTGTTTTGTATCCGTTTATTTTTCTGTATCTATTATAAAATATTGATATGTGTTTCTGTTATGTTTTGTATCTTTTTTTCCCGCTGTATTTCTTTTTTATTTTTTGTACTATTTTACTGCCTACTTCTTTCCTGCACTTTGGAGACTCTTTGGTCTTGAGTAAAGTGTATTTTCCTCAAAATTGAAGCATTACCAATTATTAAAAACAACACCAGTTATTTTACAGTGGGGCGACAGTAGCTCAGTTGGTAGCCCTGGTCTTTGGACCCAATGGTCGTAGGTTCGAGCCCACCTTACCTGGGCCCGACGCCTACATTGCCTGAAGCCCCAGCTGAAAGACCAAGGCCATCTTGTTGATGACAGAGAAGCCATCTTCCCGTGGACCCACCACCTGCTGGAGGGTCAGCGAGGGACTGGTGCAATGAGACATGGGTGGCAGCTCTGATTGCCACCCCCGCCAAGGCCAGAAATGGATTAATAAAGGGGTAGAAAATGACACGATATGACAGTTATTTTATGTAAATCGTTATCTAATATATTACGTCCAAAGCTGGGTGGCTGTCACGATTCCTGAACCATCATGTAACAGAGGCTACAGTTAACAGCCTGCGCACTATGTCTGATTGATCTGTGACTAATTTTCTTGCCCGCTGCCCACAACACAGATTCCACGTGGTCATACTTGTCAATACCACTGACCTGAAAACCCAACTGCGTTCCAATAGCATCCTCGTCAATACTCAAATTCATTATCAGTCATGCGCAACGAGCATTGGTCATACACTGGGCGGATCTATAATGCTTGTCTTAAAAAACTCCAATTGAATGACCGTGAAAAGGGTTGGTGCACGTCCAAATGACTATCAGGCATTTAGCTCTTTAGGGCTCCATTGTGTGTTCAGCCTGCGTGGCGAAACTGTGTCACGCTGTTAGCAGTGCGGACATCTAGGGCAGACTGTAGAGATTGGAAAACATTTGGATCAACTGGGCCTGACATGGTTCATTTGTGCGTGACTATTTCGGACGATGGTCTCAGACTCGAATCGGTGCAAGAGGGATCGTCAAAGTCATCACGGAATCGACGAAGAAGTCAAATTGATATGGCAACACTACGCCGTAAACCAAAACCAAAAAGTGCTGCATCAAGGCAAGACCGAAATTCTTGCTCTTCCACAGCATCTTGTCCTGTCTTCTCAGGATCTTACAGCGACCAAGAAGAAGACCCACCCTTACGCCGCCAATCTTCACCTATTCTCAAAGGTTCTGTCACGAGCTTGCATACCTTAATCTCCAAAACTCCCAAGAACTCTCTCTCAAGTCTGCAAGGCTCAGGTTCAAGTCTTCAAGGATCTTTGCCAAGTTTGCAAAATGCTATACACAGCTTCCAAGGTTCCTTACCCAGCCTAAGAGGAGCAATTTCACGTTTGAAAAGGCGGTCGCTTGGAAGTATGGACAATGGGAGCAGTGTGAGCAGTGTGGGCAGTGTGAGTGACGGCAGAGCTAGCCCCAGCATCAAGAGTGGAAATGGCAGTTCGAGTGATGATGATGCCAGCTGGGATACAAACAGTTGGAGTTCAGGAGCAACATGCTTATTGAGGACACCAGCCAAAAAATATGTGGAAACAACAAAGGGATGTGATGAAAAAGAGTGCTCACATGAGTCGTCAAAAGTTGAGCCTGAGGTTATTTACCAGAATCTAATATTTCCTCAACCAGTTTCTAAATCCGACATCAAGGTCAATACCACCAAAACTGTGCCAGTTCTGCCAAGGAAAGAAACTCAGTCCTCTTTCAAAAAGCCACCACCTCTACCAAGAAACAACAAGACCGAAGACAAGCGCAAGTTCTCCCAGTTCTTGAACGAAGTCACCGGCAGGGTCCTGAAAACCAACGAGACCTCGCCACAACCCATGGCTATCTTTCGTCACCGCTACCCCTCCCCACCGCCTCCTCCTCCCTCAACTCCATGTCAACAGTCTCCTACACCAGGGACAAGTACGTGGTACAACGGCTCAAACCTTCAAACAATCAGGGAGCGTGCATCCAAGGACACAAAAGCCCCAATTCAGCAGTGGAGCAAGACACTTCCCAGCTGTAAGGTCTTGGAGCCTGGGGATGTGATTAGGAAGGTGATGGTTGATGGTCTCTCTCACTCAGAACACAACTTGGAGGCATGTACCAAGATACAAGCACAGCCGTTTACTGGGAGACTCTACCTGGAGACCGACATTGATAGAGTGAGGCAACTTGACGAATTGGCTGCTAACGGTACTCTCGGGAATGTGCAGAATGAGATAGAGTTGGAAAAGGACATGGAAAGATTAAACGGAAACAGAATTCCGTGGCTGGAAAATGAGAATTGTGCTGGGAAGGAAAGAGAGATGAGGAGGGATAGTGAATGGGATCGAGAGAAGAATGGACGTGTCGATAGAGGAAGAGGCGCAACTAGGAAGATGGTGCCCAATAGTTACGAATCACTCCTGTCACAAACCAGTGCACGCAGAAACCCAAGACCCATTTTGAATTGGTCAGATGGAATGCCCCAAATGTCTTGTAGATCCACATCCCTGCCCCGACCTGCAAATGTAACCGTGAGTATACCATTTGTGTACAGAAGACCGGTTATGTAGGTGTAGGTCTTGCATTTGTAATAGCTCAACCAGGATTTGAAATAGAATGAAGCTAATCCAGACATGTTTCTTTTATCACTCAAAACCCCTGCAGAAAAGTATGCATCTTGACAGGTGTGATGACCTTTTATCAGAAGGTAATCAAGTACTTACTATGTGACATCCCACATAGTTGCTCCTGATTATAATCATGGAACCCCCCCTTTCTTTTTAATGAGAGTTATAGATTATGAAAGGAGGCAGTGGAGTCAAAACAATATGTGTACTTTATTAAATGTGTGGGTAGAAGTTGGGTGCTGATGGGACCAGGATGGCCAGGGTTATCTCTGCTTGCAGCTTTAATTGTATTAATTTTGTTTTTTCTTTTCCGTCACATTTAGTACATTATTCCGTAACCTGCAGTTCAAAGTGATCTTTACTGAAGCTGTGTTTTCATCTGCAGGATTAAAAGACTGTTCTCAGAGGAGTTGTGGGGAAAGGTCTATATTCTGATTTGAATGTATTAGCATTTTTGTGCCTTACAGAGAGACAGAGCAAAGAGAGTCTGCTGGTCCCATTGGAATGTAACATTAAAAATACATCCTATCTTATTTACTGCTTATTTACTCACAGCCTGGAGTAATGGAGAAAGATTGCTAAGCTCTCAGACTTATTCCTCGGTGCTTCTGTGCAGCCTGTGTGAAGGTAGCTAATACATTCATAATTTACACTCCTCTTTTTAGGCTGTTGAGCTGGAGGCTTAGAGCAGCTCTGCACTGATCTCCTGTACTGCTGTAGCACAGGTGCTGGACCGTCACTGCTCATAATAACACCGTATTAATCATATTCATTTGACTTTGATTTGATCAGATCATTTTGCAACAATCAGGAATGAAGGAATTCAACAGTCAGAAACAGACTCAACTCAATCAGTCATTCAAACATTTGTTTTATTTAGAAAATCTTTTTTTTTTCTGGATGGAAGCAAACTAAAACAATATTTGTCTCTTTAAGTAACACAACATTCACCTCCTGTGGATAAATCAACATCAATCGGAAGCCCATTGAACTGAATTCTGCCTGTTTTTGGCTATTTGATGAAAGCGTTGATGAGTTCAGGTGAAGAGGTGGACTGCAGCATCGTAACCTGAATCTCTCGGGTTTTGACCATAGACTGGAAATAGTTTTGACATAAAGAAATATAAATTTTTGTTAAAATGAAGAGTGAAAGTTTAATGTTTTTAGTTTGTTATGAATAAACATGTTTGAAGAGGCCTCACACTCTGTGGGTGCTTGGAACAGAGAGAAAGTCAGACAGACTTTCCAGGAATCCTCAGACCTCAGTCACCTCAGCTCTGCCCTCTCCTCCCACAGGTCATATCACCTCAGGTCTGCCCTCTCCTCCCCCAGGTCTGCCCCATCCTTCCCCATGCCGCGTCACCCCAGGTCAGCCCCCTCCTCCCCAAGGACTTGAGGATGTGGACGGGGGATTACTGAGCCTCGTCTCATTCAGTAGCAGTATGAGTCATCCTGCTGTAGAGAAGTCCCTGCAATGTTTGCAACACCCACAGCACACAACAAGTGCATTACAACAGCCATCTACTACTACTACTACTACTACTACTAGTACTACTTGTACCACTGCAACCAAATACTACACTACAACCATATCCCATATCTTCAGCTGGTTACACCGGCACCCAGCCTTAAATCTAAATCTTTTCAAGGTACTACCTATTTTATTTGATCTTATGTGAGTAAATAAGATTGGTCACATAATAGATTATTAATTATAATGTGATACAATTACATTGAGTAATGATATTGTATTTATATAAGAAAATTAACGGCTTTAAGAATACTGGAAACGTCATATTTTCATCAAGTGAATGAGCACAAGTAAAAAATTAAAAAAATTAAAAAAACACACACACAGGCCCAAACATTCTCTGACCCTACAACTCTCTCCCATTACTTACTATATTTGTATGAAGAAACAAATAGCTTTAGGAACACTAGTGACATCCTTGTTTCATTAAATTAAAGAAAAAACACACACACACACACACACAGGCTCAAACACTCTCTGGCCCTACACCCTTCTCCCAGTAGAATTCCCTTGTTTTGACTGCGCTTTGGAAACTGCACATGATACAGTGACAGCCTTTGTACTTTCAGCACCAAACTTCCTCCTAATTCTCCTTATCTTTCACCACACGGGCTCTCCATTCCTTTGGCACTTGGCTTGCTAGTTTTGCCATTCGCAGCAGTTTTCTTTCTTCACTGTTAATCTGTCATTTGGAGCAGGCAGCCCCTCGGAGTGCCTTGGGTGGTGTGGTGGAGGTACTTCTAATGGATATATTTGCTTGCAGTTCTGAAAGCTCGTTAAGCGTCAGATAAGAGGGCCTGGATGGCGACGCTGGTGTCCATAAATCTGCCTGATGAATAAATCTAATGTTGTGTGTGTTGTCCTCTGCAGGGAGCGGATGGGGAGCTGCAGCTTGGAGCCAGGTGAGTCACCCTTCAGTCATACACGTGCCATTATTGCAGCAGTCTGAGCCGCTCTTTAGTCTGCAATGAAAGGTTTGGATTTGGCCCCAAGAAATACATGCATTTTATAGCATTCAGGTAAAATGAATGCACGAACAAACATGTAGATTTTGCAATGACACAGGATCTGGCTCTTTCTTTGTTTTATCAACAGAAACATCCTGATTCACTCCATTATCAGTGGCAAAGACTGCATATATTCAGTAGATCAGGAGCTTGTGTGAGATCTCAGTCGTACAGGGATTATTCAAAACAAAGGAAGGTCCCTCACCTATCATCTGTACTTCAGTGAGCAGGTTTACCAATGTTTTGTTACTTTCTGATGGAGATCAGGAGTGTCAAACTGGTTCCAGAAGGTTTTAATCCCAACCTATAGGTCTTCAGGTTAAGACTGGAGTCACTTGAGGGTGGGGTCTGATTAGCTCCTGCTTGGTTGGAATAAAACCTGCAGCCACACTGACCCTTTGAGGTAGAGAGAGAGAGGTAGTGAGAGGTAGAGAGAGAGGTAGAGATGTAGAGAGAGAGAGAGAGAGAGAGAGGTAGAGAGGTAGAGAGAGAGAGAGAGAGAGAGGTAGAGAGGTAGAGAGGTAGAGAGAGAGAGAGGTAGAGAGGTAGAGAGGTAGAGAGAGAGAGAGAGAGAGAGGTAGAGAGAGAGAGAGAGAGGTAGAGAGGTAGAGAGAGAGAGAGAGAGAGAGAGGTAGAGAGGTAGAGAGAGAGAGAGAGAGAGAGAGAGAGAGGAGAGAGAGAGAGAGAGAGAGAGAGAGAGAGACTCACTACACACAAATTGAGATATATCAAGCTTTTCTTATAAATGGACAGTGGCCATATTCAACATTATTATTACAAAACAGGCATACATCACTTGTTGATGAGTAAATATTGTAAATGGATTTCACTTTAGAGGTAGAGAGAGAGAGGTAGTGAGAGGTAGTGAGAGGTAGAGAGAGAGAGGTAGAGAGAGAGGTAGAGATGTAGAGAGAGAGAGAGAGAGGTAGAGAGGTAGAGAGAGAGAGAGAGAGAGCGGTAGAGAGGTAGAGAGAGAGAGAGAGAGAGAGGTAGAGAGGTAGAGAGGTAGAGAGAGAGAGAGAGAGAGAGAGAGGTAGAGAGGTAGAGAGAGAGAGAGAGAGAGAGAGGTAGAGAGGTAGAGAGGTAGAGAGAGAGAGAGGTAGAGAGGTAGAGAGGTAGAGAGAGAGAGAGAGAGAGAGAGGTAGAGAGGTAGAGAGGTAGAGAGAGAGAGAGAGAGAGAGAGAGAGAGAGAGAGGTAGAGAGGTAGAGAGAGAGAGAGAGAGAGAGACTCACTACACACACAAATTGAGATATATCAAGCTTTTCTTATAAATGGACAGTGGCCATATTCAACATTATTATTTTACAAAACAGCATACATCACTTGTTGATGAGTAAATATTGTAAATGGATTTCACTTTAGTGGGAGGTAGAGAGAGAGAGGTAGTGAGAGGTAGTGAGAGGTAGAGAGAGAGAGGTAGAGAGAGAGGTAGAGATGTAGAGAGAGAGAGAGAGGTAGAGAGGTAGAGAGAGAGAGAGAGAGCAGTAGAGAGGTAGAGAGAGAGAGAGAGAGAGAGAGGTAGAGAGGTAGAGAGGTAGAGAGGTAGAGAGAGAGAGAGAGAGAGAGAGGTAGAGAGGTAGAGAGAGAGAGAGAGAGAGGTAGAGAGTAGAGAGAGAGAGAGGTAGAGAGGTAGAGAGGTAGAGAGGTAGAGAGAGAGAGAGAGAGAGAGAGTAGAGAGGTAGAGAGAGAGAGAGAGAGAGAGAGGTAGAGAGGTAGAGAGAGAGAGAGAGAGAGAGAGACTCACTACACACAAATTGAGATATATCAAGCTTTTCTTATAAATGGACAGTGGCCATATTCAACATTATTATTAAAAAACAGGCATATATCACTTGTTGATGAGTAAATATGTAAATGGATTTCACTTTAGAGGTAGAGAGAGAGAGGTAGTGAGAGGTAGTGAGAGGTAGAGAGAGAGAGGTAGAGATGTAGAGAGAGAGAGAGAGAGGTAGAGAGGTAGAGAGAGAGAGAGAGAGCGGTAGAGAGGTAGAGAGAGAGAGAGAGAGAGAGAGAGAGGTAGAGAGGTAGAGAGAGAGAGAGAGAGAGAGAGAGGTAGAGAGGTAGAGAGAGAGAGAGAGAGAGAGAGGTAGAGAGGTAGAGAGAGATAGAGGTAGAGAGGGTAGAGAGGTAGAGAGAGAGAGAGAGAGAGAGAGAGAGGTAGAGAGAGAGAGAGAGAGAGAGAAGAGAGAGACTCACTACACACAAATTGAGATATATCCAAGCTTTTCTTATAAATGGACAGTGGCCATATTCAACATTATTATTACAAAACAGGCATACATCACTTGTTGATGAGTAAATATTGTAAATGGATTTCACAGAGGTTACAGAAATACATGAACTTCTTAATGATATTTTAATCTCGAACCTCCAAACCACCCTCACTCATTCAGTACATTTCAATGCATTTCTGTATGGCCCATGTCACAACAGCACTAAAGATTCTCTGATGTGTTGTTGTCAAAGCAGAGAATCAAGCAGTTTGAACACAGGAAATGCATTAATAACACATAGGAGTGAAGTCAATAATTCCCTTGACTGACGTGTTCGAGTTGATGCAGAGGCATGACAACAGATCTCCAAGTTTTAACATCTGTATTTAATTATCCTTTACAATCAGATACAGAAATTTCCAACAAAGAGGGCTCCTAAAACTAAGCATGTCCCTCCGGCTCGCCCTCGGCTCAATTCTCCTGTGTCCTCATCAAGCCAGAGCATTATCAGTCCATGTTCAGGAGAGCAGGGGGCGTGTCGTATCAGGTCAAGACTTGGGTCCGGCCTCTTCCTCATGTCCCACTCTGTCTGCCGTACACCTTAAAACAGAATCAATGTCACAACACCACTACCACCTCCCCAAATTTTATTATACTATCTTTGAGATAGGGCAGAAGCCTCTCCCTCCTCCTCTCTGGTCCCCCTCCTTCAGATTAGCAGAATCCCCCCCCCCAAGCAGAATATCCCCAATATCCCCCCCCCTTAGCAGAATCCCCACCCCCCCCTCCCTCCTTCCAAACACGAATCCCAGAATATTCAAATACTCATTCCCATACATCAGCAGAATTCCCCCCAAAATCCCCAATATTAATTCATCAGAAATCAGAAAATCCAATCCCTAGCCAGGAACTCCCCCCACCAAGATTACCTATCCATAAAATTACTCAGATTAACTCACCAACCCATAACTCAGCCCCATGCACTTTGACTAACAAAGGAACAAAGGGGAACACCAGGTCTTTTCTTTAGGAAAAGAACAGTTCAAAAATCAGGTCAGCCAATATTCAACATCTGCATAGTTAAAATATACAACAGTTTTCCCTCCTTTTGAACCTTGAAATTAAACAAATTAGATCACAATCCACAATCGTGCGGTTTATCATCAATACCTATGTGGCTTAGTCCGGCATGAACTATCTGTGAAAGAGTTTTAATACATAAAGAATACAACACACAGCACCACATTCGAAAACATTTCCTTCCAAAACTCTTTATGACCAACCCGCGTGTCATTATGATTCTTCATCATTAATCAAATTGGTATTATCGTTACAGGAGCTAATCTATTTTAGCAGGTTTCTCTGGGGTCAGTCAGTCCCTATACAACGGTATTTTGATTCTCTAATCTGTTTGCTGACAAATCGACAGCTCTTAAAATTCTCAAAAATACCTAAATATCTACTTTTGTGCTATATTCAAATTAACCAAAATGCTTTTAAATGTTTTTGAATCTCTGTTGGTTCTAATCTATCTCATTAATCTAAGCTACATTAATCTAGGCTACACTCATGAACATTATCTACTTTTGAAGTAACTACTTTTGGACATAATATGAAGGAAATGGTCTTTTTACCGTTTGATATTGGCCCTGTCTAAAAATAATCTCTATTTTTGAAAGCATCTATCTATCTATTTTACACTCTATTGTGACTCCAAATCTTGGTTGTAGTTTGAGCCAAAGCATATTCCCAATTTTTTTTGAGTTCTGATTGTAACAATTGCATTGGCAATAGACGATTTTTCATTGGCTGGTTCTTGTTCTGCAAATCACTATTCTATGTATTGTATTTCAGACAATTCCAAAAACAACACAGTCGTTCTCCAATATTAAAAACATGAATCTATTCAATTTGCCTGAAAGGGAGCGGGAGGAAGAGAACTATTTTAAAACCGTTTCTCTACGATTATATGGCTATGAAATTAATTATTTAATAAACAAAAGCACATTCATGGCTTCTGTCCGCTGCTTATAACTGTTTAAAGAGTTGTCCCAAACTTAATATGTGTAAATACATCAGCTGTTTGTAATAAACAATAACATTTAACCTGTTCTCCAATGGAGCAGCTCAGAGGCTGCATCAAGAGCAATGTTATATTTGAGCTATTTTTAGATTTAAAAATTGTGTTAAAGCCTGTCGTTCTATGTCTGCATTTTAATACTACTCTCTATAAACAACCTCTGCACCAGTTCCTACAGATGTGGAAAACAGAAACATCTAAAATCTGACTCCATTTGATTCCTTTTTACTTTAGTTATTAGAACAATTTGACCTTATTGATACTTATTTCCACAATAGAACTATTTTGATTATTCACTAGTCTAACTATTATTACTATTGTTTATTCTGACACCTCTTCCTAGCGACCTTTCAACCTATAGCTCCTCGAATCCAATGACATTATAGCTCCAGACTATTTCATTCTATTCTATTATTGTATGATCTATTATCTTAAAGAGTAGATCTGTTTTGATGTTATAAGCGCTATTATTTCTGATTTGTTTTACACTGACCCCCCTATTATAGATGATTATTTATTTGTTCTTGTAAATATATGTTTTACACTTCTTTCTAATGATTTAGAAGGTTAAGGACCATGACCACCTATGACAATAACATTACTTATACTCCCTCTGTTGGTCGTGGTCCAAAGTATAAAACATGCATCTGTGTGTGTGTGTAGATTACTGTTCCAATCATCTTCAGTTGTTCCTCCCGGATCGTCCTCAATTCATATTGTGGGCTTTGGTGCCAAAGTAGAGGCTCATTTTCCTTATGAATCCATACTACTGTGTTATCCCTGAAGCAGGTGCAGTTTATCTTTCATCTGAAAAACAAACATTAGAACACAAGAAACGCCCACTTTCCTCTCTTCGCATGGTGCAGCCTGTCAATCAATCCAATTGGGCAAAACATAACTGCATTGACAGACGGTGTGTGGCATCAGGGCAGAGGCTGTAGCCAAATACAGACTTAACAATATGTATGTTTCTAATTTTATACTCCCCTAAATGTGAATTACAAACCAAAGTTGTCCTCCGCCCAATGACCGCTCACTGCGGTTGGACCGAATCACTGTCCGGACAAACAGCAGAGGGAGGGGCTCCCAGTACCTTCAGCAAGGTATTCATCTCAGAGTACTTTCTCAGAGTACTTTCCTCAGAGTACTCATCCCAGAGTACTCTCACTTTTACACCTGTTCAATAAAGCTTGTCATCTTTGAATCTCTAGTACTTACACCGTATGCTGTTGACAAAAAATAATTATTCCATGATCACATTAAAACATTACAGAAAACTTTTGTTATTCCATTCTCCGTTCAGCACTCCTCGTCCACTCCTCATTTCACATCACACTCACATCCCACTCACACAGGCCGACGTTAGTATTGGTCCAGTTTGTTAAGGTCAACGTAGTGTATTGGACATGACGCACAAACATATAACATACACAAACATATAGACAACACAAGAGGCCTGTAATTTTAACTTTGTTATATTTTTCCATGTCCAATTACAATTGTCTCATGAGCTATTTTATAGTTGCAACTTTCAGAGCCTGCAGAACATGCAAAGCTTTGAGAGATTTTTCCTAAAAGGATCCATTTCAAACTTTAGTGTTTAAACCACGTGGTCTTTACTCGGGCTTGTCACAAACTGTGTCCCCTATATTTTTAATGAGCTCTTGTTACTAAAAAAAACTCATGCACGTGCAATAAATGTTTTTCCCTTTTTTTTTTTTTAAAGCCAGTTCGGATTCCTTAAAAATGTAAATTAGTTTCAAACTTTAATACTTCACCTTTGTTTCACGTTCATGTGGAGAAAAGACCATTGTTTTATGTGTGTGTACTTGCACCAATCATGTCTCAGATAAACGGCCAACAGTTATCAAAGACATAATTGTCCTAATTGTTTCTAATTTAGCTATTTGGAAGAGAAACATGTCATAAAAGATTTCAAAAAATGTCCCTACATCTTTGTTTTCAACCAATGAACAGTGTTGCGTCTATGTGTTATCAGAAATGATCCAATATCACCTTTAGCCAAAATTCAGAAATGCTTTAAATCATTTTTCAAACTTTAATTGTCTGAACAAACCATTTTGTACTAAATGCAGCGTCCATTAAAAGCTGCAGTTCTCTTTCTAGCACCAGTTTCATCTGTGCATGTGATTGTTCTTAAATGATTAACGAACCACGGTTCAAAGGTTGAAAACACTGCTTTAAATATCCGTATTACCAAGATCATGCAGTCAAAATCAATAATTCTAAACTTCTCCGCGTCTATAACTTTAAATAATACTAGTTTCAATAATAGAGCTCCTCTACTTTAAATATACTGCTGTTCTAATCTCCTTGTGTCTCATGCTAAAGCAAGAGTCGAATTAATTTTAACGATTGTCCTGTATTCTTTCATGCAGCTAAATGTGGTGTTATGAACGAATGACCTAAATGTGTAAATATGACTTAATATGTCTCTGTGCGTTTGTTGTCTGTCTGTATATTTACCTTCTGTGTGTCTCATTTAGGCCAGCCACGTCTTCCTCAAATGTCCGTTAATGTCTTTCTTTTACTCATGGCGTCTTTCAATGTCTTTTGTCTCAAAGTGTCCAATGTCTTTGTCTCCATGTCTTTTTTCTTCTTCTTCCAACAATCACTTTCTTTCTTCTTCCGATAACTCTTTCTCACAATGTCTTTCTTCTTCTTTCAACAATCACTTTCTTTCTTCTTACAATAACTTTTCCTCATAATGTCTTTCTTCTTCTTTCATATCTGACGCACCCAAATGTGTCGTGTCCTTCTTCTTCTTGTTTGGTTTTCCGGCGGTTGGCGGCCTATTCTTCGCATTACCGCCACCTTCTGTTTCGTGGATGGGACAACACTCAGTTTGTGAAAAAGTCTGCGGTCTTTTCTTTGCCTCCTCACAGGCAGGAGAAGTCTTCTTCGAGAGTTCCTGTTAGCTGCTGCAGCCGATGCTGCCCCCTGCGACCCGCAGGGAGAGGGGGAGACGCTGATGATGATGATGATGATGCTCGGTTGTGGTTTGTGGCAGGGACGATTTTTGGCCAAATGAAACAGACAGAAGTTTTCTCGGAAAAAACAGACAAACAAGAAACACAAACAAGTGTGTTAATTACCATACCAAACCAATGATTAATTACAATTCAAAATAAACCTATGAAATAATTACTATTAACATTTTAAACATTAAATTCTGAAAACCAAATCTGCATTCAACTACTATCCTAAGCCCTATTTTTCCAAAAGTATAATGCTCTCTAAGATCATTCTAACTTTTATATCACCAAAATGTAGGGAAAAAAAAACTTGTCTAGACGCCTTGGAGATAAAAAATAAAATAATGCCTCTTTATAATCTAACTCAAAGTTCTGTGATCCTATGACTCCATGTCAGTAACATTATCGTGTGTATAAATGTAATTTTCTACAAAAAATTCTTTCTTCACGAGAGAGAGAGAGAGAGAGAGAGGGGAGAGAGAGAGGACAGAACGAGGGAGGGGAGGGGCCTCCCGAACAAAGGAAGCATGGAGTCAAATACTTTTCTCGTTTTTCTCGTGACAAGGTTCTAAATCAGTGGTAAAAGTTTTTCTCACGTCAAACGACACTTTACATTTTATCCTTAAATACGTCAGTAATGGAAAACATTACTATTTGCTTACATGAGTAATAGTCCCAGCAGAATCTCTTTTTTTTTTTTTGATTCTCTGTGACTATTAAACATTACATCAGAATAAGAGAAAAACTTCCATAACTGATCATTTCTTCACATGAAACTCGTATATACTACAGCCAAGAGGCTCTCTTTTTCCTCATTAATCAGATCATTATTATCAGAATCCACATTTTAAATACTTGGCTTTTCTTCTGTTTAAATTAATTGTGCCCTTTTCCCCGCCCCCGGGGGATATAGAAGGTTTTATTATCCTATCACTTCTGACCCTAACTATCCCTATCTCTCTAATCCTATTTATCTAAACAGTTGTGCCTCTTTTGCACTTATACCCCTGTGGCTCTTTTTCATCATCTGTTCTGTTTTTTAAGGAGGGACCAATGCTTCCCCCAAGGTTAAAACGTCTAAACCTGACTATTGTTCTATCGCGTCCGATAGAACGCCCCGTCACGGCGGTCGCCTGGCCACGCTGCAGTCCGTCGAGCCGAATTCTCTCTCTCTCTTCCATTTAAAACAATGTGCAGATTTTCAAAAGTAACGATCCGCTTACCTCTTTCGAAGAGAAGAGAGAAGAGAAGAGAGAATTCTCCCGGCCCACGGACCCAGTCTATATTTGAGCTCATCTCTGTCTTTCCCCTGCACCATCACGTCGGGGGTCTCCAAATGAAGTCAATAATTCCCTTGACTGACGTGTTCGAGTTGATGCAGAGGCATGACAACAGATCTCCAAGTTTTAACATCTGTATTTAATTATCTTTACAATCAGATACAGAAATTCCAACAAAGAGGGCTCCTAAAACTATGCATGTCCCTGGCTCGCCCTCGGCTCATTCTCCTGTGTCCTCTCAAGCCAGAGCATTATCAGTCCATGTTCAGGAAGCAGGGGGCGTGTCGTATCAGGCAGGACTTGGGTCCGGCCTCTTCCATCATGTCCCCTCTGTCTGCCGTACCTTAAACAGAATCATTCACACACACTACCACTCCCCAAATTTATTACTTCTTTGAGATAAGGCAGAAGGCTCTCTGGGTCCCCCTCCTTCAGGATTAGCAGAATCCCCCCCCAGATTACCTATCATTAACTCACCCATGCACTTTGGACTAACAAAGGAACATGGGGAAACCAGGTCTTTTTGCTTTAGGAAAAGACAGTTCAAATCAGGGTCAGCCAATATTCACATCTGCATAGTTAAAATATACAACAGGAGCCATAGGGAGCAGGATGACCAATATGCATAAATGTTGATATAAGTCCCGGATCATTGCTTTCTCTTGTTTTGGCAAGGTATGACTAAAAAAAAAAAATAAGTGGGAAAAAAGACCCAAGACCCCTCTCCCACTAATCTCTCTGTTCTGAAGGCATCAGTTTTTTTTTGTTTTCCTTATTTCTTCTATTTGATGAGAACATTGACAAACGGTATTTCTTCTCTCTCTGTGGTTTCATTGTTGGGCTGTTATTGTTGCAAATATTTGAACTGCACAAAAATGCCATCACAAACATTGTCTTGTTGTGAGTGGGATCACTGTATTGATGGTGGCACCTGCTGAATATAATTGGCGCCCTGTGTAACATGCAATGTTGGGAAAATAATGTTTTCCAGTTGGCTAGAATCTATGGTGGCCAGCTCCTATACACTCATTCTTGTGTTTTTGCTTATTTTCTTTTCTTTTAACAAATAGGGTCATCAAAGAAATAAAACTTTGGTGACAAACGAATAGCATTGATACACTATAGTCTCTACTATGACAAAAGACTCATCTTTATCTTCAATTCAACTCCATTTTAAAGATAGATTGACCTTTAGGGAAAGCAATTTCTATAGACACTGCTGTATACAGTACACTGAACAGAGAAGAAAAAGTACAACAATACAATACACAACAATGCACAAACAATACACATACAGTATAATACACATACAATACACAAATACTGTATAATACACATGCAATGCTGAGACACAACGTTTCACTGTTTTAAAACTAGATTTGCCAATGGCGTGTCTTGTTTTTGCTATAATGTGAATTTCCAAACAATTGCTCTTGGAATGGGACAACAATGTTAATGCTCTTGAAAAATATATGCATCTTTGAGCGGCGTTTGTGTCTTTCAGTGGAGCTTGTATCTGCCTTTCATTTATTTATTTTTCTTTCAACAAAATTACAACCATGAGCACCACCCTTGGAATGAGACAAAAAAATGCTACTGTTCTTGCAATCAGGTTGAAACAAAAACAGGCGAAACTGGGAAAAGTAGAATACTGTTCAAAAGTTCACTTAATTCGGTAATTCAACATATAATGGACTCATCACATACACAGTGACATGTGCCTTAGTTTGTTATATGTTGATTATTGTGGCTTACAGACCATTAATTATTATTATTATTAAAATACTCTGAAATGTTTTATTTGGGGGTTTTTGACAGCTGTGAGCCACTTTGTTATCAATATTGTAACCAATTAAGCAATAATATAGATGCTAAACCCTTGACATGGCTTATACAGTCCATACACAGTGGTGATAAACTACACACCTGTCCGGGGGCAGACTGACAGAAGCAAGGCCGCCAGACTCCTTCTAGGCAATGTGGGTCAAGTGTCTTGCCAAAGGACACAACGACAATTAGGTGCTGCCGCAGCCCGTACAGTAATTGGACTTTTGAATGATATTCTAATTTCACCTGTAACTTGGTTTAAAACAAGGCAAATGCAATTCTGGTTCTCAGCGTTGGTTGGTTTGTGTCTTGCAGTGTGAATGTATTATCGTATGTCCTTCTATCGTTCTTTTATTAAATAGTAACACAATACATGCATTAGCAACACCTATTATGTGAGGGATCGATTTTGTTGCCTGACATTAAATTGCCTTAAATTTCCCCACCATGGAACAAACAAAGCATCTCTTAATGTCACGTTTTCTCGATCATACCCTCCGTTCCACCCCAAACTTTTCTGCTGACATCACATACAGTATATTTGGATGTCGGGTTGCCCCTGGCTGCGCCGCTACACTACACACACACACACACACACACACACACACACACACACACACACACACACACACACACACACACACACAGACACACGCACACACACACCCCTCCTCCTGCAGCTCCATTCACTCTCCTCCCTCCTCCTCCTTCTCTCTCACCTCTCCTCTGCTTCTGCCACTCTCTCTGGCTTCCACTGTCTTCTCTCCCGAACACTCTCTACCACGCGGGGGGATGCTCCACTCGTGCCTCCGCCGCCAAATTGCCTCCAAACCTGCAGCCCAAAATGAGACGGAAAGCCACTAAGCGGTAAGATTCTATGGTACCTAATAGGCTGATTGAGAGAGGGGAGGGGGGAGAGAGAGGGTTAAGGCATGGGGCTGGTGTGTGTGTGTGTATGCGTGCGCTGTGATTGCATGGATGTATGTATTGTATAGTTGCGTGGCACACTTGTGGATTTGTGGTGAAGTCTGTTGTTGGAGAAACAGCAGCATTGCGGTGGAATCAAAACGCTCGTGACTGTAGATGTAACTGTGGGGATGGGGCTCCAAACTATTTCCCGTAGAGTTTTTGTTCTTGCTGAAGAAGGATCAGGAGACAGGGGAAGCTCTGAGGTCCCTGTAAATGTTGTAATGTGCAAGTATTTATTGAACCCTGACTTATCCGATTGATTTTCTATTTCTGCTTTATTGGTGAATCGCGGAGCTGGAAAAGTCCAAAGGGATGTTGTTGTAATTTTGGGATTTATAGCACATTAAAAACAAAACAAAAACAAAATATAAGTTTTTATGTTGTGACTGTCTTAAGATAAGATTTGTCAACGGCCATTTGTTCCATTGGTTTAAAAGTTTTATATTAGGACAAATTATCCGTTACTTTCTATCTTAAATATATGTTTTACATGCACCATTCTTCAAAGTCTGACTGAGTTGACAACTTTAAGCTTCTAAATGCAAAATTCAATTCAATTATTATTGTGTGGCCATAAATCACAGAAGTTGGGTTTTACAAAGCAGGACTGTTGCCAATGAGGGATCAGAAAATCAAACAGTTCGAATACAGAAAATGGAATGATAACAATCCATAAATGTCCTTACATTTCTTTAAATTTCCTTAAATATCTAATATCAAACTCTGGCTCCTCACTCCACTCCATGTAATACAATTTTTAACAGAGAAGTGTCAATTTAATAGATAGATTTTATTGGTGAAGTGTAATATACTATTATACTAAATCAAAGTTTGTTATGCGCTTGCAAGTATTTAAATATTTCTTACGCCAGGTAAAGCATGCTGGAAAACCTCTTTTAAACACATACAGTATAATCTGGTGCTTGCTATGAGGAAAATGCAGATTGTGTTCATGTCGTTGAATGTTGGACGGCAGGGGCCAATATACGTCTATGGGTAAAAAAATATTTTATGAAAGAAAGAAAAAGTTTGAATACTTTGCCAGATAAATATTTAGCGATAAGATCCAAACAGCCGCGGTTATTTTGCGGAGCATTCTGTGTGTTTTGCACATTATTTGAGGAACTTTGCCTTGCCAACATTTGCAAGATGGTTGCCAAAAACTCCAAAGTCTACAGTAAAAGTGTCTGTGTGTGGATAGAGTTCAAAACAGGACCCCATATCTGACTATAGGAGAAACACAACTGAGCAAAATGTCGTGCTTTAAAAGAAGATCGAAGAAGGACAGGCTGATAGAAATGCTTTATTACCACGTGATGGTGTTGGAAGAAAAACACCAGAGTCTGGTAGAGGATCTAAAGCGGGAGAAGCAACAGAGGAGTGAGCTGCAGAAGACTCAACAGGAAGAGAGTCGTCCGCAGCAGGAGCAAGTGAGACAGCTCCAGTCTTCCTTAGAGACGGCTCTACTGCAGGCTTCAGAGAGCTCCACTTCTGCCCAACAAAAACTGGAGAATACTGTCCAGAAGAAAACAGATCTCCAAAAGGCTCTGAGTGAAACCACAGGGCAACTGCAGAAGGCTCACAAGGAGATTCAGGCCTTGAAAGAAGCAAATGCTGAAGAAGCTATACAGAAGAAGCTGGAGCAGAAGCTGGCCCAGGGAAACGCCCGTGACGTGTGGAGAGGCCTAAAGAACATCTCCGGCTTTGGACAGAGTGCCAGAGGGACCGCGGATGGAGACCAGCACCGGGCGGATGAATTTAACCAATACTTCAACCGGTTTGATTCTCCAATCAAACCGGTTGGAGAATCTGCCACCCCTCCCGCCCCCACCTCTTCACACGTCCCCAGCCCAGTGGACACCGCCCTGTGGACGCTGCCTTTCTCTGCCCCGGGCCCTCCTGCCCCCGCATCCCCAGCCCCACCTTGGACAGTACACCCCGGTCCCCCCCCTCTCCATCAGACCGGACCAGGTGAGGAGTCAGCTCCAGCGACTGAAGCAGAGGAAATCCGCAAGACCGGACGGGATCAGTCCCAGGCTGCTGAGGACCTGTGCAGACCAGCTCTCTGGGGTCCTCAGTACAACCGGAGCCTCAGCCTGGAGAAGGTCCCTGTCCTGTGGAAGACCTCCTGTGTGATCCCGGTTCCTAAAACAGCGCACGCCAAGGAACCGGCTCACTACAGACCAGTCGCACTGACCTCCCACATGATGAAGACCATGGAGCGGCTCATCCTCACCCATCTCCGCTCTGTGGTCAGCCCCACCCTGGACCCGCTGCAGTTCGCCTACAGACCCAACATCGGAGTAGAGGACGCCGTCATCTACTTCTTGCAGCGGACGCTCTCCCACCTGGAGCCCGCCGGGAGTGCTGTGAGGGTCATGTTTTTTGACTTCTCCAGTGCTTTCAACACCATCAGACCGGCACTGCTGCGGGGGAAGATGGAGGACGCGGGAGTGGACAGTAGCCTCACTACTAGGAAGAAGATCAAGCTGAAAGACAAAGTGATCAGCAATCTGACAGAAAACAAAGAGAAGGAGAAACAGCAGCTGGCCAAGACCCAGAAAGAGTTAGAGGAGTATAGCACAAATGACCTCATGAAAAACTCTGTCATTGCTGCAACGGAGGGAGAAAATGCCAAAGTCAAGGCCGAGAATAGAGACCTCAAGACAAGAAATCTAGATCAGGAAAAACAGCTGGAAAATGTACACGCTGCAGCAGAGAAAAGACTTCTCGAGGCACAGAATAAGTGCCTGAATGAGGTGCAGGAGGTCGAAGAGGCTATGAAAGAGGCCAGGAGGACCTCAGATCCCATAATTCAGGAACTGAGGAAGAAGATCAAGCTGAAAGAGAAAGCTATCAGACAGCTGAAAGAAAGCAAACAGATGAAGAAGGAGCAGCTGGCCAGAACCCAGAAAACGTTGAAAAAGTGTTGCACAAACTCCGACAAGAAAAACTCTAAAATTGCAGGGTTGGAGGAGTACATTGCAAAACTCAAAGCCGAGATTAGACTGAATGGGATGTCTGGGTTGAGGAGGTGTATGAAGACACCGACGACACCATAGAAGAGTGGGAAGAAGAATGTTTAGAGAAGGAAAGGATTAAGAAAAGCCATCTGGAAGGGATCCTGAGGTTAAGACAATCCTTAGAATCCTCTGAAGAGGAAAGAAGAGAGTTGGAGAGTGTGGCAAGAGAGATGTTAGAGAACAAATATTGCGAGCTGATAGCACTGTCTGAAGGCAAGAAGAAGCAAGAGGTGAGCATAAAAAATCAGGTGGAAAACTTAAGTAGGCCGATAAGTGACGTGGATGAATCGGCAAAGAAGCACCTTCAAGACCTCCGTGACTTATTCAACTATCAAATCCAGGAGGCAAAGACAAACCTTTGAACAGAACAAAGGCATGTCCAGGTGTTAATAAGACCCCCCCCCCCCCCCCCCCCCCCAACTCCCATATCCAACTCCCATTCCCAACTCCCATTCCCTAACCCCTGATATATCTTTTGAACAGAGACGACATAGACTGAAGGTTGTCTCACTTCCACTTCCACAAAGATATATAAAAGATCTCATATCACAGGGAACAGCACAATTTGGCTAACCTCTCTGCTCTCTCTCTGCTCTCTCTTCCTCTGGTGAAGGGGGAGAGAACAAAAAAGGAGGAAGAAAGAAGAGAGATCTCTCTTGTCTCTCTCTCTCTCTCTATCTCTCTCTCTGGTCATATCAAATCAACATTTCCCAAAACCAGTAGATTCAGTGCATTTGTTACGATGCTTAAGCTAACAGCTAGCACACATGTGTGAGGCCTGGGCACCGGTGTGATGGGAGACGTAGTGTTCCCATCAAGTGCTACAGTGGGGCGGCTGTAAACTTGCAGTTGTGTCTTTAGGCAAGACACTTCACCCACTTTGCCTTGTGTGAATGTTGTGTGGGTGTGAATGGCAGCCTCAATTGCCTCACTTGTGGCTAGTAGCTCGCCACCAGCGAGTATGGAATGAAGGATTAGTGTGACGTGTTGCATGAAATAGTTAATGCAACAGTTTGAGGCAGCAGTAGCACTTTGGTGTCATTACCGGCACTTTATAAATGCAACAGAATCGCTAACAATGGCAATGGTTTTCTTGCCATTGAGAGGATCTGGCTCTAGAGGCTTGAGTTTGATCGGTCGCCGTTGACCCTGAGATCTAAAGAAGAAGCCGGAATAGACTTTAAACAGAAGTGGAAGACGTCTTGAAAATGGTCTACAATAGTTACCCCCCACCGACCCCACCGCACCCCTACTGCATTACAAAAAACGAAATAAATAAATAAATAATATTACAAATATTGATGTCTATAAATAACATTTTTGTGAACACTTCAGATTAGTCCTCACTAATTATCAGCTAATGAAGTGCGAAGTATTGTTCTCTAACTGGAACTCTAACCGTAACTCTAACTAGACTAAACCAAAGCGTGTCCTAACTCTTTCATTTTAAACTCCAGAGTTCACCATTGACGAACATACAACCAACTTAATTTTCTTCCATCCATCCAGTCATATTCTTCCGCTTAATCCGTTGCCGGTGTAACGCCAAGATACACTGCCTTGAAGTAAGTAAGTAAGTAAGTTATTATTTATATACCGCCTTTTCACTGCAGATCTGAGTCTCAAAGCGGTTTACAATTGTTAATTTTGGGCATTTGTCTCTCACTCCACACAGAGATGGGAGCGGGGCCAGTACAGGAGGCACATGCCAGAACTATTGGGCATATTTTTAGTGGTAGGGGAAACCGGAGTACCCGGAGGAAACCTACGCAGACACGGGGAGAACATGCAAACTCCACTCAGAAAGGCCCTGGTCCGGCCGGGATTCGAACCCAGGACCTTCTTGCTGAGAGGCGAGAGTGCTATCCACTCAGCCACCGTGCCGCCCACGGAGATGCACAGCCTCAGCTGTTTATGATGTAATGCAAACCTGCGCATGCGCGTCTCACGGCAGCCGAAGCATACCAAGATGGCGGACCGTGAATTGCTTTAAAAGTTGAAATACGAACGAATTAAGACACGAATGTCACTTTTAATGCAATTTGAGGCGAGATGTTGATGGTTCTGTTTTGTCACATGTGGGTTTTAAGAGTCAAAGTTTCGTGCAAAGTTTAGTTTAAGCAGTCAACTGCGCCTGTGAAACCACAAAGCTAATGTTTTCATAGCAGTCCGCGGCTGCTGACGTAGGCTGATGACGCGTCCTGTAGCAACTCTACACTCTTACACTGGTCTGTCGGGTTGATAATGGAAATAATAAATTTAATTTAATACATGTATCGTACTGTATTTAATATGATTAACAATAGTGTGTTCAAACAAAATATTTAATTAGATCGATTTTTTTCCCCATTTTCCATTATCAACCCGACAGACCAGTTGTAAGCTGTAGAGTGGCCACAGGACGAGTCATCAGCCTACATCAGCAGCCGCGGCTTCTTCTTGTTTGTCATCGCCACGGCAACAGGGTTCTAAAAGCTATATGACGGATTGACAAAACTCTATTCAGATATTATGGTCCCAGCTGGATTGATCTGCATATCTGGCAACATGAGTCAAGGAGAGTGGGAGAGGTTGCATTATCACCAGTTTTTTTTAAATACCAATCCTTTAATGCAAAAAAAACTGGGTCCTGAAAGGTTGTGTTGCACATTCGGTCATGTTCTTAAAACTGTTGCCCATTACGAAGGTTATGCATTATGCACGAGTGCGTCAATGCGCGTCTGTATCAACTTCAGCGATGTGCCTCCTGTCGTTAAAACGCAGGAAGCACACTGCTGTAGGTTGGGGGTCTGTGGCATTAAAAAAGTCAGAAATCACTGGGTTAGGGGATGACTGCAGGTGCAGGTCTGAGATGCACAGTGATTATTCTCATGGCCAACATCATGTGTATGTTTTTGAATATTATCACCACTTCTAAACACCTTTATGAGAAAGTAATGAGACCAAAGTTGATATGTGCTGACAAATAAAATGTGGAACTTTGTAATAGTTTTTGTTTCATGTGGATTTTCCCAGGGATTACAGAGAAATTAGCTCTAAATTAACTACAACTATGAATCAAGCCATATCATACGGGAAAGTTTGGACAGTCACCTTAGTTACCAGCAAAGATGTCTTATATAGTGGGCTTCATTACACAAAATGAGAAATAAGACACAAAACAAGAAATATCAAACTTTACGGAGTGAGTGAGTCCACATACTGGAAACCGCACCAAACTCAAGGCTTAGATGTGATGTCACATAAATGCGACCTATAACCGAAGTAGATATTGATCCCTGTAGGAGAAAGGCAGTTGTCAAGGATCATCCTAATGCATACATTCACTTATACAAATGACACATATATAAAAAGGGGTAGGCAAAATAAGCATTCAACTTACACTGCCGGAAGAGATAAAAAAATAAGTCAAACATTTGGCGAAGCGTATCTTAATTTGAGCATATTTTTACAGCCTTATAACAAAATTTACCAATGGGACAAGCAGAATGATCTAGTTTTAAAAATATACAAGAGATGTCTCCCTTGGAATGAGAAAATAAAGCAAAAATTCTGGAAATAAGACTAAATGGCTTTGTTCCATTGGCAAATCTTGTTTTATGACAGCCAGAATGTACTCAGATTAAGATAAAAACCACTTGATTATTGCTCATATTTTATCACTTTTCAGTCTTTTTGGTGTTTCTGCTGTAAAGTTACTGCTCTGTAATGTGCATGTGTTCAATTCATTCAAGGCCCAATCAGACCCGGACAGACATGTATAACATTACATCTGAAAATGACGATCAAAAGCTGGCACAAATGTATAACTGAATGTATCAAGTTAACCAAGTAATAGCAACAAATAAATTATGAAAATACAGTTCTTTCTGGACAATTTACCAGTTGTAAAGCACTTTATGTACCATGGTCTGTGAAAGGCGCTGTATAGATAAAGTATAGTAGATTGAATTCAAACGTGCTTTATCACCTACATATGACTTCGAGATCTTAGAGCTCTTTTATAAAACATACAAAAAGATGAAACAGGTGGGTTTTGAGAAGTGATTTGAAATTCTGTAGTGAGTCAAAGTTTCTGATAGGTTGTGAGAGTGACTTCCAGAGTGGGGCAGCTGCTGCGAAGGCTCTGTCCTCAGGTTTCAGAAGGCTCATTTCTAAGGGTTCAGTAGGCTCTGTCCCCCAAGGTTTGGTGTTTAGTCTTGAGGGAAGTGAGGAGGTCCGAGTCTGTGGACCAGGTGGACCGGTGACTATGGAGGAGGTCAGTGAGGTATGAAGGGCCAGATTATGGAGGAAGGTGTTGGGGAGGAGGAGAACCATGGATAGGATGCGGTATGAAACAGATGGAGTTGTTTGAGGACGGGGGTGATGTGGTCTCTGGAGTGAGTAAAGGTGAGCAGGTAGGCGGCAGAGTTCTGGATGCACTGTAGTTTTTTTTGGGAGATGTGTTGAAGGGAGACCGTGGCAGGGACTAGTGCAACAGTCGAATCTGGAGGTGATGTAGGCATGAACGAGTAGTGGGAATCATTTCAAACATCAAATACAGTTTCAGTTGCAGGATGTTGCTGGATGATAAACTCCAGCAGCCTGATGGGATCGGGGCTGAACGATGGCTCGCCGTGGCCTTGGGCGTGCTACATGTCAGCAGAACATCTCTGCACACGCAGATGGTAATTGGATTCACCCCAAGACTTAACCTGCAGCGATAGGGACGCGTTGATTTAAAGTGTGCTTCCTGTTACATCAGACCGACTCAAAAGGCAAAAATGCAGGCAAGTTTTAATGAATGTGTTGAAATAGAGAATGTGGGCTAATATCTGCCGACTTGTGCACAGTGCGTAATTGTCATGAATTTGTCATGATATTTAAATAAGGCGGAGTTTGTAGTTAGTGTGAGCTGAGAGGGGCTCTTTTGTGCGATGCCTCAGTGTGAGAGGAGCGAGGGGCCAATAGTGTGTTTTTGAATGACAAAAATAGTATTCACAGTGTCTGGACATGTTTAGAGGCATTTGTTAGAGAGCAGTTTCATGTTGTCGTTGTAGGACTTTAAAACACAATTATTTAAATCTCTTTGACATTTGAAGCATTGTTCCCTTATCAAACAAATACCTGAAGTGATTCTATATCCATCCAGACTCTTATGGAATTATGGCCCAAACTGATGTCTCTGTTTCCATGACAATGCATGACATTATAGACAATCTTTGTCTTTGAAAACAACATTCTTGAAAACAATATTCCTTCCTTCAAAAATACAAAATTATTTTCAAAATAATCAGTACTGTGCATAGACTGTATTTAGACTTTGCTAACCGCTAGCAAAACAAAGTTTGTCCTTAAAAGTGGTTTACCACTCTTTATGAACCTGGTGTTTACTTTTTGATATTGTCTTTATAAATCCAGACATGAGCCCTGTAAGGGTTGACCAGTCGTTCACATATTCCCCTGTTGCTATGGTGACGTCATTCCACTCCTAATAAAATGTTTATAAGTTTATGTCTATCTTTAAATAAAGGAAACTGCCATGTTTTCCTTGCGGGTAAATGATGTTGAATTTAAACACGCAGCACAAGAGAAGCACATTGTAAAAAAACACACAATATTGCACACACAAATCAAGCGAGACCACAAAACCGAGTTATAGGGATCACACTAAACAGTGTTAAGGAAAATGTTCTTTCAAGGGGATTTAATCTTTGTCTCCTGCAGTGTTTCACAATCGGGGTACTAAACCCTTGGGGTATTATGGGGGCAACTTGAATTGTTTTTAAAAACCTGCAAACACCGATAGTTAAAGGTTATGTGCTGCCATGACATGATAAACATTATCATTTAGATGAGCTCCGGATAACAAACACATCATTTGATTTATTCTCCATCTTGAATCCATAAAGAAATTAATGATAATGATAATTTGGTCTACAAAAATAGAAACACTTTCTTACTTTTGGTTGAGTTTTGGTAAAACTTTGATCATTTCCTTTCAAATCACTTCTACATCAGCCATGTCACTGAGGCATTTTTGTACAATTAAAAATTATATATATTGTTTGGTATATTGTTACTTTGTTCACTGTAGGTTTACTTCTACATTGACTTTAAACAGCAACTACAAACCAGCCCCAAAGAATTCAATGGATAGTTCAACACAGAAAGTATTATTTCAAAATCCAATGACATTTCTGCTGTAAAATGTCTAGATGGCTATAACTTGTGAAATCTGTGAATAAATCATCGCATCGTCTTCGTAAACCAAAAGCAGGTCCCTCCTCCCCCTCGCGCACCTTCACGCCACAGCGGAACAAATAGAACATATGGCGGAATGTGAATGTGCACACGAGAAAAACACTGTAAACTGAGAAAGAACAAGACTTGAACGCCTTCCAAACAAATGTGCAGCTCCAGCGAAGCCCGGCGCCACATTGTATCAGTCCTCCTCTGGCATGTAGTCATTTACTAATTTAGATCCGATCAACACATGGAGGGAAGACGAGAAGTGCAGTTTTGAGCGAGCTTTATAGAGGTTTGTGGTGAAGCGTCTATCAAACATGTATGAGATCTTCCACACGGACCTCACTGACGACTTGTAACCTAGATTAGCATCGCTTCTATTCACTTAAAGGCAAAGAACCTAAAATTGTTTACATCTCATTTGTCATTTGTTAAATATTGTATGTTTCTGACCATGGGACACGTGTTTTTATGTACAGCTTGTATATTTCCACGCTAAAGTTTGGGCAGTAATTGTTTTTTTAATTTTTCTTTATAAATCATTGGTTGTTTGGATAAGAAATGTCAGATAGGAGACAAGGTCCTGGGTTCGATTTCACCCCCAGGACTTTTCTGTGTGGAGTTTGCATGTTCTCTCTGTGCCTGCGTACTGTAGGTTTCCTCTGGATGCACCTTTTATACCAGTAAAAAACATGTACTCTGGTCTGGGAAAGGCACTGTATAAATAAAGATTTCTTATAAACTTACTCACTCACTACTAGGCATGTGGATGAATGCAGGCACCATAAAATAAAAAGTAATTTAGAGTCTGGATTCTGGCTAAAGGTATTTTGGACTAGGGCTGCACGATATTGGAAATTAGAGCAATGTATGATATGAGTCTTTGGTATTGCGAAAACAATGTTATTGCAATATTTTTGTCTTTCACCTAAAATTGCAATCTGCATTGAAACGCAAGAGACAAATAACAAAACAATAATGACATTCAAAAGCATATGTTTATATACTTTTTTGTTTGTTTTTTGTTCTTGTTGAATGTTGATCTGTCGGTTTTTTTGTCTTTATTGCGGATCTTTTCGGTATAGATATCGCACGCACCAATATCGCGATAACAATATTTTTTCGATATATCGTGCAGCCCTATTTTGGACTATTCTTCTTTACGAATCATGTAAAGTTCAGTCAGGTTTGATGGGTTTCGAGGATGGAGAGCCCGTTTTATATCACACTACAGTTTTTCAATAATATTCAGGTCTGCAGACTGAGAGAGTAATTCCGGAATGTTGTACTTGTTCCTCTGCATGAAAATCTTTGCAGATTTGAAGCCGTCTTTAGGGTCTTCATCTTGTTCATCGGGGCGTCAGTGGCTCAGTTGGTAGAGCCTTGGCCTTTGAGCCTGAAGGCCGTGGGTTTGAGCCTGTCGTGAGACTTTCTCCACCGTCTCCCACTGATGTCTGCTGCTGTTGTCCTTGGGTAAGACTACCATATTTTGCCTGACGCCCCGCTGAAAGATCAAGGCATTTCTATAACTCAGAAATGTATAATGGGGGAAGAAAACGAATGGATAGGTATTATTGTCAGTTTTGTCACATAGACAATACATTACAGACAACGAAAAACATAAGGTTGATTAGATAAGAGGTCTTTTATTCGTCCCACAGTGGGGAAATTTCAAAGTTGCAGCACACATAGACAGGACACTAGTAAGAGCAAGCAGGGAGCACACAAAATATACAAAAGAAGTCTCTATGTTTCTTAGCTAGCTGTATACGAAAATGGATGGATGGATGGAAGGGTCTTGTAGTCACTTTTATCACTGATTCCTGGACATTGTTCTCCAGGATCTGCTGATACTGAGTAGAATCCATACCTCCCTAACCCAACAATAAAATATGACTTTTTGCTCTCCTCGTCTGAAATTCATTACGGTGATATCATGAGATCCGACCATGTACAGCATAAATTGAGTGTGGAAAGTTTCAGAGACGTTGCACTACTTTTAATTAGGCTCTTAGCAGTTTGATCCATGTGTTTGTGACGTCACATGTGTCTGTCTCTGAGGCCAGCAGCAGATCGAGCTCCTGCCTCTTCAGCTTCGCCTGCAGCCCTTCTCCTTCCCCCAGGAAACTGTTCGGATCGACACCCACAGCTGTAGAACAAACGCAAAACAAGTTGCCTCGAACTTTTGCAAGAGTTTGGAGGTTGTGAGTCCATAAAACAGGTTAAATAATTCTACTAAGTGGTTTAAAACTATTCTTTTTATGCTACTCTGTTTTTGTATGAAATTATTGCGTAGTTCACTGCTGTTTTTACTTTTTTTTTAAGCGTTTTGATCTGTGTTTTCAAATTGCTCTTGTGAAGCACTTTGAAATGACTTGTACACAAATTGTGCCATACAAATAAATGATTGACCCATCGACTGATAGTTACAGGCTTAGTGGGTGACACGGTGGCGCAGCGGTTTGGGCTTGTGTTTCACAGCAAGAAGGTACAGGCCTTTCTGTGTGGATTTTGCGTATTCTCCCTGTGTATGCGTTGGTTTCCTCAGGGTGCTTTGCCAGTGTATCCGACGTTTCGCTTGATTTTGTGGCCAGTTGGAGAGACTTGAACAGACCAAACACAGGTATTATTAGATTTGTGTACTGGTTGGCAAGTAATCTGACTCTACTTAAAATAGACATATGACTCTGAGGACAATATTTTCAAGAGCTGTACAGGAATGTGGTTAGGATTTGGCGCTTAAACCCCAGCAGAGAACTGCACAATTGCAGAAGGGGAAAGAGAATATGAGATGAAATCCCCCTTGGTCTAGACCCTGGTGGTGGTAGCTAGGAGACGGATGAGAGAGCCAGCCTGGAACAAGGCGGAGATGGGGAGGAGGAGGGTTGTGCCGTGGTTTAAGCTGCTGCTGATTAGATGAAGCTTTCTCGCGATGAGAAGCTGATGGTGGCAGTGCCTGATTGCTGCCAAGTGAGGATTTGCGTCTGGCGCTGTAGCTGACTGATTGCTGTTATTGAAATGTAACAGAGCGCTGTGAGCTTAGTTCTTCCTCTTTTCTGGTCTAAATTTCCGCAATAGCTTCATTTGTGGAAAAATATCTGAACTCTGAACCTTGTAAAGTGCATTTTGGTGACCTTTCTACTGTAACTTACTTTCTTATTTAGCATATAAATTATCTATCCATACTACTGTGGGGTTTATGGATCACTAGTTCTATCCATAACCCCTCTACCACATATAGATTTAATGACATCGACAAAGGGCACTGGGGAACGACCAACGCAATTATGTCCAAACACATTTAAAAAGTTGTGGCTAAGAGGGCTTCAGTAGATGGAAGCGGGATAATCAGATGCCTCCTCGCAGACTTCCCCTGATGAACGAACGATCTCCTCTTTGTTCTTCAGCTCATTACCGCGTTTGGCGTCAGTCCCGTTCAGTGTCACGCTTCGCACACCGCGGATGTGGCTGCGACACTAATGCGATTTGAAATGCTTCTTTCATGTTTGCGTGCAGCCAACACTATCAAAAACCCTCTCCAAAGTGCACCCATCAATGCTACGTGTTGGACAAATAGGAACAACAAGGGCCTATTACACCTGAAGCCAAGTCTGAGGTCCCTATAGGGGGGAATGGCCTCAGTGAGCTCTCTCTCTCCTCCGTCACCCCTCTGCCCTGATGGAGCCCCCCCTGTAGAGTGATGCATCATGGGATACTGTCGGTGTAATGGGGCTGCCACTGTGAAACAAGGGGAGAGTGCAGGACTTGTTGTTGCGTCAAGTTGTTTGTTCAAAGTCATTATGGCAGCCCCCTGCAGCCTGCTTGTTCTGCTGGCTTTGTGTGGAGGGTCATCTGCACTATTTCTGTCATAGCGTCCCGCCGTGTATGGGATCAGAAGTTTAACTCGTCTTTAGAAGTAGAGATACCCCAAAAAAGGTCTGGTACAGATGTTGATACTCTGGTTCATCTGCATTTTTTGTATTTGCTATTATAGTATTTTTCTATAATAATATAGTGGGACATACTTTATTTCATGGCAACATAATGTCTCCATAAAGACATAAAGTTTTTCTATTGTGTGATATAAGTTATCAGGTAGAATTGATATGATTGGTGCATAGGTACAGACAAATAAGACAAACATCTCTCGACACCACTCCTATATGTGTGTGTGTTTGTGTGTCAGTTGTTCATGAGTCTTGCAGCATTTGTGGCTCTTTGTTCAATATTATATGAATCAGTAAAAGAAATGTTCAGTTATAGAAGTACGGAAGCAATTCAAGATTCCAGAATAAAAAGAGATGTTATGAGTTGTGTTAATTGTGTGAGAGGAGCTGTGGACATCAATCAAACACACACACACACAGGGTTCCAGTTTTCTCCGTGAGGGGAGGGGCCCAAGGAGCAGGGGAGCGGAGGTTGCCGGGACAACGTAGTCGTGACATACCTGAGCTCCATCTGATGCGAAGCCACAGAGGGTGATACTTGATTACTGTTGTATGATTACTTTGAATTATTCAGTCCACTGCACTGTGCATATGTTGAGTGTGGAGCTAAGACATTAAAGACAAACTGTTTCATTATGGATTCTCCTCAACATTTTGTGATCATTTGTATGAAACCACACGCCACTGTCACTTTAGTTAGCCCATTCCCTTATGTTTTTTTCTATTTTATTTTAATTTAGAGTTCATGTTAATTCTTCTTCACCACTACATTTCAAGCAAATTAACAACTCTAAGGCTTTTGCTAAATTATACTCATGAGGAAGAATGGAAAGTGAAAGTTTTACAGAAAACCAAGCTCAGAACTTACGTCCAGTTTAAGAATTGTTTTGCTTCAGTAATGTATTTAAAATGTATTCTGAGAAAAGGGCAGAGGCCTCTGTGCGCTCAGCTCAGAGCAGGGGTGCTGCCCCTTGAGGTTGAGGTGTGGCGTTACAAGAGGGTTCCACAAGATGGTCGACTGTGTGCTCTGTGTGAGCTAGGAGAAGTGGAGGATGAATTTCATTTTTTGTTTTACTGTCCTATGTACAATGCTCTAAGAATGGTATTGTTCACAAAGATTCAATGTAAAAATCTTGATTTGTTTTGGCTTGATGGTGATAGATTGTGCTGGATATTTGAAAATGATTTTTTTGCAATAGCAAACTTTGTAGAAAAGGCCTGGACACTGAGACAAAGGACTTTATATCCGGAGAGGTAGTAAGGCAAGGCAAGTTTATTTGTATAGCACAATTTCATACAAAAGGCAACTCAAAGTGCTGAACAAAATAAGATAGCATTACAATCATAAATGATCACAATAAAATAGAAATATAACGATATAAATAGTAAATGTATATCTTTGTTCACAAGTTTTGGTGTGGCTTTATCTTCATTATTGTTGATAGTGTCATATGAGCCCATGAGCTGGGCACATACTGTTTGTGTATGACACTTAAATTCGTTCATTCGTTCATTCAAGCTGACAAAATTGCAAATGTGCCAATATATGGAGAAACTATGGTAAATACGACTGGTTGAGTGTGTATTTATGCTTATACAGTATATATTTGCATGTGTATTATATACTATAGACGCAGTGGGCAACATAACAATGTACAAAAGTTCCATTAACTAAGAAATGTGAATATTATAATTCCTACTCAAATTAGTCAATGAAATCTAATCAAAACACACAAACAAAAGCCAATTTAAAAACAAGAGTCTAAATCAACCCAAAGACGTCAGTGATGATTAGTCCTAGGCACGACTCGAAAGAACAGTTTTCAGCCTCAACTTTTCACAGGAGCGTGGAATAAACACAATTTTTAAGCCAAAATATATTAAAACACTTTCAATCTTGTTTAGTGCCAATGCAAATGTGACCTTAAAGCAGACAGTAAGTTTTTGTTTCTACAGTACAGGTCATTGTTCTCGCTGCGTATTCTCTTATAAGAGGGGAAACTTGTTTTGTCTCCCACTCGACTGGTAAAAGTGCATATTCATGATTACACGGAAATTATTAATAAACAAACAGGGCAACAATGGACACACAGAGGAGCAGGTATAAAATAGAAAGTGCTGAGTGAAGCGTTTTTGTTTTTTTTAGACCCAGCTTATCCATGTTTCTGAACGCAAATAGGACAACGGTATTTTTATTACAGTTATACCATGAGCAGGTCTCTTTTGTGAAGGACTTAGAGGTGGGAGAGAGGATAGTGGGAGACTTTAGACACTAATCCTCTTCACTCTTCACTTTACAGTCATATTTGTTATGACTAATTTAAATCTTAGCTCTGTGTATATATGGTGTAGGTCTATCTATTTCAATTTCAATTAAATGCCAACCACATGACTCGAGTCCGGCCCTCCACGATGCACGGATATCTCGCTGTGGCCAAGCCGAGAAATAATTGCCTATGCTCCTCTGTTCAGGCGTTGCAGCTCCGTAGAAGGCTTCAAGAAACCGGGAAATACAATCGACCAATCAGCACCCAGTCTTTTCCTGATATGGATTACAGACTGGGTGCTGGGTGCAACGCCTGAAAGTAGCAGTAGAGAAACTAAACTAGGAACAGGCACTTGGTGGCTCGAGTCTGGCTATTGGCAACTACTCTGCAACCAAAACAGAAATCTAAAGTAAAGTAAAGGTGCACTTTATTTACCCCTGTTGGGCAATTCATCCTCTGCATTTGACCCATCCCGATGCCACTATCAGGCGTCTATCAGAAGCAGTGGTTGCCATACAGGGGACCAACCTCCAGATGTTCATGCTCGGCTTGGTTCAGGACAACCAGAGCTGGAGGATTTATCTATTGCGCATGTTTTTAGTAGTGGGGGAAACCGGAGCACCCGAAGGAAACCTACGCAGGAACTTCTTGCCTCGACAACACATGAACACAACCGATGACATATGCACGACCATAACTGTGGCAAAAAACTGTGAGAAAATATCTTTAAATCTGCATCCATTCTTTAATACAAATATTTATGCATGTATTCTTCAATTTTTTTCTGTCTTTGTGGAGTGTCTTTACTTATTTATAACAGTGATAATACAGAGCGAGTTGGCCATGCTGTTTCATGAGGTGGTGGTGACCATAGAAACACTTGCATGAGTTGAAGGTCACCAAGAGCTCCGTGTCTTTAATATTCTGACTGCCGCGGGAGGAAAACTGGATTTCACCATGGCAACCCTTTCGACTGCATAAAAGGCGTACAGCTGAATGACTTTATTGGTGAATTTGTGGGATAGTGTATTTTGGTAATGGCTCCAAAAGCACTGAGGAGGAGCAAGGAGAATAGAACTTTTCCTGAGAAGAGAATTTGAATGACGAACTTTTTCCTCAAACCGATCAGACCACTCTTGTCTGGACGTCTTGTGATTTTTCCTGGAGGATCATCAGACTTCCTAATTGTCAAACATTCTGGTGATAATAAAAGACACGTTTTAATAATCGATTCTTTCCTAAAAGTTGTGAAAATCCTCCTTTATACCTTTAACATTGACGCAAGGACAGAATTATTATGACCGATAAAAAAAACAATATTTTTCTTCCATTTGAATGAAACTTTAAAAACGTAAAAGTATTATGATCCGTATCTGTATGTTGTTGGTATCAGATTGGTATCGCACAGTTGAAAATATTGGTATTGGATTGGGAGATTCGCTCTTTTACATTTTAAGAAACCGTTATTTGTAATGCTTAGTGAAATTTTGTACTTATTCATGCCTGCACATCCTTTGGACTGTGCTGAGCAGAAATGTACCACAACACAAGATCTGTCCCATAGCTGTGGATAAAAGTGTATGATATTGTCGAGTTCATGGCAGATTGGCAAATGTTGTGTTGTGTTTGTTTTGTGAATGAGGGTTGAACTAAGATGAGGGATGGATGAAAATTAGTTTCACATCTTCATTGTGTAAACTTGCCCCATCTGATAAATAAATAAGCTCTGTTATTCATGTCATGGTCTTGTTATTTTTTTCCATTGTTTTCTTCCCAAACTTCTCTGTCCAGAAAATAAAGAAATAAAGACTTACAGTATCTAATAATCTAATCTGAAGGTGTGACAGAGGCCATAAATAGGGCGGCACGGTGGCTGCATAGATAGCACTCTTACTTCTCAGCAAGGTCTGTGTAGGTTTTCTCCGAGTGCTCCGGTTTCCTTTGAGTGCTCCGGTTTCGTTCGAGTGCTCCGGTTTCCTATTGTAAAGTTATCAGTTGTCTGTCTGTCTCCATTCACATTGCCATGATAGCCGTGATAATGTTGATTGAATGTTTTTTTAGTTTTTTGTTATTTGAACATTTGAGATGAGAAAAACAAAATGAAAGTAATGTCATTATAAATAGATTATGCAAAATAAATAAGCAATTGATGTCCAAAATAGGAGTGGGAAGAATGGATGTTGGAACATATTTCTTGAGCGTATCAAAACCAGTGTTTCCCCCAGAGGATATCTCCCTTCAAATGTTTTTTATTCCCTATTTTTTAGACATACATGTATAAGTCCCCCACCAAAAAGAGACTACAATTATTTTAATTGGGGTACATGTGGTCTCAAATTATTCTTATTACAATTAAGAATTAATCTGCAAATAACGGTGTGTTTTTACCTTTTACCGTGTTTGAACAATCAGTCAGAGCAACTCATACATTGTTTAATCCAAAATATATCTCGCCCGGATTCGAACCCCATTCGCTGTGGCGCTAACGCTGTGACATGACCATTAGGCAATTGTCTCAAGTTTTCGAAGGCATTCCAATATTCCTCGTTTTAGTCTTGGTTTTGTCATTAATGATTTGAGAATCATAAGACTTTTTTAGTTCTGTGGCCACATGTTATTTTAACTAGCAGAGGGGAGTAGTGGCAACCCGGACGTCAGACTTCCTGATTGGCGAAACGGCGAAGGGAAGGACATCGTAATCATAACAATGACAAATTTTACGGGTCGTAAAACAAATTTTGATACTCAAATATCTCGGTTGAACTACTGTTATCAGTTAAAGATGTATTTGGAAAGAGCATGATTTAATAATGTCTTTTGAAATATTGGGGCCATTTGATAATGACTTGACATGCAAATATTACATACTGCTACTTTAACCACATTTACAGAACCCAAAGCTTTCTCCTTTATTTCTCTCTCCATTGTTGACATCGCGATCTAAAACTAAAAGAACAGTCTATTTTAAACCATTGTCTGTTATTCTTTCGTCCTGTGTTCTTCAAAGTTCTGTCGTCTCCGCAAAAGGCTGCATGGGCACGTTCCAACGACGCTAATGACATATTGGGGCGAGCCAAGAAATTATATCTTCAATCAGGCCACGGTGAGGGTGGACCCCCGCTGAGCCCCCAGCCTCAGCCCCTCAGCTCATCTCCGCTCCTGTCACACGGAGAAAGTGGAGGATACGATCTTGATGAATCTTTCCGGGAGATTTTAATCAAGGGTTCCCAGTTTAAGAGAGAACAATTACTGGGAATGACTGAGAGATTATACAGCCATGTTTTCACTGGTGGGCCCCTGATCTGTGCCGTGTGGTTCTTTACCTGCTTCTTATGATGGTTTTTTTTTTTACCTTTCTTGCAATATCGCTCATTCTGAATTATAACACATACATTATTCAGGTATGAGGAGAGTGAGAGCTGCTGTGGGTTGGACATACGAGTCAGGTGCTCTTCAGGATCTAAATGCAAAAAGCTCAATTTCTGAAAGGAAAGAAAGAAGTTTGAGGCATAACTGACTTTCAATTCAAATTCATATAACTTTATTCATACGTGTGGAAGTTTGTTTACAGACAGGGAACCAGTGAGGGTACATAAAAACACAGAAACACAAAACTTTAAGATTCAAATCCAATGCAAACTACAAATAAAATGAATCATGAAACACCACATTTCCTGAAAAAAACAATTTTTTAAACAAACCAACGGTGGTGATCACATGACATCATGGGCAGAAGCAATGAGATGATTTAAAGTTTAAAGGCCGTCTAAACCATGCATAATTTATTACTAAAGTTACAGATTTTATTTTATTTTAGTATAGAGTTCAATTTTTCTTGTGTCGTATGCTCCTCAGTCCCACTGCTCTGTAACTGGTGATGCAACACTGAAATGTCTTTATCTTAATCTTACTAAAAACTGGAAAAGCCAATTAAGTGTATGTTTTTCAGTGTAGTGTGACATCACATTCTGCAGCGGTGATATGGACACTGTGAACAGACCTTTTGGCTTGTGAGAACTGAGGATGAGTCACGTTCGGGAGAGCCCTGTTTGAAGTCTGCCACACAGCGCGACTAACAGACCACCCTCACTTTAGTATTTTCTCTTTTATCCCTCATTGATGCTGAGTCTGAGAGCAGAGTGTGAGGGTGTTGTGTCCTGGAGCAAGACACTTCTCTCGCCTCATTTTGTGTGTGGTGCAGAGACTGGAACCAGGAACCAATTTAGCACCAAGGATTGTGAGGATGGAATAGAAAAGTTTGTTTATATATCAACTTGTTTTTGTTTCTTCCGCTTGTAGAACATGTGGGATTTTGTTTGTTTTATTTTTAGTTTGAAACTTCCAGCTGGAAACACACACACACTTGCAGTAGTGACAGTAATAATAATAATAATACAAAAATGTGCTTTTTGTGAATTAAACAATAAAACCTTTTCTGCAGTAAAGCCCCATCATAATGATGTGCAAAAGTCCCCAGTGTGCACCAGACACGCACATATATAAAACGAGCCAAAAAGTACAAGAAACAATTGTCACTGAAACCAATTAACAAAAACTGGTTAAGTGCAAAATCATGAAAGTGCTTTGTTCAGACTGATGACGGTTTGTGAACATGGCTTTTCAGAATCAGAATCCTTTTATTGCCATGTGAGCAACAGGAAGTCACAAACAAGGAAATTGCTTTGGCTTTTGGTGCAAACAAGTTAAAGCAGAATAAAATCAAGAAAGCGTGCATAAATAAAAATCTACAGACATTGCTTCAGTTTACTGTATACGAGTGCACTATAGATGCTCTTGGAAGAGTCCTCGATTAATCTAAGAGCTCAATCCAAAAGTCTGGATCTTAAATCGATCTCTTCAAATAATCAATTTTCTTCTTTCATCCAATCACAATCTGACATATGTTTCACAGTGACGTGAACTTTCAGCCCGAGTTTCTGAGTTCAGCAGCGTTCTTAGGCTTAAACTTTCGACAAGGGAAATTGTGTTGTCACAGTGGCTTGCATAGTATTTCACAATAAAAAAATAATTTAAAAAAATAACGTTAAAGTGACAATCTAAAAATTAGAATAAAAATGAGATGATATTTGTGAGAATAGAATAATCTGGATAAAAGTACTCAGGAATATACATATAGTATCTGTGAATATGTACACAAATACAGTACGAAATACAGAGAGTATCTCTCAGAGTAGGAAGTCGGATCTTCCAAGTTTCTTATATTGTTCCCAGTCTTTATTTTCAGTCTATATTTTAACATGGTAAAAGCAAAAAAATAACATGTCTTCTTTAACTTGTAGCTCTGTGGATGGTCTCTGAGGGCATGGATGGTAGCTCACTGCTCCAGTTTACTAAGTGCACTAATGTAACATTTGATATCCAGATATAACCGTGCGATCCAAATCTGAATGTGGATGTTTTTTTTACTCTGCAAAAAAATCTGAAAGATAATTTTAAAAAATTTCAAATTAGGCCAAATTTATCTAGATTTTGACTGCTTTATAGTTCCCTGGGTGAAGCAAAAATATCTGGTTTTCTTCTTTGGAATGAGAAAAACAATTGCAAGTCTTGAAATAAGACTAAATTACTTTTCAGAATGTGCTCAAGTTAAGATACAAATCAAACCAAACCAAATATATTATCTCATATTTTTTAGTTTATTGCAGTGCCAATGTTTTGATCAAAGTTTCTCCAAACTCCAGCAGTTCTAGCAGCAGTATGGCGCCGTTGAATATAGCTATAAAGTGGATGTAATTGATAAATTCTCCACATCAGATCCTGGAGCTGCGTGGAGCTCTGAGACGTTCTGTTTCTCCAGCCTTGCATCACAGGGAATTGCAGCGCTGCTCACCACCAAAGGCACAACATCTGAATATTTAAGCACCGCTCCTAATTACAGCTGCTCTTCCAGCCTCAGTGCTGAGAAGTCCTCCGCTCAGGCCGGACTGGGAAGTCAGATTCCAGCTGTACACTGCACAAAAATGATCAAATATGAGGTCATATTTGCTTGAATCGAGTTGTTTTTATCTTAACTTTAGTACATTCCAACAGTTTTAAAACAAGATTTGCAAGTGGGACAAAGCCACTTAGTGTTATTTCAAAAACCGTTGCTTTATTTTCTCATTCTAAGGGAGACATTTCTTGTGTCTAACAAGATCGTTCACTGCAAAAAGTGAGACATTGTGTCACAGGGGTAAAAAAGCAGGTTCTTCGGACCCGGATTTAAAAAGGGACCACTGGATTAAAAGCGAATTAAAAGCAATTTATTATAAAATACATTAAAAACAAGTAAATAAAAGCAATAAAAACCTAAGCTAAAAAACAAGGCAAAAAAGCTAAAACAGAGGCTAAAACAGGCCAAAATGCATCCCCACGGCCTGGGCCGCCAGACCACGGGGCTCTCACCCGCCGCGCCTGGCTCCCGTGTCTGGCTCCCTCTCCGTTTCCATCTCCTGCCCCCTCCCCATCTCCTTTTGTACCGTGGCACAGGTGTTCTAATTGTCACGTGGGGAGCCGGGGTGCTTCAGGTGGTGCAAATTAAAATCAATATTAAAAACACACACGACATGCATAAAATATAAAACAAACCATATTAAAACCCACCACCCATTTTGCACCCCTCGACAATTGTTCAAATTGCCAAAATATATCTTTATTTGAACACATTTTGACTGTTTTAAAACAAGATTAGCCAACGGGACACGCAAAATGATCTTTTTTGAAAAAGATCCAGTAATAATAATAATAATAATAATAATAGTAATGATAATAATACACCTTACATATGCGGGAAAATAAAGGATCTCTTAATCTTAATACTATAGTTGATAATAACCCAGTCGTCTTCTGCTCTGAACTGGCTTCATGTTCGATCATTCACATCATTCAAGTCTCCAACCAAATCAGCGATAAATGGAAATAATAGTAAGAAGAGAGAGTGCTTTCATTCTAACAGTACTTTTTCCACCACTTCAACTCCTGGCTTTACTTTATAATTGATGTTCAGCTCATTCAATTCAAGGCTTTATACATAATCCATTATTCTGGCCTCATACTTACCTATAATGAAGGCTGAGAAGGTGGACCTTTAAAGCTCTTGTGACATTCATTAGCTAACACCAGTGTGCAGCTGTGGAGAGAGACAGGGTTTTTTGATGAGGAAACAACATCCTGTATTTTTATCATCAGTTTAGCACAATATAGGCCCTTAAAACTGCACTATGTTTTCAATTTCTCTTCTAATAAATGTAAGTTTGCGCTGCAGCCTTTGTTGGGTACCGTCCCAGTGGCTTAAGCCTATTACCTGCTCCATCCTCATCAATAGCAGACGCAGTAGAGATTGCCTGGGAGCCATTAAAGTGTAATGTGCTCATTTGGTGTGTGTGAATAGTCTATCTGCAGTGCCGTGTTCACCTCTCCCCACACAGTCGCTAAATCAAACCTGACGTCCTCCTCAAGCCCAGGCCACAGTAAATCTGACAGTGGAGGGGGAACTGAAACATGTTATTAACTTTCTATTCTAACCATATGAAGCGGTCTGTGTTGTTTTGAAATGTTTTTAGCTTTTTAATTCACTCTGGATTGCTCTGTGGTTGTTCTATGCGATTGCTCTGTGATTGACTGTTTGTTGCTGTTATTGTACGGTTGTAAGATAGTCAATTAGTTGGACAAATATTCTGTCGATGAGTTGTTTAGATCACAAAAGGTCAGTGAGTATGGGTGCATCATCCATGAGATTTACAAGATGCGGTGGATGTCACTGGCACCGGCCTAAGTTTGTTTAAGTCTTATATAGAAGACAGGAAGTACAAAGATTAGAAACTGTGTCTTTGATCACATGGCCCGGACCTGTGGAGTGCCACAAGGGTCAATCCTGGGACCCCTTCTGTTCATTCTCTACATGCTGCCATTACGTCAGTTAATACGCATTAGGAAGTGTTCGAGATACGTGGCCTTCAACTCATCTATCATTATAGTTTTGAACATTATCAGTGTGAGCGTTTCTTGATTTTACTCTAGGAAACTGAATTGAAAACTGCCCACAACTTATCTTTTCTTCCACCTTTTCGCAACCCCACAGTCTTGTTCTTATCCCCAGATATCTCAAGTCATTATAACATTAACTTGGACGTCCGCGCTCACATGAAGAGATAGTAAACCGCACGAGCACCGTACACAGGCACTGACCAGCTCGCCCTCGCACCACCTCCCCGGCGCCTTCTGGGACCCGTCGATAAGGAAGCACCAAAAGCCTCCATATTAAGTCTCTTTTCCAGAAGCTTGCATTGTTTCCCTGGCCCGTGTGCAGGGGGAGATTATAAATAATAAGTGCTGGAACCATTTAAATCAGCTGGAAAAACATTCTGTTGTTGAAGAGCGACCATGCATTTCCACTCTGCGTAGGCTGATAAACGCCTGCTGCTGGTTAACCTGCGGCGCGTGCTGGATTTGTGAATAGCTCGGCACTTTTGGGCCATTCACCGGACACAAGAGGAAGTTTGGGTGGCCAGTGATGACTCGTGGTGTTAGGGGTGGTGGGAGGAGGCTGGCAGGAGCAAGGCAAGATGGGTGGAATATCTGTGGAAGAAGTGAGATTAAGCAAAGCACTGATTGATTGATTATGTTGCTTTTACAATTTAATATCTTTTATCAGGAGTGTCCAAATCTTTTAGTGAGAGGGCAAATTTAGTTCATCAGACTTGACCTGGGGCCGATCACCTGGATTTAAAAACCTGAATTCCAGCCGGATTGACTGGATTCTGGAATTTGAAGCAGGTTCTGATACGTCCTTATTGGTTCACACTTCAGCTGCATTTTATTTGGAATGTTGTTACACAATCATTAAACATCTGATAAATGTCAGTATATAAAAATAGAGTCAACAACTGGATTCCAGAGGGTCCGAAATTTAAAACAAGGCATATCATGACTGTATTGGTGGAGCTGGTTGGTTGGTTGAATGCCTCAATAGTGACTTTGTGTTAGCAGCTGATGGGCCACATAAATTAGCACAAAGGGCCGCAATTGGCCCACGGACCTGAGTTTGGACATGCATGTCTTAAGTGATCATCTCATTATGGATACAACAATATCATAGTATGGAACATTAATCTGAAATAAAAAAATTAGGTTTCAACTGAAAAAAGTATTGTATCAGCAAATATTAAACTATCTATCAATTTGACTCAATATTTAGCATTAATCAATGTCCTTCTACATGTATGATGTGAACACCCGTAATATCAAGCTTGAACATTAATTTGGAGACGTAAATAGCTTTTTATTGGAACAATATTAATACTTATTGTTCAAATATAATTATTGGGATTGCTTCTGATATGTTTGATTATGGCAGGTAATTGGACTAATGTGCATCTCTCAATAAACACAGACCTTTTGATCTGAAGTTATAGAGATAGAACTGCGGACATACAAGCACAATAACCCAATCACTAGTGGGAAACCCATTCTTTTCACGAACAATTCACATTGCTTTTATTTATCTAATTTGTTATCTTCTTGATCAATTAGAAGTATGTTGCTGGTGATAATGAGAATAATAATAAGAAAATAAAAATGAAAAAAGAAGTATGTTGTTGGTGCATGTGACAGCTTCCTTCAGCCCATCCTCCTGATGAGAGCCCATTAGACTGTTGCTGTGTACTTCAGTGGAAACACATTATAAATGTTTATTTCAAACATTCACATTTGACAGACTGAGATATAGAGATTTAGAAGTGCATGCAGTTTGAAAAGCTGATCTTTATGTTATCTCAATCCCCCCCCCCCCTCTCATCCTTCCAGCACAAGACATAAGTATACAGTGTAGATGTGGCCCTTTGGTCACTTCTTCCAGGCACCTTGGCCCTCTTCAGTTTATATAGACATAGAATATTTATATAAATATATTATAAAGACTAGAAAATCCATCTTTGCTTTGTACAGGTCTCAGAGCCCACAGTCGCACTCCTCACTCTGCCCTAGGATATAATATTTTACATCATGTATGTCTGTGTAAAAAAGGTAAGCCTGAAATAAACAATGGAAATTATATCCAGCCCCGACAGCAGGCTAATATTACAATGGAGCCCTCAGGAGTAAAAGATTGCCCATGCCCGGTATATACAGTGCAGTAATATAATGAAGTGGTCTCTTGTTTATAACAGGGGTGTGCAAATAAAACCAAATGTGAAAGGAATTATTGGCCTTGAATCAATTATTTCATACCAAAAAGTGAAAACACTAAAATATATTGCATGTTATTGTCTGAATTGTTCTCATGAGACATGCCTCAGCTTTAATAAACTCCACAAAAGCATCCGGCCTGTACAACTGAGCAGTCCCCTCCAGCTGCTGTGGCTCTGGGTGCTCTGGTTTTGCTGGAGCGCTGGATGTGGAGCCTGGAGCTGTGAGCAGATGATGAGGGATGGAGGTGGAAACAGGCTCACATCCGTCATAAGGCGGATTTATGGAGGGCTAACCTCTGCTCCACAGCCCCATAAGTCACCCTGCTCCACGGAGGTCTGAGGCCCGAGCACAGGCCGCCCCAGAGACCAGCCTGGGGGAGGAGGGAGGTCACTTACAGTCGGACCATTTCCTTTTTCATCAATTCTCTTAAACAGCTTCATTAGTGACGACAATGATGAAGTGAATCCAAGAATCAAAGTGATATGACAATAGCTTAATACAAACACCAGGTTTAATAATGAGCTCTAAATTACACTTCTTAAGCCAAAAGTGTGACACAAACTGGAGCCATATCTTTATCATGAGATATTCCCTATGGGGCTACATTGAGCTAGCGAGTTAGCATTGAAAATGTATATACAGTCTATCCATCCATCCATCTTCTTCCCCTTAATCCTCCCCATTGGGTGAGGAGGTCCTTCCTCAAGTGGAGGAGTTCAAGTTTCTCGGGGTCTTGTTCACGAGTGAGGGAAGGATGGAGTGTGAGATTGACAGGCGGATCGGTGCAGCGTGCGCAGTGATGCGGTCGCTGTATCGGACCGTTGTGGTGAAGAGGGAGCTGAGCCGAAAGGCAAAGCTCTCAATTTACCGGTCAGTCTTCGTTCCCTCCCTCACCTATGGTCATGAGCTTTGGGTAATGACCGAAAGAACGAGATCGCGGATACAAGCGGTCGAAATGAGCTTCTTCCGCAGAGTGGCTGGGCGCTCCCTTAGAGATAGGGTGAGGAGCTCAGTCACACGGGAGGAGCTCGGAGTAGAGCCGCTGCTTCTCCTCGTCGAGAGGAACCAGTTGAGGTGGCTCGGGCATCTGTTCCGGATGCCTCCTGGACGCCTCCCTGAGGAGGTGTTCCGGGCACGTCCCTCCGGGAGGAGGCCCCGAGGAAGACCCAGGACACGTCTCTCAGCTGGCCTGGGAACGCCTTGGGGTCCCCCCGGACGAGCTGGAGGAGGTGTGTGTGGATAGGGAAGTCTGGACGTCTCTGCTTAGACTGCTGCCCCCACGACCCGGCAACGGATGAAGCGGAAGAAGATGGAATGGAATGAAATAGATTTTTTCAACCATGTGTTAGGCTCATGGCCTCCGCTCCCAGAGTTTATTTTCAATTTTTTTCTGCGGCAGGTGTTGCTTGCGGCCCTTTTGAAAAGTTCTGCAATGATCACATACATTTCAAAAGGGGAAAGAGGCGTACGTCCGCTAATATTTACAGTCTATGATTCCTACATACATCTAACTGCCAGGCTCTAAGTTTCTCTTTTCGACAGCCTTGTTTTACTCATTTATCAGTGGTAGATAAATGTGCTTGCCGCATGTCCTGTTGGAGTGAATGTTTGAATGCAATGGAAACGTCTGTGAATATGCATGCGCTAATTCTATGTCTCGCCAAACTTTGTGCCTCACTTTGAACCAAAAACGACACATTTATTTGATTCCTTAAACTCTTTCACTCTCGTCATCACCCAAAGCTACGCGTGTTTGAAAGTTGTTTTCCTGTGCTCTCTCTTGCCAGGGCCGCCGCAGATAGCCAGCTACTATCTGCGTCCCCAGGCTTCACTTAAAGAGAGGCGTGGGGGAGAGGCTCCAAGACCAGGGACAAATATGAAAAAGATTTACATTGGCAAAACTGCTCCCAAGTCGCAGAGAAATGGTAAACACCAGAAAAGGAGGTAAGAGGGGTCTCCATCCATCACACAGGGCTCTGATAGCATTGTGCTGACCACCTCATGCGCAAAACCAGTGTCATGACAGAGATACACACCATAATTACAGTTTACTACTTTAAAATCAATGTGTGTGACAGATTAAAAACATGTTCAAACCTGTTTGTTTTAAAACAGGTCAGAGTGTTTGGGTCTGTGTGTTTGTGTGTTGCTTGTGTCGAATGTGTGCGTTGGGTTAAATGAGTGAGAAGGGTTGGAGTCAAATAAGCGTCTACATATTTGGCTCCAACAATTCTCTTTTCTGTCCAAAAAAGCTGATGTAAAGATTTGAGAGAGGCCAAAAATAGGTGTGTGAAAATTAGTGACAAAGGGGAACTCAAAAAATATTCAAATTATATAATATATTCAAATATTGTTCAAAAGTTCTGTTTTTATGTAATAATTTAGATGATTATGGCTTACAGTCCATTTTCAAAATTCACTTTTCTGGGGTCTGGGAACAGTTTGTTTTCAATTCAATTCAATATATTCTTGTTTAGCCCTAAATCCCAACAGAATCTCAGAGGACTTTCACAAAACCGTTGAATTGGCCAACACAGATCAAACATTTGTAACACAGAAAAAGCAATGATAAAAGACACATAGAGCCATCGGTTGATATAACGCAGATGACCAATGTCCCTAAATGTTGATTTCCTCTGAGATGTTTTTTTCTTTACTCCAGTTTTGTTCTAAAAAACATACATCATTGTTGATCGCATTATTGTAACTGCGTGGCCCTGTTTCCACACATCAGACATGTAACGTGGCCTGCTTCCATAAATAAACAGTGGAATATGCAAAATCTAAATATCTAAATCAGTGTTCTCCAACCATCTTTTTTAATTGGGAAAAAAGCATGGCACACCACCAGCTGAAACTGAAACCAGTAATATTCTCTATAGTCTGTATTAAGGCCGCTAAGTCATTCTCATTGAAGTGTATTGAATAGTTAAACAAATACACACACCGGTCTTACAACACTGGTCTAAAGTGAGGGACAGTAAAAGACCTTCTCCTCATCCATGGCATTCTGAATCTGTAAAGTGTACGCATTGTGGTGGAAAAATTACTATCAATTAGGTTGATATCATGAAAAACTAAAAATACACATGAGAAACCTGAACATACAGAGAGTCTTTGCTTCCAGATAAGAAGTCTAAGGTGTCACTCATAAATTACATTAATACATATAAAATACTTGCCTCTCTCTGTATCCTCCCTTCCTCTCTCTCCCTCCTCCCTACTTTCATCGCCTCCCTAGCCTGGGTAAAAATACAAATTCCAGCGTTGTTTGGGGCTGTAGAACTTGTGCATGGCCCCCGTTGGAAGGCCTATGTCAACATCTTGTCAATATCTTGGATTCACATTTTACAATTATCATGTTTGCCTTTAATTACCGTACTTTATGGACTTTAAGGCGCACCTGCATATATGCTGCACCTGCGAAATTTGAAAAGAAAAACGGTTTTGTCCACATATAGGCCACACTTGAATACAAGCCGCAAGTTTTCATGTTGAAATGAAGCAGATAGACAACTAATGGAACGACTAATAGAAGCTAATGTTGGTTCATTCACCAGTCTGTTTTAGAAAGTGTCCGATAGCTACTAAAACTTGATGAGGTTGAAGTAATAGGGCGACAAATTCTGCTTTGACAGCTCTATCACAATAACAACACGTACTCAGTGATGGGCAGTAGCGTCGCTACAAGTAGCGTCGCTACTAGCTTAACTACATTTTTCAGTAGCTTGACAGTAGCGTCACTATTTACAAAACCTTGTAACTTTTCTGTAGCTAAGCTATATTATTGCTCAAGTAGCGCGGTAGCGTCCGCCAAAGCTATTTTCTCACGGACATCTCTGATGTTCATATATTACAGCATTTTCCCGCAGCATAAAACAAACATAGAAAGACAGAATGCTGATGCGCATGCGCAGGGCTTGGTAACGACACACACACACACGAACGTACGCGCACACACACACGCACACACACACATGCGCGCGTGCTACTGGGGGAAGCAAAAGCATGGCAGAGAGCCCAGGAGCAGCCGCGGTGGAGGAGGACCATGATAAGGACTCTCAAAGTGTTGTACCGTGGCCATACCTCCAAAAGTACGTCACTCTAGTCGAGATGAGCGAAAAGAAATATGTTTTCAGATGCCTACTCTTTGTTGTTTTTGGTGTTTTGGGCTATTGTTCAATAAATATCTACAACATTTTAACCTTTATCTGACTGACAGTTTATCTCAAATAAGATAAGCTTTATTAATCTCACACAGGAGAAATGTACATGTCACATTTGGCATGGATAAAACACTCAAGAATTGTGCAAAAAATAAGAAATGAGCAAACATGTTAATGCAGGAAAATATAAAATTGCATGAACTGCAGTTTGTTTAATTGAAAATAGCTTCTATATAGCAAGCTACTTTTGACAGAATTTTGTAACTTAGCTTGCTACATTTGTATGGGTGGTAGCTTCTGTGTAGTGAAGCTGAATTTATTGTAGAGTAGCTTGTAGCTTAGCTCACTACACAAATCAAGTAGCTTGCCCATCAATGCACGTACTGTATATTGGCCTCATCGCTATATAAGCCTCAGGGGTAGAAGAAATAGAAAAAAGTAGAGGCTTATAGTCCGGACATTACGGTACTTTAATTAACCGCTCAGAGACACATGTTTGCTCTGACATGTCTCATCTTTTGTCATCTCCAATCATGCAAGTTCTTCTGGCATAGATGAGCGCAAACACCCCTACCCTATCTGTCCAAACGCTGAGTTTTTAAAGTCTGTATGCTACGACGAATCTTTGAACTATGACGGTCAAGGGCACAAGACATTTTCTGATTTCTCCAAATGAGTTTAGGGAAACATTTATATACAGGTTTGGTTGGTTGGTCATTGTGAAACTGTAAATATACACAATAGATTTTCTTATGTGTATCTTTCGTTTTCCTTTTGCATGTGTGTAACTCTCATTGTTGTCTGCCGATCAATGTTTTTAATCTGCTCTTTTCTCATATTGATTGCTCTTATTTGAAGCCCATTGCGATTGCCAGTTGCCACAGTGACAGGAAACGCTGCGGCACGTCTGCTGTTGAGAGGCTCCCAGATAAAACGCTAAATTTCAGCATTGCACATACTTTAACCCTGAGCCTTTGTCTTGTGTCTAGTGTAAGCCACTTTCTTATTCACAGATGCTTATTCTCCTGCTCTGACTGACATCGCACTGCCGTTTCCTTGACTCCTCTGATCCACTTGACATTCTTTAGGTTGTTAATATAAAGTCTGGCCCTCGAGGTATTTCTCTATTGCTGCATGTTCCGGCGCTGTGAGATTGGATTCTGTTGGAAATGTGAGCTTAGAATTACTCTGCAAAGACTGTTTCTCTTTCTTACATAATACACTGTGTTTGTTCCAACAGAAAGAGTATAACATGCTGTCTTCATCTTATTGAAAAACATAAAAGAAATAGAAAAAGAACTTACACAGACACGGGGAGAACATGCCAACTGCACAAAGAAAGGCCTGGAGACAGAAATTGAACCCAGGAGCTTCTTGCCTTGAGGCGCAAGTATAGAGCGAAGCAATTCTAAAGCTAAAATGACAAAATGCAACAAAGTGATTCTCACATAATGATTATATTATGGCAGTTGGTGATTGTCCAAATTTCAATAGGCTGAGACAAACGCACAGGTGATAGAGGTAGCAATAAAAAAGAAAATGTTTGGTTGAATTTCTACATTATTTCTTCCGGAGATTTGCTCTAATCTACAAACTCCTCTGCGGACACAATGTCCTATGTGGACGTGCCAGAGCCTCCTCCTCCTGCTGCTCTGGGGGCCAGCTCACCAGCATTTTGGCAAACTACAGAAAGAAAGACAGAAAGAAGTCCTCAGGGGAATTAGTGCCAGCTGCCGGTGTCTTTGGGGAAACAGAGTCTTCCTGAGCGTCTTTTCTGTCACACTTTAATATCATGCAGTCTCTCCACACTCACAATCATCACAAATAGGTCAGAATACAGCAGTGACTTTATAATTGCGGTTTCACTCATTATGGAATTTTTGTCACACAAAAATAAAGAAAAAAAACCTTTATCAGTAGAGCAATGGCCTTTAAACCTGAATGTCGTGGGTTTGGGCCCACCATGAGACCTGAAGCCCACACTCTGTGAATTGGCTGCAGCTCTGACTGCCGCCCTTCCCGACCCAGAGATGGATAAAGGGGAATACAATGGATGGATGGATTGTTTTTGTTAGGTATTAAATTGGTGTTGCATAGGTATTACATTTTACATTGTTATAAAGTATTGTGAAACTTGACCCATTACAAAATTTGACCAAGGGTCACAATTTCAGAAAAATTAAGACTATTTTTTGATGCATATTAACATTCTTTTTGGTATCATTGATTTCTTGTCAGATTTTTGTATTATTTTTACCCACAAAGATCAAAAATAATCTATCATTTGATCTATATTTCTAATACTAGTCTAATTTATTTAGCTTGTTTTTGGATAGCTTCAATGTCATCTCCGAGGACTTACAAAGTTTTCTATTCGTCAACAACATATCAGAGAATCAAACAGGAGCCATTGGTCCATAGAGAGCACAAAGACCAATTTTCATAAATGTCCCGGACCCTCACTGTCCTTAGACCCTCCTGCATCGACAAGAATCGATTAAAAAGACAAAAGGTCAATATTGAGAGCGGGATCTACTCCCACAGACGGACAGGTTGTACAACCAGGACTGAGTTTATATCAATAAATGAAATATTAAAGCAGGAATAGTGTTGCATTTTTCCAATGTGGTGGAGTTTTAGATAAGGGGCCAAAATACTTTTTTTTTACTGAACCATATAGAGACACAGTACAGTATTTAGAAAAATACAATATTGTATTTTGGTCTCTGGCACCAATGAAGTCGATATGTTGAAAAGTTGGGGTCTGTTTTTTTGAATACAATTATTCATTCCCCAAATAATGCCGTTGATAATTGGCCTTGTCCCAGCACAGCTTAGATTTTTTCAGTGAAAGTAATACCATCGAGCAGGTGCGGCCTCCACCAAAGTTAATAATGAGAACCTTTTTAAACTTTCTGTCCGTAAGAAACGTGAGCCAACCATCTCCCTTCACATCCCCACTCTGCTGCATTTTCCTGTTTTTATTCCTCATAAACGCTATGTGTGTAACCTCTGGAAAAACCTGTGTGTCTGCAGTTCTTACCACGACCAGAAGGAGGAGCTGCGGAAACGTCTGTCCTACACCGCACACAAACTAGAGATGGTGGAGTCGGAGTTCGATTCCACGCGGCAGTATCTGGAGACGGAGCTGAGGAGGGCGCAGGAGGAGCTCGAGAAGTTCACCGACAAACTGCGGAGGTGAGAAGGCTCAGATACACACACAACACGTCATTGTGGCTTCAATGTCCCGTTTCCACCAGCCCTTCTTGGCTCTACTCTACACAGCTCTACTCTGCTTTACTCTATCTCGATTTGGAACATTTCCACTAGCCGGTACCAGATATTTTTTAGCACCTCCTGGGCCCTGGTTCCATACAGAGCTGTTACTATCAAAGTGTTGCTAGAAACTATGGTTACCAAGGAATAGTGGTTACCCTGGATAGTGCTTTGTTGCGTAGAGTAGAGTAGAGTTGAGGTGGACCAAGTGGTGCTGGTGGAAACATGACCATAGTTTAGTTTAGTCTGGTCCACTTGTAAACTAAATGAGACCATAGTGGACCCTTGTTCTTGTTTGGTGGTTTGGTGGTGAATCAGATATCATATCCAGTCAAGGACTCTGGTTCTCTTTGGGCTAAATACACTTTGTGCAGATGTGAAAGCACCAAACAATAAGACACATTTCCAGTTAATATTCAGTTCAAGCTGGATGACGTTCCTTTAAAACCACAACATTAACAAAATTCCTTGTGACCATCTCTGTTAGGTTTTTTTCTTTTCATTTAATTTTCTTTGGCCTCTGTCACATCTTTAGATCAGGGATATCTAAAGGACCTCACTCACTCTACCAATCAAATAATACTGTAAACGTTTTCCAATTTAGCACTTTGTGGTCGGATTTGTTACTAATACAGAAGTACTGTATATCAAAAATAAATAATTTATGTTGAAACAAACAAATGCATTTGAAACAGAAAACCTTATTATACCTGCTGCATTTTGAGTCGAGTCCAGTAGATCATTGTGAACACGGCCTCCATGTGAACGGGTTAAAGCTAGCAACACATCCATAATTTTAAAAATAAAATGAAATGGTCATTGGCCTCAGAAAACCTTTATTGGTCAATCCCTAAAGTAAACAGGTTTTTTTTATTAAGAGAGAGAGCGAGAGAGTTGGTTTTTATGGACCTTTTATGTGTCTGAATTATTAATAATATAAATTATTATTTTCATTAATAATAACAATAGTAAAAATAATAATGATAATAATAATAATAATAATAATAATACATATCCCCTTTGGCTTCACTGCTGTTGATGGATAATGAAAGTGAGCCATACTTGAACAACAACACTGGGCTTGGCTCTTGTGGTTGCTGGATTCACTATCATCTCTCCATATCCTGTCTCTTGTTGGATCTGGAGCCTGGCCCCCGAACACTCCCCACACTGTGCCAGGACTGAGGCTCCAGAGTCTGGATGGATCTCACAGACTTTGCCCGCAGCAAAGAGTCGTCCATGATAGAAGTCTGTGGGGAAAAGGTGAACTTTGCGTGGTACAGACTTTCTGAGTCTGAAGACACAACTTTCACAAATGTGCAGAACTTTTTGGGCCCATTGCGTTTCTCGTTCTCACAGTATGTTTTTCGACAAAATGGACAATGGAAAAGTGAGTGCTTATAATGGATGTGATTATCCTGGACATTAACATTTATCAACATTTATGGACATTGGTCATCTGCCCCTTACGTGTTTTCTATCATTACATTTCTTGTGCTGCTTGATTCTCTAATCTGTTTTGGCAAATTCAATGGTTTTGTAAAGTCCTCCAAGCGAACTACACTGTCATGGTTTAGGGCTATACAAGAATAAATTAAATTGAGTTGTATGTATTTTATTATATTATCTGGATAGTATGTTGCTAATTAAACCCGTCTCCAAAAGGACAAGTGGTCACAAACGGTACTGCAGCTTAAATTCCCACGGTCTGTGAGGAGATTTTCCCCATTAACCTCAATGTAAACTAAAACAACTCATCCTCCGCAAACAGGGAACCTAAAGATTTCACATATGTCGGACTTTGTGGGAAATGTAGTGTCCCTTTTCATTCCTAACTTTTTTATTTCTGAAATTCCTCAGTTTTCTATAAATCCATAGATCTCCAACCTTTTTCACCAGGAGACCTCCTTTAATATTCTGGAGAATATAAATATGAGCCCATTAAATTAGTTAAATGAGTCATTATTTATCATTTATCACAATTTTAGTTGAAATATTTTGGAATATTCTAATGCTAATACACATTTAGTTACATAAGTTGTGCTTGAAAAGGTACAGTACCCCAGCTCCAAATCTCATCTTATGTCTTTTGTACCTTTGTATAGCTTTCAGATTGGGCCCTAAGCCTAAAACAATAACAACAGTTTTATCTTCTGTCTTCGGTCTCAGTTTTATGGGTGTCTGATGAGGGGCCGGATCGTTCACGTTCCGCTGTGTTAGCTCAGAGACGGCTGGAGCTCAGTGTGTGCGGGGCCCGGAGTCCCTTTGATAAATGACAGTATTACCGAGCCATAAAGCATGTACTTACACCCTCCATCCTTATGAATCTTATATGACAGCAAATAAAACCGCCACATACGTCTTAATTTATGAGGCCAATGTGCAGCGGCGGGAGCTAACACGGAGGAAAAAGCCATTATTTTCTCCTGTCACATCAATACTCACTTTATTTGTTTTTTAAAATGACATTATTGATAATTGTCAAATCAATTATGAACAGGCCAAGACAATTATACAAGTTCTATGTATACATCAGGGTCATTACTGTTTGTTTAGTACATTTGGAATTTCAATATTGAGTTAAAAACTATGTCCGTACATTCTAGTTCTGCCGGATGGATCTGTGCTCTGCTAGCCTGGTCGTACCACACCATAGTACAAATGAAATTTCGTACTAAGTTCTGGAGGTGATCCATTGAGCTCCGTGAACAGGTGGGAGGGGTTAACTCCTTTTGCAGATTGAAACGATTGGATTTGAGTTTACCATGACGTATGCAATTTGCCCGAGTCTGTTGCAGTGGGGGCGGGTCCCGGCTCAAAAGTGGCCAAAATGATGTGCGCTGACATGCTTGCAATACCACCCCGGGCCGATGGGGGTGGACCCAGAAGAAGAATTAGCCAATGCTAACATATAGCATTGGCAGACCTCTCGAAAACGTCTTTACAGGATGGACCAAAAGTTGGCTCTTGGCCCAAAGCTCCGTTCCACATGTGTGTCAATGCTGAGGGGGGTGGATTTTTTTGGTCCACTCTAGTTTACTTGCTGTGAATTTTTGAAGTCTCTCGTTCAAATGAACGGAGCTGCTCCGGCTGACGCATTCACAATTTTCTTGTGGGCGGGACCACTCGCGGCCATTTTGGATTGCTCCAGTAGAGCCTGTTGGGAGTAGAGCCACAATCTTTCCAGCGATTACATTTGCTAAACATTCCTCTTGCTCTGGCTTCAATTTCTTGATAGAACCAGACCAGATTACTTTACTATTGCATTTTTCGCCATTGTCAAACCACAACCTGCCTGTTTGACGCAAACTCTTGACATCATCCACAACTAACTACAACACCCACCTTCCGCGCTCTCTGAATGGTCGGGTCGAAATTCAACCGATTGTAATCGCAAACACAGGGACCAGACCCAGACGTTACATGCAGTGAAATGATGATTGAACGGAATGTACGGATGGCTAAGGCCAGGCTAGTGCTCTGCTCCTTTTATGCAAAGTTACAGAAAAACTTGGACACACACAAAATTAGAGATCAATGGTTTGTAGAACAGTGGCGCAGTGGTTGTCACTCACAGCAAGAAGATCCTGGGTTTGACTTCACCTCCGGATGGGAATTTCAGTGTGGGGATTGCATGTTCTCCCCATGTCTGTGTAGGTTTAATCTGGACGCTCTGTTTATACAAGCCCCGGTGATCCAAGATGGCGCCCTATTTAAATGAATGGCTTGTGCTCAGTTGCGCATGGGACTTCACAGAGACCGGGGGCCGTATTCCTAAAGATTCTTACTGCTAAAAGTTGCTCCTAGTGGCCAAATTCTAAGAATTTTCTTAGAATCTTGACCAACTCTTAGAATTTCCCCTAAAAGTGAGGAGTAGCTCCTAGTTAAGATAAAAGCTATTCCTAAAAAATCCTAGCTCTTAAGAGTGCTCTTAAGGGGAGATCCCTTAAGAGTTGAGAGGAGGACTTTTAGCAACTTAAAAGTTCCCTAAGAGCACAAAATGGTGGACGGTGGAGACAGGAGAAATATTCTATACACTGGATGACAGTGAATCAGTGAAACGCTACAGATTCAAGCAGGAATCATGTTTGTGGTATATTTAAAAGTCAATCATGTGACCAGCTTCTCATTGGCTGGTCAGCAATAACACCTCATCCATTTTACCTTTGTTACACAAAAGTAAGTAGAAATGGTAAAAGTTGAAAGAGAGGAAAAAGTGGTCCTAAATTGTCACACATTCAGTACGAATGAATGAATACTTTATTTTGAGCCATGGCAAACAAGAAAAAAAAGGACAAAACAAACAAAACAACAACAGAATAGAAGTACAAATATACAGTTTTGTTTTATTAACAACAATCCAGCTCAAAAAGGAGTGGGAGAGGATAAGACTTTTAAGCTCCCTTGTACTTGATTTGTACAGTGTATGTATAATATGTTTATATTAATATTGTTTCCTTAATTCCTTATAAGTCTATACATATCACAGCCTTTACTAATCCTAACGTTATCATTATCATCATTTATCCATATAATATTTATTATAATAATTTTCTTTATCATGTATATTATATATAGAGTAATATTTAAATTATATGTATGTATATATATATATATATATATATATATATATATATAAAATTATAAGTGCTCATGATATATACGTATTATGTGTGATAAATTGGTGCTGAGCAAGCTCTGATGATGGTGTATAAGTCTAACTTTACTATTCACAGTATTTATGTACCATTGATATATCTGACTTTATAGCTTTTGGTTATTATTTACAATAACACAGTGTTCCTAAGATTAGATTCCATGATTGAGTTTGTCCATTTTAGGGCCCTTATTTTGCCTATTATCATCAAAAATATGTTTGTTCTAACTTTTAGGATCAACCAATCACAGCGTCTGAAATGATGACTCATACCTAGCAACGGGGTCGGCCACGCCTCCTCACTAAGATAAAAGTTGTTGTCAATTCCTTGCTCAAAGTTCTCTAAAGCCTAGCGTACATCGACAGAGAAACTGGGGACAACTAGTTGCAAGGCGGCTTTTGGCAACTGAGAGGAGACGGTGGGAGATGATCAGTTGGCGAAATCGGTCGATGTGCGCGCTCTTACAACTGGAGATGATCAGTCGGTCTCCAGTTCCAGTCAGTTGCCCGTGTTCTACTTTTCGGCAACTAGTTGTCCTCAGTTGCCCCGATGTGCGCGCTCCATGCGCCGCTCCAACAACGTGCGTGTATTGCGTGTATTGCGAGCCCGCAACAGTTAATGTCAGAAAACACACTGTAGTTGAGGCCAGTTGCTGTCGATGTACGCACTGTTATTCAAGAGACTGGCCTGCGACTCAGAGTTGCCCGTTTTCGCCAGATTGTCGATGTGTGCGGGGCAGCAACTCAGAGGCGACGGATATAATCAGTTGCCAGTCCGATGTACGCTAGGCTTAAGAGTGTTCTGGAATAACTTTTAAGCTAAGACTCCTAGCTAGGAGTTTTTAGGTTAAGATAAGAGCTCTCTGAGAGGACTCTCAGAATCTTTAGGAATACGGCCCCGGGAGATTAGCAGAACTCGCCTATATTTGGGCATTGTCTGGTCCTCCCGGTTCTGCGCAGTGAACGAGCTCCCATGATGCATTGCGCCAAATTAGCGTGTGTGGCTTTCATGAACGTGCACAGAGGGGCTCAGCTGCGCTTTGACCAATCAGAAATGCTGATCAGAGCAGTGGCAGAGCGGAGTCAGAGCGGGAAGGAAAGGAGCAGAGTTTGTGGCAGTAAAGTGTTGATTTAAAGAAAACCGAAGGATTTAAGAAGAAAAAAAGTTCAGGATGACATGGGACACAAAAATCCCCACAAAATCCGATATTTCTGAAATGTGTATATAACACTGTTGTTCATCAAACAAACAAATGAATAAGTAGGTTGTGTTCATGATGAAGAATAGTCCTTCAGTAGATGCCAACACAACTACTTGTCTAGATGCTTCTATGATTAAAAAAATGGGACAACAGTTGCAATGTTCTGACAAATATGTGGATTTTGACAAACAGTTTTTGTTTCATGTGAATTTTCCAAGGAATGACAGAGAGATTAGCTCTATACTATAGACTCTGGTTTTAGACACTTACTATAGTTCTCAGGAAAGATATTTGGCTGTCCTCCATCACACTGTTAGATAGATAGATAGATAAGAGAGATAGTTATTTTATTGATCCCCGTAGTAGAAATGCAGGTGTCCAGCAGAATTAATATATTTTAATGTGTCTAATAGCTGCAACAGTGCTGGAAAAACCATTTCCAGCACTGTACCTTAGGGTGTATTCAGACCTGCACATTTGCTCCACTTTAAACGGACCAGGATTCGTTTGGAACTCTGATCCGAAGCTTTTATGCAGGTCTGAATACACACAAACGAATCCTGGTCCGGACCAAAGAACCGAACCGAGACCCACTTTTTGAGGTGGTCTCGGTCCGCTTCCAAACGAATTCTGGTCCAAGTCGAATCAGGTCTGAATACATCCGGTGTCGATCCGACACAACTCCAAGATACGTGCGCATTTTTGGGCTTAACAAGCCGCAGACAGAAACTGAGGAATTAGCCATGCAGCGGCTAACTATGATGCTAACGCTACACAACAACACTGAGCCGTGTGCAGACCTGGAGCAGTGAGGAGACGCTGTGCAACAGGCTCATGGAGTTACACTGTCCACAGTATACAGTGATGTTAATGGCAGCATCTTTAAATACTTTGCATTATTAAAAGCCTGACACTGTTTGACTCGTGTCTCAAAGAGCAATATCCCGCATCATGTAGTGAATTGTGTTCTTTGGTTCCTACCTGATCCTCAGCGTCTGTTTGTCCCGTGGTTATTATAGATCCATGGTTTATCCACAATGCTGAACAGGGCCGTTATTATCATAGATCCATGTGTGGGAAAGGACACGGAGCGCACAGACAGTCTCCTTCGGCTTTCTCCTCACACATTCTCCGACGCTGTTCCAATATTTAAAACAACGTGTTTCGCCGGTGTCATATGAGCTGCTGCTGTTGATGTTGAAGGTGGTTTTGCTCTAAAAAGAGCAAACATGGGCAGAGCAGACATGCTGCACATACGAGCCCTCAATGTTTTCCTCTGGTTCCGCGTCTATCCTCCGTGAGCTCTCTCTGTCCAATAGGAGCCGATCGTCACACGTGTCAATATGTTTATATAAAAAAGTTCACTTGCAAAAAGGACAGTCTGAATACGAACCGGAGCAAAAGAAAAAAGTTTGGTCCGCTTTTGATTCGGATCAAGCAAGCGGAGCAAAGGACTTTTCAGGTCTGAATACACCCTAAATATCTGTTGCATCTCTAATAAAACTAGTTAAGTGGAATTGCCTTACACTCTGGACTCTCCCTCCTCCCTGGGCACACGGATCCTTGTTTTGACTGGCAACCCCCCCCCTCCCCTCCCCTCCGCCTGTTAGAGCGGTGATGGATGGCGTGGCGTGGGCCAGGCAAACAGACCTCACGCCCGTCTCCAATGAGCCCTCATAATGGTGGGTTTTACAGCCGCGTCCTCCATCACTCCGACAGCGGCTTGTATCCTGGCCGTGATATAAAAGCTCTCCTAAATCTTCCGTATATATTCTTTCACACAGCGTCCAGCGTTCACCGGGCGCGTGTCTGCTTTATGTGGCCATTAGCCCGGCTTTTCAATGTTCTCGCCAATTGGCTCCGGAGACGCTCTGGCATTATAAAGTAAACAAAGCTGCTATTACCACATTCACATAACAGGCTGGAGTCAGTGTGCTGAGAGAGCGACTTCTGTTAGGTTGGTTTTTTTAAGTGATGGGCCGGGCGGCTGATGGCACAGATTGGCAGTCTTTGCAGAGTCTCTCTCAGGGCAGCTGTGACTGAACACTGCAAATAAAGGTTAAATATGAGGTAATAAGTGCTTCAATTGAGTATTATTTTTCTTAATTTGAGTACATTCTGACTGTCTGAAAACAAGATTTGCCAACGGGACAAAGCCGTTTGATTTCTCATTCCAAGTGAGACCTTTCTTGTATCTTTAAAACAAGATCAATTGGCTTGTCTCATTGGCAAGTATTGTTTTAAGGCAGTCACAATGTGCTTAAATTAAAATACATTTTGTCCAATTGAGCAATTTTTGACTTATTTTCATCACTTTTTGAACTTTTCCACTCCTACAAGTGTGGAGTGAATGGATGATGCATTGTCGTCAAATCTCTAAATCCTTCTTTAAAGTAGCACTAGAACGACAGGGGCTAAGTTGGTAGAGCATTGGCCACCGACTCTCACTGATGTCTGCTGCCGTTGTGTCTTTGGGCAAGACAATTTGCCTGAAGCCTGAAGGCTGTGTCATGACTGATAGAGCATCCTCCTGTGGACTCACCATGCCTGCAGGAGGATCAGTGAGAGGCTGGTGCTATGTGTACTGGGTGCAGCTCCGACTGCCAATCCCCCCAATCCAGAAATGGAATAAGGGGAAGAAAATGGATGGATGGATAGAAGTAGCAATATGTAAGATTTTCATGTCAAGTCATCATTAAATGGCCCTAATCTGTCGAAAGGCAGGCAACAATAACAATCCCCTAAATCTTGCTATTGTTTTCATTTTGATGTCCCGCCCTCCATTGTTTTACCAATCAGAAAGTCCATGATCCAGGTTGCCAGAACTCACCGCATCAAACTAATGTCACTGGTAAAGTAACATGTGGCCACAGGACTTGTTCTGATTCCCAAATCAATAACGACAAAACAAGGATTGTTATCAGGGCCTTTGTGAAAAAGGTGTTGGTTATAGATTTGTTGTTGTCTTGTCTGATCAGTTATTATGATCCCAGCTGATTCATCTGCATATCTGGCAACCTGAGTCAGGGAGAGTGGGAATAGTTACAGTACAACTTTTGGCCAGATTTTTACATACTGCTCCTCTAAATCAACTGAACAGGGCACAGAAGTAGTACAGTCGAGCAATTGGGTGATGGAGGATTATTAAAAGTCTGGAACAGTCTACCTGAAAATGTGAGTCAGACTTCTTCTTTGACAATGTTGAAATCCGGGTTAAAATAGTTGTTAACTGTGCTACAACTGAAGGATTGTATCTTCACTCTTTTTGTACTGTGATTATTTATGATTTTTTTCTTCTTGCATACTGTATGAATTGTGCGATTCAAGTACAATTGAATTGTTTTATTTATTCAGTTTTGTTTTGACAGATGTGTTTTTGTCAGATATACTCAGATTTAAATTCATACAAAACTGCAGAAACCTTTTCAGCATTTGTACTACTCTTAAAACCTGGCAAATATTACGATTTAGATTAAGATAAAAAGATCCTTCGTCCCACAGTGAGGAAATTTCAGTGCTGCAACACAAGTTGCATGTAGGAAATGATATTACACAGCACAGGATAAATGAATAATAACTAAATACTAAAATAAAATAAATTCTCTAACTCTAGCAACATAAAATCTCTAACTCTAGCATCCCCCCTCTCTATGTTGCCATGTTTTGTTTGCATTTAGAAAGCCAGGAAAGAGTTTCCAGCCAATTTAACGTGAATAAAACAAGTTTCTGCTCCCGGCTTGTTATTGAGGGAACATTCAGCTTAAACATATGCTCAAACATTAGCATATGTCTCCTTCAAGCGAAAAACATCGAGAAACTCATGAGAAAGTGTGTTTTGTTCAGAGCTCCCCCAGAGGCTCTTAAAGCTCTCATTAATCTCTTTATCTGTAGATCACAATCCTCAGCCCCTTGTTGCCGGGCTATAAATATGATACAGTCCTCGTGAGAGGTGTGCGTGTGTGTGTGTGTGTGTGTGTGTGCGTGTGCGTGTGTCAGCCTGACTCAGCCTCTGTGTGTGTTGCAGAATCCAGAGCAGCTATGCAGCGCTGCAGAGGATCAACCAGGACCTGGAGGACAAGATGCTTCGCACGGTGAGTGACGGGCTCCGACAAAACATGTAAACGTGTCATACACATAAAACAGTTGTGTTATACAGTCATGGTTTAGATTTATTTCCTGTTTTGTTTTGTAATTTTTACCCCTGTGTCTTCCTCAATTCTACTTCCTGTTGTCCATTCTAAGCATGTGTGATGATAATTTGGGTGGTACACCATACAACACTCTGTCAAATTATAGGCCTTTCTTGCATAGTGGATCTAGATCCAGAATCAGACCTAATTATTTAGTTCACAGTGACATACAGCGAGTTAGTTGCATTGTACTCACAGACTGTTTCAAGGTAACCGTAGTTCTGGAAAAGTCTTTGGTGGTGTCTCCATCACTCACAGAAAAACATCTGGGATAGGGTTACAGACTTATGGATGTCAGAGTTGTAGATCCCTGTCTACTCCATCTTCGGGCAAATTCTGTTTGTCACTAATTTACAACAAAAAAATCAAATTTTCTCAAAGTTGACCTGAAGCTAACACAAAAAAGCACAGACACTTATTTACCGTCTATGGACCACACGCTGGACTCAGAGAGAGGCTGCATGGGCTGACCATAGAAGGCACTGATTCGCTGGTTCAGTTTCTCGCCGCTGTCAATCACCTCTTGGAGGCGGGCTTTGTCACGGCTTGGTGCACGTCTCAATTTGAAATGAGCTGTTTCTGAGCCTCTTGAGAATGAAAGAGAAAGATCGCTTTCTAACTAATGCTTCAGAGAATCAATGAAAAAACGACTCTGGGCATGTGTATGAAAGTCAAATAGTGCCGTTATCATGTTTAAACCAGAGAAAAGTCAAAAACCATAATATGGGGGGCAGGAAATTTTTGAAAAAGCGCATCTGTGCATGCAACAGCCGGCATGAGGCCCATTCGTTCCCATTCAGGCCCATTCAAGAGTATCTTCAAAAGTCCACAGCGGCTAAACTAGACTGATACAAAAAATATACTCCCCTCAGCATTGACACGCATCTGAAACATAGTGTTGGGCCAAGACTTTTGGACCATCCTGTAAAGTCGTTTTCAGGTGACAGTTGGCTTCACTACACAACTGTTCCAACGCTGAAACAAACGCATGAATATTCATAACTCGTTTTAATGCCTTTATTTCAGCTAAATGACTGTATTAACTCGTAACACTTAAAACATACAAGAATAACATCAGAGCTGAATGATCAAACATCTGCAGGCGTTTTGTGTTGATTAACATTAGAGTTGTAATTAGAAGCAATGCTAATTACCTAGAAACATAGACATTCTATATCCTTATGTTTGTATTATTCAGAATAACAGGTCACAGGTCAAGATTAAATGTTAGTCAATCCAAAATCAAGGCCGGGATTGAAGCTGTGGCTCTAGAGTAAGATTAAGAGATAATTTAATGTTCCCACGGCGAGGAAATGTCAGTGTTGCATTACCAGTTACAGAACAGTAGGAATGAGGAGCATACAACAAATAAGATAAGATAAACTTTACCTATCTCACAATGGAGAAATTTACAAAGGAACAAATGAACAATAACAAATGAAAAATAATGCAAACTTTCGCTTAATAAAGAAGCAAGTATAACCTCTCTAGTTTATGTCACCTGTGTGCGGACTGTTCTAAACACAAATTATAAAGTGATATCTATACCAGACAAATGTAAGATAGTGATATTATTACCCGGCAAACTTCCGTCTTCCTCAGAGTCGTCTCGTGACATCACACATGTCCAAATCCTTATCAGCTGCTCTTCCCAGTCAGCCTGTGGTTTACTGGGCTGACTGCGCTCCCTGCTGGTCTGTGGTGTACTGTAGAGCCCTGCACTTGAGCCCTTGGCCCGAGGGGCCCGACAGCCCAAGGATCGGGCTTCGGGCCGATGACCGTATAATTACCTCGGACACGGGTCGGGCTCGGGCACTTTTATTTATTCATTTTCAGAGCGGGAGATTATATTTATGAATGCACCCACTGAATTTCACGTTTTATCGCGCTGTAGTGTTTGTTGTTCTGTATAGTATTGTCATAGACGAACACCTTCAAGTGTGTTGTAGTTTATTGCAGCAGCTGTGTATCATACAGCTGTGTATCATACAGCGGTGTATCATACAGCGGTGTATCATACAGCTGTGTATCATACAGCGGTGTATCATACAGTTGCGGCCGTTCACTCCAAACACACAGAACTCATTGCAACACATCACTACCATGTATAACTCCGCCCTCTACCTGGGCCTGTGTTCAAATCAGTGCGCCGCACTATATACTACGCTAAAACATTGTTATGGGAGGTTAAAAAAAAAAAACTGGTATTGGGAATTCTGAAAACTTGCTGGGGTGGGGTGCCATCCCCTCGGGCCGGGCCCGGACTTGGGCCGAAATAATAGGCCCGTGCAGGGCACTAGTTTACTGGGCTGACTGCGCCCTCTGCTGATCTGTGGTTTACTTGAGAAGTGAGTGCCAGGTTCGGTAGAGTTGAAATGCTCCACGCCATGTGTCCTGATCTCTTTTGCTTCTTTGATCCAGTCTTTGTATTTATTCGGTTGCTGATCGATGATTCTTGTGTTGTCCCAGTCCTAAGACCATAAGATGGTTATTGCCTTGTGTGATTTTAATGTTTATGATGTAAGGCCTAATGTGATATGGGCTGAGAAGCACTTGCGTCGGAAAAGCGCTCTACAAATAAATATTGATTGTTTGATTATTGCATTAGCAGTAAACTGATATCACACACACTCTGTCAGTCAGTCCAGTAGTTTTATTGCACAATCCTGCCAACACACACACAAACACACACACACACTCGTTGACATAGTAATAATGACACTGATAATAACGACATAGCAGGGGTATTGAATTTTGTGGATGAGTAGCTTCTTCCTCTCTGCTGGTAAAGCTGCCCAATAATCTACTGTATATTCCTGGGCCGCCTAGTAAGACCTGCTCATGCATGCGGCTTGTGTGTTATCCTTCATAATAAATTTGGCAAACGACTGCTGGGTGTATACACTTTCAAGTATATATATTTGAGAAAGTCACTCGTGCAAAAGTTGCTCCTGTGATGTACTTTAGTGCAGACTGTGTGTCAGTAAAAGTGGAAAGTGTTGTGTATAAGTGAGTATTCAGTTGAGAGAGAGTAAGTGAGGTCCAGCAGCAGTACACAGCAGCACTCTGGCCTTTGTCGACCTCCGCACACGGCTCTATACTCAACCACTGCAGTTACCAAGAAACCATGGCTCTCTCTGCACCAGGGAAGTCTCCAAAGTGTCCATCCACCAGATCATTATTACTGTACTCAGAGCCCTTTCTCAATATCCTTCTCGACCAATGCCAAAGAGCAGAAAAAGCCAGAACTCTATAATGTATCAAAATGACTAAGAGACATTGCTTTAAAACCATCTCCCACAGTTATGAAACCACTGGAACTCCTCGAGCTGTCGTTTTGACTGCTCCCATTCGAACCGATGCAATTCAAAGAAATTTTTAGTTTTTTTACCAGATTTATTAAAAGTGGGTAAAGTTTTTACTAAGTGCTAAAACCGGTTCATAAAATTGCTGACAGTAAACAGTGTGTTGTGTTGCTATGGTGACCAGCACTCGCTATTCTCTGGAGGAAAACCATATTGAACCAGAACGAGTCCAGTACCAGCAACGCTTTTGCTGTCATAGAAAGAAAGCAATCGAAAATACTTAGGTGGAACTCCTCACATTTAATAAATACATTTAAATATTCAAAAATAATAATAATGACATAGAATTAAACTACATATAGAAACAAAAAGAGTCAAAGTTTGGAAGATTGAACTTTTTTAACCAAAAGCCGTCAAATTGACTGCCAGTGTTAAAGGACACGTATTATGCAAACTTTTGAATACACCAAAAAGACATGCATTTGAAAACAAGTGATAGAACCAAACTGTTTTCAGAGAGAGACAGATGGATTTTATTAGATAGTTTTGGGGGTTTTTAGGTACCCCAGCTTTCAATATATGCATCATAACTGTCAGTGTGCCCCAGAGCAGCTGTGGCTACAATTCTAGTTCATCACCACTGTGTATGGAGGGAATGAATTTTGACATGTGAATAGTCTTTGAGTGTCCAAAAATAAGCGCTATATGAAACTGATGCATTACTATCATTATTATTAACTTTGTTTTAGAGAAACTGACATGTGTGAGCGAACTGCTATTGGCAAACAACAACAAAGAAGTCCTGGGAACGAAAGAAATCGTGGCTACGTTCACGCTTGATAATCAATCCTCATGAAACACAAACAGATCTCACCAACAGCTGTTTGTGGCCTTTAACCTCGTGAAAGAGAATGTGCTAAACCTGGGAGAATAAACGCACGCTCAAGTATAGAGGCTGAATTACAATGAGATTTTAAATATTCACAATCGCCGTCCTCCTATTCCAATTCCTCTCACTCCGGTCCCCAAAGAGAGCCTTTATTTGCGGCCAGGATTAAAAGAAGAAAACACAAATGCAATAAAGTGAGTGTTTTTTATGTCCATCATGGAGGGAATATAGAATGGGCAGTGCGGCTAAAGTTGCAGAGAAAGTAAAAGCTTGTGTGTAGTAGATATAGATATATAGATACTTTATTGATCCCCGCGGGAGAAATTCAGGTGTCCGGAAGCAGCAAAAACACATCCATCCACACAAACAAAACAAGTAGCTAGTTCTAAAAGTAGCTGATAATAGTATAAATATAACAGTACTTTGGGTCACAGCAGCAGAGGTGGAGTAGGTGCTGAATGTATTGTTAGCATTTTTCTAAAAGTTAGCATTCCTCCTGTGGATTTTCAGTCCGTGAATCCTCTCTGCTCCGGTCTAGACCAGTGCAAAGCCATGAGCAGCGCAATGCAGCAACATCTCACGAAGAAAAAAAGCAATAAAAATGAGGTTTTATTCAATCATTAAACTAGTGAGAAACTATTGCAAATAAAAACATGTTTAAAAAGTCTGCTTTACTTTCTGTGGTTGGTGTGAAAAGCTTTTGTTGGGATAAAAACTCTTCACTTTCTTTTTTATTAAAGGAGTTTCTCAGCACAAAACACACTCATTTCAGACGCTGTCAACACTAAGAGCGGTGCACCAACTTTTGTAATCGATAAAATTCATTTACAGCATAATTACTACGTAGCGACAACACTGGTCTCTAAAAAAGCATCCATTTACACTCCAATCATGTCACGTTTTGCTCAACGCATTTCTCCGACCTTTGGTGCATGTGTTCCAGTTGAATAAGCATTTAAAGTTACTGTAACATTAGGAGCCAGAGCGATATGAAGCAAAACTATGTCCATGAGCATTTCCCTATTGGGCTTCATTGAGCTACCTGGTTAGTTTCAAATCAGTCTTCCTGAACATATGAGACAGCTTTCTACTCTGACAATGTTCAAATCTGTGTTAAAACAGTTATGTTTAGCTGTGCATAAAACTGAGGGATTTTATTTTACTCTTTTAAACGTACTGTGATTATTTATGATTTCGGCGTCACTCCCACAATGTCACTTTCAAGAAGATTAGCACTTTTTTCCACTATGTCAGACATTATAGACCCTCCTGCATCGTCCAGGAACGGTGAAAATAAAGGAAAATAGTGGGAAAAAACTTTCAAAACCTCGGGGAGACCTAAATTGAGAGAGATCCGCTCCCACAGACGAACAGACTATAGATCCATGCTTCAGTCTTCTTCAACTCATCCGTCCTTCCAGCCTCCAATAGTCATCCCACTAACAGCTGTGTTTTCATCGACCACACACAATCAAACTCATTTAAATGACCTACTTTAGTATTGCTTGGCATCTAACTATCGATTCCTCGCAACCACTCGCACCTCGACACGCGCCCTGTGTACTCCAAAGCCTTTTGTACCGACGCGTGTGTGTACTCTCTCACAGAGGTGGAACACGGGTCAGAAAACAGCCGCTTCATCCATCAATACACATTTCAAACACATATTTCCAACTTGTAAATTGACTCATTAAATATATTACCACAAATCATGATGACATCCTCCTCACGAATGGCCTCATGCAGCACAATCATGACATTTGGCCACGGCTTTTTTTTTTTCTTCTTATTTTCGCCGTGTTGCTTTGCGAAAATGAGAAATCCAAGGCGATCGATCGGAACACAGCTGTTTAGCGGCAGAAGCGCTGGCGTCTCTCTCTGTGCAATTACATGATCAGAGGCGGCCGGTGCAATCAATGTGTGCCGTAATTGCTCGTGTACCTGAGCTCAAAACTATCACAGCCTCCCCTCCTGCTGGACAAACTTGGCCCACGTGTAAGATGGTGTAACCAATGGCACAGAATTAAATGATTCAATTTAAGTCATTTTTAACCCAAACCCAACCCTAAATCACAGCAATAGTTTTCTCGAGGACTTCACAAAACTGTCAAATTTGCCAACACAGATCAGACAGTCAAACTGTTCAAGCACAAGAAATACTATGATAGAAAACACAGTAGTATTGGTCCATAAGGATGACCATAAATGTTGTTTTCCATAAGTTTGGCCCCTTATGGACAGATGAACATAAGGGGCCAAACTCAAACCAGTCCCAGATCTCAACTCAGGCCAGACTGCAACTTTGGCTTGTTCTAGACCAGAGGTCTTATTTTGGTTGAGGCCTGAATAAAAAATGAAAGTGCTGGTCAGGGGCCGAAAGAATAAGTGGGTTTCATTTACACATTTTTTTTGGTATGAAGGTTTCTTTATAAATGGTATGGATGTGAAGGTTTCTTTATAAATGACTTGCTTCACATTAGTTAGATTAAAACATCTTTTCTTATTATTTATTTAAGGATAGCCTCATTGAAATCTCTTTCTATAATTAGTCCAGTTCCTGTGGACTGAAACAAAACTGATCCAAAACTGAACCAAAACTGGACCAAATACTGAAGGTTTTCACTTCCGGGTGGATCATCAAGACTATTGGTCCTCCCAACTGTCAATCATTTTGGTGATTTGTGCTTGTCAAATAAGACCAGATAGATTTGTTCAAAAAGTGGAGAGGGCGGTTCTTTACTAAGAAAATTAGGAAATCCTCCTTCATATCTTAAATGTAACTGAAGATTCGTAAAAAACATAAAAATATAATTCTCACTTCTAATTACATGTTGGCTTAACATTTCTTATGGAATTAAACGTTTTGGTTGTTTTCTTGAGAAAATGAGTAATGGATAACATGCCATTGTCGTATGTCATCAATGCTGCTATTTAATATAATAATCTAAAATCATCTCAGGGGCCACTGGAAATGGTCTCGCGGGCCTGATCTGCCCCCCGGGCCTTGACTTTGACACCTATGTTCTAGACCCTAACTCTGCATGCAGATTCAGATTCAGATTCATTTATTTGCCATTTGCAGTAAAACCACATTGGAAAAACTGTGCAAGACTACCCCAGTGTGCACCAGACGACACACACCAGAGCTCTTGCCACGGCGCCATCTTTACGGCACCATGCGAATCTTTATTCAATCTTTATGCAAAGATTGAATAAAGTAGAAATGCAGACATATTGTATCTCCTGCTGATAAAAGTGCATGTTTGAGTGTGTGTGGCTGGTGACAGAAGCAGGGCACATGTTTGGAGCCTGGAGCTCGGTGTAGAGACGCTCTCTGTGATCCGTCTCACTTTGTCATGTGTCGCCTGCATTCTGACAGAGTGCCACAGTGTCGGCTCCTACATTCCAGTGAAAGTATCAAAGATAAATGCCTTTTTTAGGGGCCACATTTCAACATATTGTTCATATAATAATGTAAATGCTGCTTTGGAACGCTGCAAAAAGCATTGAGAAATAACGTAAAAAATTGGTCGTATTTTCATTTGAGCACATTTTGTCTTAACACAAGACTTGCCAATGAGACGAGCAAAATGATCTTGCTTAAAAGGCAAATCTTGTGAATGTTCTCAAATTATGATTAAAAAAACAGTAGAAGTGAATGTAATTGTGCCCAGAGTCATAACTCGGCAATAGGAGGCAGCATTTCAGATTATTGCGGCTTAAATCTGGAACAGTCTTCCAGAAAATGTGAGACAGGCTTTTTGAGTGTGTGTCTGACGGTGTTCAAATCCAGGTTAAAACAGTTCGGTTTAGCTGTGCATACAACTGAGGAATTTTATCTTTTCTCTTTTTAAACATACGGTGATTATTTTGATGTCTTGTATGTTTGTTTCTCCCTTATCTTCTTTTTTCAGCACTTTGAGTTGCCTTGTGTATGTTGTGCTGTATAAATAAACTTTCCTTGCCTTGCCTATAAGAAACATATTTTATTGAATATGTTGCAACTTCTACATCTAAAATCCACACTGACAACCTGTGTCAATAAAACAGCTAAAAGACCGTATTGATAAAATAAACAGAAAAAGCCAAATTCAGGTGAAACTCAGAAAATTAGAATATTGTTCAAAAGACTATTTACTTATTTCCACTGATTAAGGCATACTGTATCAAGCATTTATTTGTTAACATTTGAATATATTATACAATTTTGAAAATGGCCTCAAAACCACAATCATCAGAATCATAACAAAGGAGAATACGGTTTTGAACGATATATTCTAATTGACTGCTTTTCACCTGTATTTTAGATTCCTAACAACACACACACACACACAAATATACAGTATGTGTTTTTGCTTATGGATGGATTGGAAGGTGCAGGCTGTAGAAACATGGTGCTTACTGGTGACCTCTTAATAAGTGAAAAATCAAATGAATGGAAATAGAATATTCTCTCATAAATGTTTAGATCATGCTGTTAGTTATACTTTTATGAACAGTTTTAGGACCAATATGGATTTGCAAATAGATGAGTACATGTTATTGCGTTAGTGCCACAAACCCAATCAAAAGAAACAGGTTCAAACATAAACGTAATGTTTTAAAGAAAATATATTGATTTTTGGTGGCATGGCAACTGCTTCAGAACTCTCTAATCCAGTTGACAGTTGGCAGACAGGGAGGAGAGGAGGTGAATCTTCAAAGGGTATTCAGTAGGTGCAGTTATGGCTGACAGCAACCTGGATAAGAGAACCCTCTTCAGGGCTCTGCTTGAGAAGTGGAGACATGTTGAAGCAGAGCATGAGGCATCGGAGACTCTGTGGAAAGAGAAACAGGAGACTGGTCTGACCAAAAACACTGTTATCGTCACAGATGATGCTGTCGGTGAAACAGATCTGCCATGGAAGGAAAGTGAGTCGCGTTGGTTAGCCAGAGAGCCGTCCTTTAAGATCCAGGTGGAGGAGCTGCTAAGGTTAGTTGAAGTAAAACTGGAGGAAGAAGCCCGCGACCTGGATTCCCAGGATTTCCAGGAGCTTCAGGAGCAGTTCTTTGAGAGGTGGATCCACTTGGAGTCACGACGTCAGCAGTGGATGCAAAAGGACGCCTGGTACCAAAGGGGAGCGATATCCCAAAAGGAGATTCAGTTACAGAAGGACAGAATTTTCACCTTAAAGAGAAAACTAACGTCCTTAGAGAAGAAGCATGAGGCATTTCGTGAAAGTTGGTTACACCTGATGCTTAATGGGGACTTCATCACAGTTCAACAGCTTATATGTGAAGTAACAAATCTAAAGAAGCTGGTTTTGGAGAAGGAGGAGGAATTAGCAGAGACTAAAAAAATATGGTCCGAAAAAGAGCTACTGCTTAACCTGGAAAAGGAAATGATACAAGCAGAAAATGCCATTTTTCAGGCGATGGAGCAAAGGACTTCCGACATGGAGAAAGAATTGCAACTGAAATCAGCTGAACTTGAGCATCTGAGAAAGGAACGCGAACAACAAGAACCAGAATCTCAAAATAATCTACCACCACAAAAAACAACCTTTGCTTTCACTGGGATCAGAGGCCTCAAGTGTACGGTCCTCAAGACTGGAGAAGTATTCTATGTCAGCGATGCAAGACTGTTCCAGAAATTACTTGAGGACCTAAAGGACCCGGCTAACTGTCCGATTAAATGGAGCAGGGAAAGTTCACAAACCCAGGACTCACAGGCCCAAGGCTCAGAGGCCCAAGGCTCAGAGGCCCAAGGCTCAGAGGCCCAAAGCTCAGAGGCCCGAAGCTCAAAGGATCAAAAATTAAAAGGGAGAGGAACAAAAAGCCGCACAAACAACATGAAGCAATAAAAATAGAATCAATTAATGCACACCTGTTGTTTTTTTTAAAGGAAGACATTATTTAAGGGGGAAATGTGATCAGGCGTGCATTATCAGATGTACTATTTCATAACTATCATTTAAAGAATGCTGTTCTTTTTGGGTTTTTCACATATTTTGGCGGCACGGTGGCTGAGTGGATAGCACTCTCGCCTCTCAGCAAGAAGGTCCTGGGTTCGAATCCCGGTTGGACCAGGGCCTTTCTGAGTGGAGTTTACATGTTCTCCCCATGTCTGCGTAGGTTTCCTCCGGGTGCTCCGGTTTCCCCTACCACTAAAAATATGTACAATAGTTCTGGCATGTGCCTCCTGTTCTGGCACCCCCACTCCCAAAAGTAACAATTGTAAACCGCTTTGAGACTCCGATGTGCAGTGAAAAGGCGGTATATAAATAAAGATTACATTACATTACATTACATATTTCACATGTTCAGTATACAAACCTTCATCAATGAAACATATGGACAGACAGACATACAGGTAGACACACAAGGTAGACACACATGTAGACACACATGTAGACATACAGGTAGACACACATGTAGACATACAGGTAGACACACATGTAGACATACAGGTAGACACACATGTAGACATACAGGTAGACACACATGTAGACATACAGGTAGACACACATGTAGACATACAGGAGAGACACAGGTAGACATACAGTAGACATACAGGTAGACACACAAGATAGACACACAAAGGAGACACACAAGGAAGACATACAGGTAGACACACAAGATAGACACACAAAGGAGACACACAGGTAGACATACAGTACAGGTAGAGATACAGGTAGACACACAAGGTAGACACACAAAGTAGACATACAGGTAGACACTCAGATACAGTTAGACATTAGTCTGGCCTTAGTCATCCGTAAATCCGGTCATTTTCCTACATGTACGTCTGTGTCTGATCTTAGTGGCTGCAATGACCTCGGTTGTATCCCCTCTGACCACTCTGCGACGGGGGGAGGCGGGTGTTGTATGAGGGCGTGTGGTCAAAAGTTTGAGCCAAATTAGCTGGTTGTAGTTTGGCAATGGCATTGAACGCAATAGTAAAGGAAACTATTCAATCCGCTCTGGTTTGGCTGCAAACATCAAGAGATTGAAGCCGGACCAAGAAGAATGTTTAAGATGGCTATGGCTAGGCTAAATGCTAAATGCCTCACTCACTTGGGCGCATTACATACTGTACGTCTCAGTAAACTCAGATCCAATCGTTTTAATCTGCCAAAAGAGTTGACCCCTCCCACTTGTTAATGGAGCTCAAATCCAGTTGAGCAAATCCAGACCTAAGCACAAAATGAAATGAGTGCGATGATATAAGACCAGGCAAGGTGGATATACAGATACAGGTTGACATATAGATACAGATGGACATACACTGTAGATAAAAGTAGACGTACAGTTTAGCCTTAAAGTCTTAAAGATATACTTATTGTACTTAAAAGATTACTTACTTATTGGACAGCCTTTCGTCACCACGCAGCTGACATCTTTCTGACCCATGGCTTGTTTGCACAGAGGAATATGCAGACTGTTTTCCTGGGCACAGCAGATTGCTTACAGAACTCTGTATCAAATGCAAAACAGCCTGTACGACCACATTAGTCCAGTTCTCAAGTCTCTGCACTGGCTTCCTGTGGCTCAGAGAATAGACTTTAAAACAGCTCTGCTTGTGTACAAGTCTCTCCATGGCCTAGCACCAACATATATTAGTGACATGTTAGTCCCATATGAACCAGCCCGGACTCTGAGGAGCACAGGGACTGGACTCCTGTTAGTGCCCAGAGTCAGAACTAAACATGGGGAGGCTGCTTTTCAGATTCATGCTGCTAAAATCTGGAACAATCTTCCTGAAGATGTGAGACAGGCCTCCTCTCTGACAATGTTTAAAACCAGGTTATAAACAGTCCTGTTTAGCTGTGCATACAACTGAGGGATTTTATATTTTTAGCTTTCTTTTTAATGTTCTGTGATAGTTTATGATTTGAATGCTTTCTTGTTCTGTTCAGCACTTTGAGTTGCCTTGTGTATGAATTGTGCTATATAAATAAACTTGCCTTGCCTTGCCTTGCCTAAATTCATGAGGATCTGTTCTCTGCTCCCAAGCACTGGAACACTGTACCGCTTGACCTGCGACAGGTGGACTCTCTGGACATTTTAAATTTCCATAATCTTTTTTTTTTTTTTTTTTTTTATACATTTTTTGAGCATAAATACAGACATAACAGACAAAAAACAATGTTGTTTTATTTTATTTTATTTTTATTTATGTTTTGTGATGTTTTTAATATGTTGTAAGGCATCCTAGGGTGTATTGAAAGGCGCCAAGAAATAAATGAATTATTATTTTTACAATTTTTTTTTCCAATGCAAAATTCCGGCTGTCTTTAAACATATCCACAATTTCAGAATCCTAGACCAGACCTTGTTGCGAGCTGTCTATAAAAAGGCACTAGATATGTATTGTTATAATCATGAAAATAATTGTGTTTTACTATTATAGCATACTTATATATATTTCCCATTTCCGTGCCTCCTTTAAGTCGGTCCCAATCGCTTGTTCACGTAACATTGTATGAAATATGACTGGTGTCCAACTGAAACTGGGTCGATATAAAAAAATCAGTAAATGTCATCTGCATTGTTAAAGCCCATGTGTAAAATCTAGAGCGTGTCGATAGAGATCAGACGCACAGTATTTAGGCGTCAGGTTTATGACACAATCCCAGGGGGCGCTATGAGGCGGATCCATCTAAGTCTATCTGCAGTTTAATGCTTCTGTGTGCGTGGGGGAAATGAACAATGAATTTCTCAAGCGATGTTTGAAATGTGAGTCCCATTAATCAATAAATGTTGGGTTTTGTTATTTGACAGCGAGGGAATGAGGGAATGCATTATCAAAGTGAAAGTCTTTTTTCAATTTGTGGGAAGAGAAGAGAATTTACAAATGCAAGTAGGAGTTAAACCCGGCCACACTCAAGCAGCTTGTTTTCTGATTGGACGAAATGAATTCCCTACAGGGACACTAAAGTTTACCTTAACACTCAACATACAACGACATTCACGGATATTTATTAACGTTTATGAATATTTGTCGTCCGCCCCTAATGGACCAATGACTCTATGTGTTTTATACAAGCCCCGGTGATCCAAGATGGCGCCCTATTCAAATGAATGGCTTGTGCTCAGTAGCGCATGGGACTTCTCAGAGACCGGGAGATTAGCTGAACTCGCCTATATTTGGGCATTGTCTGGTCCTCCCGGTTCTTCGCAGTGGACGAGCTCCCATGATGCATTGCGCTATCCTCCATGATGCGTCGCGCCAAACGTGCGTGTGTGGCTTTCATGCACGTGCACAGAGGGGCTCGGCCGCGCTTTGACCCATCAGAGCTGCTGATCAGAGCAGCAGCAGAGTGAAGTCAGAGCGGGAAGGAAAGGAGCAGAGTTTGTGGCAGTAAAGTGTGGATTAAAAGAAAACCAAAGGATTTTTAAGAAGAAAAAAAATTTCAGGATGGCAGGGGACACAAATCCCCACAAAATCCGATCTTTATGAAAGCTGTAGGTTCTCTGTCAGCTGAGGTCGAGCTGTTTTAATTTACATTGAGATCTATGGGACTTTTTTCTGGGTAGCCCTCATGAATTTTGTCTGTAGTACCACAGGCGCCCCCTGTGCCCATGGATGGGACAGCTCTAGTAATACCCTATCCAGTTATTATTGTAGATCCATGGTTTTATATCATTGTATTTCCTGTTTGATTCTCGGTTCTGTGTTGGCAAATCAACAGCTTTGTATAGTTCTCCGAGACAGTTGTGATTTAGGTCAAAAAATGTATACATTGAATTGAATTGAACTTAACCATAGCCTTACATGATCTCCTCGATTGAACGACAAATACAAACAGCCCAAATGAGTCAGAGTGAGGAGCTCAGTCACACGGGAGGAGCTCGGAGTAGAGCCGCTTGATGCTTCTTTGCGCCAAGAGTGTCTGTTTGGGATGACCCGTGGACGCCTCCCTGGGAAGGTCTCACTGGGAGCAGACCAGGGGAAGACCCAGGACACGTCAGAGGGACGAAATCATATATTTTTTTGATACTAAAATGAAATAAAATCTCTAACTTTGGCATAATAAAGAAGCAAGTATGAAATCTCTAATGTTAGCACTATAAGTATGTATAAATTCTCTAACTTTAGCTTGACTAAGAAGCGAGAATTAAGTATAGAAATTCTGACTTTAGCATAATAAAGAAGCAAGTATAAAAGAAATATTATCTTTTATACAGCCTGTTCATGCCATGTTCATTGTTCTATCTATTCATTAATCTACAATATGTTCCTGGGATTTTTGGTATTTTAGGAACTGGCAGAACATGACAGAAAAAATTTAATGCATAATGCCCTTTTAGGGCTAACCTTTTCCAGCCTTTTCTCCAAGCACAGACGCCATCTTTGGAAATCTTTGCCCCTGACTGTGATGATATTCACTGTTATAATACATTGATATGGAATTTATTTTTCATGATTTTCCGTTGGGAATGGAGCAGGACCGTACCATTTCATCTGATGCACAAAACCCAATACCCCACAAATGTCATCCGCACCCTGAAGATTGTAATCCTTCATATCGTGTTGCCGCCCGAGTTCAAAAGCACAACTTCATTTAGCTTCCAAGGTGTCCACTTTGTCGCCTCTGTTATTCCGCCCTGATTTCTAAGCAAGAACTGACGCAATTATGACCAAATCTTTGAACGCAATCTTGTACTTTTTCATCGAGGCCTTTCTCAGATCCTTTCCTTGCCCTTTCTTTTTATCGCCTTACACACCTTTTGATTATGCTGTTACGCAGAGTGTATCTGGCCCGGTCTGTGGAGAGGCAGGGCGTTTTAATGCAATTTTAATTACCGGTTGAGAGAGAAGGCGCGGGAGGCTCTCCGTCTGCTGTCATCGAGGCGCTCTTGTCAGCTCACGACACGCACAAAAGCACAGCGCAAAATGAATATGCAAATGTCTCTTATCGCATCTGAAGGAGATTGACCCCACGGAGAAGGACCTGGGTTCTCTGAAGACTCACGATTTTTCATAAACAAATCAGAAACACAGTTGGGGGTAAGATACAGGAGACATACAGGACAGAAGGAAAAGTAGGAGCACGCAAAAAACGAGATGGATAATTGATATGTTTCTTTAGCTGAAGGAGGGTCACCAACTCAGAGACTGACCACTGGACTGGCCTCCTGCTGGGACTCTGAGGGGCACAGGGACTGGCCTCCTGCTGGGACTCTGAGGGGCACAAGGACTGGCCTCCTGCTGGGACTCTGAGGAGCACAGGGACTGGCCTCCTGCTGGGACTCTGAGGAGCACAGGGACTGGCCTCCTGCTGGGACTCTGAGGGGCACAAGGACTGGCCTCCTGCTGGGACTCTGAGGAGCACAGGGACTGGCCTCCTGCTAGGACTCTGAGCGGCTGGTCCCAGAGTCAGGACTGAACATGGGGAGGCAGTGTTTCAGATTTATGCTTTCAGAATCTAGATTATAATAATAATCATAATCGTGTGAGAGGCAGCATCTCTGGGAATGTCTAAATCTAAGGCTAATGACTAAAGCGTGTGACTTTACTATTTTAAGTAATTCAAAAACCCAGTGGGAAGAAAATACTACTGGATGACACAAAGGTGCAACAAAATATAAAACAAATCTGTAAATACAAATGATTAGTGTTTGTTGCCAGGTACCAGAGACAAGTAACAATAATTATAATAATAAGGTATGGTTTCTTATAGTGCTTTGTGGACATTTGCATTATTCATTCACTCCATACACGGTGTGAGAAAAACTCTTGTAGCCACAGCTGCCCTGGGGCAAACTGACAGAAGTGAGCACACGTTTTGACAGAAGTGTAAACGTCAGCAGAGATGCGACTATATGAAAAACCATCCAAAATGCGTCTGCAGCAACACATCGGTCGCACAACCTGGTTATTTGAATGGAATGTACGTATCCTAATTTCTTTCCCACGCTGCGCACTCTGAGGAGAATCCCAAGAGACGCAATTACTGAGCCCCGTACAGTCACACAGGAATATGGCGAACACACTCAATTTAAAGAGATTTGGGCAAAAGGGAAGCAAAACGTTGCCTCATTAAAAGAGGATTTTATCTCAAACAAGTTTAACAAATGAATGAGGTCACGGCAAAACAACAACGTTCTTATAGAAAAGTGTGGAAAAGTGCTAAACAGTTCACTTGTGTTTTTCTAATTGAATAATAGCAGCAGTTTAATTATTGATTTTATCACAAAGTTTCCCAAAGTTTTCCAAAGTTTCCGGTCCTGTAATAGTATGATGTCATCGTACCACCGTGACAATACCCTTAGAGCAGTGTTCAGTCTTCTAAATGTATTTAATTATTGTGTATGTGGTTGAGACAGTGCATATTATTGTACACACGGCTAATTTGCGTCCGTTGTTCCGCAGTTGACCGTGAACTATTGTACATATTGTTAGTGGTAGGGGAAAGCTGAGCACCTGGAGGAAACCTCCGCAGACAGGTGGAGAACATGCAAACTCCACTCAGAGATAAGATGAGATGAGATTAGACTTTATTATCTCACAATGGAGAAAGTCAGTTTGATGAAAAAACATCAAGGCAAGCTGCGTACACCATCCATCCATCCATCCATTTTTTACCCTTTAATCCATTTCTGGGTCAGGGGGGTGGCAGTCAGAGATGCCACCCAAGTCTCATAGCACCAGCCCCTCACTGACTCTCTGGTGAGTCCACAGGAGGACGGCTGCTCTCTGAGTGTGAGCATAGCCTTGATCTTTCAGTGGGGGCTTTGGGCAAAGTGGGGTTAAGTGTGAATTGAACCCACAACCTTCAGACCTGAAGGCCAATGCTCTACCAACTGAGCTGACCTGAATGGCCCTGTTCCAACCAGGATTCTAACCAAGAAATCGTCTTACTGAGGAGCGATTCACTCAGCCAATGTGCCGCTCTACACACGGCTCAACAAAATAAGTTTTGGCAATTTCTCAAGTGAAATTACATCAATAAATTGGTAAATTTGTAAATTTGTAGATGTCTCCAGTGTTCGATCAATAAAGCCTATCTTATCTTATCTTAATAATAATGCAGTTAATCAGTTGTTCTTTAAATCTAACATTTTATCCATTTTTATACCATGTCATAGCACTTATTTTATGGCTCTGAATGAATAAAGTATTAAAACATGTGTCTTATATCTGAGTGGACAATATGATATTAAATATACATATTTCACCAGAGAATGTAAAGTATTATAATTTTATATTTCCATAGAAACAGGCTTTTCTACCTTCCGAAAGTAGGCACATTTCCACCAATGAAAAAAATAAATACACAATAATATCAAATGAATAGACAAATAAATGAGTAAATGTTTGTGAATTGTTTGATTAATATTATTTTCAATTGTATTCATTTAATGGTTTATTTAATTCATTCTTATAAAGTGTCTTGATATTTTTACATGTAGAACTCAGAATCCTCCAAAAATAGCCATTCGGATAATAAGACTGCTATGTACTCTAGTTAATTTTAATACTTTAAAGACATATTACTGTTGGTTTTTAGTACAAATTTTTCCATGTTTGTGTTGTTTTCAAATTGTAGTAAACTAAACTAACTTAGCCTTGCCTTTATACTTATGCCTTAGACTCATTCACACCTTGAGGAAAAGTACTTGCAGTAATTACACGACTGGGCAAAAACTGTCATTTCTGAATCAAAATTGTTAAAATCCCTCCTGTTTTGTTTGAAGACTCATGGTTTGGCCTCATGAAACAGATGTTATAGCTCAGTGGTTTGGCCTTTCGCTGGATACAGAGCGCAGCAATGATCGAATCTGATGAATGGAAACCTAATCCAATCCGACTGGAATATCAATCCTGCCGCAGCACTTAAAGCGTTTTAATTACCAGCGTTTAGTTTCCCAACAGTCGCAAACAGACAAATGAGACATGAGCCGGATCTGCTGAGAAGACTGAGATGACGGAGAGACAGTAGAAGAAGAGTTAACAAGGTCGAAGGTCGCAAAGAATCAGCGTATCCTCCGAGTTTAAAGTGGTCTGCATAATGTATCTATTTTAAGCATTTTCCTTTTTAAATCATTGGCTGTTTGGATGAGAGACATTTCCATTAAATACAGTATATCATATAGAAGAAAAACACAGTGAAATAAATGTACGGAAAGTGTGCAAGAATTATTGAAACCAAGTTAGGCGTGAGCATCGATTCAGGCACCACAAAAGAAAAAGTAACTCAATATTCCTATAGCTACCAATTAGAGTCTGGATTCTGGTGGAAGGTATTTTGGACCATTCTTCTTTGCCGATCATCTGTAGTTCAAAAATGTTCAGGTCTGGGGACTGAGATGGCCATTCCAGATTGTTGTACTGTAGACTTGTATAACTCTCGTTTTCTCTGTTGTTTCATGTGTTTTAAAGGAGACACTTTTTGCAAAATCTCCATTGAGTTTTTAACCATGTCACAACATTGTTCGCTCATCAAAAACAGATATTAGTTTTTCATTTGCTGATGCAGGAGGGTGTAAGGACGTGATGATCCAGGTAATCAATACACATTTATTAACATTTCCAGACATTGGTCATACCGCTGCCTTATGGACCAACGGCTCCAATGTGTTTGTTTTTTTGAAGAAAAGGGGAAATCCGAGGCACACTTGACAGAAAATATAAATCTTTAAATGAACAGTCAATATATATGTTTTTAACTTGCACTTTTTATTGTTCTGTATTTTAATATGTATGTTATTGTAAGGACTACAGATGGAAAGTAGCATGGTGTGAAATCAGGTGCAGCCATCTTTTTAATGTAACTGCACGTTGTCCTTAAGAAACTAAACTTAAACAGGGATTAAAGGCGTTTTGGCTGTGACAATCGACCTATATTGTCGTTTGTGTGTGAAGATGTGTTGGTTTTGGCCACTGCTGATCCTGATGAGACTGACCCACTGTAGCGCTCATCTCTCTTGAACTTGTGTTTGTTTTAGTACGGCATTTCCTGTGTTCGAACTGTTTGAATCTCTAATCCGTTGTTGAACCACAAAGCCTAAGTCCTGGATCTTCAGCCCGGAAGTGGATCTCTCTCTCTCAATTTGGGCCTCGCTGATGTTTCCCACTCTCTTTTTTGAGTTGTTTTTTTCCTGATTTCTCTGTTTATAGTAAGGCAAGTTAAGGCAAGTTTATTTGTATAGCACAATTCATACACAAGGCAACTCAAAGTGCTGAACAAGATAGCATTAAAATCATAAATATTCACAGAACATTAAAACGAAAGATAAAAATATAAAATCCCTCAGTTGTATGCACAGCCAAACAGAACCGTTTTTAACTTGGTTTTAAACATTGTCAGAGAGGAGGCCTGTCTCACATCTTCAGGAAGATTGTTCCAGATTTTAGCAGCATGAATCTGAAAAGCAGCCTCCCCATGTTTAGTTCTGACTCTGGGCACTAACAGGAGTCCAGTCCCTGTGCTCCTCAGAGTCCGGGCTAGTGAGAGACAAATGCTTAAAAAAGAACAATTATAAAGCGTTTTGTGATTCTGGTCTGTGGAAGGCACTATATGAATGAAGATTACTTACTTACTTACTTGACTCCTATGTGTGTGTTACAGTAATATTGTATGTTCTGTGTTTGAACAGTGTCTGATTCTCTGATCTGTTGTCAGTGAATCAACAACCCAGTAAAGTCCCCTGAGACCACTGCTGTTCTGATTTAGGTCTATGCAAAAAATAAATGGAACAGATTGTTAAACACATTTTAGTGGGAAACAGCTGCATGTGCACTATTCTCCTCTTGCTCCAGCTGGCATTGTTTTAAATGGTGGTTCTGGCCGGTCAGGCTCACACTGGGATGAATTTGCAGTTAACTGGACCTCATTCCCTGGAAGAATTCTGCTGAGTCTTCCTAAATGTTTATTTATTTATTTATTTTTTTGTCTTGTTTGCAGTCCCAGCTCCATGATGAGGAGAAGAGGGCGCTCGGCCGAGAGATCATCGTCCTCAACAACCACCTGATGGAGGCCAAGATCACCATCAACAAACTGAGAGAGGACAATGTGAGTGTGCAGACATCAATACATCTACACGCTGTTCTTAACACAGAGAGAGAGATAGATAGATAGATAGATAGAAATGGAGTGATAGAAATATAGATAAGATAGTCAGATGAAGAGAGAGAGAGACTCATGGGATAAATTATTTCTTCCTGCAGTAGAAACACATATTCATCCATACAAACACAACAACACTGGGATGTTTTTTTTGTAAATGAGCATTCCTCCCGTCGATTTTCCGTGGATTCTCTCTGCTCTGGTCTTGATCAGTGTTAAACCATGAACGATGTACTACAGTAACATTTACAGGTAGAATAAAGCAAGAAAAAGAACTATATTAAAGCCCAAAACAACAATTGTTTCAGCGCAACTTTTAGGACTTGCTTCCATTTCCAGCGCATTTAAAAGTATAGTTCAGGGGCATAGTTCAAAGTTTTGAAAAAGATCTTCCCGATGCGGCTGCATAGCTGGTCACTACAGGCTGGGAAATTTAGACCATGATGCATTGCAAGCGTCAACAACAGACTATCAGTGATTATGAGAAGCTTTTTTCTCGTTCTGCGTTTGTAGGAATTCAGCTTCAAATCACTTTGCCCTATCAAAGTCAATCTTTCCACTTGTTTTTCTTTTGCGCATATCAGGACACACTGTAATAATAATAATAATAATAGATTTTATTTATAACGCACGTTTCATATGCAAAGCACATCTCAAGGTGCTACATCAGAATAAAAACACATATATACAAATGTTAAAATACATTAAAACATGGGCTGCAGATCAGCAGTAGGCCTTCCTGAATAGCTCCGTTTTCAGGTGCTTTTTGAAGTACTCCACAGACTGTGGCGCCCGCAGGTCTTGGGGCAGGGCGTTCCACAGGCGTGGTGATGCGGCTGAAAAAGTCCTGTCTCCCATGGAGTGAAGGCGTGTGATTGGCTGACTGAGACGGTGGGTGTTTGTGGACCGGAGGGATCGTGATGTGGACTGTAGGGTGAGGAGGTCTTGTAAGTACTCTGGGGCGTTGCTGTGGATGCATTGGTGAGTGAGAAGACAGATCTTATATTCAATACGGAGGTGTATGGGGAGCCAGTGGAGTTTACGGAGGACGGGGGTGATGTGCTCGAACTTGCGTGTCCTCGTCAGGACCCTGGCAGCACTGTTCTGAATATGCTGAAGCTTTTGAAGGCTTCTGCCAGGGATCCTGACGAGGAGGGCATTGCAATAGTCCAACCTGGAGGAGACAAAGGCGTGGACCAGCTTCTCAGCATCACAGAGGGAAAGAGAGGGGCGGAGTTTGGCAATGTTTCTTAAGTGAAAGTAAGCAGTTTTGGAGATATGTTGGATGTGTGGATGAAAAGTGAGGTGGGAGTCAAACCTGACACCGAGGTTTGTAACACAGAAGGAGGGGGTGATGGTATGACCAGAGAAATTAATGCAGTTTACAGACAGGGAACGAAGTTGGTGGGGGGTGCCAATTTGTAGAGCCTCTGTTTTAGTGCTGTTTAGCTGGAGAAAGTTTTGAGACATCCACGCCTCTATCTCCTCCAGGCAGGAGGTGAGTGCAGCGGGGGTGGATGAGGGAGAGGCTGGGTCCAGTCTCACATAGAGCTGAGTGTCATCGGCATAGCTGTGGAAGGACATGCCATGCCTGCCGATGACTGTACAAGGCTAGAGCATGTCTTCTGTGTTTTGCATTTTTGGCGTATATAAATGAGCCTTCAAAATATAAACTACAAGATCAAAGAGTGCGTCAGACTTCTCTATGAGCTTCATTGAGCACAGGGTTAGTATTGTCCACCTACAGTATATACAGTCTGTAGTTCCACCTGAAGCCTGACAGCCAACCATACAAAGAAAATAAATGCAACCCTTTTTACTTCATGTGCAGAGGAAAAGTTCAACATTTGGGCTCCATCTTTGGGTAACACTCTACAGAGCAAAGTCTCCTCACTGTCTCTCACACTCTTCTGAAAGCCCTCACATCCCACAGCTAAACCCTCTGTGTCCTGGATATCTGTGTCTGTGAAAGAACCAGGGCAGAGATGAGAGAGCAGGGAGTCAGGAGCCCCCGTCCCAGCAGCCGTGGTGGGTGCGCTGGGGCAAGAGCCAGTTCCAACAAGTTAAAGGACTTAACTTATAGAATACAGCACTGCACTTTTTGCGATATAAAAGAGGGTCCAAGGACAATGGTGATGATCCAGGACACCCAACATTCAACAACATTTATGGACATTGGTCATCGGCTTCTGTGTGTTTTTATTATTGCATTTATTGTGTTGAATTCAGCAAAATATCTTTTTTATGTTGGAAATTGGTTTGAGGTCCATATTGTGCATCTGTGGTTATACGAGGATGTCCAAATAGATAATGATTCTCCAGGACACTTGACATTTATGGAATTTATCAACATTTATGGACATTGGTCGTCCGCCCTTAATGGTCCAATGGCTCTATGTGTTTTTATCAGTACATTTATTGTGTTTGATCTGTTTGATTCTCTGATCTGTCTTGGCAACTTTGTCGGTTTTGTAAAGTTGTGATTTAGGGATAAACAAAAATAAATTGAATTGAGTTCATATTATGACAGGACATGCGTTATTCTTCTAGTACTAGTCACAAGCACTCTTTCAGTCACCTGTCTCTTCATCTCTCTCTCTTCTATTACCACAATTTTACCCATCCACAGTGAAGAGCATCCAACAAAAGCAGCGCATAATTTTCGTGAAAGCTAGTGGATTGGATTAAAGCGTCGCTCTTTCGTTTGAACCATTGCTCTCTCTTTGGATTTGCATCACAATAATGGGTAAAAGTATTACTTGAGATTGCGACACCCCATCTTTGGAGCAATATGAGATGGAATCAACGGTTTCAGGGTTAAATGTGTGGAGTAGGCTCTAATTGGGTCTGGAGTCCTCTTTCCCCCACCACTCTTCTTTCTCATCCTCCTCTCTTTCTTTTTTATTCTTGAGGCTCTCTCCTTGATGGCTGAGCCTGGTCTGGAAGGGCTAGATAAGTAAATAAAGACCCCACATTAAAGCAGGGGACTGTGAATAGTAAAAAACTCGTGAGTATTAGAAGCAGAAGAAGCTCAAGGGGAGTGAGAGGAAAGTCATTAGCTAGAGTCAGTGGTGCGGCTGCAGCAGGTGATACCAGGGGCCGATGAATCTGTGTCCAGGAACAGGCGGAAGACCATTACAAGGAAAACATTTTAACTACAAGCAATTCTGAGTAAACCCTCAAACATCTTTGGTAATGTAGCTGATATCCCAATTTTCAGATTATACTATATGTCTTTTGTCCAATACACTTTCATCTGACCCTACACCTTTCTCCCATCACCTGCTCTATGCTGAGAGGGCTTCACTACTACTTCTTCTTTTTTAACAGTTTTAAAAAATTGTAACAGGTTTGAAGATGATTTGAGAGTTTCTCCTCACGCTGAGATACACTTACTCTATCGTGGAATGAGTTCTGTAAATCGACAAACCAGTCACGTGCATTACCTTGTCCTGCTATGTTGTAATGCTCATTCATTTTCATCCCCTTTAGAAGTCCAATTCTCAGTCTGGGTAGTAAATCGGAGCTGCCACCCAATATTCAGAGCATCGACTCAGTGAGTCCAATGGCCGCTCCGTCAACATAGACACAGCCTTGGAGTTTGAATGAGGGGCTTCAGGCAAAGTGGGATTAAGTGTCTTGCTCTAGGACACCACGACAGCAGACATCAGTAGGAGCCGATGACATGGGTCGAGGAGGGATCGAACCTACGCCCGTTAGGTTCAAAGACCAATGCTCTACCAACTGCATTCGCCTGCCTATAGAACTATGTCTGAAAACTAGCTTTGTTGCTATATTCTGGCATATACACATTTCTTTTATACAAATTAAGTGGTGTTCATTACAAGCATTGTCCCTATCAAATAAACAGTTTCATCCATACATTAATCAGCTCATTAGATAATCCCAAGTATAATCAGCCAACTAATCAATGCAATCAAAAAGTCTCATTGTAGCCTTGACTATATGTTTATTGAAGTCAATAATTCCCTTTGACTGACGTATCCAAAGTCGATGCAAGAGCGAGACAAGAGATCTTCACGTTTAACATCTGCATTTAATTATCTTTACAATCAGATACAGAATATTCAACAAAAAGTGCTCCTAAAACTATATATGTCCCTCTCTCCTGGCCCTCGGCTGACTGACTGCCAATCTCCTCCCAGCAGTTTCTATCAAAGGGTCCGATGACGTCACAGTCTGGGACTGGTCTGGCCCCTGGTCTGGACCCGGTCTTCGTCTTCCCTCTCCACCTGAGCAAACAATGCCCCCCACCACTGGGCGCCTGATTGTGTTGGACTTTTGCCCTCGTCCAGAGTGGGAGAGAGCATTTGTTTATTCTTGGAGTCAATAATTGTCTGGTTTTGTAAGCTGGTCATCTCTATGATTCCTGAGTGCATATTCCTTTGTCCTTGGGGCTTTTCCCCGTGCACCTTCTTCAGAGGGCCTATTTTCAAAATCATTAGTATACAACATTTTAATTATGCAACATTATCCACGCTCCAAACCTGCTGCAAATAGTCTGATGAGCTTGTGTCTCCTTTTATGGTTCTGTAAAAGGCCTGGAAACAAAAAGGAAGGTACCAAAGCAGCCATGACTCATCCCTCAAAGACCTCGGGCAGCCCTCTCTCCTCCGCAGGCTGGATTGTCCTCTCCCTGTCACAGCCACATCCATGTAATTCACTGCGGCCTGGTAGCACTTTGATGCCAACCGCCTTATCGTCACACTGTTAAATGGATTTCTCTTTTCTCTTCTCATTTAGAGCCCTGTGTTGTTCTCTCGTTGCAGGACGTGTACAGGAAAGACTGCAACCTGGCGGCACAGCTGCTGCAGTGCTCCAAGTCTCACTACAGGGCGCACAAGATGTCGGAGGTGAGGCCTGCACCGCTGCCCAGACACACATCCTGCACCGTCACCAACACAGACTGGAAGGAGTGGGTGTGGATGGATCCAGCTTTGTCATGTTTTTGTCATTTGTCATTGTAAGAGTTGTCGAGAAATGAAGACAGGGCAGTGGCGATTGTACCTGTAACACGGTTTATTTTCGAGTCCCTTCAGATCGAACAAAAGGCAAGGATTTTTATGACTTGTAAAAACAAGGACAGAGACGTGAGATAAGTGAAATCCTCTAAGTAGTAGCTGTATGTTTTAAGGTACAGCTCACACACACTTTATGCACTTTTCTCAATGTCTGAATTCATGACTGCTGAAGTGAGAGAGGCGGGAGATATCAAACCTGTTGGTTGTAGGTCTGAGTGATGCTGCAGCTGTCAAAAGCCGTGCAAACAGAGTATTATACAGCTGCAGAGGAGGCCATGCTGAGGGGCAAGGAGCAGGACTGAGGGACGGTAAGACTGCGGTCGTCCTCTGAGCTAAATAATCTAGTGTTCACAAGCCATAAAAGTTTACCTCTGACTTTGAATAACGGTCACTGGTCCTCTCTGGTCTTGAAAGAAATTATAATTATTTCAAATCTGTCAAAAGACCAAATGAACAATCGTTCTAACTATTCTCTTTCAGCAAAGATTACTGGTGGTGTATATGCCAAGGGAAGTGACTGCTTCAATCATATGATTATTGTAAAAACTTAAAACAATATTACAGGGTCATATGGTCAAAAATATGTATTTCTGGTATGGGTTGCAAAATTCTGTGAATTTTCAAAGATGGAAACTTTCCATGTAAAATGTATGGAAATCCACAGGAATATGATTTGATTACATTACAATTTATTATTCCCAGTTTTTTTCCAGTATAGAATATCACCAAAATTCCCCAGATAAATTTAACACGGAAATGTATCAAAAACTTTCAGGAAATGTATCAGAAATGTTCCACCCCTTACAACTCTAATTCCTATCAACATGAATCACAATTGAATGGATGCCTTCACTTCCGTGTCTATGAAAACATCTTTAACTGCATAAAAGACATATGTGACATCACTTTGTAAAGTCTGGACGCCTGGAATAGAATAAGATACAAGATAAAATTCTTGTTAATTCTAACAAGAACGTTGCCTTATTTCAAATTACATTCTATCACTGTTAAAGCCAATAGGATCACATGGCAGAGCAATTAAGATGCAGGGAAGATAGCACAGCCCCAGCTCATAATATGCACCCCACCCCCACCCCCTCACCTACTTCCTTCTCCTTCATTCTCTGGAGAAAAGCTGCGGCTAAAAATAGCTTCAACTTAACAAAAAAAGAGACGCTTATTTTATACCATGGCAGCTATTTCTTAACAAGCTCTGTTTCTATTTTTATCTCCTCGTGTATTCCCAGCTGGCGAGCCCGAGTTGAAGCTTCATATGAATGTATGGCCCTCCCCCTGGAACTGGGAAGTGTTTGATGGTCCGCATTAGAAAGACTGAGGTCTAAAGGACAGCAGAACACAGAGAATAGTTGTTTTTGCCATGTCTTTTTGAATAAATGATGTATGTAAATGATCATAGCTATAGTATCGCAATATGTCCGTGCAAACTCCAAGGAACGTCGATAGATTGTGAGCCAAGATTGTGTACTCAAAGATAACAAATGCTGTATAGAGCTCATATTGAAAACATAATCTTTTCAAACATATATTGTCTTACATAAGTTAAATCTGGGGTAGGACACTTTTAAACCACCAAGTAGTTTTGAGTACAGCAACAATTGAGTCCTGAATGATCTTGGTTTTATTCTGCTTTAGAAGTATTCCAGACCAATTGTGTTAATTCAGATTAGCTTGATGATGATTTGTAGAAATATCAAAAGTGTTAAAAGCAGAGACATGTCCTGTTCTTATCTGGCTCTTTAGAAAAACAAATTGAACAAGTAACAGTTGTCGTTGCTCTTTGTTGCAGCTGCCATTGGACTTCCAGGAGCGCCTCAGTTCCCACATTGAGAAACACAGCAGTGGCAGTGCGTCCATTGTGTGTCACTCCGGTTACTCCGACGCAGTCCCAACATCTCTGATCGCACAGGTCCTGGAAAAGCCGGAGCCGGGCAGCAGCTGTCCCGTGAGCCGATCGTCCAGTCCACAGAGAGACGGAGACTTCCTGAGCGGAACTGGTAGCAATGACCAGCTCAACCGGCGCGTTGCCTACAAATCCTCAGACCTGTACTGCAGCGACACCGCACTCTACTGCCCCGAGCGCTGGCAAGACACAGAACGCAGGCAAAGCGTAGACCTCCACGGGCCAGGCATCCTCCAGCTACACACTCAAAACTCCACCGACAGCAACCCAGAGGAGGCCTACCACTCTGGAAGCTTCTCCCCTCAAGAGGCACCTTCCTCCTTCCACCACCATGACGAGTTTGCCCCAGGCAGTCTTCCGATGTCCAGCTCCTACTCCAGCTTCAGCCTGGCCTCCGACGACAAAGGTGTTGGTGGTGGTGGAGGAGGCTGCCGTATAGCTAACAGCACCATGTCCTCCTCGCACCAGGGCCTTTACATGGATTGGAGAGATGGAGGAGACTATAAAAGTTTGACTCCGTATGAGAAAGACGGCTTCCCAAAGTCCCTCAGTATCCAGCACATGGCCATACCCAGGAGCCCGCAAAAAGCCACGTCACCTTCTTACACCAGAACGGCATCCTGCTTCAGTGAACCCTACCATGCCAGCAGCCCACGCCTGGCCTCCTCGCACAGCATGGGCTCCACCAGTGGGTTTGCTCAAGTGCACAGTGGCAGAGGGGACGTCCAACTCTCGGAAGACGACCTGACGAACCGTTGGCGTCAGCTGAGTGTTGAAGACGTCAATACCTTGTCTTCATCTTCCTACCGCGACCTGAGCGGGAGGGTTTCTCCGTACAGTTTCTCGGAACGTCACTTCGCCATGGGCCCTTCCAAGTCCAAGAACGTCTACAGCAGCTTCCAAGAAGGAGATGATGTCTTCCACAGCCGTGTTCTTGATCAATGTTTTGGCATAGGGCGACCTTCTCCCAATCACAGCCCCAAACCTATGGAACTTCGGAAGAAAGAGAAGGGATCGGTGATGTACAGCGGGGACTCCGACTGCGGTCTGTTCCTCTCAGGCAGCTCCAATGACAAAGAAGGAGGCAGGGTGACGTCAGCAGGTGGGAGTTCTAAGAAGGACTATGTGAATCTGAGCGGGGACAGCTCCGGCGAGTCCTTACATCAAAGCTCTCTCGAGGCTTCCAGTTTGCAGCACTATCCCAGCCCCAAGCCCGTCGTCAGGCCACGACCCAGCTCCAGCTCAGCCCTCACTGCTGGCCCCGCGCTCCCCAAGAAGACCTCCCCCAGATACCAAAAGTTCGGAAGCGCAGGACTGACCCGGAAAGACAGTCTGACAAAGGCACAACTGTATGGAACTTTGCTAAACTGATCTGCAAACATTTAATGCATGATGATTTCTAGTTACCGTACTGTATGTATTTAAAGCAGGGGTGCCCAGACTATTTACACCAAAGGCTGCTAAAGGAAACAAGATAATTCAAATAGGAGTATCTCAGATTACATAACATAACATTGCTAGTTTCCAACACTGAACTGCATTTTTAACTGCATTTTCAGTAAACGCTGCTGTATGCGGACCGCTTTGTTGTTTACACGACTGGGTGGATGCTATGGAAGCCCTTAGGGACCCGTCAGTGATGAATGAGTAAATGCTAATATGCAAATCGTTTAAAAGATAAAACTCCATTAGTCTAATTATTGTCCAGCCCTATTTTAGACTGTTTACCACCACCAACAAAAACATATTCAAATGGGCCATGGCCACTTTTATAAATAGCCAGGGCCAGGCCAAGTGGTGGAGGCAGAGGGGCTGGAGACGGGGGGGCTGCTGTTTGAGGACCCCTGAGGGTTAGCATTGTCTATCTACATACAGTCTATGATTAGGAGTTAGCCTGTTCAGCATGTTTTGCAGGGCCACACATACGAGGTCATAGTTTGGTCACCCCTGTTGAAAAGGCACCATACTTACCTGTTATTGGGTACATGTTTTATGTAACTTAGCCAAGGCACGTTTTACAGACATTAACACTTTTCTAGAATGTGTCATCAATCGGTGTAGCTCTGTGAGAACAGCTGTGGGAGCACTGGGTCCCAGCACAGAACCTGCTTTCTCCACGGCATTTCTGCTCAAAGTATGTTGTACCAGCAAACAACCACTCACTCACTTTACATACACTACCTGTAATGTGTTTTATGAGAATCCTAATTACTACTAAATGGTGGAAGACTGACTGCCGATTTAATTATAAAACCACATACTATTATAAAAATGGAATTATTTGCAAACATTTAATGAGTTTCAAAGGCGGATCAGTCACATGGGTGGTCAGATATGGATTGATGTAGCCAGTCTATTTGCTGACTGACACCAATACGATTCAAAATGAAACAATGCCCACTAATTATATTGCACAAATTGTTAAAAAAAAAAAAAAAAAAATTACCACATGTATTTTTCAGGCATATAAAAGAATGTTGCATGTTTTGTTTTTGTAAAGATACAGTCACTTTTAGCCAGGGGTGGCTGATCAAATCACTTTCTAGGTGGGGTCTATTTCAGGTATTCTTTTTTTGTCATTTACGAATCTACAATCATATCTGCTGAACCGAAGCAATTCAGCCACATAAAGCTAAGGTTCAGGTAAACTGCTAAACATAAGCATAGAAAATGGTAAACAACATGCAAAATTGAAGATTATTTGTACATTGGGGCGATCTGAGATAAGCCTGTGTGTGTACTGTATGTGTGGAAGGCGGGACTTACACCTGTCAATCCCAACAGAATGTGTGAGACTCAGATTCAGATTTAGTTTTTTTTTCCATTTGCAGTAAAACCACATTGGAATACAAGTGCAAAAGTACCCCATTGTGCCACAGACACGGACATAAATAGAACAAGCTAAAAGATGAATACAAATACAACAGTTGAATCATTACAATAATCTACTATTTATGTTTCCACAAAATTAATTTAACCCACCTAGCCCATTGATACCAGCCACCCCTGCATGTAGCCCACTATAGACCCCTATAGTCTGTATTAAACAACCTCAAAAAGGTCAAAATGATCGTGTGCACAGGTGTCCCCAAAAGTCAGTGATGCCGTTTTTAGCACCGGCACCAATATAACCACCATTTCTAAAGGATTACACCAGTGTCTGCCAATCATGAGACCCGGCATGCTCATAGTAGATTATGGACAAGGCCACCTCAGGGCGCTCATAGGATATTAGGCGCCAATCATAGACAGTGTATTAGAATGTGTCCCCGGGATAAGGCTATGTATCATCTGCTCTGTATAGTGTGAAGGACAGTAGTGGTTTTAGCTAAATTGCACACATGGTTGAGAGCTGACCTTGTGTTCCTCGTACAGACAGCTGTCAAACTGCCTTACCCCTGTGCAGACTGGTCTTACCCCTGTGCAGACTGGTCTCCTTCAGCCGCTGTGTACATATGTATAGTTGTTCTGTGTTCATCCCGTTCTCCTCATTATTGCACCACACAGACCACTCTGGGAGTTTGAGCACAAAACTACTTAAGCCAACGACAAAGATCACTTTGCACAGAGTAAATCCTGTCCTCCAGCTTGGAACTGCAGTCACACCCCAACAAAAGTATGGACAATTATTGCATTTTTTTTTCACGTTATTTTGATCAATTGAGACCAGAGGCACCAAACAACATCTCAAGGCACAGCACACAGGTTGAAACACACTGTTCCAATGAGACCACTGTGTGAAGAAGCTTTTACTGCTTGAATGATGTATTTAGGTGGATTAAGCTGTCCTTACTTCTGCATGAGGGAAGAAGAGTACACTGTAAAGAGCTTGACAGTTTCCAGTTCATCCAGTATGAAGGTGTGTGTGGTCAGAGGTCGGACTGGAGAGAAATCACTGGGAAGACCTCTTGAGATTAATAGTTTAAGCAAAATCATGTATTGGTTCTTAATTAGGTCCAGTATTCTCTTGCGTGTTGTCGACAGAGGCCATCAGTGGTTGATCTTTGTATCATGATAAGTAACAAAAAAGTATACACTTAAAATCCTTGATAAATGTTTTACCTACTTGGCCCGACTCTACTCCTCTCTAATCTACCATGTCCATTACACTTCACTTACAATCTGGAAGCGTATCCTAGCAACCTGCCCACAACAAACCGGAGATCTGAGGAAATTCCTTGGCAAACATGGCTTCCTCTGGCCAATCATTGTCAGTTAGAACACTTCAGTTTCTTGTATTTCTGTCTTGTATTTCGTCCTGCTGCACGCTAACTCTTGCCTTATCGCCAAATATAAACTGTCCCTTAGACTAACAAACTAATTTGAGGAAAGGAAAAAGCAACAATATGTGAATATTTACTAGGAGAGAAGAGGAAATGAGGAGAGAGGAGCAGAAGAGAGGAGACAGGAGCTGAGCTGCGAAGAGGAGAGGAAAGAAGAGGAGATGAGAGGAGCATAGAAGAGGAGACAAGAGCCGTAAAGAGGAGAGGAGAGAGGAGCAGAGAAGAGGAGTGAGAGGTGTGAGGGGCAGAAGAGAGGCGTGAAGAGGAAAGGAGAGGCGCAGAGAAGAGGAGCAGCAGCAAAGAAGAGAGGAGAGAAGAGGAGCAGAGAGGAGACAGGAGCATCGGAGAGGAGAGAGGAACAGAGAAGAGGAGATGAGGAGACAGAAGCATAGAAGAGGAGAGGAGAGGAGAGAGGAACAGAGGAGAGGAGAGAGGAACAGAGGAGAGGAGAGGAGAGAGGAACAGAGGAGAGGAGAGGAGAGAGGAACAGAGGAGAGGAGATGAGGAGACAGAAGCATAGAAGAGGAGAGGAGAGGAGAGAGGAACAGAGGAGAGGAGAGAGGAACAGAGGAGAGGAGAGGAGAGAGGAACAGAGGAGAGGAGAGGAGAGAGGAACAGAGGAGAGGAGAGAGGAACAGAGGAGAGGAGATGAGACAGAAGCATAGAAGAGGAGAGGAGAGGAGAGAGGAACAGAGGAGAGGAGAGAGGAACAGAGGAGAGGAGAGGAGAGAGGAACAGAGGAGAGGAGAGAGGAACAGAGGAGAGGAGAGGAGAGCCGGTGGTAACAGGGCTAAAGTGAATGCAATCTGCAGTACCAGGTCCACAATATGTATGTAACATTATCTCCCTTTTAAAGAAGAGTAGTATGAAAGTGCGGGTGCCATGTTCATTCGAATGAGACTTGCCTGAAGCTGGTCTTTCCTGTCGCCACGTTCTGTCTGGTTAACCTTGTATCCGCGGGGATCGGTGACAGAAGCACTTCTACCTCTGCCATCCGTGCAGATCTGGCAACGCACCTCGAGGCTGTTTGAGATTTCCCAAACACATCTGCTCGCTCCACGACTTTGACAACGTTTCCAAAAGTTTGAAGTCCCTCTACGACTCTCAGAAGTGTATAGTTGTGCGAGAGGTTTATATTTCCTTTGTATTTAGCCATACATACTCCCGTTTGCATTCATGTCGTAATAATCAAAGTGAAGACCTGATTGAAGACAGTGAGGTCATGTGTTCTGTCCTACCTCTGCCCAGGAACAGCCTGTCTACTATATGTCCACGTCGGCAACTGTCTGATGCATGGTTATATATATTTTGCACAGTTTATTTACCGAATAAAGATGGGTATGGGGAAAATCACATGTGTCATTGTATTTTTATGTCTTGTAATTTTGCACTATTACCGAAAATAGTGTAATTTTGGGGGGAAGTGGCGCCACCTGCTGGTCTGACTCTCACAGACCCTTGTAATTCGCTGAGCTTCACACAAGGGTCTGGGATTTCTGAATAGGAGATGTATTTCGGCAGGCGGGCCATGTAAAAAAATCATTGTATGTGATTGGATAAACCACGTGCTACTTCAGCCACTCACATCAAAGCACACGACTGGAAAAAAATCTGATTTCTGAACATTGTAAAGCGCTTAGGGTGACCTTGGTCTATAGAATGCGCTATATAAATAAACATTACTTACTTCCTTACGACTCAGCACACGACTCCTCGCTGCGTAGTGTGGATTGACAGGAACAGTTCACTACATAACCCAAATTTTATATGAAAATGTTTTTCTTAAAATATCACATGGAATATTGCCCTCGTTCCCAGACCCTTGTGGGAAGCTCAGCGAAACGCCTCTGGTGGAGAATTGTGGAACTACAAGGGTCTGGTGAGAGCATAGACTGTAAATATTAACAGACGTAGTCACGATATCTCCGCCACTCTAACTAAAGTGCCACAACTTCCGCGGTCTATGGGCAGTTTCAAAATGGCCTCGGGGGCTGGAAAATGTGAAAAAACGCATCTGCGCATGCGTCCCATTTATTTAACGAGTGTCTTCAAAAATTCACAGCGACTAAACTGGTCCAAAAAAATTCACCCCCCTCAGCATTGACACACATGTGGAACGGAGCTTTGGGCCAAGAGCCAACTTTTGGACCATCCTGTAAAGACGTTTTTGAGAGGTCTGCTAATGCTATATGTTAGCATTGAATAATTCTCATTCTGGGTCCAACCCCATCGGCCCGGGGTGGTATTGCAAGCATGTCAGCGCACGTCATTTTGGCCACTTTTGAGCCGGGACCCGCCCCCACTGGGTGTCAGGTTAGCCACCTGCATGCTCAAACCAGATCCGGTAAGACATCTAAAGCTAAGCATGGCTAATGGCACATACTGGTTGCATCTCTTCTGTCAGTGTGCCCCAGGGCAGCTGTGGCTACAGTAGCAGTTCATGACCACAGTGTATGGAGTGAATGAATAATGACATGTGAAGCATCTTTGAGTCCTGAAAAGCGCAAAATAAAACAATATACACTATTGATGCATTTAGTATACTTCCTTTATCATAAAAAATATGAAAATATTCTTTAACACACACACACACACACACACACAGACACATATACACATATCTATATATAAAACCTACAAACAAAATTCAAACAGCACTGCTCTAGCTCACCAGAAAGGTTTCACTGTACATATTTTTAACACTCCTATTCTCTTGACCGTTTGAATGAGCCTGAAATCAAGATTGATTATAATAATTGCTTTCTTTACAAAACAACTCTAAAGGTGCTTACAGAGTAAAATGTAAGAAAGTTGTAGTCAGCAAGAAAACAAAAAGTTCCATCTTTTATGAGACATTTTTAAAAATCCAACTGACTGTATCTTTGCTTTTATCTTCCACAATCTGCTGAACGTCACTGTTTTTGAATCAATAAAAACGGTTGAAAGGCCCCGGCGGCACGACTCCACGCGGCGAAGACGTTCTGAGTTCTGGGGGACGACTGCAGAAGAAGAAGTGGCGAACAGTGACAGACGCGGTGATGATTGTGTGAAAGGAAACGTCACATCAGAGACAGAGAGGGGGAAGAACAAAAAACACACGCACAAAGTGATGTGTTTGCAGAACGGCCAACGGGAAAGATAAGAAAACGCTGAGAGATTTTCTGCTTTGGTTCAGGATAAGAATGAGGGGCAAAAACAAAAAATGCAGAGATGAAAGGGGCATTGATGTAGCCAAAAAGCCATTATGGCGAATGTGCAGCGTGGACAAACAGGCGGATGGTGATTGGTCGATAATGTCATTTTCCCAGCTCTAATAAACTGCCTCAGCTAAATCCACATGGTGTAATTGTGATGATTGATCTCTGCTGCCCACCGAAAATATGACTAAATATAAAATAAATCTGCAAACCTGTAAACTTGTATTAACCCTCTGATGTTGACTCTTTGAAGAAAGCAGTGTGTTTTTTCTTTTCTAAGACTTAGGAGCACTAATAACACATTTTTTTGATCATTGGCTTATACCAAATGGTTGAGATGCAGTTTGATAATTAAAGTGCCTAAAGCTCAAGTGATAGAGATGCCCCAAAGAGGTAAAGTTCAGCTTCAAGTACAGTAGATATCATGACTCAAAAAGTGATTGAGGAAACCATTAAAAGGGATAAGATGTTAGGTTGATGACCCCGAAAGTAAAAAATGATGATTTCAAAATGTAATCGAAACAGGTAGTCGCTGAGGTTACCAGAAATTATAAAAAACAAGAATGATGCTATTGTTTTTTCATCCATCCATTTTTTTCCCCTTAATCCATTTCTGGTTTAGGGGGGTAGCAGTCAGAGCTCCTCCAAACAGGACAGGACAGCAAGAAGGTCCTGTGCAGAGTTGGCATAGGTTTCCTGCGGGTGCTCCAGGTTTATCCTATGACTAAAAACATGCGCAAATGTTCAGGGTGAATGCGTGTGACTGTGGAACAATGGATAAAGTTTATATAAATAAGCCTTTTTTTCTTTTATTACCAATAACAAAAGATACATACACCTACACAAAAATCCATCACCAAATGTTTACTCCAGGGGTCACCAACCTGTAGCTCGCCACCCCCTTCCAAGCAGCTCGCCAAAGGATTTAGAAATGAACAAATCAAATAATATACTTAATATACTGACAGTGCCCAATAATCAGGCTTTTTATTGGATACTGTCATTGGTCCATAACGGGGCAGATGACCAGCGGAAATGTCAATGTCAAGGTCAACGTGAATGTAAATAAATGTGCTGGATCATCGCCACTGTCCTTGGACCCTACGTTCACACCCAGACCTTGATCTCCCCGTCCCAGGAGCAGGTGGCTGTGGTGCTGGGCAGGACGGGGTGGGGGGCCACACTGACGCAGGCCTGGCCGTGGGCTCGTAGCACGTGCACCGTCTGTCCACTGTGGAAGTCGAAGAAATAAGCCGATCCTCCGGCGCTGCCCGAGGCCAGGAGGGCGCCGTCTGCGGAGAAGGCACACTGCACGGCAAAACCCTCCACCTGAAACACAAGCACCGGTCACACACACAGCCATTTCTTTAGTAAAATATCTCATTGTGACGTTTTCAGACCAAACAGTATGAGGCGATTTTTTGATATCCTGTATGTTTAAGAAGTGAGTAGAAACATGAAATTGAAGCGAGATCTTTCTGGGCCGCACCACACACATTTTTAAAGAAAATCCATTTTGTCCACAAATAGGCCGCACTTGAAGACAAGCCGCAGATATTCATGAAGCAGATAGACAACTGTTTTAACTGGCTACAACACAATTAAATGATGAGGTGTTAAACTGTTAGATTCATGTCTATTTTGATATAAACATGTGTTCTATAGCTACTAAAAATGTCAAAATCCTAAGTCCATAAGCCCAGCTCTGAAAACTATCACGATAAAAAAACATACATTAGCCGCATCGATATGTAAGCGGCAAGATTCTGGTGCACACTGGGGTAGTCTTGCACAGTTTTTCCAATGTGGTTTTACTGCAAATGGCAAATAAATGAATCTGAATCTGATCTGATCTGATTCAAAGAACTAAAAAGAAGTTGCGGCTTATAGTCCGGAAATTACTCATACGCAATTGGCTGTCACCTCATGAGTGAACCCTTTACAGGCTGTGCTGAGGACCCTAACGTGACCCTAATTGTATCTTGATTTCCGTAAAGATATAAAGAAACAGGTATGGCTGTCTTTTAACATCATAACTATTTGTTTGTTGATGTGTATCTGTTTTGGACCTAGAGTCTGTTATAAAGTTGGTGAATTGACAATCCCCACCTACTTCAAAAATAAAACTTTACCGATCTCACAATTTTATAGAGTTCTAACCTAGACTACCGCTTTTGCCAGAGAAAAAAATTTAGGATTAATTAAAAAATATTAAAGCTGGGGTATCTAACTTTGAAACCATAAAAATATCTATCTCTAGTTTCAGATTTTTTGAGGAAACAGAGAGGACCAGAGTATGTAAGCAAGACATATGTTATAATAAGACAGACAGCAGCAGTAGTGTAGTGCGTGTGGAGAATGAGAAGTGTTTTTTGTCCAGTTTCATGGACAGTCTGTGGGTGTCGGCCCCAGTTGCACCTTGTGTCCTTCGTATCTGCGCCTCTTGTTCATCCTATAGGGGCGCTGACAGGAGAACAAGGCCATGTAGTTTCCATTGGTCTGGGCCACAAAGGAGTCTTCCACAGGATGGAGAGCCAGGCTGGGGCAGGTGTAGCGCTCCTGAAAAGCATTTTTAACAGTATATTTATTGTATATTGAGGGAACTGTATGCACTAAGTGGACTAATACAATAAATACATTCACAATTTTGTTTGCAGAATCTTCTTGCCTGTGACACATGTAGCTTCCTAGCACTGATTACTGATGCAATCAACCTGCTGGAGTTTAGACAGAAACAGAACAAACTCCATATTACATGTGACTACCTATTATTATTTATATATGGTTTCATTTAAATATATCTGGTGCTAGTTTTTAAGTTTCTGAAGTTTGCTTTCATGTGTTTGATTTAGCCACATTAGCTTGAGATAGCCTCATGAGAATGAGTTAACAACTTTAGCAATAATTAGCCAAATTTGCAATGTTGTCCCAGATTACTAGCATGACTTAGCCTCTTAAGCAATATTTAGATACATTTGTAAAAGTATACGACTAGCAATAATTACCTGGGTCTCTACAGCAGTACATTGCAGCTTGAACCAAAGCAAATTCTTCAAATAATCACAGCTAATCGATATCAATAATCACTTTGCTGTGATTATTCACGTGAGCTTATGGTGTGGCTCCAAGTGTGCACTGTTCTCACCTGGTAGATCTGGTTGGAAAGGCGGGCAGTGGTGGCGTAGTCCCAGGCAATCAGAGTCCGATCGGCAGAGTCCCGGCTCACACAGTCACTGCTGCTGACCAGCTCCTGTCCTCCTCGCAGAAACAGCACGTCCAGAGCCTGCTGTACGGCCGCCTTGTACTCCCTCACCACCTGACCACACACACAGACACATGCATCACACTACTGTACGACACACATGCAGGTTTGAGTTCATTTTTACAGCTACAGTACATCATCCATGTCTACATTATCCAGGACTTAAGTATGTTGTTTAGTGATTGCACTTTTTAATATAGCACTGAGGCCCTCACAGAACACCTGTAATTATACTGGGAGTACATACACATACCATCTATTTAATGGTTAGGGCAAGACGTGGGAAACATTCTCATAGTGAGTAGTGGGAGAGAGTTGTAGGGTCAAAGAAATAGGATCGAACTCGTTGGCTCCCAAGCCTCAGTCCTCGTTCTACAGCCTGAGTCCTGGATCTATAGGCTGTACATCCGTGGATCCCTCTCTCAATGTGGGCCTGTGGGTTTTTGATTGATTTCTTACTAATGAAGGAGGGTCTAAGGACAGTGCTGATCCAGGACATTTTGCACATTTATGGCTCCTTGTCATTATTACATTTCCTGTGTTTAAACTGTTTGATTCGCTGGTCTGTGTTGGGGAATTGACAGCTTTGTAAAATCCACATAGAAAATAAAATAACATGAATAAAAAATAAATAATAAAGCTAGGGGAAAAAGAGGAAACACACAAAAACATCAGCTTAGCATTCATAATATACACTCCTCATACACAGAAAAGAAATCCATCCTTGTAAAAAGAATGATTGCAAGCGTTACTATAATACTATTCCCAGTGTAAGGCCCAAAATGTATGGAGATAGTGATGTCAAGTCGACTATTACCGGTTATAGAAGTAAAATATACAATTTTGAACTCTCAGCAGAACATTTTGACAGTTTAAAAAGACATTTCACCCATTCTAATCCTCCTAAAATCTCACTAAAACCACTAGATGTAAATGCACGAGTCAGAGCCCTGGCCGACATAAGACAAAACCACGATTTCTTCAATAGATTCAGCCTTCATCCATCACTGCCCTCCACTGTGAAGAAGCCACCCCGGAATCTCATTCCAGCTCACGGCTCAATACAGAACTGACCTCCTGCGCTTTAACCGGGTCACGGGGGGTCCTTTTATATCTACTGCTGGCAATTCCACCTCAACACCACCAACACGCATCCCCGCCTTTCAACTGACAGGTGCCACGACCCCAAACCTCGCTTTCTCTGCGCATTAAGTGGTCGTAGATTGACAGAAATACAGTTCAAAACAAGGTAAAAAAGAAAAATAAGAGAGAGACAGGGCGAGGATGGGATTACCATATAAAACAGTCTATTAGTTTAATGGCAATATTAGAGAGCAGCTTTTCCAGGATGAAATCAAAATGAGGTTTCAACAATTAGTGAGATAACCTGAGCAATTACACCGATGTATAAGCCGGTATTATCTAAAGTATGAAATTAAAGCTCGACAAAGTGGGCGTCTCTCTCAAAAGCCTTTTCATTGGAGTGGGAAATTATGTTTTATGATAATTCTGTCAACATTTCAGAGCACCAAAAGCAAGTGCGCGTTTCTGTGGTATTGTGAAGACAAGGGAGGCATGGAATGTTAGGACCAGTACTGCGGTAAAACTATTATGTATGGGATTTTTTTATCTTTAAATATTCCCCATTGAAATATCAGATTTTGCGTCTGCTGGCCTAATGTCTATATCTGTTCATACGTTTGGCTCAGGGAAAGGATTGTGGAGACCAACATAATAATTAATTAGTTTTTAAGATAAATGTTAAGAGATCCTTTATTCATCCCACAGTGGGGAAATTTCAGTGTTGCATCAACAGTTACAGAACAGTAGGAAATGAGGAGCATACAGCAAAACACAATAAACTATTTTTAAACATCTCTAACTGTGATGGTGCCACAGTATAGGGCTGTGGCTGTAAAGTACCAATAATGTGCCTAGAATCAGTCTAGTGTGTGTGTGAAAGGTTGGTAGTAGTGGGAAGGGCCAGTGGCACATACTGTCAGTGCATGGCCTTGCTTCTGTCAGTCTGGCCCAGGGCAGCTATGGCTACAGTAGCAGTTTATCACCACCGTGTATGGAGAGAAAGAATAATGAAGTAATGCGTCTTTGAGTGTCTAAATAGGCTCAAAATAAAACTGATGCATTATTATTATTATTCAATTGTCTTGCCTAAGGACACAGCAATAGTTTGGCACTTTACGGCCGCAGCCGCCCCACTGTGGCACTCGATGTTCCCAGAGGTCAAACCCAACGACCCCAGTGTGGACCATCTCTTGCCCTGACAGTGGCCCCGGCTGCTGGGGGTAAGCAGTCTGACCTTAGCACTGCGAGTGTCCCAGGCCTTCAGCGCTGGACCGTAGCCTCCGCACAGCACCACCTCTGGCTGCGATGGGTGCACCGCCACACACGTCACCCGGAACTGAGCGTCCAGCTTCACAACGGGACGAGCTGTGGGGACAAGAGGAGTTTGACCACAGTTCCGTCTGAGCGGAACAAAAACAAACTATTCTGCATTCTCAAGAAACGGTTGGTTTTGGAAAACAGATTACAAATGTATCATGACATTTATGAACATCTATGAACATTGGTCCTCCCTCTTCTCTTTGAACCCAGGGTGTTTTACTTAGATCCAGAAGGTGAGTACACAAGAAACACAACTCAAGAAGCTATGCGAGGAATTGATTAATTGGTTCAATGTTGGGGGTAATCCCAATCCCTGTCTGGATGCAGTGATTCTCTATAGATTATTATTGGATTTTCTGTGTTGTAATTGTTTGATTTTATAGTCTGCTGTAGCCCAATTTGGTATCAATATTGTAAACAAAAATACATTGAATTGAAGTGAATTGATAAGATTACGTTTAAAAGCAAACTTAATTTTGGTGGTCATGCCATTACCGAGCCATTACCGAGTCAAAAATGTTTGTTTTAGAAACCAAGGACAGTCGTGAGTTCAGGTGCTCAGAAAAGTGTATAAAGTGTGTGGTGAGGGGTTTTACAGCCTTAAAACATATAGCTGGGTATTTGTTAGAATCTGACCCCTGAGCAAACTGTTTTCTATAAATAAAACAGTTTGTTTGTCCCACGACGTTTTGTGACAGGTTGTGAACAAACCTGATGCAAGCAGAGTCCTGTGAGTCCAGTGTACACACATTTCTGAGAAAACACACATACACATACATGTTGTCTAGTATTGTATGAATACTTATATCTGAACACAAACATATTGTGTAACGTGGTTGAAAGAGGAGAATTAGTGTGCAATTAAAAACTGTTCTTAAGCACAGAGCTAATCCCATACAAAACACAGGGCTCATTAAAAACCTAATCAGAAGTATTAAAGATATTCATGAAATCATCCTTAAAATAAATGCCAAAACATATCTGCAAGTTTTAATCCTCAGACCCTTTAACTGCAGTTAAATGGCTGCACTATCAACAGAAGCCAAGAGGAGAAAACATATTAGTAGGAATAAATGTGTGTTTTAATTTGAGTAAACCATAAAATCAATAGTAACTGCTCTCCTAGCTGCAAAAGTAAAAGCTCAAAATATATGGCAACTTTGCTTGAATGTCAACAGAAAACAAGAATATGGGATCAAATAATGTGGCTTAAGTGTGTGTATTATCTGTGTGTATGAAAGGTTGATCTATGGGGGGTCAAAGAGAGGGCACACACCGAAATATTGTATTATGTACATCATCTTTTTATTCTTTTATATTTTTTTTCAGATGGCACAGTACATGTTAATGAACACACCACTCCAGATTGTAGCCATGGGCTAATTTTCATCCGTTGTCCCAAATTTGCACTCACAAACACACACTCATTCACCCTGAACTATTGCACATGCATTTAGTAGTAGGGGAAACCGGAGTACCCGGAGGAAACCTACGCAGACACGAGGAGAACATGCAAATTCCACTCAGAAAGGCCCTGTTCCGACCGAAATTCGAACCCAGAACCTTCTTGCTGAGAGTTTAATCCACTCAGCCACCGTGCCGCCCATAAATGTATGCCATAACAACCAAGTCTGTTTTTGATAAAGAGAACAAAAGCTTAAAGAAGATGATTTAACATGTCTCCTTCAAAGCGCCAAAATGGTTTGGAATAATATACATCGTTTCACATGAAAAACATGCAAAGTACTTGTTGTCTGGAATCCATGGGCACACAAAAACACACACACGCGCAAACACACATTCATTCATCTATTTTAATTAAAATATGGCCCAGACTTGCAGTGAAGCAGGAAGCTAGATCTATGCAAGAATTTTGGATAGACTCAAAAACCGGCCTTCTGAAACTTTGAGAGAAGTGGAAGTGGTGCCTGAGTACGAAACAAGTGCAGTTTGTTATCAGCCACTTCCCACTTTGGGCTAAGGACACGCTCGTTGTTAATTGTTGAATTAATTAAGCGAAGACCCCGAGGTGCTTTACTTTGACTCTTTTCTCCCTTGCCTTTTCATCTTTTCCCTGGGAAGTCGTTTTTGGTCTCGCTCTGTCAGGCATAATTATTGTGAAGGCTGTGAGTGGTTTTGTTTTGTTATGGAGCTGGATGACAGTTCCATTTGATTTTTGATAAAGACGCCTCCGGCCAAGCGCTTGCGAAAATCTTTTGATGTGTCAGATAATCGTAGACATGTCAGGAGAGGAGGGGAGAAGGGGCACGCATTAATGGATGAAAAATAGAAAAAAATGGATGTGAAATATGGCTTGCACTTGATATATGATTGAGAAAAAGTTAGTGACAGGTTTGAGAGAGTGGGTTTTTGAGAATTTTTAAAGATATAAAGAATGGGCACAATATTGTTGCATGTCAGTGCTGATAGTTTGAGTTTGTTTGTGTAGTCATGAAAGTCTAAATTCCCTTTGTTCCACACCGGGAGCTGATCTAGTCTTAAGGACCAAACAACAGTGAAATCACACTTATTCATATTGTCCACGTCTGCTCTCCTCTTTGAGCAGCCTTATGTAGTGAAACTTTCTGAGTGATCACAGACAGATGAAACAAACACTTTGATGTCATGTTTTTGGACTAAAGATTCCCCTAAACCTCCACCAGGGCGTAGGGGCTGTTTTGCACTTTTAAGGTGATAGGAGTCGATACCTATTGAATGCTTGAATGTGTGGTACTAAAGCATGTAACACCTTCACAAAGCTCTTAGGAATACACCCATATTGTGCATTTTGAACCATTTTAAATTAACCAAAGAATTCACCACAAAGGAATAATTTATCAACAAAAAGATTCTGTATATCAGTTTCCCTTTGGTACAGTTTTGGTTCAATCCAGCCATAAATGAACTAAGTTTGTTCAGAGAAAAAACATTCAATAAAGGATACCCAAACCCACAAAAAAATGTTAAGTTTTGTTCTATATAATAATAATTCTCTCACGGTGATGACGTAAGCGAGACGCCGAACACACTGGTGCATCAAAGCCCCCCAAAAAGTGGCAATCAAGAAACAGTGTCAATAGTAGTGCAGGTTTTTTTCAGTCCTAAAGCAAGTGACTTAAAGTGACTTATTGTACAGTCTGACAGCGATGGGGATAAGGGCCCTGCAGGGTGGGTGGTCATACAAAGTCAAGACTGAGCCAGACTCAGGTCCTGCTGAGTCCGGAGACGGTTGTAACAGGTGCCACATCACTTCACTCTCATTGCCTCGTGTTGTCTCCTGGTGTGAGTGTTAGTGTGTGTATGTGTGTGTGTAAGTGTATGTGTGAGTGTGTGTGTGTGTAAGTGTATGTGTTCATTTTGTGCTTTTGACTTTTTACTGCTTTGTTTCTGTTAATGCTGATTCAAGCAATATCAGTTTCTTATTCAAAGACAGCTAGTGGTTGAGTCGCAAAAATGACGAGTTGACATGTTTCCGCTGCATTGGTGATACCCGCATTGGGGATAAAAATCAATAGAATGAAAATAACACTGGGTAACAAAAACATATTTTTTGAAAATAGTCCAGGGTTTTCCAGCTGAATTAGACTAATTTTGATGCTCTGAGTCCGAAAATGACCTTGGTTTTGCTCAATCAGGTCAGGATTTTTTGCTACAGAAATATTTGTTTACATCGATTTTGCGTAAAAAACAAATTTCTGCGGATCATCAGCTGAGAAACCCTTGACGTTTTTTCCGTTTTCCTCAAGAAATAAAAGTCAACGTATCCAAAGTCATTCAGTTTTTATTTACTCCATCAAATTTGATAAGCAGAATTCATAATAACGTAGACGTACATAATCCGTAACACTATGGCTGTATCTCAAAAAGTTGACCTGATAGAGCAAAATGCATGTGATATTCGGACTCAGAACACCAAAATAGTCTAAATCAGTTGAGAAACCCCTGACCATTTTTTGGCTGTCAACTTGTGTAATCAATTTTTAGATGTGTGGATAAATAATTTGGGATTGAGCCATTTTTTATTGAGAATAAAAAACAAATATTGATTTTGTTTTTTATATTTAAACTTAATCTTCAAAAAATGTTCTTCAAAGTTGTGGAAGCAAACAGTTCAAACACAGGGAATTCAAGGATAATGAACACACAGGAGCCATTAGTCCTTAAAGGGCAGATGACCAACATCCATAAATGTTGTTAAATGTCTTGGATCATCACCTCTATATACACAAACAAGTTCCACACGGTTGGTTGACATGCAGCCTTATCCAAAGTCTTACTCTTCCATGGATATTTGCCACTTTTCTAACTCTCTCTAAAGCATCTCTGTACAATGGGATGAGCGCTGCCCCACTGTGGCTCATTATTTCACTGCATGTTGACGTAGCCGGGAGCGTTTTTCGACTCAAAAGGCTGTAAAAGTTAATCTTACGTATGTCTGCAGTTCCAGTGTGTTGGTGAGCCGCTCTCAGAGACACCGCACAAGGGGAAAGCACAAGGACGGCTTTGTCTCTCTGCCTCAGGACACAACAAGTATGTCACAATAACGCATTCTGCTGTCTCGCTGCCGTGTCGCCTTTAAGATGTGCCGACTGTGTCTTCAATCAGAACCACCCAGTCCTCAATGGTCATGTTCCCGCAGAAACGGTAGCTCAAATTGACTTCAAAGTTGGGGGTGGGGACCTAAGGGAGGCGCGAGATGATTAGAAGATCCAATTCTAAAAGCTTTTCATTATATTTGTATGTTATTGCACACAACACTAATAAAATATGAAGTGAAATGAGGAGTATAGCACAATGAATGACTCAAATAGACACAAATTTGATCCAATGATTCTTCATTTTACAATGTATTTAAATTTCAATCCGCAGTGAATGGGGCTTTGAATCGAGTGGTGCTGAATTGTGGGTCGTATAACTCACATAAACTGCAGTAGTTTATTGATTTATTTATTTAATATGGACATAACAATAACATAGGATGAACTAGATGCATTGCTGTAAGTGTCCTAAGCTGTAATGTGCTACTTTTTAACACTAGTCCACACGGGGCTTTTACATTACATTTCATACAATCACAATCAAAATGTACAAGTCTGTCTCGGTCTTAACTGTTTGCGCTCTAGGGTTGGGGTTAGGCTTGAAGTTCCTGGGTTAGATTGCACCTCCAGGCCTGAGTGGAGTTTACCTGTTCCCCCCATTTCTGCATAAGTTTCCTCCAGGTGCTCCGGTTTCCCCTACCACTATAAACATGTGCAATAGATATGAATATAACCCGTGGTTATATTAGCAAGGGACTGGTGCTATGAGACTTGGGTGGCAGCTCTGATTGCCACCCCCCGACCCAGAAATGGACCAATAAAGGGGTAGAAAATGACATGACATAACTGAGTGAGAGAACGGGTGGCGGCTCTGATGCTTTGGCCTGTGAAATGCGCTATGTAAATAAAGATTACTTACTCACTTACTTCTTGATACTACTCTGTAAGTAGAGGTCCAACTATCGGCTAAACTATCGATTTACCTGATAAATAATTTTAAACAGTAAGATAGTTTTATTTTGAACATTGTCTTTTTGAAAGGGCACTGTAATGCTAATGTTGTTTGGATACGAGTAGATAATAAAGCCTTAAAGTTTATATTTGTCATGCATTTTTATTATTTTACTTTGTGGAGATACGAAAGTTACAAATCATAACTTAATCATAACAAAATAAACGTACTGCCGTGCTTAGTCTGAAGGAGAACTGGACCAAAGGTAAAGCAGTGTTGAAGACTGATTTACATGGTTTTGATACATTTCTAATATTTCCGTTTCATCCTAGGCTAAAAAAAACACATTCAGCATCACAAAAACTGCATTTCTTCCCAGGTGAGCATCTCCATATTTCTCAGGACAGACGTGCCCGGCCTCACTTTTGACACGCTGCCCACCGGAGGAAATTCAATGTATTCTCCCCGACATCTGCGGATCCTTTGGTCCAAATGTATTCGCCTCATCTGATTTGGCCCGCTCTGTGTGTGTATGTGTGTGTGTGTGTATGTATGTGTGTGTGTGTGTGTGTGTGTGTGTATGTGTGTGTGTGTGTGTGTGTGTGTGTGCGTGTGTACGTATTAACCTGCCCCTGCTCCATATCCTCCCTGCGCCATTACCATTCAGCAGACGGAGTGAGCCGGCAGCCCGCGGGGACGAGGAGAGGACTGTACAAATTAAATTGGACACAGAAACAAGTGCTTGGATAGCAGAGAAAATACGGTTCATTCTGAATGCGTAATAGGCTTAGGTATGGTTCAGCGTCTCTGTTAATTGGTCGAGTCACTTAAAGGAACGTTGCGTGGACTACCAAAGACTTTTATAAGTGAAAGAAGTGACGGCACCAACATGGAGAAATGCACGCACTTTAAGACGAAGAATTTCATGGTCGTGCTGTCAGTGTTGAGAAAGGTCTGCATATGGTCAGACAAAAGTGTATGCAATGAAATCACCTATTTTTGGTATATGGTACTAAATTATTTAGACAAGGGAGGTTTCAAATATCAAATGTTTTAAGCTAAAAATAAAAAAATCTAGTAATTAGTAAGTAAGTAAGTAAGTAAACTTTATTTATATAGCGCCCTTCACAGACCAGGGTCACAAAGCGCTTCACATAGTATAAAAACAGACATATAAATTAGACATACACATTTTTAAAGGCCAAGACAACCATGTAAAAGAATACAGCAAGACAAACTTACGCAAAAGCCTGAACAAATAAATGGGTTTTAAGTTGACTTTTGAAGCACTCAACAGACTCTATAGAGCGCAGAGAGAGCGGGAGAACGTTCCAAAGCTTGGGAGCAACAGCCTGGAAGGACCTGTCTCCTCTGGTCTTGAAGCGAGTGCGTGGAACCATCAGGAGGTTCTGATCCACAGACCTCAGAGCCCTGGCTGGGGTGTAAGGCTGGATCAGGTCACTGATGTAAGACGGGGCCTGACCGTGCAAAGCTCTGAAGGTTAAAACCAGAATTTTAAAATGTATCCTGTAGGACAATGGCAGCCAATGAAGAGCTTTCATGACAGGGGTGATGTGCGACCTCCTGCTGGTGCGGGTCAGGATTCTCGCTGCAGAGTTCTGCACTAACTGCAGGCGAGACAGTTCTTTCTTGTTTAAACATGAAAACAGAGCATTACAATAGTCTAAACGCGAAGACACAAATGCATGAATAATCACCTCCAAATCATTCTGTTAAACCATTTTCCTGACTTTGGAGATTCTCCTCAGCTGAAAAAAGCAATTGTATTTGTAATTTTGAGAATGATAGGAGTAGTGTTTTATTTCTGTCTAATGACCTGAAATGGGACAAAAACACAAACCAGGTTGTAAAGAAAGCTTGTCAGAGTCTACTTTCTGCAAAAACTTAAAATTTAACCACAAATTCAAAGATTCTACTGAAGTTTTCTCGCTGCACCATTTACTTGTTGGTTCTGTGACTGTGTGGTTCGGCAATATCACAGCCTAAGAAAGGAGAGCTCTAAACAGTTCCTTGAGTTAGAGAGTTCAGTTTCTATATAAAGAGGCGCTTAGGTTTTCTACAGCAGTGTTATCCAAACTCTATAGCAGTCTTCCTGAATATGTGAGATAAGCTTCTTCCCTGGCAATGTCCGAAACAGTTCTGTTTAGCTGTGACTACAACTGAGGGATATTTATCTTTACTCATTTGAAATGTATGGTGAATATTTATGATTTTAATACCTTGTGTGATTATCTCTAACATGTTTTGTTCAGCACTTTGAGTTGCCTTGTGTATGAAATGTGCTACACAAATAAACTTCCCTCTATTTTTAGAAGATGGTTAAAAATAGACTTTTTTAACCATCTTCTTTGTGCTTTGTGACTCTGGCCTTTCACAGACCAGAGTCACAAAGCGGTTTACAATTGTTGTGGGCATTTGTCTCCCTCTCCACACAGCGATAAGAGTGAGGTCGCCAGTCCAGGAGGCGCATGCCAGACCTATTTTACATGTTTTTAGTGGTAGGGGAAACCGGAGCACCCAGAGGAAACCTACACAGATACGGGGAGAACATGCAAACTCCATTCAGAAAGGCCCCATTCCAACTGAGATTCGAACCCAGGACCTTCTTGCTGAGAAGCGAGAGTGCTATCCACTCAGCCACCGTGCCGCCCAAACTTGCCTTGCCTTAGAAGCTTAGCGGGTTTTGAAATGTGACTTATCCAGCGAGAGAGAGACTTTAGCTGAGCTTTGGCTGAACTGAACATTGAGACAGATGCTATAAATGTAAAGGAGCTCATTAACTTGTCACATGTCACACTATTGTTCTGCTTAGATCAGAGGCCAGAGCTGAATCCATGCGTGTGAAAAGGGCGGGAACAGAAAAGAAATCCCCTTGTGTTTCTGAGAGACGTGGAGTGTGACCGGAGCAAAGTGTGCGCCATGTACAAGGAATGACATGAGGAGAGGAGCATGTATGTTCTCTGTGTGGCACAACCTTGTATTTGTGATGCGTTTACAAAGAAAATAGCCATTAAGATAAGATAAGATAAGATGAAATAAACATGTTTCATTTGGCATAAATAGGATCACTCAGGATGTGCAAAAGACATGTTAAAAAGTGGAAAAGATGTCTCTTTTGTGCAGGGTGTTTTATGTAATGTGCAATTAAAAATGTTCAGACCTAGTGCAGGTCTTTAGTAACATAACCAATTCAATGAATTTACATTTATTTTTGCATAGCGCCAAAACACAATAGTTGTAAAGTATCTCAGAAGACTTCACAAGCTGTCAATTTGCCAACACAGGTCAGATAATCAAACAGTGCAAAAACAGGAAATGCAATCTGGGGGTTGTGCATCTGTGGTTGAGGCTCAGATCTACAGTCCTGTATGAGTTCAGGGTCTAATGCGTCCCTTCTCTCTGGACACTCTTATTGACTTTATTGATCACTGTCAAAAACAGGGGAGAGTGCTCTTCAAGTTCATCTATTGCCGGATCGCGGGGGCAGCAGTCTAAGCGGAGACGCCCAGACTTCCCAATTCACACACACTTCCTCCAGCTCGTTCGGGGGAACCTCGAGGCATTCCCAGGCCAGCTGAGAGACAAGTGCCCAGAACACCTCCCCAGGGAGGCGGAGGCCAACATGGACCGGGAACAGGTCTGACTTACTAACCAGCACCAGAGACCTTACCAACACAGCTTCGAGCTGCCACATCAGCTATAGAGGTGGAGAACATGGTCCACTCAGACTCGATGTCCCCTCCTCCCGGACCTGGGAGAAGCTCCCCCAGATGGTGTGAGTTGAAAGTCCTTCTTACAGGGGGCTAAGCCAGACGTTCCCAGCAGACCCTCACTACATGCTTGGGTCTACCAGGTCTGATTGGCTTCAACTCACAACCAGGTGGTCATCGGTTGCCCGCCCCGCCCCTCTCTTCACCCGAGTGACCAAGACACGCGGCCGAAGGTCAGATGATACGACAACAAAGTCGATCATCGACCTCCGGGCCTAGGGTGTCCTGGTGCCAGGTGCACTGGTGGACACCCTTGTGCTCGAACATGGTGTTTGTGATGGACAAACTGTGACTAGCACAGAAGTCCAACAACTGAACAGCGCTCAGGTTCAGGTCAGGGCGGCCGTTATTCCCAATGACCCCTCTCCAAGTGTCACTGGTGTTTCCCAAATGGGCGTTGAAGTCTCCCAGGAGAATAACCAGTCGGTGCACTGTCCAGTACCCCTCCCAAGGACTCCAAGAAGGCAGGGTACTCTGCACTGCTGTTAGGCCCATAGGCAGAACAGTGAGAGACTTTTCCCCCAGCGGGAGGCGGAGGGACGCGATCCTCTCATTCACCGGGGAAAACTCCAACATGTGGCGGCTGAGATGGGGGGCAAAGAATATGGCCACCCCCGCTCGCTGCCTCTCCCCGTGAGAAGCAACAGAAACGGGGAGCCTCGAACCCCTCTCAAGCCCAAGTTTTGTGTGGATGTGAGGCCGGCGATCCCTACTTGGTATCTCTCAACCTCCCCCACGAGCTCTTTTTCCCCCAGTGAGGTGGCGTTCCATGTCAAGAGCCAGATGGTGTGTGTGACACAAAACAATGCAAAACCACCATGAACTGCTGTATATTCAGACATACATATGTAAATGATCTAAACAGAGGAATAAGAAATGGAAACTGTAAATATCTCGTTTGTAAAGATAAAACCGTTTTGTCCGGAAATATTGAACTGTTTGCCATGTCCTTGAGCTGCTTCACTTCAGCTTTAGCTCCAATCTGTTCTAAACAACTGTTTGATTCATAAATGGCATCATAGCTAAAACAAACAGTAAAGCACATTTAGAAATACACAACTTTTGTTTTTTCCTGCAGCAGTCACATCCATGTGGTTGAAAACAAGCAATTTCTCTAGTGGTTAATATAGTAAATAAGGCTCCTGGTCTGTGACTGATCAGGGAACTATATCATAACGTGACCAAAAGGGGAAAAAATACAACAAAGAAGATTTTATGTCATGTCTCCTATAAAAATCAAATATGCAGATTATTTTACTAAACAGGGGTCTTCTGTGACTATTAAAATCTATCAAAAGAGTAATAATAATAGTCTAAAGGGAGAGAGATTCTACTTTTACCATCTCGCCCAGCCATATTATGTGCTGATAAACTAATAGCAGCTGGTGTCATTTTGGACATTTCTAGTCGAGTAAGCCAGCAAAATATAAAGAGCAATTGACGGAACAAATGAATTGTCACTTGGGTGTCATACTGTAAGACCGCAGTTGTAAATCTAGTCTAAATGCAAATCTGCTTTTGGAGAAGATGGAAACATATCAGGGATGGAATCAAATCAAGTATATACACTCTCTTATTCCACATATAAATATAAATATATATAAGCCTTAGAAGACCAGACATTAGACCAGTTCTCATTACTGTGATATTACAGCTGTCAGCGGCGGCATGCACTGTGTTCCAACAAGGTGAGTGTGGGGGTCGAGTATTATCCACTTGTATCATTATCCGGACTTAAACGCATTTAGCATTTAGAACAATCACAGTTAGTTAAAGGTGTCCTCTGCATTTAACCCGTCCATTCTACAACGAGTGGGCGATGTGGGAATCTCTGTAGCGTTTACAAGATTGCCAAAAACAATATTCAAGGCTATTATTTCACTCCAACAGAAAAGGGCTAAATTGTGTGATTACTATGTTTTGTGGTTCAAGGGTCAGTCATGCGTTTATAACGGGGTTTATTCTTTCAGATTTTCAAAAAGAGAATCAACGCACTCCACGTCTCTAAATACAGCAGACTTTCACTTTGATATATTTCATTAGATACGGTTCAGTCCAAATATAAAGGCCTTTAGATCCTTGTTGATGCATTTATATTTCATT